>QUSF01000002.1:21025298-21312010 GCA_003676055.1 Chloebia gouldiae | reverse complement strand
TTCTTTTCTTTTCTTTTCTTTTCTTTTCTTTTCTTTTCTTTTC
Organism: Chloebia gouldiae; assembly: GCA_003676055.1. Lineage (NCBI taxonomy): Eukaryota > Metazoa > Chordata > Aves > Passeriformes > Passeridae > Chloebia > Chloebia gouldiae. The sequence continues at coordinate 21,311,967 of QUSF01000002.1, read as the reverse complement.
TTTTTTCTTTTTTTTCTTTTCTCTTGACATAAAAAAAATATAAGACTATTTCTGAGGAGCTTTTTTCTTCAATGCTGCAGTAAAATTGTATAGCTGTTAATCATCATGACTCCAAGTCTTTTCTCTAGTGAATTCTGTAAATTTGGAGACATGGGCAGCTTATAAAATTTGAGGATGTATTTGCTAGAGCACACTATCTTGCATTTGGCCAAGTTGGATTTAAATAGCCTACTACCAGCATTAATAATACATCATAGTGAAACCTGGTTTAAAATTAAATGTTGTCTAAGTTCCTGTTATGTACCTGTGAAAGCATTTCTGCTCCTTCCTAGTACCACAGCATTTAGTTGAACATTTAAACGTTCTGAGATGGACTATCCAGTTTTCAAGAGTTGGAAAATAAAAACTAAAATTTCTTGGGAATTTCCAGCCATTCAAGGCCTGGAAATATAATTTCCTAGATTATTATAGAGTTTATTTAACATCTGTGACATTGTGTCTGGCAAGTCAAAGCACAGTGGGATGCTTTAAACCATCAATAAGTTATTAAACTTGGGCAGAAGAGTTGTCACTTTTTAGCAGATACTTGTAATTATTTCTTTATCTTTGATTCACTAAATCTTACTGCTCCATGGACAGAGGCAGCTCCATCTATTTCTCTCTCTCTCCAGCTATGGGAGCATCAAGATACATGAGAGGTTCATCATCTACTTTGCTGGAAACTTTATAAAAAGGAATATTAGATATGGTAGGGATATTAAAACCAATAGTGGTGTATTGCAGCCCATCCTCCCTTGGCAGCCAAAGGCTGCTTTCTACTCCATTCATTTCAGTTCACAGGAAAAAGAAACCTTATATTTAAATGACATTTTAGTGATAGAATGTCCCCAGTGCAACTTGCTACTGTAATGTATTATCATTCAAGTACTATGTAAAGCAGTACACATCATCAGTAAAAATACCAATTAAAAAACCCTTTCTTCAGGAATCTCAGAGTCTTAGACAAATGCAAAAATGCATCTTACTGCAGATACACAGGGAAGATAATATTGGATTATTTTTCATCTCCACTTGCTGCTTATTACTAAAAGAGGTAATTTTATTGATACTGGAAGAAAGATATTTCTTCAAGACATTTCTGTGGAATGGGAACAGAGTAGAGGATTGTCACAGTGGTTAGGATGCCATTCCATAGGGAGAGGCAATATGAAAATCATTGCAAGTAAATGGGACAGGAAAGGCTTTCACAGTCAATGACATCAAAGTTAGGGGGAAGTGCAAGAAGTTAAATGTATGCAGCAGTTCATTGTACAGATTACATGGATTAGAAGTTTTAATCTGGTTTTGTGGGCATAAAGAAAGCAAACAGAAAGATTTGAAGAAGGATGTTAATCAGATGAATGCTGGAATATAATTGCAGCAGCAAATTGTGCTCTAGTCTTGCAAATATGGAGTAAGAAAACCTCTCTTCCATTAGATTTTTGTTGACATTTTCATTCTGTTCTGATCTTTACTATGCCAAAATGTATTTTAAGTGTTATTCATTCATTTTGCATTTAGTTGAAAAACAAATACAAAAAAATAGGAGAGAAAAAATTAGTCTACATTTAGGAGAATACACAGCAATTTTTTGGAAGTATTTGAGATTCTGTTTTACTGTGCCTGCTTTGACACTGCATATCTGTTTGCTTTTATGTCCTCTGCCCTGTCTTAATCTGGATAGTAAACTTGTTCAGTTTCACTCATTCTTACTGCCCTAATTGTTCCACATGAGATTTATTTAAACCATTGAAATATGAGGACATGAATGTTCTCTGCTTTGGATTTGTAAAATCTCCATAACTGTAATTATACCAAAGCTTTAATTATATTTCTATGAGCATATATATTTTTTTCCTCTCTTTATGTTTTCCTCTCTTTATGTTTTACCTTTATGAAGGTGTTTCCCATTGCTGGTGTGAAGAAGAGTGATCTTATTAAGAGGTCGTGTGTGTTTCTACTCTGGTTGTCTCAGCACTGTAGACTCCAGTTCATACATTGCAGTTATGAAGTCCCTCAAACAGAGCTCTGATTTTTCAATAGATTTGTAGTCCCATTTTAATTTCAGCATTATTTTTTTATTATTACTACTAATTATAATTTTGATGGATATAGTGCCACACCACTTATTTTTTAGTTCATCTTCAAAATGCTTGTTAAATCTTTTAGCACAGGGGACACACACACACATACACACACACACATATGTATATGTATATATATATGTATATGTATATGTGTGTGTGTGTATATATATATATATATATATAGTCATCAAAAACCTGATAATATCTAGTTTTTCATTTTTTCTGACATTGTTGGTATAGCTGAAGAATCCATGGCCAGCTATATAAACAGACATATATACTTACGGAACAATTTAGTCAGAATTTCTAAATATAAATTACAATTTTGGGAATCCTTGCTCAGCAACAGACTAACTTCCTAGGTACTTTAATGAGATTCATCTGCTCTAACTAAAGGTTTTCAACACTGAACAGTCCAAATATAACATAATTGCTATTTTTACTTTTCTTTGTAGTTGGTAGAATAAAATTGCTATTTTTCTAAATTATATAAAATTTATACACTGGGATGTGTTCCTCTGCATCTACTTAGAGCTACTTCCCCACCTTAAAATCATGGAGTAACAGATTGATTTATTGGAAGGGACCTTAAACATTGTGTAGTTCCAAACTCCCTGCCTCAGGCGCAGATTCCATCCTGTAGGTCAGGTTGCTCAAAGTCCCATCCAACCAGACCGTGAACATTTCCATTGATGGGGCATCCACAACTTCTCTGGGCAACTCGAGCCTTACCAACTTCTTAATATGCCATTCTCCCTTGACCTGTCACATGTCCTTGTAAAAAGTTCCTCTCTAGCATTTTTGGGGCCCCCTTTAAGGTACTGGAAGATTCTCTGAGGTCTTCCCAAACCCTTCTCCAGGATGTAAAACCCCAGCTCTTTCAGCCTGTCTTCATAGCAGAAGGGCTGCAGCTGCCTGATCATCCTGGTAGCCCCTCTCTGGACTCACTCCAACAGGTCCATGTCCTTCTTATGTTGGTAACCCCAGGAATGGATGCAGTACTCCCAAAGAGATATTACAAGGATGGAAGTGTGTGGCAGAATCCCCTCCATCACGCTGTTGGCCACACTGCTTTCGATGCAGCCCAAGACGTGTGTGGCTTTCTGACTCCAAGCACACATTGCTGGCTCATGTTGAGCTTCTCATCAACCAGCACCTCAAGATTCTTTCCCTTAGGACTGCTCTCAATATTACCAGTAACTTCTTCAAATTGTGCACTAGCTTGCTTACCTTAAGATCAGTTATCTAAATCTTAACACATCCATCCTGGGCTCCCTTTATAGTAATTGGAAAGAAAGTTCTCCTTTAAAGAGTAATTCAGCTTGTTTTCAAATATGGGTCAATAGTATGAATTATCCTCTAAAAATATTTTATCTCTACCCTGTGAGTCTTATGGGTATGTACTGCTACGTTAGTGGTAGAGGACTGACTTTTAGCTTTCTAAGCTCGGGTGTGTGAGAAAGCCTGGATGTGGCCCAGTCACAGCAGAAAAGAGAGTGAGACAGCAACATAGAAGCAAGGCAAAGAAAATACTGAAAACTGTAGTCTTGATTTGAAAAGACAGGTGTCTGCTAAGGAAGGAAGGAGCCTCTCCTGAAATGGAAAATGTAAACCCCCTCCCTCAAAATTGTCATAATTTTGAAATTGTTATAATTTTGAAATTAAGGACCTCTCAGGCAAAGACATGAGAGCAGGAATAACAGTTCTTTATTAGGGAAGAAAAATTTTAACAAATGAAATAAACAGCGCAGTAATACAAAATAACACTGACAGAGGCAGACTACAACCTAACACTGTTGGTCAGGGTGTTGGTAGCAGTTCAATTGAAATGGTGGCTGCAGTCCTCCTGGAGTTACAGCTGTGGTTCTGTCGAAGCAGTGATCCTGTAGAAGGGTGTCATCTTCCTCTGAAGGTCCAGTACTGGTGCAGACAGGTCTGGTCTTCCTCTGGGAATCCAGTGGGAAAGGGCTGCTCCTCTGGGATCCAGTGGAAAAGGCCTGGCTGTGGTCTTCCAAATCTCTGATTATATCCAGGCAGGAATGTTTGGCTTCTCCCTCTGGGTGGAGCTCTCACAATGGGATGATGTAGTTTTTATCAGTAATTCAGAGAGACTCAATGGCCCATTAACAGAAGATATCTCCCTGGAGGGAGGATGGATTGTGGAAGAGATAAAGAAATCTGCCCAGTTAACAGAAGATAACTGCCCCACCTCTAACAGACAGGAATAGAATACCCCTATTTCCAACCTAAGACAACTGTGCAAAGGTCCCTTAACTGCTTTTATGTAAGAGTTACAACTAGAGGTAGATATTTATACCTTCACCTGCTGTGAGGTACAAAATTAAGTTTTGTGTACTGCTGGATAAAGCTAATGAGAAGGGCTGTTCTGGTTCTCTGCAGGTATTTTTCATGTTCACATGTTTGCCAACTAAAATACTGAGTTGCATAACTCACTTTATTTCGACTTATTGTTTGTATTTTGGTTTTTTGGGTTTTTTTTTAAAGTCTAGCCATTTTACAGTTTGCTACTTTAGAAAGTGTTGGGCTATTTTCTATAAAAAACTAATCAGTTTCAACTCTCTTACAATGTATTTTATCATGTATTATGAGAACATACATAAAATATTGTGAGTAGGACAGTTTTCATTAGAAGTATTAGATTTATATTCCTTCTTGGTTTCACAGAGTTGAAACCTACCATTTTTCAGACCATGAAAATGTGAAAATTCTATTTTCTGAGGCTGTTCAGAGAAGAGGTGATTTAAACTTGGTGCATTGAATGCAGGCTGTTACTGTTTGAAACAGGCTCTTATCACTAAGAAGAAAATTCACATTTAAAGAGATCAGATTGTATTATATTATGATACCCTTGTAACTAATGATACTTAAAATTTTGTTTATATTTCTAATATACTTTATAGCATCTGAAAAGAGAAGGGGATTTGAGTAAATCTAAATAAATAAAATAAATTCTTCTCAATAGTCTCTTGAGTGCTGAATCAAATTGGTACTTAACTTTTTCTTGGGTAGTAGAATATAAGCCTTTTTTCAATTATGTCTCTTTTTGCTTCTACTCCTCTTTTTCCACTGACTGTAATTTTCATTATCAGTAGTAGAGTAGGGAGTATTTTCTCCTGAAGTGAGTCGTGCAAATGCTAATTTCAGATGCTGTTCTGAGATTCTCCTAGGAGTTTTTCCAGTCTTCCCTTTTGCAGGGAGGTAAATACTTACTCATTTCCAAATCAGTTTTTTGTTTTTTAATTGAACTTTAATTTTTTACTTATCAGCTTTTTTATTATTCTTTTTTAACTCTAAACAATATCAAAACTCCTTAAAATCACTAATAAACACTCTTAGTGTCACTGCAACTTAAAATATGTATTTCTGTTCTTTTATCTAGCATCCAAGATGTATCATTGTAGGACCAGAGCAAGTACTAGTCACTGGAAGACTCACTGTTCTTTCCCTTGACTCAAAGTATAGAAGTTTTGTTGGGGTTTTTTTATGTTTTGGAAAGTTGTTTTATTAACAAATATCTGAGATAAAGGTAGCCTGGCATAAAAACCTAGCCTAGAAATGACTATCAGTTTGAATATTTCTAATAGCTGCCCATTGCATATTTCTCAGTTCATTGTAGGCTTTTTCTTCTGAATGGTGGTGGCAGTTACTGTGGGACAAAAAGACTTCTACACAGGAAAAGTTTGGTTGGTTTGTTTTATACAAGCACTAATAGACCTAAAAAGTTCATGAATACTGAGTCTAGTAAAAATTTCACTGTATTTGGGGAGGGCATCCTGGGTTCTTGTCTCTGGATTTATACAGAACTGCTTTTGGAGCACCATCCTCATCACACATAGAGCAGAATATGTGAATTTGGACACCCTCAGACTCACAACTTCTCACAGATCTCAACAGGGTCTAGGTGGGAACTGGGTGTTTCATCTCTCAAAGTGCCTTTCCAAGAAATATTTTCAAACATTAAAGTTGTAGGTTCTGGGTATCTGAAGGTTATAGAAGAGAAAACTGCTCCGTGTGTTTAATGCACTTCAAGGTTGTAAAAGGAGCTATTGTGAGTCTCAGTTCTAGATACCTTAAGGTGTGGTGTCTGGGTACAATACATTGTATTAAACTTTAAAAACATGCTGGTATGTTACTTACACAAAGATTTCACCTGTAGGATTATAAGATAATTTTCATACAGATTGGCACAAATAAAAGAACATTATCCAGAAAATGCTTTCTGTTCATTAAAGGTACATTGTGCTTTTTTACTTCATTTTCTAGCCATTCCACTTGAACCATTCACACTGTATTGACCTGTTCTGAGCCCTGAGGGAGACTGTTAAAGTCTGTAACATGAACCTTCAGTGGTGTCAAATATTAACAAGTGTTCTCTGCCCTGCTGATGCTGAACGTTGATCCACCTCAGGCATCAAGAAACTGAGAGAGCTAATTTGTAATTGTTGCCTTTCCTGTTCTCTCAGATGGTTGGGTAAGCAGGCTGAAATGTCTGTCCTCCAGCTATTTGACTTCATATAGGCACTCCCATCACCCTCATCTTCACAGCAGCAGGATCCTACCCAGTAGCATACTAATCAATGTGACTAACATCTGTCTCCTGGGGTGCATTGTTTCTCTCATACTGTCCCCCAAAGCAAGATTGTGTATTTAGCTGTATAATGTTAAATATATCACTGTCATCTGCAGGGATGTTTTTTGCTGTACTTTTTGCTATGAGTTCACACTAATGTTGACAAGTCAAAACGGTGCACTACCACCCAAAATGGAAGATGATAGGGTTTGTGTGGACTTCAGGTTCTGGGAGAGGCCATTCCCAGATAGAAAATGGACACTTCCTTCTGCCCAGTAAGGCTTTGCCTTACTACAGCTGACACAGTGAAGTCACCATGCAGAGTCCTGTCCTTCTGCAGGACTTAGAGCGCCACAGGGATGAAACCTCCCACCTGGAATCCACACTTACCCTCACTGCTGGGTGGCCCATTTGAACAGGCAAATTTAATATGCTTGACCTAAGGAAATGACTGAATGCTTCCTCCAAACAATATTTTCTTGAATTTAGGAATGCTAGTGAAGTCTTAATTTAATACTGCTGGGGAGTTTAATTAGCAGAAATAATGAAGTACCAAGCTAACTGTGTTTTGAGTAGTTATGATAGTGTACTAGAGTGATTGTTTATTGGACTGGTGTTATTTTGGAGCTGCCTCATGCTGTCCCTTCTCTCCCAACCTGACTAGATTTTACATAGCTTGCGGGAGGAAAAATTGCCTTTTGCTGTAATTAATATCAAGTCAAAGTTTTTTTAAGTCCACTATTTTCTTTAGCATTTCCCTTAACATCAGGATTTTCTTTAGACAATGAAATGTTTCATTGTAATTTAACTACAAATACTGGCTCCCAAAAATGACAGAGAAATTTTAAAAAAGGAGTTTCCATACATCATTTCTTACCTACTCTGTTGTCCTGTCATATGAAAAGAGCATGTCAAAAGTCATCCCTTGGATTATTTATTTATTTATTTATTTATTTATTTATTTATTTATTTATTGTGTGGTTCCGAAGCATTCTTTAGTTCAGAGACAGCTACAGTGGATCACAGTTGCCCGTGACTCTCAGTGGAAAATTCAGGCATTAGAATGAGCTGAACCACTTTCTGAAGTCACTTGTGTCTCTCTGTCTTTGGTGAACTGTCTGAGCTCTCCAGTGAGAACCTTAAGTTAGATGGGAGGAACCTGTACTAAAGTTGGTTAATTTGTCACAGAAAAGAGTTAAGATGCTCATTGAAAGAAAACAAAGGGCTTATTCTGCATTCTTTTTAAAAGTCATATGCCATTATTGTTTCTCATAGGTTGCTATGTTTTGTTTTGTTGTTTTGCATTTTTTAATAGACTGAATATTAACATTTTATCACAACACCATTCTTAATGTAGAACAGTCAATATCTTTGAGCTATCATTTGTTCATTTCACCTGTAGGTATTTATAGAACCATTTGTGTAACAAACTGCTCGGAAATTGTTTGGTTTATTATTCATTCATCAGTATTCCACACAGATCCCACTGAAGCACTGTGGTTTGGACAATGCACCACGGTTTATCAGTGAGCAAGCTGAGTTCTTAAATGAGTGGCTGATTTCTTTATTCTTGCAATGTACAGGTTGCTCTTCACGGTTCACAATTCTCTTCAGTCATCTGCATGTTTCACATTATCGTGGGCAAACATGACATGCACATGTTGATGCAATTTATTTTTACAGCTTGATAATGTCCTTTGATTTATCACTCTTTAAGCTGTGGTGTTCTGTTTTTCCCTTAGGGATACGATGATGGATATGGGGGTGAATATGATGATCCAAGCTATGAGGCATATGATAACAGTTATGCCACCCAAACACAAAGGTAAGCATTTGTGTTTTTACATCATTTCTCCAAAGTACACTTTTTTATCTTAGTTTTTCATGTAAATTTCCTGGTTTATTTTCCACATTAAATTTTACAAAATCTCTGAGTACTTTAAAAGTAAAAAGTAATTATGACAGTCTGAATTTATATAGAGAGATGAAGTAAAAATGTAAGGTGCTATGCTTTTAAAATTGATGCAAATTATGTATATATATTTTTAACAAGTGATTACATAATTTTCTTATTTGATGTTATTTGCCCCCTTTTTTTTATCCTTTACTGATGATAACTTGTGAAGGGTAGCTCATACTTATGGCTTTTACAATGTTTTGAGAGAAACCAGAAGGAAATTAAAAAAATATTTGTGATGGTAACCTCTTTCTGGTTGGCATCCACCATCAAGGTAGACTATAGAAGGAAATTACATGCCAGAAGTAAGGCTGAATCTATTTTTTTTCAACCAGTTATTTTCTAAGCAACTCTCAGAATTTATAAGTTTGGAAAATTATTTTTGTCCTTGTGATGTGGAATAATAGGAAAAACCTGCATTCACATCTTATAGTGTGAATTACCCCTTTTTTATATACATACACCTCACACCTCCATTAATTTGACAGTCAGTGCATGTTTATTAAATATGGAATGGCATCTTTCTAACATTTAAGCTAAAGGAAAACAGGGTCTTTCTACCAGTTATTCAGAAAGTGGTGTTATACATTACTGAAAGAACTTGTAAGGTTGTGGAAAGGCAAATGAGATTTTAACAAGAAAAGACACATATTTTAACTAAGTTAGTGTGTTTCTCACAGAGCAAGAAAGTGATGTATACATACTGAGTACTATGCTCCGAAGGCCAGAGGACCTTAAACTTGCTTTTTTGTTTAGCCATCTTTTTCACTGAATGCTTTGCTGATGTAAATGCCCTTCAGAATTACATTCAGCTCCAGAACTACTGTAGTGAGTGATACTTCAGTGGATAAAAAATATTTTATAAGTATTTTTATATCCAGTGAAGTATATTTAAAAGGATTTGTCACACCTAATTGTGAACCCCATCAAGTATACTTTAACACTTTCAAGTAATTATACTTTAGTAGCTGCACCCGTCATGTCATTGTGTAGGTAGGTATTCTTGTTGTCAAATGTACTTCAGCTTTTTTTTAAAACAATTCAGTTCCTTTTTTGCTGCAAGAGTGAATTGTCACAATTGCGAATTGCTTCTGATGTAAAAACAATAATTAGTTGTAAATATCTTGATATGACATTGCTTCATAACGTCTGAATTAACCTGTAATTTCTTTGCCAGTTGATGTCCCGGGCAACTAAATGACAAATATATCAACTTTATGAGGAGTGTATTATAATGCAGCTAGAACTAGTAGTGATAATTTGGTACAAGAGAGAAAATTTATAGTCACATAATTTAGTCAATTAAACAGCTATCATCAAATATGTTTTCTACTAATTGGAGCTACCTCCAGGATACCTAATCCGTTTAAAATCTGCAACTAAAATATTTCCTTTTGAAATATATGACAAGACATGTGGTCATACTTACCCATGTTGAGTGGCACTTAATGCCTCAAGTAGGCTATTGATTTCAAAGAGAGCACTTTCAGAGAGAGCTACATGCTTCTTATTTCAAAGATTTAAGGAACATATGGACCATTAAGTACACAATTTGTATTTCTGCACCTTATTGGCCATTTAGCTTCATAGAAATGCCTGCTTACTGGGCAAAAAATAAAAATAATACAATACAATGAAAATAGTGTAGTTAGATATTTGGTTAGATGTGTTTTTTAAAATGTTTTCTCCAAGTTTCAGATCTTGCTTATTAGTATAGTCCAGTCATAAGTCATACCATGTGCACACCTAACAAATAAGGTAAGTAGTACTGCTCCAAAGTACTTACTCATCTCATCCAGTGTGTCATTTAAAGGGAAAAAAATTAACAAAAACTTGCCAACAATGTTTATGCTCAGCGATGGAAATTATCATCGCTTCCCTCTGCAGGGATTGAGTGAAATCCTAAAGCATGAGATGAGAAGCAATTATAGTTAGTGGCTTAATGCAGGGTACCAAGATTTCTGTTCATGTTAAGAGCAGAGTCTCCCATTGCTTTTTATGGCTTATTAGGGACTCAATGTGGAAGTCCTTAGAGTGGAGCATACTTTTGTCTGACTGTCTGTCTTGCTGTGCATGTTGGCCAAGCCTTACCCTCTTCATTGCTTCAAAAAGAACATGTTGGAGTGGATGGTCTGAGCTCAGGCTGATTTTGGTGTGCTTTAGAGCAGAGCTCATAGTAAGTCGTGCTTTGTTCCCCTGCTCACCCCAAGCATGCAGTGAAGATAGAGTCTGGGCAGCCTGCCACCACACCCCTGTTACCCCTGCCTTTGTCTTCTATACCTTGTATCTACTTCCCATTTACCAGAGTCTTTCTGACCATATACACTTTGTTTTAGGGGGCCTTAGTCCTTTGTTGTCCAAGAGGTCTGATTTAGAATTTTGCAAACTAAGCTCTGCCAGCAGCAGACAAAATGAGCACAGTATCAACATGCACAGTGCTGCAACATAAAATTATGGTTTTATATTAGGAGCACCACAATTACCAATCCCCAAGACCATTCAGATGCTGTACTTCAGTGCACAATTATCTAAAAATTTGTACTAAAAGTCAAGGATGGTGTTGCAGGTCCAACAATACACTTGGTATAGGTCCTTCTCTAATGGGCTTCTCTAATGAACTTCTCCAGACAGAAAGCTCTGTCTGTCCTTCATGACAGCAGTCTGATTTGTAGGCTGAAACTAGGGGGATGGGGTCACCTGTGGAAGAGGTCATGACAGAGTCTCAGAATCAGGCTGGAATGAAACCCACAGTAAATCTGCCTGTCTGAACAAGCTAAGAGGCGTCTCAAGCACACTTTGAAATGGAGCAAAGAGAAGCAACTTGAAGAAAGAGAAAAGCAGGACTCTCACGATGGTAAGTGCCACCTGTACCTTATTAAGATGGGGAGGCTTATTTTAGAAATAAGAGAATTATGGGTTATGACAGTCTATATTGCATGGAGGTTTGTCTTGCTTCAAATAGCAGAAGATGTATTTGTAAAGCATTTCCCCTCCTTATGTTCCTGTCCCATAATGACAACTCAGAACCAAGATCAAACCTCAGGACAGATTTAAATGAACTGTCTGTCCTTCCCAACTGAGTCTGTAAGCATTATTTGCAGGATTCTGTGAAAGACTACACATTTTCTGAGGACATTTAGAAACCCTACTCATTTTAGAAATTTTTTCATACAGATGTCAAAATATAGTTTTTAAGGTAAATACAATGAATGCAAAAAAAACCAAGGAAACAACCATATCAGTGGGCAGAAAAAGACACCATATCTGACATACTTCCCATGGGCAATAATGCACTGTAATTTGAATTTCTCAATGACCTTGTTTTCCTCTCCCTTCCCCTCCCTTCCATATAATGTGAAGGTGGAGCTCATTGATAAGAATATCTGCCTGTCCAGACACACCAAGAGATATTCAGTAGTTGTTAAGTTCATACACTATTTTCTGTGTACTTGAAAGGAAGGCAGAGGACACTCAAAACCTTTCTGTCAACTAGATTTACCTCCCAAACCTCTAGTCTGGCAACTTTATTTTAAAAAATATAGACACAATATACAAAATGGTAGAAGTGTTAATTTCCAACTCAACTGTTACACAGAAAATGTCGGAGAATCCTATTAGCTTTCAAAATGTAATGCAGTTTTTGATTTTCTAATGCAGGAACTTTTAAGTGTGTTGATCTATCACCACTGTCCAGGACTCATGGGCTGAGTTCACTAGATGACCAGAAGAAAAGGATGCAAAGTTTTGTGAGGTGATGTAGAAGATCAGCCTCTTCGGTTACTCAGGGGTTTGTTTGGGATCAGACTGTCCCACATGCAAAGTGTGGCCAGACTTCTCAGCCAAGACCAACAGAATAATCTGGTGAAAATGGATCATTTGCTGATGAATCACAATGGCCAACGGAGCCATCTTCAGCTCTGCTACCACATCTGCAGTCATCTCCACTGGCCGTCGTGTCTCTGCCAGCACCAACAGTTTCATTTCAAAGATACCATGTCTCACAGCCAAAAAAGATGCCAAGGAAGATACCAAGGAATACCAAGACTGTCCGGTCATGGGATGAACTGGGAAGGGTATATTCTCTTTAATTCACTTGTGCCCAACTTATCCAGCCATGTGTAGTATAAGCAGTGGTGCCTAACAGGGAGGAGCAAAGGAAGCCAAGGATTATCTGATGAAACTTAAAATTTGAATTTGATATTATTTCCCTGTTCCACAATGTCTGGCATGAGCAGTCATCCATGAATCCATTCTGGTTTTTGTGAACAGGTAGATGGTATATTGGCAATGGCTTTCAGGTCTGCTTGCCTGGCTTTTTATTCTGACTTTTTTCTGTATAACTTTCATTAAAAACATAGTTCAGCAGTAAAATGAGTTGCCAGTGTGTGCTGTCTAAAGAAAGAAGAGCTGATGACTCCCACCTTAGGCTGTAAATAGACTTGTAAATATCAGGAAACCCATAACTTACTGACAAGAAGAATAAATAATTCAGTGATAAAAGACAGATGAAAATAGTGCACAACGTTGCTGTTACAGATTCCATCCCACAATAGTACAAGCCTTGTGATGGCATGTTGTCACATGGCTGTGACTGCAAGATGACATAGGTAAAAAGCATTTCTCATGCCTGTCTGCACCCAGCCTCACTAATAATAATAACAGTAACCCAGTTTTAGGACCTTGAAGCAATTATTGGCAAAATATTTACTGTTAATCTTGCAAATAAATTATGTAATGCTTTAGGCAGCAGTCCTCTGGGGAGACATTTCATGCTAGTATGCCAATCATTTTGGCCAAAGAACTTCTTTTTGGTCTGTCAACTCACACATCAAATCCATCCTGCATCTGCTGAGGAAATAAACAAACTTCTGTTTCTGATTGGAATTGCATATTACGGGCCATGTCATCTCCAAATTTCCCCTCTAAGAGGTTAATGATAGTACAGCATCTAAGCTTTAACATAAAGAAAGATGGCACTAATATATTTGGAATAAATTCTAAGTAGTTCTTGCAAGATTTGAAGACTGACAACATTGTGTTAGATAATTGCTAAAATGGAATTTTCTTAGAGGACTGAAGAAGAGAAAAATGTGCAGTAACAGAGAAATTCAAGTTGACTGATACCCTCCACCACACAGAATTGTGTTTAATTGAAAAGGTACAATGAGACCTAAAGCTGCGCTGTTATGTGCAAAGTCCAGTTGGGCATCTGTTTCTTAATAGTAGGAACAGAAGTAAAAGGACAAAAATGCTGCCTGTGTCCACTATGCTGCTGTGGAAAATAGATACTATGACCATGTCAATGTAGTCTTATTCCATTAACTATCTGTTTGTAGCAAAACCTATCCATTCAGCCTCTAACAGGTGCTACATTCTTCTAATTACTCATACCCACAGGAAATTTCACGAGCATATTCAGCCACTGAAGTTGAATATATGACAAGTTATTGACTTTGAAAATAAACTGTTTTCCCTGGTTTCTATTGAAAAGTTTGTGTATCTACTGTAAAGCTTGTGTTTATAGCTTCTTTCTTCTGCAGTGTGGGCTGCTAGTAGAGGAGCTTTAGGAATCACTTATTTCTGATCTGATATGCAGGAGTACAACATGGACCACAGTTCAGTCTGTGTCACTTGTGTGGCTTACAGTACAATCACATCAGTGCACAGCCATGCTGCAAAATTACTTAGGAAGAATATTTTATCCAGTTGTATCTGAAAGAATTATTTGCATCAGCAGGATATATTTGCTTGATCTCCCAGTTATCCTTGCTTGACCTCCAGATATCAAGGTACTATATGTACATCTGCTTCTCAAAGCAGTGGTGCAAGAAAAAATAACAAACTACTGCATTTGTAAAGACATCAGTATAAGGTTCAGCTGGGTGTGCATGTTCCTTGTTGAACTCTATTCAGAAGTCCCACTGTTTTCAGCTACTTGGCTTTGTGAAAAATTCCAGCAGATTAGTTGTGAATTATTCATGAATAGTTAAATGAAAGAATTTTGTCCTTAGTTTAAAAACAATGGCTAGACAAGAACGGGAATAATCATTAATTGATTTAGTAGATTATCATATAGTTAAATGTTTTAGTGATATAAGCAGAGTTTTACACACTTCTATCTCACTATCAAAATATTACTATGTAGTAAAATACATAGACACATAAATATAGTAGAGGCTGCAACAGATATAATAGTTACATTGATTCTTTTCAAACTTAGATATTCATTATTATTTTTTCTACTACTCACATTTTAAGCACTGTGCGTTGTATTTATATTTTGTCATATTTCATGTTGGCTATGTGCTTATATCCGCCTCTCCATAAATAAAGATTTCCCTGTATTTTATTTCCAATCTGTTGAAATCAATCAAGGCAGGAAGCCTAGAATATGACATTTTATGTATCTTCACAGCAATCTGCTTATGGCATTAATCATCAGAAACTGTTTTCAAATGCCACTTCTCATTTATTTGATTCGATGAGCAAAGTTGAGTCAAATTTCACTAATCTGAACTAGAGAAAAGTTTTTCTTCTAAAACTGTCTAGGATTTCTAAAATTCTGCATCATTCCCTTTGCAAATACAGTGCCTGCAGACATTTGGTATTATATGCTGAAATACTTAGTCATAATTCTGTATCTATAGAAAATGACAGTGGAATGTAGAATAGATAAATAGAAGCTGCCATGTGATTGGTTTCTGTGAAATGGCAGATTGGTTTCTCTTTCATATTTTGCAAAATGTTCAGAAACCGAAGTCATCTTGCAATTATGTTGGCTCTCCAATCATATGCTTGTGTAACTTTACTGCTTTCATTGTTTATAATAGTTTAAAATTCATATTTTCAGTAGCACAAAGTCAAACATACAAAAATGCTCGAGACAGTTAAATCTAGTTTAACTTCAGGCATGTTGTAAGGTACTAAATAAATCCACTTTTATCCACTAAAATGCTCACCATATTATTCCATTAGTTCTAAAGAAGTATTGAATGAAGGACTATATTTGTGATTTAAGACTGAATCCCGTAAGTTCCTATACTCAAAAGATTTGTCATCTTCCCTATAGATGCAATGCTCTATTAAGTAAAAATGTTCCAGTAAGTTTCAGATTCCTAGAAGGATTCTTTCTTTATGCACACACTTCCACTGTGAGATACTACTTTGTAAGAATTTAATATGTTGTAATTCATGTGAATGCAGATCTTGCTCACCTCTCTTCCAGGCAGAAGTATACTGCTTTGTGTAAACAGCTTTTCTTTCATGGCCAACTGTGTGTTAAATCCTGCTGGCTCCCTCCCTCATGTAAGAGGGAAAAGATTTACAAACACAGTCTTACATAAAACAAATGTAGTAACATTAGACTGCATTCTATTACCACAGGAACTGAATATTTGATTGTACCAGTTATTGATGTGGGAAGTTGGAAATGCCAAAGATTACTGAACAGAAACTATATAGGGAAAGAAGGAGACAATTTTAGACCAAGAGTACACATGATCCATTTGAGGATGTGAAAAAGAGACTTGTCTAAAATATTGAATTCCACCTATAAAATATTAAATCCCACTTCTTGGGGTCCTGGTGAGCTATCCTGAGCATTAGCTTGACTCTTGTCTAAAGGTAACCCTGACTGGGATATATCTCTAAGGAGTGATAAAAGTTCATTTATCTGTACCCAGGTATAGATGCTGATTGCAAACTGCCAAAGGCTGGGAATCCCTCCTCAGAGAGTTCCAATCCCAAACCACAATATTGGTTCACTCTCATATTGTTGATCTCTACAACACAAAGATGGAAGTATCTCAAATTATTTTTACTTCTTCAAAGGCTAGTGTACAAGTTTTTAGCCTATTTCATTATGAGTCTGAACTGTGGAACTTCACTGGCATCAGCTGAATCTCTAGTTTAATCAATTCATGTATTTCACAAAAGAAGCCTAATTATTATGTAACGGCAGAGTTATAGTTCCAGTGATTTATCAGTCCTCTAAATCGGCCAACTTCTTCCCAAGCACTTCCAAATAAAATACTCATATACTAATATATACATTACCATTAGGAAAGAAAAAAAAATGGTTTTTACAGGAAGATATGATCTGCTAGATCTAAATTAACAGGTTTTACTTAAAGACATTCCATTTCTTATGATCTTTTAGGACAGACTACAGAACACACTTCTGTGCAGTTTCACTCGTTAGTGATGTTTAAAGAAGATGAACTCTTTCTTGTACCTTTCTGCTTTGGCTTTAGAGAGCTCCTTGTATGTCTGCAACCACACTTGAGAATAAAAGCTTAGGTGCATCCTTCCCCCAAAAAAAACCTGAAGAACAAAAAGAGAGAAAGGAAGAGCAAAACAAAAAAAAACCCACACACAACCAAAGAGCACAAGGGAACAAGAAGTACTTCTATTCTTCAGTTCTTGCAATGTTCTGCTGCCTTCTATTACTGCAGCTGTAAAAGCAGCCAGGAAGCCAGATGGTAATGTTGATAACCCAGGGTCTCTTGCCAGCAGCTGCCTGCAGGTGCAGGAAGAGATTGGTCAAAGGCTAATGCAGTCTATTCATTAATGTCATGTTTTCCTGTACCTAACCCCAGTGACCTCTGAGGGGTGAACATCACAATTCCCTTGGGAAGCTTGTTGACCCAAGAGTCAGGCTTTTGTGGCTTCAATCTTAACACTTTTGTTTGTGGTTCTCAGCCTAAAGCACTTTAAAGTGCTATTCTCTACAGGATTTTGAGCAAGCTGTGTGGCTTCCCATGGGTGTTGACACAGTCAAACTGGAATTCATTTTTTTGCACTAATATCAGTTTGAAAAAGTCCTAGTTAACAAGAGGTTAAAAGTCTTTGTTGGCTTTAAAGGTTTCCATTTAGATACAGTCTCTCTACCTGAGCCTTCATCATATCATAGGAGCCCTAGATAATTCAGTTTGGAAGGCACTAAAGAACCCTTATCTCTCAAAAAACAAGCATTTTGTGCTGGTTTGGGTTTGGATTTTTTTTGGAAACTGATCAAGCTTTATCAGCATGAAGAGAGAGAGCAGATCACAGTTCATGGAAACATTGATTTCAGATCTTTAAAATGAACATGTTCAAAAATATTAACCAAAAATGAAAAGTTAAAAACAATAAGTATCAATAGGAAAAATTTATGAAAATTTCCAGTACATGTAATCTCGTTGGCCACAGAACAGGAACTGGGACAGGGTCATATATCTGTGTTGTAAATATTTCTTATAGAGAAAAATAACATCAGAGTTTCTCATAGCTAAACCAAATTAAACTACTTCTGAGATCCGTACCCCTGTGTATATAAATTTTTCCATGAGTGCTACCTGTATAACGTTACTAAAGTGTAAGTCATAGTGCATCAAGACCTCTATGTTTCAGAAATATGGTGTTAAAGTATAGTGCAAGTAAAAGCTGAAAAGTTGGTAATGAGTTAATCCTGTCTGCTTTATAAAATGCATTGCATCCTGCTTTCAGGTGGGTGCATGTACTTTAAGTAAATTACAGTTCATGTTGCTTGAAAGTAATGAATGCTAATGGTAGATAATGGTGTTTTGTTTCCAATTAGTACTGCCAAGACAGTCAGTGGTTTCTAGAGCTCATGATCACTATATTTTCCAGGAACAGTCTGAGAACTATAAAATTATACAAACAAGTATTATTTATGCTGGATGCATTTGCTGATTGCTTCCTTCTCAGCTGGCCGTAATGCAAATGGAACTACATGACTCTGTAGTTCAGTAATTTTTAAAAAAAGAACCTCATGTTTGTAAAGCCATAATCTATCACATATTTTTTATAAATATCACCCATTGTTTACTTTGCTGTAAGAAGAGAGGAAAATGTCTACTACTAAATTCATATAATAGATTATAGTGACTATTGAGAGAGCTTTAAAATAAAGCAGATGAATGGATAAGCAGTCTGGCCTACAAAATATGACTTTAAGTCTGGTCTTTCATTGTAAGAAATAAGTTTTATTCACTTACATATTCTTCAAAACACTTTTCAATATGAGTTGGCAAGGAATTTGAAATGCCATTTTAGCTCAAATCTACAAAAAAGATGTTATATATAAATAAATTTGGAGGACTAAGATGACAATCATGTATTGTGCTATGAATTACGTGTTTTCAGGCATGCGTTAAGTATTGTGCTCACAGACATCAAATACGCAGTGTGTAACAAATTACTTCCTTTTTATGGTTGTAATACAGATTGTTTCTTATTGTTTTTGTATTAACTTAGCATTCTGTTGATAATCTGTTTCAGTTCAGAATGTTCACTGCAGGACTTCTATCTCACATCCTTATTATCTCTATTTCTCAAATAAAAACATACAACACCAGTGATGTAGCAATGAATCTTTTACCTGTTCTTGCAAGTCTTGTGTTCTGCTGGATGTTATGTTAATGGGTAATAGCTCAAGGCCCTCATCAGAGATCACTGAAAGCAGGACTGCTGTTGATAAGTTACTGGCTTTTGCATTGGCCTCCTTTTAAAGCTAACCTTTGGAGGCAGCAGCTTTGGTTTGTAAAAACCTATCAGGAAGAAGTATCAGCATCTTATCTGCTGGCAGAAGATAGGAGTTCTTGTGTTTCTTTTCTTTTAACACCACTCACTAGTCTAACACCCTCCTCTACCCAGAAAAGCAGGCAATATGCCAAAATGCAGCTTCTAAAATTAGGTTTTCATATGGCTGTCTGCCAGAGCTGGGTGGTATGTCATGTGTCTGTTCTGAACAGTGCAAGTCATTTCTTACATCTAAGCTGTGAGCTATGACTGGATAAATGATTTAACCTTGATGCTGGAGTGCTTTACTTCACCTTACATAATCCTGTAATTTCTTTTAATTGGCTACTAAAATGATTGCATAGTACTGAATTAATATTGTGTTCTACAAATAAAAGATGTATTCTTCCTATTGGTTTTTTGCACCATTTCAGTAGGAGGGTTTGGATATTTAGATAATTAATTTTCAAGTAGCTGGATGGTTTCCATTATCTGGGAAGTCTTGACAGTGATTGTGCCCTACAGAGCTTGGTTGGCATTGGGAAAAGTCTTCACTGAAGTGTTCATTTCATTCATGTCATACTTATGTCCATTTTCTGCAACTGCTTTAGCAAATAAATTTCATCTCTCTCAGATACTGGTGTTATTGTAATTCACTCACATTAATGACTTCTGACTAAACTACTGAGTTAATGCACAAGAGTTATAGTTACATTTCCAGTTAAAAAGAAAAAAATATCCATGGATATTTGTAGCCAAAAAGTCTGAGAGCTGTCCCTAGCCATTCAGTGGATGACACGGCCCAAGTAAAAACAGCTTGACTGTCAGTTATCAGATACATGCAGTCAGTGTTCTCAAGTGAGACAGAGAACATGAATCATTCTCAGGAATTATTCCAATAATAGTTATGGATATCTATTAAGTTCAAGAAATTAAAAATCTGATTACAGGCTGTTTGTGAACAAAATTTAAATTAGGTTAAGAAAATAATTGTTATAGATTGTTTGTTTATCTCTATTGCACTTCTGAAATATTTCTACTCGCACTCTACTGTCAAATAAGCTTCTCTTTCAAGTGTAAACTAATATTTTTGAAACAATAATCCAATATGGAAAATGGCCTGAGCAATAATGTTATAATTATAGCAATATTGAGCTTCTTGCCTTCTTCTGTTCATTTTGCAAGAGTCTATCTCACACACTTGTCCAGGGAAAAAGAAGCAGAAGTAACAACAAATAAAAACTATCAACACAGAAAGTGTTGCATTTTCTGTTTGGTTCACTGCAGATTGAAGAAATACAGTCTAGTGGAGTTCATGGAGTTTGCAGATTTTTCTGGGCAGAGACTGATTCTTGTACGCTTACCTGAGAAAAGAAGTAGCCTGATCTTGAATTTGGTACCAGGTACCAAAAACACAGTGCAAACTATAAGTAATAATTGCAGTGAAGCAAAAATGTGAATAATTCCCTTTCCATTTAATTATGTCTCAGAGGCTGCATTTTCTGGATTCCACTCCACATAATAGCTGGGAATTGCTGATTATCAGGATGTAATATTATCTGAAATATTTTGATAACATGTTAATATGGCTATACATAATTTTTGAAAACAGTGAGAAAGTGAGTTTGAGACGGTTAAGTGTGATTTTGCACTCATAAATCATCGTTTTTATTTCAATTTGTGTTTTATTGATCACTGTATAAAACTTTCCATGGGTGTCCAATAACTTATGTAAAGAAAAAAGCTGTGGAGAATGAAATTTCTCTCTACAGGCAGTGGGAACATGCTTCTTCTTCAGGATCAAAGCTGGAAACCTGTCAGTGTTTTTGGTAAAGTTAAGTAGTTTACAGGTTCCACACCATACAGTACAGTCAGCTTTGTGAAAACAAACCACGCGGAGTTTGGTAACACATAAAAGTTTAGAATTACAGGTAAATGAGGATGACACCCCTTTTGTTGGTTTAACAACAGTGAATGATACAGTAGTCTTTTTTCAGACCTCATTTTTGCAGATAGAATTTCTCACAGTCATTGTTCACGTCTCCAGGTTTACATATTTAGAATCAAATTTGGTTTTTATGCTAAGTAGATAAGAAATGTTATGTACTGTACAATAGCTTTTATTGTCACTGATATATTTTATTTCATATCTATAAATATTCCCTATGCCTGAAACTAGCTGGACTAGGCTATGATGTCAAAGTGTTAAAATGGCTTTTATTTTGTGAGCTGTGTTTTTGTTTTGAGTTGGTTACCCATGATAATAGTGACATGGCTATCTGAATCTGTTACAGTGTGCCTGAATATTATGACTATGGTCATGGAACAAGTGAAGAGGCTTATGACAGCTACGGTAAGGGCTCTTCTATCTTCTGCAAAAGTGTGAAATAAAAGGAAAATATTGTCACTGGCAATTCAGAAATTACTTCCATACACTTTTCCTTATTTCTCTCATTTTGCAATGACCAAACAAAATAGATTTGTGTAACTTTAGGGTGAGTTTTGACATAGGACGAGAAAACTGGACTGATGAATTTCAATCAAAATTACAAAGCCAGTTACTCACAGTCACAGGTCAGTTTAACAGCAACACAAAAGTTTCTATTGGTGTTTGAATATCTTTCACAGTGTTAAATTTCAGTCTGCTTGATTTGCCAAGGATACTATGCATCTTCTGTTGTCATGTGCATCATTTCAACTAGCAAGGTTTGTGAGATTTAGAAATATATACTTAATTAAAATGGAAAGAAGGAGAGGGTGCTTATCACCATGGGAACCCCTCCTGCATCAAGATAAAGGAGCATCTCATGCCACACTAGGCAGTATGAGTAGAGGGATGGCTGTAGTCTTTGCACTTGCCCACCAAGTCTGTGTCTGAGCTGGAACAGTTCCACTTCATGGGTATGGGTGGCATGAATTGAAGTGTAGCTCCCATGAGTACAAACCATTTTCCAGATCTGTTGTTTGCTATTAGTGATATATTTCAATAACTGGAGTCTAGACCATGTTTTCATATTAGTAATTATCAGTACATTGTATCAGGTAGCACAGTGAATCCACTCAGAGATTTTCACTGAAATAACAAGCCAGCTTAAAGAGTAACCTTAATATTCAGTAGAGCTTTCACGCCTGATTTACTGCTTTTGAAGTATCCTAAGTCTACATAGTGACTTCCACAGCATTGTGAAAATGAGAGCTGCTGGAAATGATGCTGCAAATGAAAGTTACACTACGGGGTTATATGAGGGTTGATGCTTGAAATAAATAATTTTATTCATGCAGCTGTGAAGCAAATGTCACTAATGCTAACTTGCAGTTTCCTTTGTATTGGTACAGAAATAGGCATTAGTGAGATGTTGTCAAAATGATTGCACTGCATAATCAGAAATAATTTAATTTTTTGTACAATCAGTTCTCAGTATTGGATGATACAATGTAGAGTCAAGCACATTTTCAATGCTAGGCAGGTAATAATAATAGCTTATCCATATCAGTGTAAGTGGTTCAGTTACCCTTTATTGTGCTTCCTTTTTGCACATTTTTAATAGCTGTAGTGGAAGACCCTTCTTCCCATCTACAGACCCCCTCTCCACTGCTGTCCTGAATGCACTGCTAAGCTTTTAGGCAATACAGAAAGGAATAATCTGAGCTCAGCAGTAAGAATTATTCACTGTTTAACTTTTAATCGAACTCCACCATGCTGAATCTCCATGTGTTTGGGCAAGACATTTAAAGCAGTGTCACTTAACTTCCAATCCCTCATTTGTAAAACTAGAAGAATATTACTTGTTTTCCCAGCAGGGATTTTGAATGGACTAATTAGCTAAGGCTTACAAAGTGTTCACAGAGTGGCATCATGACTAAGTTTATGCTCTGCATGAACCTCCTTCTTTTTGTTTTCCTTTCAGCAGCTGAAACAAACCCAGTATGCCTGGGTTTCCTTTGCTGAACTTAAAATACATGGCTCATAACTGTGGACTTGCTTTGATTTTTGCTTGAACTATTTTCTGAGTTGGCATTTGTATACAAAGATCTGTGTTATCAATAACCTGGAATAAACTTAAAGTTGAATAATATTTCACATTGCAATTTTGCTACTTTCTGATAGCAGATACATTTATATATAACTGTTTATGCTACTCTTGGTTCACTTGCTTTAGGACATTAGTAAATTTTCCAATTTCATGTCCTGTAAATATGTGCAGGAACTTTTGTCATTCCCAAGTCACCACTATTTATCTGAGGAGGTAATCTGAGTACACAGAGCTATAGAGCTATAGAATGTATGCTTAACTTCCTCAGTTTCTGAGTTCTTGTTGCATACACTGATGTTCTCTCTGTATCTGATCTATCACCCCTTCTCATCCTCACCTAACATTATCCTATTTCTCTGTTTCCAGTTCTCTTCTTTTTCCGGATGTTTTGTAGCTCATTGTGAGTCTCCTGAATCCATCCCACTGTATTAAATCAGCTACCCCTTCATTTTTCACCATCCTGCAGAAATTAAGGTGGTTTTTTTTTCATTTGAGTTCAATTTCACACCTTGTTTTGTCTTCCATAACAAGGCGATATTCCTCCTTTACAATTTTTTCTGGCACACCTCTGTAATTCAAAGTTCTCCTAAACTCTGAATAAGACCACAGACAAATGGTACACGAATAAAGTCTTCTTGTCAGCTCTTAGGTGTTTTGTGCAAAACTTTTCTCCCTTATCCTTTTCAGTAACAATATCTGAATTATCAAAAATTTACTAGCTTGGCTTTTTTTTAGTTTCTTCCATGCTTCCTCTTGCTTCCAACTTATCTTTAGGAAGGATGGTTTTCAATCCTGAGAAGGGTTTCTTTCATTTTTCATGGAGTAGATTCAATGAAAGAGTAATGCTGCTTCATACTTACAATCTTCTTAAAGTATAAAATAAATAGAGTTCTCTGTAGCTTCTTAAGTATAGAGCACAACAGTACTCCTATATAAGCTCCCTGCTATTACTTTTCTTGCTATCTGTACTCCTGAGAAGTAGCAGGTGGTTTACATCTCATGGGTTCTTCTCTGCTCCTTTTAAAAGAACTCGTGGAGAATTCTGATTGGGGAAACTGTTTCCTCAGAAGATCATAAGATTTATGTATTTATGGATTTTATGGATTCATGTATTTATGGATTTATTTGGTTTTTACCATTATGTATTTATGGTTCCAAAAATTAGAGGTGTGTTTCAGAGCAGAACCCACCTGAGCACCATTTAATTCTCAGGAAGTTCACATCTCTTTGATTACATGGATGTACTAAACAAGGAGGAATCTACGTCACTTGTCACAAGCTGGGCAAGATGGATTCCTAAACAGTATTCACTGCTGTAATAACCATAATTTAACTGCCTTAGCTCCTTGCTCAGTTTGTTTTTTGAAGGTTTGTAAGAATCCTATCCCCTCCAAATACAGCCAAGGCATCTCCCAAGACAACAGGAAGATCAGGGATGTTTGTAAAATCACACTGCTTTCCATGACTAAGGGATGTTCCTTGAGTGCAAATTTGCAGTACAGAACCCCCTCATGAAGTTAGACACTTAAGCTGTGTTGTGATTTGACATGCTTGTCACCCAGTCTCTCAGAAGGATCAAAGGAGAGACACTTCAAAGAATTCCCTGCAGCAGTATCTGAGCATATGGAAATACAGTACTCAGGAACTATGAGATTCCTACAAATTTTTTATAAGATTAGATTATACAGCTAATGCTAGAGAATTTTAAGGATCACTGTTCTAGGCTGAGGAACATCAATTTGGGACATATGCCTGAAAATCTTGGGAATGTAACCCATTATAGGCTTCTTCATGTGAGTTGTAAAGAAATATTTTTAGAAGGCAGTTTAAAAATAAAAGGCCAGTCACACTCAACAAACGTGATATTTCTGTCACTGAAAGTTTTGATACCTGCAGATAAGTCTAAACTAGGGTAACAGTGTCATGTTAACTTGATGCTTACGTTTTAAAGGAGAAGGCATGAAATTGGATTAATTTATGAACAAAATGTTTCTATTCTTTGCTCTTATCATGCGTTAGTAATTTTGTGGTTTCCCTTCTGGCACTGATGTCATCTGAAGATATATCTAATGAAAACATGAATTTAATGATTTGTCTTACAAATAGACTAGGATAAAACATAGACCTGAAGTTTGGTAACTAAGAATCTTTCTTGCCCATATGTAATGTCATACCCAACTCCAAAAAGCATCTTCCCTGGAAAGGACCACTGTAAATAAAAAGCCCTTTGTTATCAATTCATGTTCTCATTTCTTTCTCCTTTTCCCTGTTTTTTGTTTCTAGAGGAAGCAGCATTCTTGATGCAACTGCTGTGTTGTGTTAGGCCACATTAGAGAGATAACAGAGAAGAATATATGACTTGCAGGCAAGGCAGAACCAAGAAGCTGTATTCATTACATCTGACCTGCTTCACTGTTTTTTTCATCTGAATCCTGTTTTGTCCTTGTGCTGATCAGAGCATTCTAAACTTTGTTAATCAGTGGCTCTTTCTGTCTTAGCTCTCCCAAAGGCTGGAGGCTCCAGCGGTGAGCTCTGCCAGTTGCTGCTGCCCCTGCTTCCAAAGGGAGAGTGCCACAGTAGTGAGAGTGTGCCTCTTGTCAGATGCCACATTTCACAGCCTGGTGCATATCCTGCCACATGTATTACCTGAAAATTATGGCCATTATGTTTTTACGTCAGGTCATGAACTGCAGTATCTGAGAGACCAATACACTCAGACCTGTGGTTGCTACTACTGAAAAAGCAGAAAACCTAGATAGAGAGTGAAAGGATATGTTGAAGTCTATAACCTCCTAAATCACCACAATTAAATTAGGATAACACCATCTGCCAAAGGCCTTAGGCAAGAGTTAGAAAGTTGAATCTGTAGCTTGCCACCTACACAAAGAAGGAAGACATAAATGAAGTCATATTACTGCTGCTTTTCAGGAGAAGCTTGCAAGGCTTTTACTGTATGTTCTGCCATTGCATTAAGGAGACATTATTTAAATATTTTTTGTCTTCACCAAAAATTTTCAGCTGTTTAGATTTTCTTAAATGACCATCGTTTTTTGACGCATATTCTACTCCAGTTTAGCATTAGGTAATTGTAAAGAACCAGGTACTTGGTTTTAGGATAATTCCATTTTTAATTAAAGTTGGAGAGTGTAACTGCCAGTCACTCCATATAAGAGCTTTGTAATTGTTATAACAATTAGTTTACTAAGTAATCCTCTACAGAGATGGCACTTCACAAACAAATTCTTCATAGATCTTTATAGCTAACAACTAAAAATGTACAGCAATATTCCACTACTCTTTTATTATATTGTTTATTTTTTCATTCTATGTTTGTTCTAAAAGTGTTTAATCTAGTAAATTAAGTTTTTCTACAATAACAATAATAGTTTCTGCTGAACAAGTAAAAGTAAGTATATCATTATTAAATTAGCAGAGGAAAGCTTTTATGGAGGGTTCAAACCTCTAGAATTCTGATAAAGAGCTTGACAGAAGAGATGTTACCTTAGGAGATATGAATTCTCATACTTCATTAAAAGACATAAGCATGCTCATGTCACAGAGAAATTCAAGGGATTGCCACCCTAGTGTGAAATAAACTCTCTATGACAATGACAAAGTAAAATGAAGCCATGTCACAATGTGTACAGAAAAAATACTTGTGAATTTTGAAAAAGCACTTCATACCAATTGCTCTGCAGATGGAGATCTGAGGGTTTTTTTCAGCTATTGAGTTCAAGGTCCTTCCTCATTTTTTATTAACTTTGGTATTGGAGATCACTGGCCTAATATTCAGTAAGCTCAGCATGCTAAGGATTTCTTGCCCTATTTTTTTTCTAGCCTAGTCTCATTTAAATATTCAAATGTAAGAAATCAAGTGCTCAAATAATTCATAGTGACTGATTTGCAGATGTAAGAGATGTAGGTCTGATTCTCATCATTACAGTGTTTGACTTCACATGACTTGTGATTACAAACAATGTCTTTACCAACACTAATTAACAAAGTCTTACTAATGGGCAATGATTTTTCATTTATATCATTTGAATGTATACATTTGGTGTCTCCTAGAAAATATTATGGCAACATACCAAAGAAAACTTTCTTTGGCGTCTGGGTCTTAAAATCGTCATGGAATGAATAATAAAATCATAGAATAGTTTGGGTTTGAAGGGACCTTAAGGATCATGTAGTTTCAACCCACCTGCCATGGATGAAGATACCTTTCACTGGACCAGGTTGCTCAGAGCTCCATCCAGTCTGCCTTGAATGCTGCTCTGGATAGGGCAATCACAACTTCCCTGGGCAACCTGTCCCATTGCTTCACAATCCTCACAGTAGAGCATTTCTTCTATCTAAACTTGCTCTCTTTCTGTTTCAAGCTATTTCCCCTTCTCCTGTCATTAGATGGTCTTGTAAAAGGTCTCTCTCCATCTTTCATGTAAGTTTCCTTCTGATACCGAAAGGCTGCAATTAGCTCACCCTTAAGCCTCCTCTTTTACAGGCTGAACAACCCCAATTTTTGTAGCTTTTCCTCACAGGAGATGTGCTCCATCCCTCTAATGACCTTAGTGGTCTCCTCTGGACTCACTCCAGCAGGTCCGAGGTCGATGTCCTTCCTTTGCAGGGCACTCCAGAGCTGGATGCAGCAGTGCAGGTGGGGTCTCACAAGAGCAGAGCAGAGGGGCAGGATCACCACCCTCACCCTGCTGACCACACTGCTTTTGGTGCAGCCCAGGATACAGTTGAATTTCTGGGCTATGAGTGCACAAGGCCAGTTCATCTCCAGCCTCTCCTCTACCTCCAGGTCCTTCGCATCAGGGCTGCTCTCAATCTGCTCATCCAGCCTGGATTGATACCAGGGATTGCCCTGACCCAGGTGCAGAACCTTGCACCAGGTCTTGTTAAACTGCATGAGATTCCCCAGGGCCACTTCTGGAGCTTGTCCTTGTCCCTGTGGATGCCATCCTGTCCTTCAGGTGTGTCAACATCACCACTCAGCTCGGTGTTGTCTGCAGACTGGCTGGGAGTGCACTCAATCCCTTTGCCTCTGTTGTTAATGTAGGTTTTAGATAACACTGGTCCCAGAATGGACTCCTGAGGGTCATCACTAATGTCCATCAGGACTCTGAGCCATTGACCACTACCCTCTGACCACAACCACTTCCTCATCCACCTTACTATTAATTAGGCATCTCAGAGGCAATAAGGCACAGATTGTGTCATTGTGGTGGAGGTTTTGTGGTGTCTTGACAGACTGGTGTGTTGACAGAGCACCTGGCTGGCTGTTTAGCACATGCTGGGTGCTTCTACACTAGCACAGGAACAGGAGTGTTCTTTAGAAGCAGATTTACCAGTTCTCTGCATTTATGGGTCTTCTTTCCACATCACTGAGTGGGTTTGCAGTACATAAATTTTAGTTTGAAACTAAAGCAAAAGATGTAATCCCAACTGTTTGTGAGATTTCATTTCCAGAGGCTCAAACCAGTCTGAAATGAAAAATACCTGTAGAAGCTGTATTGTGAAAATCTGCTCCTCAGTGTCAGCTGTTTTCCTCTGCAGTTCATCTCTATTGATGTGCACCGTGTGCTAATATTGATGCAGCACCTTCATCTTGATGCCCCCCAAACTGTCCCTGCTAACAACCTTGCTTCATGTGCCATGGCTGTGGGGAGTGTGATCTGCTCCTGCATGACCATCTTCATTTTGGGCTGATTGAGGCATCTGGTCTCTTGCTGAGCATGAGGAAGTGCTCAGTTCCCAGCCCTGGGAATTCAGAAGTGCTTCTGAATCTTCCTGTACAGCACTCAATTTTTTTTTATTCCACTGGAAACAGGAGGCACTGAAGATGCTATTTCATATGGACGGAAGACGCACCAAATAAATTGCCCTCCTTTAATCTTCTATTTCAATCATTTCTATACTTACTGATAGCAGCACTCCTACTGTGGGACAGAATGAACTGGCAAAAGCATTTTCTTGATTTTCTGCAAAATTTTAACAATTCTTTTACTGGAGGAATCACCTTAGCTGTATCTCAAGTGACATTCATTCCCTCAGAAAAGATTTATGATTTTCATAAGAGCGTGATTTTGAAAGTTTGCAGGGAAAGGAGCACATTTTGAATTCTGCTGTGATGACTAATGTGGGGATGACACTACAGTTATTGCTGTTTTGTCAAATCAATGTTTTAATTAGACTATAATTCTTTAGAAAGTCCAATACTTAAACTCATCACATTCTTCTAACTGTCTGTATCTCCTAAAACCTTTGTAGTCCAGTTATGCTGTGAAAATGAAAAAAAAATCTGCATGTAGCACAAGACTGGTTTTAATTTATAGCAACTTATTGTGCTTCCTCTATTACTTCTGAATTATAAATCATTTTCTATGTCAGAATAAGAATAAGGAAATCATGCAAAACTTTCCTATGTAATATTTCAAATGTTAATTTCACTGTCATGCACCATGGTAACTGTAGAGTTGGAGAACCTAAGACAAAAGTCCTCTAATATTGATGTGCATCTGTTTAATTCCAGATGTGGTATATCACTGCATGTTTCATGTTGCATGACCATAAAGTAATAGAAAATTAATTTTTACTGAAAATAAGTGAAAAATAAAACTCTTTCTACACTGTAACATTCACACTCACCTCACAACAACATTGGTAAGACTTATTCCTCCTGATATTGCAGTTTCCCAAACTAGTTGTCAGTGTGCTCTGATGCTGCTACTTTCCTGTCTGTGGCAGGTGCTCACTACAAAAGTGGCTGAAACCTTCTAAGAAATCATTTTCTCCAGTGGTCCTTACTGCAACTCTCGCTGTCATTACTGAACCTGCAGGGAGGGCTGGCAGGGGGGACTGCACAAGCACTTACCTACTCCAGCACTGCCAGCTGGAGGATTTCTGGGATCCTCCACTACCAGTTTAAGCCAGGGAAGCAGATTTGGTGCAGCCACACAGTTTGAATTGCTAGCCCTCCTGAAAGAAGGTACTGTCAAGTATAGGGGCAGTAGTGGGTATTTGTGAAGAGCTACGGCCATGTTCAGCAAGCAGACTATTAGACCACAACGTTTTCCAATCATTTCTAGTTTTTAAGCTGTAAATATTTGTGGGAACCCAGGGCAGTGGGAATGTCCCCCTGTCTGCCCTGGGGTGCTCTGACTCTCAGGAAAACACTGACTTTGACCCTCATTCATGGAGAAGGCCTCCAAAGCTTCGAAGTAAACTAGAGACCACAAAAGTGTGAAACAGATTGTAGCGATTGTAGAGAGTGATTTATTAGGTGATGTGGGTGAAAAATTTAGGTTTTAGGATTTTTAGCATACTGTAGATGGGTACAAGATGGAGGATACAAGGTGTTGTCTCAAGTTCCTTTCTTCTTCTTCCTTCTTCTTGGGTTTGGGTGGTATCTTGTAATTGGGTAGAAAAATCCCCATTGTGGGTCTTTAGGAGTCAGTTATTGGGTTGGAAAGGGAAATAATCTAGTTTTTGATTACACTTAAAAAGGCCTTGCAACATGAGGCCATTGACCATTTTTGTGCTGTTTTTGTGCATGCAAGGTCGGGGCACACACAGTGTACTGAAGTCATGGTAAGATAACAATAAAACAAGAACCTGAAGACCAAAAAAGTCCTGTGTGTCTGCTTTTCCCGACAAAGAACTGCTTCAGGAGGGATTCCCCTGCCAGGGGAGCCCTCAGGGAGTTGCCCAGCATGGGGCCCACAAACTCACATATATTTCATACTGCAGGTCTAGTAAAATAAAGGGTACTTAGAATTATATAAGCTAGCTTAATTGGCTTGAGCCTATGTTTTGAAAACATTTCTTCTCAAAACTCCAAATTTCAAATAAGAAATGCACCATTTGTGATTTGAAAGAGTCACGTCTTCTCACAAAATAATGAAATGCATAGATGTCAAGTCAGAAAATCCTGTGTATTTGCAAGCTTTGTGCATAAGCAAAAAAAAAAAAAGACCAGAAGAGTGAAAAAAGTACATGTTCTTCTTAAAAAAGAAAAAAAAAAAAACCAAAAACCAAAATCTGTTCTTGCATTTTTGTCTAAAATAATATATACTTGTCCAATTATGACACAAGAAAAGTGCAGCTACCTTTTCTGTGTGAATTTTTGGGCTGAAATACTGCATTTGTCAAAGTTAGTTGAGCTTCAGTTATTAGCTTGTGTAGGACAAATTTTCCAACCATTTGCAAGTAGTATTTTGTCTCCATCCATCTTTCTATGGAGGCTTACCAGAAATACAGCACAAATTGTATTGTCTAAAGGAAGGCATTCTAAGAGTTCTCATTTTAAAGCTATGTCTGGTTTCTGTTGGGTCTTCTGCTCAGCACATCTGTATCACTTTCCTCTTACTGCTCAGGCAATTAATTACATCTCAGAACACCCCAGGGAGAGAGGTATTCCTGTCTCATTCTACCAGTGAGGAAGCCATACTACAAAATATTGAACAATTGTCCAAGGTCACTGAGAAAACAAGGAGTAGAGCTAATACTCCAAATTCCTGTGCAGTGTGCTCTCTCCACATGTATGCAGTGAAAGAGATTTTTTTTCTCACAGAAAACTGATTTATTCTGAATCAAAATCAACTTCTGTTTCTAAAACACCAAAAGGTAAATGAAAAATCAAATTGAACCATTACACTACTTACTACTTGTTATATACATCTTAACTATCTAATCAGAATAGCTCTTTCTGATCTTTTTCTAGCCACCTTTCCAAAATAATTGGCCAGAAATTAATAAAAATTTGCCCAGTAATTGTGAGCAATATTCAGATGTTAAATAAGTTACTGGGAAGAAAAAGTGATCAGGTCTTGATTAGTATCAGGACTAAGCAATGACTATAAATAAAAAATAATAATCCTATGTAAATTGTATGCCATTAATATATATTTTTATTTTTAACTCATCCATTATTGTGATCTGCTCTTTAAATATTTCATTTTTCCCTTCTGTGCATATTTGAAAGCCTTTTATTCAGTTCTGGAAAAGTCCATTATAAGGTTGCAGAATGCTAAATGAAGAGTTAAAAATATGTGATTTTCTCAAATCTTTACTTAAAGACATTTAGCATGTGATGATAACCACCACATGGATAGACCACTGATTTTTTCTTTCTTTCTTGTGCTTTCAATAATGCATAGGTAAAATACTAAGGAAGAAACAACTTCATATGTACTCGTCTCTGTGCTATGAATGTTACTGTTTTGATCCCATATTCAAAGAAATTTCTTACATTAAAAATTAAATTATCTTTTTACATTCTGACTCTCCAGTAAGAAAACAAAACAAACAAAACAAACAAAAAAAACCCTAAAATTCTGTATTTAAACAGAGCTATGGAGTCTCCTAGCAGTTGATAAAAAAATAATCTTTAAAGACAGCCTCAAGTAATGTATCAGTTATGTCTGTAATAAATACTGGGATCATTTCTATACCTCAGTGAACACAGTAAAATAAATAAGAGTCCATCTGAACCATAAAAAGCAGTGCAAAAACACTAACATGCAAATTCAATCAGGCATAAACCAAGGGTGCTAATTGCTGTGATAATAAGAATTAATTTTGTATCCTAAAGGTGAACTTCAAGTACCAATTTACAGGAGCATATAAGAGTTTGGAAGACATAAGCAGTGTAATTAAAAGGGCTGTGCCCATGTTTTTACATTTCTTAGAAAAGTAGCTATGACACTATCACACACAAAGCAATCCTTCAGCCCGAGCACTCTCAGATTCCTCACCTCTAAACTCTCTTAAGTTTCCATCATGCTGCAATAACTTACACTTTTAGTTTCTGAAAGCAAAACATAAAATATTTCTCCTTAAATAAGAATGGAAAAGTTGCCAATAACAACAAATTCCTGAAAAAACTGAACCCTCTGCCCTCAGTTATTAAGCCACTTGTGTGGATTTCTTTTTAACCGTATCTTTGACACCTGATAGCACTGGAGACAGTCAGAAGTGAAAAGGACAGAGAATGAGTGTGGTCTGCTGGAGCAGAAAGACTGGATGGAAGTCTGGATGTCACCGAGGGAAGAGGAAGGTCAGACTCCACAGGGCTTTTCTTCCCAGGAATAAGAAGCAGCATTAGAACACATAAACTACCCTGCACCTTTTTACAGCTCTTGGGCAGTCTGTCACAGCTCTCCCAATTACCTTTCTCTCTCCAAAGCTCCATCTATTGCCTGCTCTTCTCTCAGTTCTATTTCATTAATATGTCACTTTTTCAAGATGAAGTATGTCTAGGCTCTCTTTTCTTCCCCTTTTGGCTCAGTCTTTCAGAGAAGGACCAGGCTCACTCACTGTTCTCCTGTTCTGACAGTGAAACTCAGCCTGGTAATCAAACTTTCGGCCCTTCCACTACCCAAGGAGCTACCTAAATCTCTGTGTGACTGCTGAGATAGTCTATAGGACTCTAGCCTTTTAAGATTTTTCCCAAAGATAGAGATTTCCATTCTCAGGAGCTCCCTTTCTTCCCTTGGTGCTGAAAGAAAAAGGTTACCTTGGAGTTCTGGAAGGAAGACATAAAAGAGCAGCTTTCATGTCAACAAACCTGTAATGACTAGCATGCAGGGATATTATTGTTCATTAAAAACCTCTCTAGGAGAAAACCACTAGCAATCTGATTTCTCTTTTGGTGTGGCTTCATCTAGTAATGTACTGGCACAGTGTGGTTCAGTGATTCTTCATAGTGCTGCTCTCTATCATCTTGCTTTCTCCACAATAAATATATAATCCTTTACTGCTGTATGTGTGGTAGACACCAGAGTTTTCCCAGTCAAAGGCTGTAGTCCCAGAACTTCCACATCTGTTTGGGCTATGGATTCACCTGTTAATACAGTAGGATCTATCATGCAATATCAAGAGAACTGTTAACTCTCAACTATCACTTTGTATTTCAGTGATGATGTTAAAGTTTGAAATCAAGGAAATAGGTCCACCATGTTACTTAAAAAAAGAGCATAAGAGGCTTGTACCACAAATTATGATTCATTATTTGTTCCATATCAGAAGCTGATACAGTCACTGGAGCAATTTGCTTTAGGAACAGTCAAGGAAAAGCCATTTCCTCCAGTTGGTAATATAAAGTCTTTTTTTACTGCATTAGTACTAACAAAAAGACTGTATATTTCACCTTTCTTTGAAGATGCTTCAATCTGGACAATGTTGAGGGGACTAAAAAGGAACAAGAAATTGGCTTATCTTTGTGTTGTAGGTTTTCTGAATATTTTTACTACTTCAGTAATTTTAATTTATTTAAATGAAGCTTTTCTTTTTCATGTAAATCTTCCTTGTCCCCAAGGCCTCTCTGCAAATGTAGTAACACTTCAGCAACGGGTAACTGAAGCTGGAAAAAATTTACAGCAAAATTCTATTTTTAAAGGGTGTAGTGATATATACTGCAGAGGTAGGATTTTTAAATTCACTTTACAGAAACTTATTCCCAGTAGGAATGAGAGATCTGAGGATTTAGAACCATATCATATTGGCTGCCACTTCTTCAACCCTCTAGGCAGTAGCTTTCCACAGCAAACTTTGGTTTCATGTGACTAAAACCACTGATTTTCAAAAAGAGAACATCCTGAAGAATTCAGAGAGAAAGAAAATAAATGGAGTGCACCAAAAAAATCACAGTAGGAATGTTTCTTGTTCCATAGCAAGATCAACTGCTACCAGACTTTTCCAGCGATGCCCACTTTATACATGCTAACCTGAACTCACTTTAGCTCTACAGCTGCTATTCCCCATCATACCTCAAGGCAATGAGATAAGAGTAGTTCCAGAGAAGACATCTTGCAGAGAATAAATAGCTTTCAGAGAATAAATAACTTTTGTTTTTATGTTTTATATTTTCATTTCTCATTTTATATTTTCATTTATGTTTAATATTTTCATTTCTCACATATTTTTGCAAAAGGAATATTTGATACCTGATTTAACCATTTAGGGTTTTTCTTTGCCTCGTGACAGATATTTATGTTCTTAGTGGCCAAAATGGTCAGCAGTCATTAGCAAAAACATGATACCACCAGTGCTGCACTCTGGCATGATATGATACACTGCGGCTTGTGCATTTCCTTTTTAATCACTCTAAGGGTGATCAGTTGAAGTCAGTGGAAGACAAAAACAGAACTCATTTGATGACCCACTGGATTATTTAGAAGATAATTCAACATTTGGGTTTAACCGCTAGACCAGAACTGTAGGGAGTTTATTAATTGTGCCTTTAGGAGGGTAAAATTCCAGAAATATCACATCAGGGAGGAAGAAGAAGATTTGTAGAAGCATTGTAAAAACTGAACTAAAAGTTTTTAGCTTATTCTTCCTGAGTATATTTGATTCGCTAAATAGGAAAAAGTGTTCTAAAGATACTGCAAAGTAAAATCTCCTCTTGCTTCATGTGGTAGCTTCAATTCTACGCATTTTTTTCCATTATTTTCTTTCTTTTGGTCTCAAATGGAAGTTAAAAATCAAACCTATCTTTCTTATCTTTTCATGATTCAACTCCTCATCTTGTTACCATACCAACTGGATTAAATGCTGTTCAAATTTCTGCTTTAACTTAAATACTAGAAACTCAAAACATCAAATAAAATCTGAACTGGCAGACTAATGCAGTGATTTTTCCAGAGCTGACTGTACCACCAACACAGTAGTTATTCATTCTCTGCTGAAAGTGAAGGATTAAGGCTTTTTTTCTTCCTAAGATAGACAGGTTTCTTGTCTTGAGAAGTGGGTTGGTCTTCTGTAAGTTTTTCTGTGGGAGGATGAAGAAGTGGTGATAAAACCATCCTCATTTCATTTTTCTAAAGCTTTCAGTCAGAACCCTCAAGAACTTTGACAGCCATTAGCAGTCCCTTTGTTCTTTCAGTTTTAGATATTTACAAAACTTGTTTTTCTCTTCTATTTTTAGCACAAGAAGAATGGGCCACGACCCGTTCCAGCCTAAAGGCACCACCTCCAAGGTCAGCCAGAGGGGGATACAGGGAACACCCCTATGGTAGATATTGAAGGTCCTCCTCATCTGTGACCTCATCTCAAAGACAATTAATAGCCTGTGGTCTCCACATAAACAGCAACAAGACAAGTAATAGTCCATTTCTTTTCTATCCTAGGAATTACTGCTCATTATTATCCTATGTACTACTTGTATTTCCTATAACATTGGCGTGACATTGGCATTAGTATTATTTTATAACACGGACTTAAAAAAAACAGAGACAAAATACCTTTGGCAAGCATTGTCTATAAACTATTTAAAGATGATGTTCTGTTGGTTGTATTCATTGCTGTGTGTAACTAAAAAGCATGACACTGTTACAGCTCTTGAGTCTCTCTACATACTAGTTAAGGCTGAGTTTCTGTTTAGGGTTGCTGAAAGACTGTAATATGATTTTTTTTTTCCGATACAGACAATAATTAAGCTGTAGATAAGATGTTTTAATCTGTCTTTTTTAATATATGTTAGTTTAGATTAAGATGCTCGATATTAAGTTTGTAAATTTAATTTTAAATGCTGTTTTAATGGGGTTGAAAACAAGCAGCTACTGTATGTATGTAGCTAACTGAAGTTGTTCAGTGTTTTAACCTGTATTTGTTAAAAAAAATCACTTAAAGTTCCATGTGTAAGCTTCTCTAAATAGGAAACCATAATTTTGTCAAATATGTTTGCCATAATTTGTCAATAAAGCTGAAACCTTTTGTAACAAACTAAATTTGGAATTACTTGTTTTCTAGCTTTAAATGCCTGCTTTATTTCTTTTTCAAGAGATGCCTAAAATGTTTTTATATAAAAATTACAAAAATGAACCCAAGCCTGTTTTAAGATTTTTTGTGTAAGACTTTAAAAATTGTATTAATAACTTCTGGTTGTTAAATAATATAAAAGTTAACAAACTAAACTGTTACATGAATCATGGTTAGTATCCACTAATGTATAACATGTTAATGGAAAAAAATGCTTTAGAACAATAAATGGATTTTAAACTATCCTTTAAGCTTGATCTTGCTAAACACAAACTCTGATTGACTTGTTTGTATTAGCATGTCTCTCGTGAGAATGTAATGGAGTTTAAAGAGGTAAGATTACCACTTACCACTGTTAGACTGTCTAAATGCTAGTTCTTCAACCTTTGAGTTTCCCCGCACATTAAATATCCCATTCAACATGTAAGCATTGCATAGATTCACCTATTTGTTTTCACTCAGAAGAGTGCGTTGACTGCATTTTTCGTAGTATATAACAATTTGTCTTGATAAACAAATCATCAGTGTCACTGCCCAGCTGTTGGTACTCAACTTCAAAAACTTTATTTGTAATTTTCAGTGCTAAATATCACCGCCCTTGAAGGCAGTTTAGAGGGCTGATATTTCTTTTGAGACTATCAGACTTGATGGCTGATGATTATTAAGGAAATATGTCGCAGGACTCAAAGGATGACTAAACGTTAAACAGGTAACACTAATAGTAACTCTGTAATTTTGAGTATGCAACAGTAATGTAAAATATTCTCAGTTATTAAGTTACTGATAGTTAAAAAAGTAAACCTACCAAAAGATAACAAATAGGAATATAGGTTATTAAAACAACTAATTAACATTAACTAGTGACAACAAAATTATTCTACAATATATAACCCTCAAGGTAATAAACAGAACTAAAATTAACAATAATAGTAATGCAACTCTTGCTAACAACAAATATATAACCTAAATTTTGATGAAGAAAAAAAACAAAAACAGAAAACTTGATGGTAGGGATGCCAAAACTGTTAATCCTTTCGGTACAGTTTTTTTGTTTACAGTGGCTTTTTGTCAATGTGATTGGTTTACTTTTTTGATGTGACTAAAGTACAGGCCGATTGCTGTTCAGTTTGTGAACAAAATCTCTTGCAGCTGGAGTTGCATGCTAGCTCTTTCTGAATAGTTTATGATGAATATGTTTTGTCTTTTGAAGTGTTGAAGTGAACTGAGTAGGCTACATGATGGTTACATTGAGTTTATTCTGTCTCACTATTTCAGGGACTCACAGTCACTGGACAGCTAAGCAGCAGATCTGCTGGGAAGTGGTCAGGTAAGCTCTGCTGCATCTCAGGGGGTTTTCCTATTTCCTTATTTCCTGTTTTATCTCTGCATTTGTTTTTACTAACGAACAAAAACATATTCAGCTACAGTTTGAAAATAAATGTCCTTCCAGCAATGTTTCCCTGCGTATCAGCATAGTGGTTATGGTATAATGGCAATCAAAGCATTTACATGTGTGTTATGATACTCTTCATTTCAATAAAAAAGTCTTGTTATCTAGCCTGGTAAATATTAAGATGGTATACTTCATAACTGCTCTTGCTAAAAATAGGGGCTTCTGTTTATTAAAAGCATGCCTACATTTTGGGTAGTCACATAGCAAAGAAAAATGCAATGCTAGATTGTCTTTGCTTCTGAAAATATTTAACATTTTTTCCTATGAAAATTGTATCTGGATAGAGACAGGAAGTTTGTTATTTATTCTTATGCTTGGTAGGTTTTTATTTTTTATTCTTT
The DNA here is from genome assembly GCA_003676055.1 of Chloebia gouldiae. Lineage (NCBI taxonomy): Eukaryota > Metazoa > Chordata > Aves > Passeriformes > Passeridae > Chloebia > Chloebia gouldiae. The sequence goes on along the minus strand of QUSF01000002.1, from coordinate 21,273,180 downwards.
AGAATGGCAGGGACATTTAGGTATTACAATGCAATGGCATGGATAGAGGCATTACTTATATTTCTCTGTTAAATACATTTAAACATAAAGGTGCATTTTGGATTACCTTCTTAAATAGACTTCAGGTTATATGTGAGAGTTTTGACTGAAGACAAATATTGTTGGAAACAAAAAAAAAAAAAATCCAGCTCAATTACAACTTTGTCCATGGACTCAGAAGTGTGAACCTAATCACAATACAGAAAGTACAAATTCTTGTCATCATTCTTAACTAGCTAATATTACACAAATACACAGTCCTAGACACATGTATTACTCTGGCATCTTTTCCCATGACTGTGGTCTGGATGATGTAACATTTTCCAGGTTTGGTGGTATTCAACAGTTACTTACAAACCACAAGTTGTATTGTATAACAAGATATAAAGGGTTTAATTTTCCTTTCCAAAGAGTTGCCTCAAGATCTTTATAAATTTGTTTTATTGATGTGCTACAACCACCCTACAGACCAAATTGACTGCATATTACAGTCACATCAGTGTGAGTGTATCTCTGTAGGAAAATCTTCCATCTACCCACCTTGCATGTAGTTACACTCATTTGCTTTGGTCAGTATATATTTCTACATAAAAAAAATACTTTCCATTGCTATAAATAGTTTCATGCTGATATAACTGTGATTATATATTATTATGTATTATAGATTATACTATATAACTATTTCAGGAAATTCTCCTATGCCTTGCTGAAATGATCAATTACACAAAGTTGTGAGCAGGTCATACCTGATGTAAGTGAGATCCAGGGCAAAGCAGATAAAATTAAATTCTCACTTGTGCATCACATTTTTATGTGAGGGCAACTACTGTGAACTCCTTGAGGATGGACTTCAATAAATATAGCTTTATAGCAGAGCACTATCCTTTAATATTCCTGTCTCCCAGTCTACTTTGCAGCCATGACTTGTCTAAATTTTAAAAATGGCAGAAAATGTCAGTAAAGTGATGCATTGTGAATATTCTTACATAAGATTTCTTTTGAAAAAGTAGATTGAGTCAGTGCGAACAAGCAACTATTTATGCAAATATTTTCTGTATTGATTTTCAGGAAAATAGTATGAAAAAATTACCCAAGACCACATGTGCTGTTCAGTGCTAACTAAAGTATATTTCACTACTGTTTCTGAAGAAGCCTTGCAGTTTATCAGCTATGTCTTAGGAGAAACATAATCCACTTTATTAATTTCTGTGAGAGTAACAAGAGAGTCAGATTATTCTAATTAACGGCTCTCTTCAGGTCTTCCATGAAAAGCTGTGACACATTCCACACATCCACCATCAGGTCAGCCACAATTCTGAGGTCCTGAAAACTTATGTGCACCACTAGAAAACATGTAATTTCACTCATGCTACAGATCACTCCAAGACACTTGTCACCAACCAACCATTTTATTTGGCTTAACTCACCTACCAATTAGTTTTGTTTGTAATATAAAGAAGAAAGCAATATAAAATACCAAAAATAAATAAGTTAAAAACACTTGGAAAGATTGGTTAAAAATGCAAAATTTTTGTTCCAGTATTTCTAAGATTTTTTTTGTTTGTGTTGACCTCTATATATAAAAGTTTGATCTTTAGAAGAAAGTAGTGCTATATAGCTTTTTTTCACTTTTTTAGTAGTCAAATTAGCAAATTCTATTTTACTTAGCAGCCTTTTTGCATGTATTCAAGAGCCATTCTAACTGAAAAAAAATAGGTATTTCTAAAGCAGCAACTTTTATTAGAAAATAAAGTAGCACCACGTAATTCTTTCCTATTCAGCTTATCTTACAGTGTTTAAACAAAGATCTTAAATCTTCATATGAATAAATGAAGAACCTCAGGAAGCACAATGTATCTGACCTCACCACAGAGGATATTGGCAATGTTTTTGTAGCTTAATGAGGTCCTCAACCTCCATTCAGAGTGACGGAGCTACAGCCATAAAGCCAAGCGATCTCTATCCCCTTAATCCACTTAACCCCTTCCATAGCCCAGCCACAATTACTCCACTTTATTTAGACATGTGCTGACTTCCAAACTGCCTAACGCTGCTGGGAGTGATGGGGAGTGAGGGCTTGAGGAGCACATCACTGTGCCTGTGGTAGCTCTGAGGAAATGGGTGTGCAGACCTTGTGAGTGGGCATGGCAGGATGGAAGTGTCTGTGTTGTCCGGGAGCTGCCAAAGCACAGCCAAGACTGAGGTACTGAGCTGCCTATCAGGAACTGAGTAAAGCAACCAAGTTACCATTAGGAACAGGATAATCAACATATATGCGTGCATCCATTGAAAGGCTTATTATTTCATCATTATTTCATCATGATAATATGGATTTATGGTAGTCCTTGTGAAATATCATCCAGGATTATTATCTGAAGGTTAAAATCAAGGACAAGTAAACAATGTATTGGGTTCAAATAAAAACCAATTTGGTCTACAATAGGGATGTATTTCCTTCATGTTTGACAGTAGCAGTGTTGTTTTGTGAACTATCTTTCTAAGAACCCAAAGTCTTGCATGAGTCAAATATTGCAGCTACAAAGTTATAAATGGAGGTAAAGGAGAATCATCAAATTAGCTAAACATTGGAGAGAAAAAATCTTTGACAGTGAATGAAGGAAGCCTGTGATCCATTAAGAAGAGGAAGTCCTAGAACATTTTCCATATTGTATTGCATTAACATGCAGAAACAAGTCGAGACTGTATAAAGGTTAAGTAGGAACATCGCAGGATATCAGTGTTCTTCATACAACCTTTGTAGGGATATCTTATATTTTGTAAATCTTACTGGTAATTCTCGTTTTGTTTATGAAAAAATACTGTGTAAAATGAAGAGACAACTGAGAAACTCTACCTAATTTTCTTAAATAGCTACATATTTTGAGAGAAAATTGTTCTGTTGTCTTCTGTAATTTCTTTTGTCAAAGAAATACCAGATCTAAACAAGATTATAATCTCCGTAAACAATGTTTGCTAACAACTTCTTAGCAAAGATGTTAAAGAAAATAGTTTTGGGGTTTTTTTAATAAGTATTAACTGAATTCTTTTGTAATGTTGTAGACCTTCAATAAAGAAGTCTTCTTCAAGACTGCAAGAAGATAAAGTTTGGGAAAAATACTCATAAAGTTAGAATAATAGACTAGATTATAAATTAATCCTATGTGACAAAGAACCAATTTATCCCTATACAGAATCTATGTATTTTTAGGGATCAGGAGGATAGAATTCATTTGTAGATGCATTTTCTCAAGGTAGGATTAAAAACATTTCACCAACAGATTACAAAGTTTTTACACAAAAAGAAAGGCTATAATTGGAAAGTTGATTGTAGTTAATGTCTGAAGAATATAGATCATATTTGATATTATTTCATGTCATTTTCTGTTGTCAGCAGATTAATCAAAGTACAAAAAAAACCTGAATTAGCAAGCAAAATCACAGGAAAAACTGAAAAATATTTGAATACTGAACAGAAAAATAATGCTAATGTCTTCTGAAGATTTTTGTCCTCCATTAAAAACCCAGGTACACTCTATGACTTCTGCCAGTTATTAAAACCCAAGAGTTATCAGAAAGTGTCACATTATCAATTTTACTGTACTGGTCTGCTGAGATAGAACAGGCACACAGATAATGTTTTCAAACCAGTTATGGCTTCAGAGATGATCACCATCATCCACTCTGTTCTCGGCTAATTAAATTTTTCTAGTCATTACTGTTTATCATTGGAACCTGACAGAAAGCTTTGAAATCATTAAGCCTTTCCTTTTTCTTCAATTGGTTTTGTTTCTGGTCCTGGCAGTCAGATGCTAATGTTCAGTTGAAACATTAAGAAAAATGAGTCCTACTGAAAGATTTGCTGAACTACATAGCTATTAGACAATTTATGAGCTTTACTCCTGAGAGTAAAGTATCTTTTGGTGGGGACATTTTATACTATATTTATATTCTGAAACCATGGAATCTGAACTGTGCCTGCCAGTAGGAGTACAGGAAAGATTTTCTGTCCTTTCACAGTCTCTGGTGGACTAAGTTATTTGTATTGCATCTTGGCAGAACATGTTGAAATATATCTCTAAATCATGCATATCTGGAACAAAGTCTTTGTTCTCAAAGAGAAGCAATTTTTGTCAACTTAAGCATAAGAAATACAGATTTCTACACTTCTACTAAAACATGTCACTGTTTCAAAGATTTGTTTTTGTTATATAAATCCTTTTAATAGGCTATGTTGGGTAGTTATTGAAAGACATAAATGCCTCTTTTCCTATAATAATTGAATTAATTTTGAAACCTAGTATACTTTACCAGAGGATAGCAAAATTTGTTGAAAATGCAATTGCAGACATATTTCAAATATGTAAATCAGAAGGAAGGTTTATTGGAAGAAGATCATACCATGCTGTAATGGCATAGGTCATCATTCACATATTAAAAAGATAAATATGAAAGAAAAAGATGTGCGGTTGATCTTCTATATCCTGCATTTGCCCTAAGAACTTTTCAAGATGCTGGATGGGAACAATTAGAACTTTCTAATATCTTTTCACAACATTTGGGTGTACAAGGAAAATAGAAATGCTTCAGTACCCTGATAAGAGTAGAATTAATTATGAAAACGGTGTTTCTTGTTTATTTCTGTTGCTGCTATACCTTATTGATTTAATGCAGGTATAGTTTCTTGTTATAGAGTATTATTATACAGTGTGAGAATAGCTGCTTCTATCTTGTTTGGCTCTGTTGTTGCCATGCTGGATGCATTAGCTCATGATGGATGGCTCACTCACAGGAAAGCAGTGGATACTTCTGTTACGTGCCCTTGCATTACAAGATCTTCACACTGTGTTGCCACCAACAAGTCAGAGGTACAAACTGCTGAGCTGCTCATCTGTGACTCAGCATTCTGGGTGGGCTTGCTTTCTTTACTTCTGAACAGTACACAGAACAACCTGTGCAAATATTTTGTATCATGATTTACTATATTCATATTTTGCTCCATATACATTTCTTAGCTTATAATAAATTATATTTCTTCCTGAACTTTATAACAATCCTGTACAACCAGTGGCAAAATTCAGTGAAAAGGTCTTTCCAGTGAAGCTTCTTTCTTTTTTCTTTCTGTTTTCCATTTTTTTCTCTTCTCAGAAGAACGTAATCAAGGACACTGTCATTCAAATGAAATGCTGTTATTTGCTAATAATACCAGAATTTAGTGTGGCATTCCCTGATTATTCAAAACTGATAGGGTTCTTTTTATTACTCTGTATAGTATTTTGAGTATTTAATACCTTTTTAGTATCTGTTTTAGAATTCATGATGTAATGATGTAAAGATACAAACAACTGACAGGAATGTTGTATTACATGAAATTCATGTTAAGCAAAGTAGCTTTCTGATAGAGAATTTAATCTTGCAGATTTTACTCAGGTTTCATATACTAAAAATCCATGCTGACATCAAGGACTGACAAGGGAATATGAAATTCAGAATGTGATCTGTAGTCAATTTTATAATTTAATTAAATTCAAACAGAACACTTAGCTGTTAAGGACTGGATTCCATCATTCCAGCTCATGTCCTGCTTAGCATCAGTGTGAAATAACTTTGATCCAGGAAGAGTACTTTAGATGCAGTACCATGTCAAGATTTTACTTTTTCATGTCATCATAACCAATTTTCCCACATTCAGGAAAAATATTTAGTTGAAGGTACTTGCTTGGCACTGTTGTTCACTCAAATCTCAACTCGGCAATCAAGTTCATTCATTCATGGTAGTCACCACTTTATTTTTGTGAGAACTATCACATTTCTGAAGGAGGCACAATACTTTTTGTATCACTGAACTTGTTTGCAGATCTAAGGCAAAAGTGGGCTGCCCATTAGACTGTGAAGGCATGTGGGACACATGCTTTAGGGAACCTAGTGCTCATTTGAAAGAGTTATGGGCATCCCAATAATGCTGTATAGTCCTTGAAAGATGAAAGCACCTACAGAACTTAAAGGAAAATTGTTGCACTGAACTCAAAATAAAGGCAGCAGGTGTGTCAATCTCTGCCTTATAGTGGAGAGTTAGAAAAACAATGAAGCTTCATGATTTGGCTAAGGTCACTCAGCAAGTCAAAGTGATGTAATAAAGTGCAATTGGCAAAGCAGCAGGTGGGGGTAAGAAGCTGCATCAGGTAATTAAACACGGGATGCATTCTGAGCTGGGATTTGTTTTGAGAACTGATTTCCTCTGTCCACGGTTCAGTTGTGCTGTCATCACGTGGTGCCTGCTGGACTTTACCAGGCAATTGGATGAAGCCGCAGCAGAATGTGTGTGTATAGGGATCCTACCTGCTGAAGAAGCCTGTCATTATTTTCTTCATCCATTTCCCTTATAATCCTATATTTCTGTAGCTGCATCACCTGTTGCCATGGTAAGTTTCTCATGCTGTATGTCTTTGATGAGCAAGAAAGGCTTTGGAAACACTGATAAGGGCTTGAGACACCTGGTAATATCCACTGTCCTCCCTATATCAGTGAGCACAGTTGGACTGGACCCTAAAAACCTACATATTCTTAAACTTTATAGTGCTGACAGTTCTAGAAATAATCTAAGTTTTATTTTATAGCAATTTAGGGGTAATTTCAAATTCAAAGTAGTTTGGGTTTTTCTACTTTGGAGTCTGCTTATCTAAATTAATGAAAATAAGGCACCTGATTTTTTAATACATAGTCAACCAAAAATAACTCTAAGAATATCCTCAAGGATCTAGAAAGTAAATTGTTTTTTGGTACAATAACACTTTATACCAGGTTATCCCTCTGGACTTACTTCAATGAATCATTCTCATTCATAGAAAAAATACAGAAGAAACTATAAAGTATAATTTGCCATGCCTCCATATTTCTTGTAAAAATACTTTTGGCAGGGTTGGCCATATTATCGACCATTAAGATGTTCTGTAAATGCAACTGTGTCCTCTTCAAGATGGTGGATTTTCAAGATGTTAAATTTTCCAAGATGTGTATCTGCTCAATCCAAGGATTTTGGTCAAAATTCTAAACAGTTCAGAAAAATAATAACTCTTTTTTTTTCTGTCAGATCCAGAAAAAGATGTTTGGGGTGCATGGTGAAGGGGTCAGGAGAAATATGTAGAACAAGCAAGAGCTCTGTCTGTATTAGCAAATTAGACACCACCAGAATGATCCTATCTCAGATTTATTTTCCAAGTGCTTGTATTTTTAATTGCAGTCTTGCCTAATATACAAGTTGATGTCTGTGGAAATGTATAAGGGTTTGTATAGGTTCTGTGGCTAAGAGCCTGTTTGGGTTGTGTGCCCAAACAGGCTCTTAGCCACAGAACCCCTGGCAAACATTCCCAGTGATTTAGAGGGTGTTTAATGGCAAACAGCTGAGTTTGGCTAAAACAGAGGAATGGATTATACTGTCCTTCAGCATCTCTATCAGCAGTTTTGTGTGAGGGTAGACAAATTGCTCAAAGTAAAAGCCTGATAATGTTGTGGGTTTTGTTGTCTTGAGATTTTAGAAAGACTTTTTGGATCTGATTTTCACCACAGTTACAAGTGTCATCATCAGCTGTGCCGACTAAATACTGTTTAAGGTTAGGTGCAAGCCTTGGCTTTCCCAGTCAAAGTAAGTGTTGAATTTTTTATTTTAACTCAGGAATATAATAAACAATTAGTTACATTTATGAGGCATTCACATACTATTACCACAAATGACACGGAAAGCCAACTGTGAAAGTCAAAATTTTGTCAAGAAAAATTAAAGTTTTGAATAGAGTTCAGAAAACGCACTGAATAATGAGGATAAAAGAAATACTGAATAGCTGTTCTTTCAGTGCCCTTTCTTAAGAATGAAATCGAGCAGAAAAAAAAATACCCTTATCCATTTTAAACTTAATGGTTGAAACAAAAAAAAAACAACCTAACAAAGTTTGACTCAGACACTGACTACTACAACAAATGTATACATGACAAGACTTGAATTTGAATTTCACTGATATTTAACTAACTTCACAGTGCTTGGCTTATTTTAACAATTTATTTTGCAAGCCTGATGTTTATACCCACCTAATAGTTTTCATCAAAGAAAAATGTTTCCAAGTTTATGGAAAAGTTTACACAATTTCAAATTGAGGTTTCCTATATCATAAACTTCCTTGGGATATAAGAAATTCCCCTGAGTGACCCAAAAATTATTTTCTGATTCTTTCATGAAAATCTCTTTGTTTTGGAGAATATCATGAGACAGCCACAAAGTTGTTGTTTGCCAACTCATTAAACTTGGTAGAAGCTGTAAAAAGATGTCTGTAGTCCCCTACTCCACTGATCAGGATTTTTTTTTTCTTCTATGTGAAATGACCTTGGTGTAACACGTGGGGAAATACAGAGCACATTCATCACCTAGCTTCAAATAACTGCTTCAATAATTTTGCTGCTACAGGTACTAGAGTACCTACATATTCAGTGAAGTGATCTTTGCTTGCAGAAACTAATTCAGAGTACCTAAGCCAGATGCTCTAAAAGACTCTCTGGATGTTGACTAGCTGAAGAGAGGAACTGATGTGTTTAAAAAATGCCTCCCTCTTCAGCTTAAATCTTTAAATTCTCTCACAATTCATTTATTTTAATAAGAACTTATTTTAATTAGTCTTTCATAGGCCTGATTTTGTTAATATTATCAAGAAATTAAATGCAACTCCAACCGAACTTGTTCCTACAAGCTCCCATTCTCATCCAGCACTCAGAATTCATTTACTCTGGAAGAATATAATTGCTCTGCTTTAATATCTGCATAATGAGTGTTGGTGTTCATAAAATTCACCCCCACAAACCTCCTTTTTTATTACATTGCCAAAAGCACACTCATGCTACTGTGCATGGACTATGAGCCTTCATCTCAAGTAGGTGATTACAGGTATGAAAAAGGTACTGAGGCAGCACCTGATAAATTTATGGTAGTATGAAAATGAAGAATTTAGATGAGAAATCTAAAAAAGAATGGGAAAAAAAAACTCAAACCTAGAAGTAAATACCAGTGTTTAGTTTGTTCCTTTGCCTTTTTTTTGCTCTCCTGTTCACACTCATCATTTTAGAGACCTTATGCAGGTGGGTCACACGCACTCCCATTCTACATGTGCTTTGTAGGGAACAGGAATATGTTAGAACTGTATAGCAAATTCTACTATGTTTTGTAACTGCATTATATCATAGCATACAGAATTTGGAAGGTAATGTCTTCCAAGAGTTTTCTGTCATCAGAACTATAACCCTGTGTCACAGAGATGCTATGTGAAGCTACTTAGGTCATTTAAGCAAAAATATTAATGTGACAACTAATTTTATGTTCTTTATTGAATATGTCTGCCCAACTTTATCTTGATTTTCAGATTTTTGGAGCCCTAGGGAAGTACTGTACCTTTTGAATTGTGTTCAGGGAATTGAGAGTGCTCAACGTCATTTGCAATAAATCACTTGCTTCTGAAAGACAGCCTCGGGTTGGGACTCTCCACAGCCCTGAGTTCTGGACCTACCATTACCATCCTCTCTAGGATATGCCACCACTCAGACATACAGTGATCTTCCAGTCTATAAGGTGAGCTGTAGTATTTTTCTATGTGGTTTTAGTTTGTGTCAAATGTGAGATAATTAGGTCACATCAGTCTGCGAAAAATAGGATTTAAAACTAGTTCATCTTGTGTTTGCCATTGTAAAAGAGCTTATGCAGAGATGCCTATGGTGCTTGTCACTTTGAGACAGGACAGTTTGATTATGTATCTAAATTATCACACTTTTTCTGTCACAAAGAAATACAACAGTTAATCATCTCACAAAAGTTTTATTGTGTTACAAAAGTAACACAATAATAAATAAACTGTATTTTTGCAGTGAGTTGAACATCAAAATAATTTCTTTAAATGCCAAATATTTGAAGAAATTGTCTCCCCTTGGGATAAGTCAATCCTTTGAGATAGTATGTGGAAACCAGATTTTGCAGATTCTGGGGGTTTTTCCTCTGTTCTCCACTTGCTCATCTCTGAAAGTATTGGTATCTTTATTGAGCTGCTGTGAATATTCACTTATTAAGGTTTCTATTGGTCAGTTACTGTAGCATTACTGCTACAAACTATGCACAGTGAAAATCTGTTAGAAAGTAACCTACAGCAGCAACCATTTGGAGGAGAAAGAGAAAACAAAAAAGGGTCATACCATTAGAGTTTAAGACAGATACAAGTATTTAATTCAATCTTATATCCAGAATGAGTTAGGTCTTTTGGAGAAAAGGGTAGTGAGGGGTCCTGTAGTTAAAGGCTATGTTCTCTTGTATATGCTAAAGAACTTCATGTAATTATATTGGAAATTATAAATCTAAAATTTCCTAAATCCTTCAAATAAAATACTGAGTTGTATTTTTCTGTAATAAGCTTATATACATCCATATGTCATAGAAAAGCACAATTATTGCATTTAGTTATTAGAAATTAACTTGTTTCTTCAGCAAAGAGCATGTGAAACAAAAGACCATTGTCCCTTGCTGTTAGTAGCTAGTTCATCCAGAAGGTTTCAGCTTACAAAAGCAGCAGCAATAGCTAATGTGGAGTCCTGCTCTAGCTGGACTCACCTTCATTTCCTACATTCTTCTGCAACCACAGTCCTTCCCTTGTTTCTCCTGACTGCACCCCAGAAATGGACCTTCAGTCTTCCCGGAGGAACAGCATGAAGTCTTCATATGGGACTCTATTCCCTGTTACTGTGTTAAAAAACGGTGGCACTTTTCTGCCCACACTAAAAACCAAAGCAGAACCAAAGTTCTGCTCTTGCAAATGGTGATAAAAATTTAAACTATGCCCTCGTTTACTTCTCTGAAGAGAAAGAGCTAAAAGAATGTGGCTAGAAGCTATTGAAGCTAACACTGCTCCAGACTTGAGAAAAAACTCTGTGGGTTTTTCAAGGTTCTTTCTCCTGGCTAGAGCTGGAAATAAACCCTAGGTGACAGTATTCACACTCCAGTTTTATGTAGACTATGTGAGATAAAGAAATTAGTGAAAATATGCAGCCTTCTTAAGGGTTTACTTAGATTATGTTTGTGTTAGCACTGTAAATAGTAATCTAAGGCTCTTAGAAATATTTTTATTTATTATTATTTCTGCTTTTCATGTAGCAATTGGAAGAGGAAGGGGGAAACTGCACTACATCACAGAATACTATTCATCAGAACCAAAATACCTTCACTTAGAGGCCAAACTCTTAACCATTATACCACATTTCCTAAAATGGCTTACAAGGTGGACTTGTAAGTAGGTGATCATGATTACCTAAAGAAAATAATCTGGCATTCTTGGAAACTTGAGAGTAGTAATTCCTTTAACTGCAGTAGTAACTGCAGTTTTTAATAAGTGATAAAATATTTCAGAAAGCTGGAAGACTCACATTTCTAGAAGATTAACAAGTTTATAGAGAAGAAAGGGGAAGTCTGATTTTTCTCCCATCCTGAGCAAGATAGAACTTTGTAGAACTTTGTAGCAAAATACCAAGGTTCATCTAATTCCATTACTTCCTTCTATTTCCTGATTTTTTCCTTTTCTAGCTGCATATATATGTGTGTGTGTATATATATGCATATACATACACACACACACACACACACACACACACATATATATATATATATATATATATGTACTCAGTTCAGGTCCAAAGGACTATTTAAATACTTTTCAGGTATGTGTCAAAAAACCTCAAATGAGATGAAATACCCTCTACTGTTTAGAAAATGTTCTACAATGCCTAGTGTAGATTATGTAGCTGTCTTCAGGTGACTAAGATCAGGCAAAATTTAAAACATTTAGTGAACAAAGTTTTTAGTTTCAGTTTTGAGCGTTGCTTTCGTTGAAAGATACAGATTGTGTTTGTCATGTCATATCATTAATTAAATTGTGCAGAGCAGAGAAGAAAAAGGCATGAGACTTATGTGGTCCTTGGAGTTTGAGGTAGGCCTGTTCTGTGCCCAGTGCTCTGTTGTCAAACAAGAAGTTGCACAAAAGCTTTGCTGTGAGCAGATCATTCAAGGCTTCACTTTGACTTTCTCGTGCACTGTTGCATTGTGTTGTGCACCTCATTCACCTTGTGGAAATTGGCCTATGGAATTTTCCAGAAGTGTATTTTCTGTACTTCTGTAACTTCTGTTAATTCTTTCCTATGATGGCTTTGTTTTTAAATTGGTTGTTTAGTAAAGAAATAGGATTTACTTAAGAGAAGGCACTTCTGTTGATAACTGAACATTTTTGAAAGAGAGATTAGATGCTTCTCTCTGTATTTGAACACTGAAGACATACTTTTGTTTTTAGAGGTACTGACAGCCTGCAGCTTTCACTAGTCTCAGGTTCGGGTTCTCAAAAACCAGGAGTCGACTGGAATAAAAGATTTAAATACCCTGACCCAAACCAGCTTTTTTGTACTTCTTTTCTTGCATCTTTATACAGATACAGTTGAAATTAATGTTGCAGATTTTTGAGACAGTGAGCTTGTACTAATGAAAGCTCAAGAAGTACTGAAAATGCATCTGTCACACAAATGTTTCACTATTAGCTGGAATTACATCTGAATTGAGCCTCCTTTATTTTTCTAAAAGCATCCTTAATGGCTGGGATATGTTGCTGTAGTCATGCACTATAATGATGGTCTACAAAACAGGTAAGTAAATAAGGAGATAAATTGTGTGTGTGCATTTTTCTCAAGATAGGTAGAATTAAATGTTGGAGAATACTCAGCCTGAAGCTAATAGACATAAGACACTATGGACCATACCAGCAATAATGAAAGCTCTCAGTTACCCCCAGTCCTTACTGGTGAGTTCTGTAGGTATATCTGCAACCCCTCTGCAGCATCTAAGTCTGGGTGTCTAATCTCTCCTTATAGCACTGATACAGAGATAAATGTTTATCTAGGGCTGAATCTAGCCTTTAGGCTATGTCCTGAACTCTCTTTTCTCTCAAAGTCAAATATTATTTTTAGCTTTTATTGACCTGACCATCTGATTCCACTCAGCATTTGTTTCTGGTCAAATGCACTGCTCCCCGTCTAGGTTTAATCTGACTTCCCAAAGAAGTTGTGTTCTTCAGGCATGAAATGGGTTTTTATTACTGAGGTCCACAGTGCAGATCATTGGAAGTTATGTAATAATATGAAAGGACACATAATTGAAAGGCTGTCAGAAGATAAAGGGTATCAAGCTTCCCAGAGCATTCACATTGCAGCTCCTGAAGCTGGCTGACATTGAAAGAGCGATTCAGTGTTCAGTGCCGGCCCCTCTGGCAGCAGCTCTGCTCCTCCTCACTGCTGCCTGTTGAAATATCACAGAGTCTATGGCATAGAATTTAATACAGGAGTTTTCCATTAAAGGCATTAGCTGCTGCATTTCACAGTTACTTCTAGCTCAACTTACCTGCTAGGGACACAGTACTTTGCCCTTGAATAGGCAGGATTGCCTTCATCCTATTCTTCTCACTGTAGCAGCGAGAAGGAGAGTGTGAGTAAATACTGAGCAATGCACAAGTGAGTAACTGCAATATAGGCATATATTATTCTTGGATTTGTTTTAAATGTCAAGCAATAATACGTGGGAAGTAAAAGTAAGTCTTTAACTATCCTGACATTCTCCTAAATGTAAAAAACCATAAGAGATGCCTGTATTTACTACAAATAATAAAACTGGAGCGTTACGCTAATCAAATTCAAATCAGTTCAACTACATAATTTTCAGTGAATAGGTGCTTATAAAACACAGAATGAACTCCAGAAGAGAAGGTTCATTGCTTCCTAATCAAAAGCAGTCAGCTTTAAACACCAGCCAGTCAGGTGATAGGTTTGTCATTTCTCAGCTGTGCTCTTGGAGGGAATTTGCCAAGAAGGTTTGACAGCCTTTAAACTTCGCAGAGCATTTTTTGCCTGTTTTTGAACATCATGCTGAGCTACAAAAACCTCCCGGGAGACTGGGAGGAGAGGCAGAATAACAGCAGTTCTATTAAAATACATTTGCTGCAATGAATGTCAAGCAGAGTTTATGATGCAGTAAAACCAAGTATTTCCTGAAAAGAAATTCTGACCCCCCTCAGGTCTGATTCTTCCTTGTCTAATGGTGTCCAGCTACTTTGGGGGCTGAGGAGTGTCACTGATTAATTGCCTGGGTGTCAGAGAAATAAAGGCTCAATGTATCATTGAAAACTCAAAATCAGGGTGTGTGAACTATCATGGGAAGCTTAAAATTAATATATCACTGCTATGTACAATTAACAGTCCAAGTCAGAAATCATTTACGTTCGTAATTTAGAACAATGGCAGCTCTCCAGTGAAAAGGTATTTACAGTAGTTTTACATTTCTTGCTAGAAGCTTAGTACAAAAGGGAGAGACAAAAATTAATATGCACCAAGGCAGTTAAAAAGAAACCTGTCTTTGAACTGTTCTTTCATTTTAATCAGCATGAGCTCTGCTAAATTGGGAAAAGAATTATGAGTAGGAGGCTAGCATGTAGGTTACTGAGGGCAAATCACTCTCAGGGGAATAAGTTTGCAATCTGAGCAACAGAGTCTGAGCTGTGCATGATTTGAGATGAACAGGGCTTCTCTGTTTTGACCCAGCATCCACACCAATTGCAAGGTGGCCAACCTGAAGTCCCTCAACCAAATTCCCCAACATGAAGGTCTGTTCTCTTCTCCAGTGGTAATTACAACACTGTGCTAGAAGAATTTTTCAGTGTCTTCTATTTCTATTTTCCAACATCTTTCTAATATCATTCTAGTGTTTTCTATTTCACATCCTCAGCTTTGGGATCTCATACATGTTTTAGTAATTTCTGGTATTGGTTAAAGTCCCATTAAGCTTCTTAAATTCTTAAATGGTTTCTTGGAGGTATTTTGTTGGATTTTTTTTCTTGTAACTTAGGTTATAAAAGTAGCACCATAAACATTAATTGAAGAGCCATTAAGCAGTAGGGCTGTTTGTTTTGGGTTGATAGAGGATATAAAACTTCATACCCTGTGGTGGAAAACAATTAGATCTGATGATGAACATGCTATTAAATATACCATTACCAGACTTCTATCAGTTTAACTTTAGAAAATAGCAACCAGCTGTAGTCAAAGCATACACAAAGGATAGAAAGTAATATTTTAACTGTCATGTCATAGCCTGTTATAAATATTGTCATTTCTAATGTTTTATGCTAATGACAGTGATTAATAGTAGTCATTACCTCTGTTCATTCTCATAAAAATTTCCTCTAGAGAATATGATCACAGCTAGAGTGCTGTTTAAAATTAAATTCTGTTTTTCTAAAATAGATAACATAAAAATATTTAAATACCGAGAGGTAGGTTAACTATTTTATTTTGTAATAGCATATGTTCAACAACTAGAGCTTTTGTTAATTGTGCCATAAGTTGAACAGATACCCATTTTAGAAACATTTCTGGCATGCTAGTGTTTGTCATGTCTTCTTATAGTCTCTGAACAATGGAATAAAAGGGGAATCTCACAGAAGCCATAAAAAAGTCTGATGCTACCCCTGTAGAGGCTTAATATTAAGAACATTGAATTTTCTCATCCATTTCTTATTTCAGTTATGAATTCTGCTTACTTGACAGGTACAGAGTACTTCATTATGTGCACGAACAGAAATGCTTAAATGGATGAAGCAGCTATTTACGTCTGATAGGAGCTAAGTGGGACATTAAATTAATGCCAAACAAGTGAGTGCTCATTTTAGTTTTGTTATAAATGGCTGCAGCACAGCAGTAATGTGTTGACTCTTATGTGCTGACAAGTTCTATATTTCTTACAAACTTCCCTTAGAGCTCGTCGTGGAAAGACAAATTCACACTCTGCATGATGAAATTAGCAGCAGATGCATTAATAATTGAATAAGGATCTCTGGAGACACACCACAGCAAAGAAAGAGAGTTGTTGACTGGTTGGTTTAAGTAGAGTTCTTATATATATGCACTTACATAAGCCATGAGTCAAGAGCTGCTGCCTGTATGTAGCCTTTGATATCAAATCCACTTCCTGCTCTTAGAAGACTTTGCATAGTTACATTTGACAGGTCCACGAGCAGACTGACAACCATTAATCTGGGCAGAGCATGGCTTTGCTCATTCCTCCTTCTCTCTGACTGTTCTTAAACTTCAAGGCAAACTGAATGCAGGTTCTTTAGAAATTATCTCCAGACAATGAGTGGGATATGAGTGACTGGAAGACTTTCACTGTATGCCAGACCCTTGTCATGGACCTCCATTTCTATAGGGTTGGAAGTTTCCTGAAGTGCTAATCCCAGTTTCTCTCACAGAAGGATTAGGATACTGCCATCTTCAATTCTAGCAAACGTGATGTTCTTTGATTTATTCACATGCCCAGGTCTGAGAGGGAAGGAATTTCACAGAATCACAAGAGACCAGTGAGGCACCTGATCCTACTTCCCTCCTCAAGAAGGCCCATCCTAGAGCCCATTGCACAGGCTTGTGTCCAGACAATTCTTTAATATCTCCAGTGAGGGAGATTCCACAACCTCTCTAGACAATCTGTTCCAGTGTTCAGTCACTGCAAAAAGTTAAAAGATTTAAAAGATTAAAGAAGTTCTTCCTCATATTCAGGTGGAATTTCCTGTGCATCGGTTTCTGACCATTGTATCTTGTTGTATTGCTCGGCGCCACTGAGCACAGCCTGGAAACATCCTCTTGCCACCCTCCATTCAGATATGAATAGACACTGATGAGGGCCCCTCTCAGTCACCTCTTCTCGAGGCTCAACAGGCCCAGCTCCCTCAGCCTTTCCTTGTAAGAGAGATGCTCTGGTCCTTTAATCATCTTTTTTCCCCTCCACTGGACCTACTCCAGGAGCTCCATGTCTCACTTGCACTGAGGAGCCCAGAACTGGACACAGCACTCCAGATGTGGCCTCGCCAGGGCTGAGTAGAGGGGCAGGATCCCCTCCTTCAACCTGCTGGCAGTGCTCATCCTGATGTACCCCAGGATACCATCGGCCTTCTGGGCCACAAGGCTACACTGCCAGCCCAATTTGTGTCTTTTGGACAATAGCAAAGAAAGCAAGAGGATTGCCAGAAAAATAACTCCGCTTTTTAAAGATCCCACCAACTCTTTGATGTAATTTTTAATAGTTACTTTGCAATCACACCAAATAATATTATGCTCAGAGGATATTGACAAAATAGTGTGATATTTCATCCACAGCAATACTATTGGAGCAAATGCTTCTGGGTTTAAAATCAGAACTTTATTGCACTATTGCCAAGAGAGTGATAGTAGTTTGAATAGTCTGAAAATTTGTTCCAGTTTGAAGAAAGCCAAGATTTAGCACAATGTTACTAGATTAACTCCACAGAGATCTCCTAATTATGCAAACTTCAGTCACTGGTTTTGAGCACCTGTGTTTTGCTTTCCTCCAGGTTATTTTATAAATCTTAGGATCTGTAAGAAAAAATTTACCTTCAAAATATCTATCAGTGTATTTTCTGGAGTTTCGTCAGCTAAAGAAATGCTAATTATAATCTTATATTTTAAAGACATTGCAATATTTTGCATAAATTACAATATGATTTAATAAAGTGGTACTGTCTTTAAAGCAATACTCAAGACTCAATTGTCTTTAAAACAATACTTCAATTCCTTCTATTTATATATGCAATTATTTTTATTCAATAATAGTGCATATGTTATTTATTCAGTAAGAGTTTGGTATGAATTTCATCATAATGGAAATACGGAATTTGAGATATTTTCAGTATGAGAAACATTTAAACAGTTTCTGTTGTCACTTGAAATAAAAGTCCCAGAGATGTATATTTGTATAATGAAGTATTGTCTCAATCTAAATCACAGAATCACAGAATAACTAGGTTGGAAGAGATCTTGAAGATCGAGTCCAACCCAGCCCTAACAACTCAACTAAACCATGGCACCAAGTGCCACATCTAGATACTCTGAAACACTCCACAGGTGGCTCAGCTGAGGAAAGAACAGTACATATTCTGCTTTGTGATATTGAACCACAATACAGGTATTAAGAGATCAGAAAAAAATCAGGTGAAGGAGTAAGCATGCCAAAATAATATGCTGGTTTCAGCATCACATCTTCTTTTGGAGTGCTTGGAACAAAGATATGAAAATTTAATTTACATAAACTTTGTTAGTCAATAGAGCTACCATTTCAGAATTAATATTTTTCATTTTACTCACACATGTATAATACATTTCATTGCTGTTTAAAAAAAATAATCTCACCATCATCTGAGTTTTTAAGGAAAAGACTAAGTACTCTAACAAGGTCATGAACTGCTGGATGAGAGGAATATACATGATTTGCATAGACCAAAGAGGAATAAAGAGACTTCATTGACAGGGGCAGAGGGGGAGAGATCACGAGTCATTAACTATGGCTTTATGCTTCACATCTCTCTACAGTGGGTTTAATCCTATTAACTGATTTCCATTCCTTCTGTTTTTTCCATGGAATAAGATCCTAAATCTTCTCCAGTTTAGAAATGCATATTATGCAATCCAATAACTTTTGTACCTATTGTTAGCATATATAAGGTACAGCAGTGGTACCAATGTTTATTCTTAACATCTGAATCACCAAATTTCACAGCTCTGGCAGTTATTACTCCTGTAAAAGTGATAAGATATTTCTAAAGCCTTCTAGTGAATGAATAAACCAATGGGTTTTTTGCGTGTTTTGCAGGTCACTGAACGTTCAAAACAGCAAAGCAAATTAAAAGAACCCTTCATTTTTCTATTACAGTAATTTTGCACTTGAGTATATGAGCATTTGCTAATATAAAAGATATTGAGAAAGATATGAAGGGAACTTCTTCTAACACTGCCTTATAAGGTAGAAATAAAGTTTGCATTTTTAATCACAGCTCTCCTTGAAATTTTATTTCATTTTAAAATGCATCTGGAGCACCAAATTTTTGTCCCTGGCGACTTACAGTCAAATCCACTTATACTGAAAACAGAGTTTTCTAACTGTCATCCTGTAACCTCAGCCTGAAGATGAAGTAGCTGTTCTTGATTTGTCTCATCACTACTATTTATATTTCTGAAGCCATAAAATTTTTACCCCTTATACATTGCCCTTCTACCCTTCGTGGTCTTCCTCAGTTGTCCCCTTCTGTTATTGTTGTTGTTATTATTGTTATTATTGTTGTATTGTTGTTGTCATTGTTAGTACTCTGTTTCTTTGAATAATTGCACAGCTACTGTTTAGGTGCATCCTTTTTTTGGAATAAGTTGGTAAGTCTGGTAGTACTCCATGCACCTATTTGTACTTCTCTACAAATTACCCAAAAAAATAAATTCTTCCTTAGACTCAATATGTGAAATCAGGTTGGGGGGGGGGGCAGGGAAGAACAAAACTTTTTTTTTTTACTTATTTTTCTGAACTTGAATATGGTTGTGGATAAAGTGGTATATGCTGCACTCTCTATAAGTACTCTGACAGAGCACAACCTATAGGAATGGCCAACATAACTGAAGCAGAGTAAGATGCTGCAGCAGCAAATTCTTGCAGAATATCAGTTCTCTCCTCAGGAGCTCTTGGGATGATAGACTAAGCATGGAAAGTGTCTGTAGAGAGTTCAAACAAAACAAATATACAGGGTTGAAGTCACTGTGCATTTCCAGATTGTCCTCTGAGAGCTGTGATAGCTGTGCTGAGTTGACAGGGCCAAAAATTCAACACAGAAGTCTCCACAGAATGCATTTGTTTTATTTGTAGCCCACTCTGATAAGATCAAGGTCAGGTCTTTCCATATATTCTCTGTAAACCTTCTTTGAATTTAATAAATTGGACGGGATGCCAATTACACAGAATGATCCAAAGTTTTGGATGGAATTATACCACTTCATTCATCCCAGTAAGTAATACCATGATTCTACTTCTGCTATTTTAGAAAGTAGGACTTATTTTCTGAATATTTTTGAATATTATTTTTTGAATGAGAAGTGCAGCCTTTTCTGATCACAGGCAAAGCTGGGTATTTTTTACTAGCTTTTCCCTTTTAATCTCCAGTCTACTGAAAGAGACTTCGCTCTCCCATCATGGTTTTTTGGGTTCCCTAACATTTATCAATCCAATTCATGTTGTCAGCTTTCTTGCTTCTCTTCTGTGTTTCTGATAATGCAGAGATAATGCACAAGATATCTCCTGACCAAAATAATAATGTCTATTTTGAACTTCCCTATGCAAAAATATCTAAAATTGGGCAATAACTTAACAACTGCAGTTCCAAAGTCTTTCACAGTGGACATTTGATATTCCTTTAAAGAAATGTGTAACTTGATGGGGGTGTGAGTCAGGACAGAGACAGCACACACTCCCAAGTTCTTGTGACAAACAGCCTCAAGTTAATTCCCACAGCTCCTTTTACAGGAGCTGCAATTACACATGTGATTTGTTGAAGTTTTAGCCCTGTTCAGCTCTCTGGCCAGTGATACATCTGCATTTAGGGCTGAATGACATTGGCTGAGGGTCCCTGTGTAGATTTGAATCCAACCTTTCCTTGCCCACCCAGGGACTTCAATGCTACAGAAATGGACTTCTTCAAGGCCTCTTTTAGGAGCAGATTTCCCACTGCTGAAACAGGAAGCTCAGTTTTGTCTTTCAGAGACTTTGGAAATGCCTCTCTCCCACACAGCTGCAGTTTCCCGTCCTTTCTGTTACCTACCTTTGCTAATCATAGCTCCTGTGGAGTTGATATAAGATTTGTTCAGAGGTTTCTGCAACCTAAAAATGCCAGTCTTCATGGGACATGAAGAAAATTAAGAAGACAGAACCAGTAAATTTTGGTTACAATCCTAATCCAAGATGGAAATTCAATCCATGCGCTTTCATCTTCCTGTAAAGTAATATTTAATACTCATCTCCATAGTTATATTTGTATGCTCTGAATGTCTCCTCTAATGTACTTCTAAACTTGTCATTCTAAGATATAAAACCTTTTTGAACAAAGATGGTACAGTAAAGACTTTTGAAAGATAATTACAAGTTCAAAGACTTCAGTTAGGGCAGCAATTCCTCAGTACAAGCAACTGCATCCTCTTAGTCACTGGATAAATGCACAAAGTTAGAAAGGCTGGAATCTCAAGATGGAAGTTGGAAACACAAAGCAAAATGGAATACTTTTTTTTTTTTCTCTGAGGAATAAAAAGCTGTGTGCCTTGGAGGCTGCCTAGCAGGGAGAACTGAAATTTAGGCAAGGAACAAGGATACTGTGCTTACACAACAGTGCTTGCATAGAAATTGCCCATAAAGACCTAAGGACTACAAGGTGCTTCAAAATCAGGTGACAACGCAGATTTAAAGGGATGACTTGGAGCAGCTCCTGAAACCTCCTGTGTCCAGACACGAGCAGAAAGCTGGATGTTAGCATAGGAAGTTTCTTTGCCAGGGCAACAGATTTTGCAGTCTATAGCTTTAACAGCAAACTTCCATGAAGTTAAAGCCTTAAAAGTGAACCCAGAGTTTGGCTTATTTGTTTCCTTTTAAGCAATAGTCAAGAAAAGGCTGGCAATGCATGCATCATTTTCCATAGTACTAAAACAGGTAACAAATTATCAGTGTTTATATAAATAAGAAATAACACAGGTTGGAATCATACTTTTCTATGGGTTAAAAACTAAAATGATCAGCATGAAGCACCCTCATCTCTCAGTAAATGGAGCACAGATAAAGGCTGCATGTGTTGGCACCAGGCTATATAATCATCTTCCACTTGGGCATGGGGGTTGGTGAAATAAGCAGTTACACTGATAAACAGAGGACCTCTTTCAGATTGTGGTATGGACCCAGGAAGGGATGGCCTGTTGGATAATCAGTGCTACACCTAAGCTAAGGTTACAAACCTAGTGATAGGTTTCCCAGCAGGAATAACTGCCAACAGAGAAAGTTCATCCCCAGGCTCAGGAGTCTGATGTCTCATTTTTGTCTCAAAGGGGAAGAATTTACAACTTGTTTAATTTTTTTTTAATAAGATGTCACATTGCCCTAGAATTTTTATCTGTGTTAAATGTACAGAACAGAATTCAACATAAGGGTTCCTCTAGAAGACTTAAGTGGGGTTTGCCAATTTTATTCTTATTGAGGGATATGAGAGTAATGTTTTCACCAGAATTATGGTTATTCTCATTGCACATAAACACATATTTATGAAATGCATTAGAAGCATTTCAGTTCAATGCTTGCTAGGAATTAAGCATAGTGATTTGTTCAGGCTCATTTGGCATCTTTTAAAAAAGTTGGTTTTCTCTGGGCTTTTCTGCTTTTGCTTGTTTCTAAATTAAATTAATAACAAAATTTTCATCTACAGGGAGCACTGACAGTTTAGCCACTAGAACTTTTTAAGTATTTTAGGTGCAGAGTAAAGCAGGCTATTGGTCCATAAATCAATCTGATATTGTAATTGCACGTCCCATTCAACTGTTTATTGTTTCTTGGACATCAGTTACACATCAAGCAGATGTTTCTTTTAAGGATGGACACAATGGATTCTAGATATTTTCTATAAATCAAATGAATTTAAAATCAAGGAATAAAAATTAGTATCCAGAGTTCTGAAGTACATCTTTCTGCATTTTGTCAAAATGCATGTTGCATATTGATGTATTTCTCAGTGGCTCATTTTAACGTAATATCTGAGATGTCTGGTCTTTTCAGTTCTATCCTACTTATATTTTTATGCACTTGCTATTTTGACATCTCACTTTAAGTCATATTCTTATATTCTAATTAAAGTACATTCAGCATCAATATTTATATGAATACCAAGTGGTGGAATGCCTTTTATTATGGCTTTCCAATTATTCCTATTGCTTTTTATCATAATCTCATCCAGCTTTTTAACTGTACCAAATCAACCCTAGTCCAAAGAGATATTTAAGGTATGACAGTATTGACATAGAGAGCAAGATTTTTTTGCAATGACTGGTTGTTTAATTGGTACTTGAATGGAAATTATTTTGGATATCTGGGTACTCACTCTGAGTTTGTCGATTAGATCAGGAAAAATTAGCTCTGCAGAGAACCTCAGAAGAGGGTGCAAGGACTATGAGACTTTTGCAGGCTTTTCTAATGTATCATATAATGATGACATGGAAAAAATTATCCTGAATTAAATAAAAAATGTAATCTGTGTTCTCTTATGTTTTCTGCGTATCTGCTGTTCTTGTGCTCCAGATCTCTTTCTTAGAATTTCTACTTGCCCTATATCCCATAAATATTTTCTGTAATATTTTGTTATGTTTAGCATTACCATAAATATACTTTTGAGTAAAAATCACTTAGCTTGTACATATTTTTGAACTGTTCAAAATCACTCAGCTCATCCAGGTATCTGTGGATTCAGCTGGAAAAATGAGGTAAGGGTAACATTACAGTGGCAAATAATTCACTTGGAGAATACAATGTATATGCTTCAGAAGTACAGATGCCTCATAGAATCCTGCATGTGTCTGTCCTGTCAACAAAAGGGCAGGTATTTCCATCACATGGAAATTGTGTGGCACAACTAGTTCTCTGTGAGAACTGGAAAAAGGGACAGCATGACTGATTTTGTCAAGGGCAAAAGGAGAGTGAAGGACAATGCAACAAAAAAAAATATATATATTTAGGCATATAATTTAAAAGATTTGAATTATCCTTATCCAAGCAAAGGATAGCTAATAGTGATAAATGTAATAACTGTGAAAAATAAACATGAGAACTCATTTAAGCTTATTACTAAAACTGCAAAAGTTTGACTTACCATAAGCTATAAAAGATGTAATTTAATCATTAGCCTTTACAATCTGCAGTTTGAGATACCTCTTTTTCTCCCAGTACTCTGATTGTGTACAACTCCAGGAATTGATACCTGTAAGCAAGTTCTAATGTCAGACAGACAAAGAAAGTAAAACATAAAGAAAAGTCATGTCTTACTACAGTGAGACATTCTGTTCACCTCAGAATGTGAACAGAATAGGTCTCACCATAGGGGTATATGTGGTAAGGTCTGTGTCTAAAATGATGGTGTGCTAAATATGAGTACAGCAGACATTTCAATAAATGGGCTACATCAAGTCAGTTCAAAGATGTTCTGTGGAATACAGTCTATGTACCAAAAAAATCTCCACTATTTTTATTAATTCTATTAAAGTAGCACGCTACCTCCAAATATTTATAGAGATCAAGCAGACTCTCTTCAGGACGAGCCCTTCATACATACCAGAGGGACCTTTCCTGAAATGTAAACAGTTGGCATCTGCTGAACCATAATCCCTAAATCAGAAACACAAATGTTTGGATTAACAAAAAATTGAAAGGTTCATTCTTTATTGTTGACCTGGTACATATTGTTTCACTTTCGGTGTTGTGTGCATGACCAGCATTCTTTATTCAGGACTGGAAATGCAGTGACTTTTGTTATCGTGGCCACAAAGGACAGTGGTGATTAAATTCAGGCAAGCACAAACCCTCAGTGATGCTCACTGATTTCAGAAGATTTGAGATCAAGCCTTCAGTTCAATGCTACACATGTAATGCAGTATGAAGCAACTGAGATTTGATACCCTTAATCAGATAAATAAAAGGATATTTATTTTACCCCTTTAAAGAGTATATTGATCTGACACAGGAAGAACTTGAGGAAATATAAAATACAAGGTTGTGAGGACCATCATTGAAATCTATTTGCTTTTACACACAGAGAGTTTTAGCATCCCACTGCACCAGAGACTGTGTTCTATAAGTGTTAAGTGAAAACATTTAACAGACCTGGAATTCCCGTCTGTCTTATGTACAATGCATATATATGTAATATAGAATGAATATGTTCAGAATATTCCATTGTACAAACTAAAGCTATAATAATGAACAAACTGCTTTAATTGGAATGCAGAGGGAATTAAATTTGAAATTATTTTCCAAAGCAATTTATTTTTGGGTAGTTTTTTTTTTTCTTTAAGAGATTAAATACACGGCTGTTGAAAAGCACTGAAAAGTTGGAGAAGAATGAGAATGAAATCGCAGGTGTTGGTGCTGAGAACCAGGGGTACAAGAAGCGATCTTAGACTTTCTGGTTTGTTCTGTGATCTATGGATCCCAGGAGGACGTGCCACGATCAAGCTGGGGTTTCATGGATTTCAGTCTTGCTCTTCCCAAGCCACACTCCAGCCACTGCTTCCAGCCTTTTGGAGACCAGAGTCTCCAAAAGCTGTTGGAGCTTTTGCAGGTCTGTAGCAGGAGATGAAAGAACTAAGTGCTCCTGGTCAGCCTACCTGGTGAGGGAGTTTCCTGCAGCCTCTGCTCCTAAGGGTTGTGGATTGGTAACTGCTCATTGGGTCTGGCAGTGACATCTCTGAACCAGCACCTCTTTGGAGATTAAGGCACTCACCAGCTCTTGTCTTTGGCAAGATGCTAGGGAAGAAGTCACATTTCCTCTGAATTTTGCCTAGGGTTTCACATACTTGTGACAGGTACTCAGTGTACACTCATATTTTTTTCTTTTTGGATTTCACAAATCTGTTTGGCTGGGAAGTAAATTCTAAGTAAGTTTCAGGGAAGACTGGAATTGTCCACATAAAAAAAAGTTTGATGCCTTGAAACTGCTACAAAACAATAAAAAATAAAATTAGTAAAATACCCCTAAGTGCAATTTTAATTGTTTCAATAAGTTCTTTCAAGTTGTATTTTCATATTATTAATTTCTGGACAGTAGACTTCATTATGCTCTGTGAGAAAAAGGGAAGGCTTTCAAACAATGTTGCATATTGAATTTTAGATCTGTGCATTAGAATTTTCATATGACTTCAAAATTATCAAAATAATTACTTCTTGTCTATGCAAA
Organism: Chloebia gouldiae; assembly: GCA_003676055.1. NCBI lineage: Eukaryota > Metazoa > Chordata > Aves > Passeriformes > Passeridae > Chloebia > Chloebia gouldiae. The sequence continues at coordinate 21,247,237 of QUSF01000002.1, read as the reverse complement.
CATGAAAGGTTTGTCTTCATTCCTACTCTGTTATAACAAAGCCAAAATTCTTTGCAGTATAAAAACGTGTCCTGAAGCCTATTGTCAATATTCACCTGTTTCCCTTTTCATAAGAGAATGTGATTTTACCAGACGTCTATCCAATTACCAGAAAAACTGATTCCTATGGGATACATATATAGTTAATACCTTAAGAAACTAAGCTACTTAATTTTTGAGAAAAATGTACAACTTTTCAAAAAACCCAAAACTTTAAAAAGCAGAAAAGAAACCAGAAGGAAAAAAAAAAGAAAAACCTTACTGTTACAATCCATTGATAAAATTTAATTAGTTATCATGGGTTTGGCTTACTGGTTAAATATTTCGGGACACAAAATATGTTTCATAAACACAATGAGATCTTCTGTCACATAAAATCCTTATCCTTTCTTCAAGGGCCTGTCAAGAAAACTAGGTTTACTACCTAAATTTCATTTTTCAAAGTAAAAGATAGAATGTTCAGAAAATCAAGCTGTCACTAGTTAATGCTGTCAAAATAACATGTCCATTTTACACACTTGTTCAATTAGACTTCACTTTTTCTCCCTCCTCATTTTAAATTATGTTTATTTATTTGTTATTCTCTGGGCCCTTTTTTCAGAGTCCCAAGGAAACAAAACATAAAATCAATTATGCCAAAGTTTGTGTAGGCTTAATGTTGGGATGAAAAATGAAAGTGTCTGATCTTGCTGTCAATAAAATGTATTTGTGTAGTTCTGCATGTAGCACTTTGAATAAGGTGAATGACAGCAATCTCAGTCTGAGAAGAGGAAGAGCCTTATGGTCCTATTGTATGGGTGGCTGGTTTTATAACAGCCCAAACCAAAACATTCACAATCCTTAAACAGGTTCAGATTACCACACATAGACAGGCAAAAGCCCATGGAGTTCCAGTCTTTTTTTCCATGTACTGCCCTGCTAGGAAAGCATGGCCAACGATTGCAGTTGCACAAGAAGGAGGAGAAATGTTTCCTCTAAGGAATCTTTGGATTCAGCAGGAAGTTCTCATGATTCCTGTAGTCACTTGAGGTTAGATTATGGAAATTAGTTCATACATCTAGTCTTTAGTGTCCCCAGTAAGAATGTCCTCGAAGGCAACCACAGGCAGAAGGGGACAGCTGATGCTGATGTGCCACACCATTAGTTCAAATATGTAGACACTAGAAAAGGTTGTAAATTCACATTTTGGTCACTTTCTGTGTGCCTGGCTAACCACATGTGCATCCATAGGGATACTAGATCTCTGAAAGGATCTTAAATTGCTTTGGCTTTGATACTTCCTTTTGATTGAGCTGTCTGTATGAATTGAAAGTGAGAAAATAGTTAATACTGCATATATTAATGATAAACCCTTCCTGACTGATGGCTTGCCTTCCCCTGGGATCCAGCATTGTAGCAGAAAGCAACTGGTATAACCTGCACCTACAACTACATCCTGGAGTTCAGCTTCTTTTCTAGGGAAATGTTCTTTTCCTTAATACTGATCTTCAGGCTCAGAAAAAAAATGTATCTGAGGAAAAGTTATACATGGAACTTCAGGCTGTGGCTCCTCTGGATGACACTTACCTGATGTTCCTACAGAGAATCATGTGAATTTTTACCTGTCGTTGCATCCCCATGTTCATCTCTTTAATACTTGTCAGTATGAGACACACCATTTAAAAGAAATTCACTGCCCAGACTGGGCAATTTCCTTGTTACAACAAGTTTTTTTTCTTATTTTGTCTTGTGGTTTCTTAAGTGCTAATAGATTCTTACCGAGTGCTTTTTAAAATGCTTACTGATCCACACAGACAGAAAAGGTAAACAACAGCTAAGCAGTTGGTCTGACAGATAGTGCAGTCCCTCCGGAGGCATTCATAACATCCACACCAACACTGAGTTATTCTCTCTCAGGAGCACCATTAGCAGTTATTTCATCACCAAGGTGTCTGTAATTCTGTAGCATTAGTTCCAAGGCTGGCCAGTTCTCCTCACCAGAGGTTAAACTGTAGGCAAAACAACTTCACTGTTAAAAAGAAAGTAGAAACAAGCCTAAAGTGTTAAACTTCCAGTTTAAAGTCCCATTAATATGGACGCTTACAGATAAAATAATTAAACTGTGAACACAGGGGAGTCATGTATTGACTTATTTTTAATTGTATACAAAGGGACAGCTTGCGTCTATTTTTTTGTTTAGATTAATAATTCATTTTGGTTTACGTATGTTTTGAGCCTGAGTTATTCAGAAAAATAATGGTTTTGAGGACACGGAGTCGCTATAAATGTAAGTTGGATATGAACTCTGAATGGGATGCTATTTGATGACGTGTAATCTTTTAAGAGTAAATAGGTAAATAGTATTCAGAAATTGGCACTTTTTTCACATTTGTCAAATTTACTGGAAAGCCATGCACCTTTATGGTTTGTTGAAAAAGGTATGGAAAGTCAAAAATAGGTACAGAAAATAATTCAGAAAATAAAAAATACAGCAAAATATACCAATAGTGAAATACTAAATAAATTCTTAGCTATTAATTCAGTCAAGAAAAGACTGAGAAGTAACTTGACTACAGCCTTCAGGTACCTACAGGCAAAAAGTATTCCTGACAGTAAGGAGCCCTCTAATTTAGGAGGAAGGAATGTGTAATTAGCTGGAGCCAGGACTTCCAGTCTGTTCCCCCATCACCAAATTAAGAATGAGAGCTTTCAACCATTAGAGCCAGCTGGGTCTCTTAGAAAGATATGCTAAATATCATTCAGAAGCTACAGAGGCTGATAGATAAGATTTTTGGGACCACGCAGGAGGTTAGACTAGAAAATGCATCATTTCTTCTGCCCTTAATATCTATTTCTGAATCTAAATAAAAAATGAGTAAGGTTAAAAGAATCTGGCCCTCAGTCATATATATTTTATCATTTAATTACATTTCCATTTGAGGATTATAATTCAGTTCTCTTATGACTTCATCTCTGAAACTTTTCTACAGGATACCAGAAATAGAGTATTTCTTATTCTCATAATTAAACTTTGAACCAAATAAAAGTTCTTCAGCTTGTGACTCTGAATTAGCATGTGAAAAACTTAAACAAATATTATTTTAGCTTCTTTGTTATGAATGAACAGAGCAATCATATAGCACAACAAAGTGTTATTATCTGTTATAGCCCTTGAGCTATACAAATGTGTGCTTTTGTTATGATCATGCTTGATATGCTATGTCTTGACTAGATCTTGTTTCATTCTGTTTTTACAGGTTAGTGAGACTTTAATCAAGAAAAAAAAAATCTAATGAACAGTAATTTGAAACACAGTATTTGGAAAGGTCAGAATGGTACATTACATCCTTATTATCCAAAAGAACAGATGAGTTTAATATCCTGGCAGCATTTTCCTGTGAAGAAGATATTAAATAAGAACTGAAAATGGCACAAGGTTCTTGCTTCCTTTTCTATGACAAGGATTGTAACAAGGTGATGGAACTACAGAGAATAAATCCCTTTCTGCTTTAGTGGTCCAACTGTGGATTCTGTCTAGATTTCAAAAACCTAAGCCAAGCAGAAAGACAGCATGCATGCTATTTGTTTAAATTCCTTTACAACACACTTTCCTGCTTATATGGCCCATTTCCAATTAATATTTTCTAGTCTTAAACATGGGAAGATATGTTAAGAGAAGATGCACAGTACACCGAGTTTTGCTGCATAATATATTGAACTGCAACAAATAATATGCTGCATCAGCACTGCTGAAAATACAGATTTTTCAGCTCTTCTTTGAAAAACTTAAGAGCAGAGATAATATATCCCAGCACACAACACATTGCACATGTCCTGCTTTGAGGAGTCTCTGAAGGTATGGAACTCTTTGAATGCAAAGGAATTTGCAGTATATTCAATAGGCTGTTCTAGTATAAGAACCATCAGAATTTCCTGCTTTAAATCATTATCTGCATAAAGACTCTTCCTTTTGCTTATAGGTTTAAGGGGGGAAAAAAGCCTTCTGAAACTGGATGTTGTATTTTCTTGCTAAAATACAGCATCAGGGTCCTCATGTAAAATGTTATTATGGCAACTGAAAAAGTGCTGTGCTTAAAAATGAAAAAAATTAAGTATATAGCATGCCCTTGTATTATTTACTTATATGCAGTCCTCATGAGATATGATACATGTGGTATTACCCACAAATGTAACAAGTTTGATTTTAAAGATATTAATAATTATTAAAGCAAACATTTTATGTAATTCCAAAGATAAAAATCTTGAAGTATTACTGGCTGAAGTAGACCTGCATGGGTTTGCACAAGCTTACAATGAGAAATCATGCTGAACCTCTTTTTCTCACCCATCTTGAAGAAAAACTTCTCTGTGGTACATTACATGCAGCATCTTGCAGAGAACAGCCATTCTGCTTTGGTCAAGAGAGACAAAACAACCACATCCAAAACATGTTTTCAGTATCTGGAGTGAATGTATAAGTATGTATATTCATACTTGTTGGGGGTTTTTTTTCTATTTTCTTTTTTAAGTTGTTTTATTTTCCACTGGAGATTGTAAATCTATTTTTCATCCTTTGTTTTGCAACTATAAAGTAGGATAGCTTTTCAATGCATTGGCGTGTGCAATCTATTTCAGAACTTCAAAGGATTTGCAAAACTACAGACAAAAATCCCTAATGGGTGCTCATTTCATAAGTACCTACAGAAATTAATGTTTTCTGTGTGCCTAGAAAAAATCCACTCGATACAAGTTTCTGTCAAGTTCTTTGTTATTAAGCTAATAGTCCTTGAAACTGAAATTACTACAAATAGCTCTTTTCTTCTTCCTAACCAAACGTATCAGCCATCCAATATGCCACATATAGAAAATAATATACAGAACTATTTTTTTCATTTCCTAATTATTATTCACAATATAAATCTGTGATTTTTTATATTTTATAATTTTATAATTACTATGAACGCTGACCATCTATACTTTTGCTATGAAAATAATAAAATACATGTAGTTGTACCCATCTTTTAAAAGATCATGTTTAGGGATGACTGAATAGAGAATCCAAGGTTTTGAGGGGAGACTCAATGTGTAGTCACACAAATACCTGCAGGATTTCTTAGAGAGTCAGTCCAACGTATCAGATGAAGGAACTGGGTTTTGTTATACAGTTTTTAGTTCTTATGATTGTGTAAAATGTTGTTGCTGTGTCACACAGTATTTAACATGGAGAAGACCTAGAATACATTGTGCAGCCTTATTTAGTTATTCTATAAAATAGATTTTTTTTCACTACACAATTACAATAATTCTTTCTTGAAAAATTACCAAAATAATCAAGTGCCTGTTATGAACCAATTTAAAAGCTTGAACTTGAAAAGACACCTCCTTTTATTAAATATTTCCAATAAATAATGTGGGGTTTGGGCATTTCCATGAAGACTTTCTTCAGTGGGATGGTGAATATGAATTTTGCATAAAAGGTGGTGCCCATGAACCCATGATAACATCTCCAAGTACAAGGATCCTATAATCCTCTGTGAGGTACATTGTATAAATGTACAGCAGAACAAAATTAACAAACAAAAAACATGAGGCTGATGGAAAGGTGTCATATTGAAGCAAAATCACAAAAGAGACACATCAAAGCACAACAGTCTGTGTGCAGCACACACATTCCCACAAATAGGATTTTGTGCCAGTTCATTGTGATCCCACTAGAAGGACACTCAGACTCTGTGAAATATGTTTTAAAATAACATTTATTGTAGAAGAAAGAAAAGAAAGAAGAAAAGAAGAAAGAAAAAAAATAACATTTATTGTAGAAGAAAGAAAAAAGGTTAGCACAGATTGTCTTGCATCCGTTCAGGTGCTGGGAAGCCCAAGTTATGCACCACTGAATGAGCCTCCTTGCAGGTTCAGTATCCTGTGCAGATCCTATCCATGTAAAGGTGACCCAATATTTCAGTCTTTTGAGTTCCTGTAAAGTTTTCCTAAAACAAAATAATTCCATTAATCATTTTCATTGTCAAAGAAAAAAGGATACACACATGGGAATTTGTTGCTGCTGCTTTAGATAAAGGCAAGGAGTTGGTGTGACCCAGTGGCAGCTGCCCACAGGCTACTTCATTACAGTCAGCCAGCCAAGCTTGTCCTGCGGGCAGAGGATGTGCAGAGCCCAGCACAGGCCTGGAGGTCACGCTGTGTGCACAGCACATTCTGTGTGCACAGCACATTCTGTGTGCACAGCAAATCAGTGCAGGCCTGTGCCTGCTTGGGACAATGGCTGTGAGAGACACTAACTCCCCTAGGAGCCATGGGCTCCTTGCAAGGATCTCAGCACATGTGTGCATGCATACCTGGTGTGCATCTGCATATAAAAAGCTGCTTTTGTTCTCTAAACTGAACTGGTGAACAGTATTAAAGTCTGCATACATTAAAAACTGTACATGTCCACTGCAAACACATCTCTGTACAGGTCTCTGTTTATCAAGATGATGTAGTGCCAAAGTCAGATAGGTTTGCAATTACAGAATTTATTGCCACTAAAAGGCTGTGTAAATACATTTTTGCAAGTGTGATTTTTGTGCCTGAAGCTCAAATTCTTGTTATACTTGCATTTGAATTTGTTTTGTTTTGTCACACAATGTTACTTGGTATTATATGAATAATAATCCATGAGCTACAAAACAGACTAAAGTCAAAGGAACAAAGTCAGTTGCATTATTAAAGAGAGATTAAAATAATTTGACATGAAAGGCATTTTAGAGACAATACACCCTGTCTGACTTGCTGATTTGCACAGAACCTCATACATCATTCAGCTCTACTACCACCTGACAGCTGCTCAGCATCTAATGGGAAATGTGATGGTGGTCACAGTCCAGTTCATAGTGGACAGGTGCTGGCATCACAAAAATCATCATCACAACTGGCACTAATTGGCACCTTTGTTGACAGTCTTGGCAGAGAGGCCACTGATTGAATCTGCACAGAGACTTCCTTGCAAACTCTACTGGCTTGGGATGCTCAGCTCATCCTTCACTTAAACCATTCTTAATTTTGCACATATTTCCCAGGAACACAGTCAGGTCCTGACACTCTATTTGCCTGAAATTTCTGTGAGCATGCACATTACCATGGCATCTCTCTGGAAGTCATATCCCTGCACAGAGGGTTAGACACACCTCAGGAACAGCAAAGCCTGCCAACTGATGCTGGCCAGAAGAAGAGCCTGAGAGCTTTGGCTTGGGGTGGAAGAAGACAAAAGGGGATCAGACCAAATGCTGTTCTAGAAGAGAAGCTACACATGACCCACACAGACGTCCAGTTTCACCCAAGTTTTTCTTAATTTTAGTTTATTTTAGATACAACTGTTATTATGTGAAGTTCTAGTAGCCACTTTTACTCTGTGCTTCAATTTATTCTCTTGTATGAAGATCCCATTATTTGTCTCACTCTCAGACATAACGTGAGGCTTTGCTAACTAATCAGTGTCCTAAAGTATTTAAACATTTCTGATGGAAGTCAGTAGACATATTAAATATCAGGATTCAAATTTATAGGAACTTTTGTTTCTTAGAAATTCTATTAAATAAGTTGCAGGCAGTGACTATTGAATATATCCATTTTGCATTTATACATCATTCACTCTGCTGTAAATACAGTTGCATTAAATGCTGTTTCTTCTGGTACCTTAGCCCATCTTTTCCAAATATGCAATTAAAACTAATTTTACTTTGATGTATAGAAACCTGTACTGTTTGTAGGTCAATTATCCATTTATATTTTTTTAGCTCTGTAGACAAGTCAGTAATGTGACTAGGATTTGAGAATGTTTAAATTGTAACAAATAGAAGTTAAAAGAGGGTGATAAATTTGATTGCAATTAGCAGCAGTAAATGAAGTATAGAGATATTATTAGAACTCATTACTGCCTTCTTCCAAAGTGAAGAAAGAAAGGCAGGCAGGTAGGAGGGAAGGAAGGACAAAAAACAAAGGAAGTAAATAAAAAGTAGGAAGGCTGGATAAAAAAAAAAACAACAGTTCTAATTTCATGTGTATGGAAAAAAATATGGAATGGGTTTGTCAGTATATGGATAAAAGTGAGAAAAAAAAAACCTAGAAAAGTGATAAATTAAATCAGGCAAAATAAATCTTAAAGCCCTGAAAAAATATGTAAAAAGCCCAAGGTTTGTCTGTATCAATGTACCTGAAGGAGAATGTTATTTCGTTAGGAACAACAATGTTATAAGATAATATCAACACTCAAAACACCAAGGTTGTAAGATAATGGGAGGCTCTAAACACCACCAAGCAAGAGTCTGAAATTCTCCCCATTGATTTTTCACTTCTGTATTACATCTGATCCCAAGGAAATACCTTCTCATTTACATGCATCTACCTAATTTCTGGATGAAGCCACCAGCTTTTTCATCCTCCAGTGCTAACAATGAACAGTGGCTGCTGTACTGTGCTCCTACAGGCAGTCTGGAAACAGAATATGTCATCGTTAGCCTAATGAGGGGAAAGGGGGAGAGAAATTGCTAAATGTTTTCTCTCTAGCCCAATTAAAGAAGAGAGAGCAAGACAAAGGGAGAGGGAAGGCATGCTGGAAGGAGGGCTGTGTACGTGACAGATTTCTTCCTGCCTTTAGCTACAAGAGCATTCTCGTTAGGAAGAATTGAAAAAGACAAGAGGATGTGGGAATACAAAGGATAAATCCTACAACTGAAATCAGACTGTGGCAGCATGGTCCATCAGTCTGAGCTGCACATTACCTTCCAAAAATAGCTTGCTTGGGAAGGAAAGAATATGATACTAAATACACTATTGTCATTACTGGTCTTAAGACAAATCATCCATACAAATAGAAAGGAACAAAATTTGTCTGCTGAAAGCCTCCTTGGCCATCCACAGTCCCCTTTCAGGACTGCTGTAGAGAGAGAGATCTACTTGTGTATGAAGGACATCTCAAGCTGAGCTCACTGACAAGCGCCAGCTCACTCTTTATAAAGCAAACTGAATTGATCCCATGATGTTTTGTGCCAGAAACATCAGGCCTGGTAGAAAGGGTGCCTACATCCCTATAAACATGCTAGGTCCCAAACTTGCCCTGTCCCGTGTGTCTTGGCACTGCCAGGTGGTAGCTCGCTGGGCCCAGACTTTTGCCAGGTACCACAACAAAAATTTCCCACTACAGATAACTGCAAGCCAGTGCTCAGGGCCTCATGTCTGGCCACTCTAGGTTTTCTTCATGACTCAGAAGTTTTTGGGGGTGAGTGTGTGGTTTTGGGATCCAGGTGAGCTGGAAGCTGAGGCTCCTAGCGAAAAACCATGGTGTGAAGATGTGCACAGATATCACTAAACCCAAGGAGAATGTTCTTTTTCCAAAAACAGAAAAGAATGTCACATCCTATGGCATGACACTTATACACACATTCTCATATGACAGAAGACTATCTGCTGCTTTAAACTGCAGCAGAGATATAAATGGACTTGCTACAAGCATTTCTTTGCACCCACAGCTCTGCTCTTGGCTCCACATGCTGCTAATGGCACCTTTCTGCCATGCTGGGACTGCATATTAAAAATATATCCATCCCATGGGCCCCAAACACTGCTGACTGCCTGTGACCCAGGGTCCATGGGCAGATCCACCGTGTATACAACAGGACAAACACACGAGGAGGGAGGTGAGGGGTGAGAGTCAGTGGAATATTCTTTGTGCCCAGACTCTGAAATTTTACAAGACTGCATTACTATATTAAGATGCAAGGTTTTTCTGTGGCTTGAAGAGACCTATGACCAAAAGTAACAAGGGAGGTGGAAGTTTCTTTGTTATCACATCAGCCACCAGGCCCTGATACAATACCAGAATTATATCCCACACTGTTCTCATTACCTGCACAATGACTTGAGCCGTTCAGTGGACAGAAGAAACTACCTTGCATCCCTATTTATATTTAGTGCTCAGACACGAGCTGAATGATAAAAAGCAGGATTGATGTGCCTAGTATAATCCAGTCCCCAAATATTGAATTCCTCTTACTTATTTTAAATCTCTCCACATTTTCTTGCATTCTGACTAAAATGTAGCAGCTACCTTTGTGAGCTAAACTATAGCTGCCCTTTTACCATTTCAAGTGCCAGAAGCTTTAGCTAAGGAAAATGATTTTGTAAAGACTTACTATGCTCTGCTAATCTTACCGAGTGCAGTTCCTGCCAATACCTAAAAGGAAATTGAGAGAGTTCCTGAGAATATCTTGCATCATGAGTCATTTGCTGTAATTATTTTTTAATTCTTGACTCCTGACTCCCCATCCTGGGAGACCTTCTGGCTTGTTCCATCATCCAGGCATGACTGGATTAGATTTGTTTTTGCTCTGCAATGAGACCTAGTTTCATTATTCACCACTCATCTGAGCATAGAAAATAGAAGGCAAATATTTGGTCTGGTTTCTGGTTGTCCAAAAGGAGTCACAGGGATGATTTCCACAGCCCTCCAGTTAGGAACAGAGGAAAGGAATGGAACTCTCCTGTCAGGCAAACAGGTGTTGGGAAACGTAGCCTCTGCTGCTCTGCCAAGAAGCGTAGCCCAGACTCATATAAGTGAGCCCAACACAGCCATGTCTGTACAATGACAAACAGGAGATAGGGAAGACTGCAATTATGGTTCAATCTCCTTACAATATTTTTCTATAATTTTGTATTTCTTACTGAGCATTTATATATTATAAATATTCCAGTCAACATTAACAATGTCCTAAGATTTCCTTTCAAAGTTTGAAGGTTTGGGCCTTCAAAAGGGTTTTCCACATTAGATTCTTTTATGCTCTTTTATGCTTTACATCTTAAGAAGCACTAAGCTGCCCAGTAAAAAACACCTGACTCACATTTATGATACTCAATTTGTCTCTACTTTTTAATTAAAAATTCTCACCCACTGAATTCTGAAATTCCAACACTGTAGTGTGTAAAGGGTGCTAGCAAAATTAGTATACACATGACTCAGTATATTCAGTTCCTCTTTTCCGAACTCCAAATATCACAAGATCTGAAATAAAGATAATTCTTCCTGATGCTTGAGCACAAGATACTAAATTCAGTCTCATTTAGTAGCAAACCCTGCCATTTCAGAAGATACCATGTCTGTATAATGAAACGGTATCATATTTGTTTACAAATGCCATCTTCTGAAATATCATACTTGAAATTAAGCACTTACTGTTTCTCTTGAGAGTTTAGCATTCTGTTTTACTTTAAAAATCAGAAAAATCTTTAAAGCTTTTCTCTGCATTAAAGCCACTTCAATGCCAACAGTACACACTGTACAAAACCCCTTAAAATATCTCCTCAAAGATCTGTAATTCAGTAAGGCTCTGAAGAACGAGGAAGAGAGAGCTGCACATAGAATTTCTTTGGCTATTACAGTACTAGCCTAAAAAGCCTGTCTCATCTTTGGTATCAGCCAAATAATTCTATTTGATTCATGCCAACACCTGCAGATAGGAATGAAGGCTGCAGGTCTGGGTAAATGTTGAACTCGCTGTGATGCTGAAGCATCACTGTAGCTCTGGTGCTGAGAAGGAATCAAACAGAATTTCCCTGTTACTATCAGAAAGCCACTTTACCCAACAACCATAAATCATTCCTTTAGTGAGGTAGTGACACTCGGTTTTGCCAGAAGCAAGTGGACAGAAAGATCCTTTAGATACTGTCTGTGTGCTTCTGCTACCAGCCACTAACGGAGCCTCACCTTTGGACTGACTTCAGTATGGTCTGTCTGTGGCTCACTGGCACCCTCTACTCTGCTAATCTGAGCCAGTGAATCTTCTGCTCTTCTTCCTTCCACACTGGTTTTTGAAGATACTCTTGATCAATTCTATATAGACACAAAACCTAGAAATATTCTTGCCAGATGGCTACCTAGCACTCTTATTAATTACTAGTTGAGTGTACTTCAGTTATCATGACAGGGGGGTGTACAGGTGTCAGAGACTTTTAAAAAACCTTTAAAATATTTCAGACAGAAAAATCACATCTCACTTACAGCCTCTTCTGTCAAAGCATAGATTTTGAAAAAATTCAGTCTGAATAATTTGTTCATGCTTCAGAAATCTTCTCTAAAACAGTATATCACAGTATTCTCCATGAAACAGAAAGAGAATTTTTTGTGACATTCTTTGCATTCTCAATGATTTTACATAAGACTTGACTCTTCCAAGTATGCAATAGCATGCAATCAAATGAGAAGTAAATACAGTGTGCCTAAACATGATGTTTAAACAACAAAACAAAAACCAATTCAGGCGATGTTCGTAACACAGCAAACAGATGAGGAGGGGATGTGTAAGGCTATGACAACCACTCTAACCCCATGTGTGAACAGATAATGTAACACATTGGAGAGAATGAAGTTAGTTATTGGCTGCAGCTCCTGTATGATACCAAGTTATAATTCTCTTATGCTGTGACATGTACATGTTATGGAATCTCCTCAACTGAAAACAAGTGGATTAAGAAAAAAAGTGTCTTGCTAATAAACACCTACGAGGAGATTGGGTTTTAAACTATAAAAAGTGAGGATGGGGCATATTTTAATTTTAATTAAAGCTCATCTAAATTTATGCAAAGCATTTGACACTGTTTCTCAGTGTCAAATATCCTTGTTTCTAATTGGAGAGACATGTATTTAACAGATGGACAAAGAATTGGCTGGATGGTTGCACTTAAGATGTTGTAATCAACTACTCAATGTCCAGGTGGAGAGTAGTGATGGCTGGAATCCCTCAAAGGTTGGTACTGATGCTGTTTGACACCTTTGTCAGTGACATAGACAGTGGGATCTAGTGCACCTGTAGCAGTCTGCTGACAACCTCAAGCTGATGTGATGTGGCTGACAGGCTGGAGGGAAGGGAAAACATTCAGAGACCTGGACAGGCTTGTGAGGTGGGGCTGTGAGAACCTCATGAAGTTCAGCAAGGCCAGCTGCAAGGTCTTGCATGGGGGTGGGGCAATGCCCAGCACAAGTATAGGCTGGCTGGAGAAGGCATTAAGAACATCTTTGAGGAGAAGAACCTGGGAGTATTGGTGGACAAGAAGCGTAGTGTGAGCCAGCAATGTGCACTCACAGTCCAGAAAGCCAAAAGCATGCTAGGCTTCATCAAAAGAGGAGCAGCCAGCAGGTCAGGGGAGGTGATTCTGCCTCTCTACTCTGCCCTCATGAGACTCCATTTGGAGTGCTGTGTCCAGCTCTGGTGTCCTCAGCACCAGAAAGACATGGACCTGTTGGAACAGGTCCAGAGGAAGCCACAAAGATGATCAGAGGGCTGGAGTACCTCTCTAGTGAAGACAGGCTAAGAAAGTTGGGGCTGTTATGCTTGGAGTAGAGAGGGATCCAGGAGACATCCAGCAAGGTTCCAGTATTTTAAACAGGCCTACAAGAAAGCAAAGAGATTTTTTTACAGGGGCATTAGTTGACAGAACAAGGGGGGGATGGCTTTAAACTGAGAGAAGGTAGGTTTAGATTAGATATATGTAGCAGGGCATCTCACCCCACCCCACCTCCCCCTCAGGAAAGCTTCTCTGCTGCTTGTTAGCTAGTGAAATAACTCAGGGCATCTCACTCTCACAAGCCTCACAAAAGCCTTGGTGAAATAACTCAATCAAAACAGTTCGTCTTGTAGTGAGCTATTTCAGTGCCATGGAATTGATGTTTTCACCTGATAGGAAACATCTTGCTGTCGAAGAAGATGTGGAAAGATAAGCGGAAATTTCTAACCAACAGACACTTCATTCTACAAACTATAAAAGCCAAATTTTCATAAAGCAGAAATCTTCTGTATGTTCTCTGGGAATCTGTGGGGGTCTCCTGGGACACCAATTCTGTGGTTATTCCCTTGAGGGTTGAATTAAAGGACTCTGTGTACACTACCATCATTTCAGTGGTAAGTTATGTTGACTTCTATCTATACTATTTCTTTCCTAGCTATAATATAGCTACCTTGCTAATGCACTGTTTTATGTAATCTGCTGTCGTGGTTTGACACAGGAAAAGAAATCTTTTCGGAAGGAAGAGGTCAGTTTGGATATTGACACTTGGGGTGACCAGTTGAAGGTAGACACGCCTCTGAGAACACAGAGGGCTTAAAAGCAGCATTCCCAGGGGAACTCGCTCTCTTTGGTTCCGGTCAGGGTGCAGTGCAGGACTCTCCCCTGCCCGGCCCGTGGCTGGGTGGGGGAGGGGAAGCCCCACAGCCTGGCTGAGGTAAGGCCGAAGGGTGGAGGGACTGGAACCGGGCTGGCCCCTGCAGATGGAAGGGTGGAGAAAATCTGGGATGTCTGCGTTGCCCCCAGAGTCTTGAGAGAGAGAGAGCGAGAGAGAGCCAGCGACGGTCTGCCAGCAGTGCACCGCGGGGAAGGAGGAGAGCAGGGGGGCGAAGGAAGGTGCCCAGCTGTGAGAGCCGGAGATCCAAGCAGAGAGCCAGCCAGGGAGTCGGGACTTTTAACCCTTTCCTTGAGAAATAAGTGCTTTGTGAAATTTTACTCCTCCTCGGTTTGAAAGAGAGGAAGAGAGACAGCCTGGGACCTGAGTTGTTAAGGAAAGAAGATTGGGGGGGAAGATGATAGAGTGGCTTTTGGCTGGACTTTTTCTTGTTAGCCATAGACTGAACTGATTTTCTCCTCCAAGAGAGAGACTGTATTTTAGGAGGATGCTGGTGAGCCAAGAGACCTGCTTCAGCAGCTGAGGAAAGACAGGAATGGAGCAAACAGAGAAAAGTTGGGGAGGTTTGTGGTGGTGCCCCTCGTCTTCAGAGAAGAAGAAAAGAAGATCTTTGTTCCTGAGACCCTCGTCCCCAGGGGAGGAAGAAAATGGGGGGGACTGTGGTCCCAAAAAATGAAAAACTGAACTGTTGTTTTTTCCCTTCTTGGCAGAGCATCCTTGAAAGGAAAAATCCTAAAGCAGTCTGTCCATCCATGCATTGGTGGTGAGAGCACTGTGCATGGAAAGGAGAGGGTCACACTGGCAAACTTTTTTTCTCCGGGCGGTGCCATGTGTGACATGGAAACACAAGGAATGGCAGCTGTGTTTCCTGGGGGTCTGTGGTGCAAGGGAGACTCCTCTCTCCCCTGATGGACTTAGTATTGATTATAGTGAAGGGTCCAAATGTGTCTTACTGTGGTTTGTTGGAGTTGGGTGGTGGGAGGAGGAATGTTTTGAAAGGTTTTAATTTTGGTTTTTTTGTGTGTGTTTTCCTTTCTTTTTTCTTTTATAGTAGCATAGTAGTAGTAGCTTAATGAAGTGGTTTTTTTTCCTTGTTATTAAGTTTGGGCCTGCTTTGCTCTGTTCCCAATCGCATTTCACAGCATTCAATTGAGAGGTTGCATTTTCATGGGGCACTGGCATTGTGCCAGTGTCAAACCATGACATCTGCTAGTAGTTCTTGTGTTTTATACTGTGGGGTAAATAACTCTGTTTAAAGCCTCTTCTCTGGTATCTCCTGTCTATTCAATAAATAACTCATTTTATACTGCACCTGATCTGCCATGCTCAGAATTTGCAAGCTGGAATGATTTTAGGTGTGGGCCACCTAGATACAAGCTGCTGCCAAAAATCTTAGGCAGGGCTTGTCTGAAGCTCCAGTTCAGTCCATAAGAATATAGAGATGAAATTCTTTATTGTGAGCATGGTGAGGAACTGGAACAGGTTGCTCAAAGAAGTTGCGGATACCCCATCCTTGGAAGTGTTCAAGGCCAGGTTGGATGGGGCTCTGAGCCACATGGTCTAGGAAGAGGTGTCCCTGCCCACTGTATGAGGGTTGGAATTTGATTATTTTTAAGATCTCTTCCAACCCAAACCATTCTGTGATATGTTCTATGATTCCGTAAGTGTACAGCTATGCCACAGCAGATAAAAGGCACCTTCTTGCTACAGCTTTCTTCACAATTGTCAAACTCAATTTTCTTGAGTATTCATGAGCTATTTGACACAATAAACACAGGCTGAGAAGAAAAGAGAAATTGTAACTTTTAAGAGGTATGATAGATTTACTTTTAAGATGTATAATAGATTTAAATTGCAACAGACTTGACCTTGAAATATTGCCACAGTTTTTTATACTCATTACACAGCTGGTTTTGCCCTTCTTATGTATTTGGGGGATTTAGTTTCTTAAACAGATATTTTGTGTCTAAATGTAAGGATGCGCTTTAAAATTTTTATATAAAGTTTTACATTTTTAAAGTGTCTGGTATTGCTATGCATCTATTTTTTCTCCATATGAAAACACTGCAATTGATTTTAAAATACATTGCATTAAGAATGAGAATTAACTTCACTGTGTCTTGTCTCAGTAGGTTGTCTAATATCCCCTAAAAAATAAACTGGAAATTACTACTAACATAGCTGAAGAAGATGAAAGAGAAAAACATTTAAAACGTTCACCCCATAATAAGATTCAGGAACTAATGTATTAGAGTATTCACAACCATAACATATTCTTATGCTATATTGAGGACTCTGAAAAGCAGTCTTATATAAGGACTTACTTGCTTCAGGGAATTCTAAGAATGGGATACTGCATGAATGATAAACAGCCAAGCCAAAAGTGTATGATTTACTTTATCCCCAAAGCCAATACAGAGTCTTTCAGCATCAGAAATTCTACAAAATTGGAATATATGGGTACACACTTTTGAAATATCATCCTTTCACCTGATCAAAGTAAACAAACATTTAGCACACTTCAGCAATGAATTGAAGAGTTTTCTTTTACTCCTGGGATGCAAATTGAGAGCAAAAATAAGCACTGCATTCATACTTTGTAGTTCAGAAGCAAGCAATTGTCTGCTTTATTTTCTCTGAAAAGCATAGTAGAGCTAGCCTGTGTAGTGTGTGGAATGAAATCCAGAATGCAGCTATAGTTAGCATATTTCAGAAAGCATAACAATTTCACATGTTATGCCTTATGTTTTCTGCTGGAATAGCCAGTAAAATATAATGTCACTGTTCTTTTGAGCTAGGGATGAATCTTGAGCAGAACAACAGATTTATTATGATAATACCAGTAGACAAAATGTGACAGTATTTGAAATTAATTGCATGAGTAAATAAATAATTTTGTGATTTTTATGCACTGGTGACAGAGTGAAAATTTTGGAGACCAAGGCTGACAAACCAACCAGTATAAACAAACAATACAAGCTTTCTCTTCTAAACCTGGAAGTGTCCAACACTTCTTGAGTGAAGCCATGGACTATATTCTACTTCCATAAAATAACTGAGCTTTCTGCTAATACTGCAAGTCAGTGTGCTGCCTCTCTACTCCCAACCATCAACCACAACTGAGGCTTCAGGAGGTAACAGTCCTGCCCACGTAGGTCTCTTAATTGGAACCCATAGGACCATTACCACCTACAATATCTTATACTTGAACTGGATTAGAGCACACTGTTCTCTATTTCTATGTAGGAAAAGATCATTTGGGAGAGAAAAAGATGGTGCTGGATGGCTAGGGGATTCCACACCCACTCATGAGAAATGCTAATCTCCTTCCACTTTCAGTGAAACGTAGAAGGGTTTCTCTGTTAGTACATTGTACAGCATCAGTAATCTGAAATAGCATGTCTTTGATTCTTCTGCTTCTCACATTAGGAATACATGCATTGCTTTTCTCTTAACTGCTGTCAAGATATATATACAATAAGTAATGATTATGATTCTGCTTTTCATTGCTTTATTTTTTCTCTCTCCTTTGAATGTATGTTCTTAAAAAAATTAAAAAGCAGGATTTAAACTTTCTTTTTTAACGGAAAATTGCTATCCACAATCTTTTTTTCTGTGAAGAGTTAGATTTAAGGACCATTTGAGATACATCCTCAGCCACAGGTAGCAGGTCAATGCTGTCACAGAAATGGTGATCTGAGAAGCATGTTCCAGAAATGGGTGATGTGAGAAGCACGCAACACTCCACATAGCTAACACAGAGAGGCCCAATGTCATTTCCTCATCCAGCATGCTTCTCTAAATCTGTTGGTCTGATTTTATATTGGATGTAAACTATTTCACATTGTGTGATTGGCAGATTTTAAATGTGCTAAATTACATTAATTTAATGACATTTAATTAATAAAACATAAGGGAAATATGCTAACATTAAAAGTTTTTGCACAACATACATGCACAAGCTGTATGTTCTTCTCTCTTAAGGACTAATTTTAGCAATGCCCATCATCTTTTCTTGACCCATTTCCCCCCCACCATTTACAAGAGATTTTAATGTGCTGAGTGAGCCTGAGCCTTAGACTTTCAAGTAGTCTAGTTAATTGATGAATCAGAAAAGAATGGGCAGACTTTCTACCAGAGTGAGGTGGTAAAATATTTCCTGCTTTGTGGATATATTTCACCAACTTTCTTCCAATAGGAACTTGTAGGCTACTTCTACAATGCTGGTAGCATAAGTGATACTTTTTGTCAGATTTTACAGCTTTGTCGTCATTAAAATAAAATAAGTTTAAAATCTCATTACTTTACCCCCATTTTCCATGAAGGATAGTGTTGTTTGTTTCAGTTGAAGGGCTTCTGATAATTGCCAGCAAAAATTTAAAAAATCTTGAATGACAGAACAATCTTTCTGAAGGCTGTTTGGAAAAAAATCACATTTCCAAGGGCATATGCAAAAATACAGTACAATATAATAGACTGTGGTTGTTCAACTGCAGCAAAAATGTGTGTTTTGTGCTATCTGTCCCTGGTTCAGCTATGGTGTTGCAGCAGCTGACCAGGGATGACACAGTACTGTGCCACCCCAAAGCCCACCAGCCAGCTGATTTCTTCCCCAGAGCCCCTTTCCACTCTTACTCTGCCCTCAGAGATGATGTTTGCCACCATTCTATGCCTGTTAGCAGTTTCTATATCTGCCCATCAAAAGCTCACTCTGCAGATCTAGAACAGATCATCTGCCTTTGCAAGGACTTCCACTCATCCACTGGGCCAGACTGAGGAGGAGGTGAAAGAGAAGAGGAAACTCTACCTCCTTTCTCTTTAACTCATTACATGTGCAACACGGCCATGCACCTCCTTGCAATTAGGATATCCTCATGAGCCACCATGAAGATGAGGCGTGGGATGTGTGATGAACCAAAGCGTCCAAAATACAGCCCTCACCTCAGAATTTTGGATCAGCACTAGTCATCCATGTTTTTTTTAACAAATTATTCTGCTCCCATTTCAGGTGCCTATGACTTCCACTTTGCTGAGTGTCTGGTTGTATTTGAAGAAGCTCTGAGAGAAAAAGCTTTTTGACAGCACAATCTCATATCAATTGAATCTGTTGTGCAACTACATTTTTCAAAGGTATTCGTTCTCAAAGGTTATTTTTGAACACTTTTTCCCCAGCTTGGTCTTCCCTACCTTAAAAGGCCACACAGGAAGATTTGTCAGCAATTTACTGTATAGATAGTAGGGGAGTGGGAAAAACAGATTTCACTTGCCACCTGGATGGACAATCATTCATAAATCCTGTTTGAAGGTGTGCAATACTTGATCCCACACATAGACAGAGTCTCATTTCAGTCTGTTTCTGCCATCAATTCTGCCATTGATACTAGCCCTGCTTTTGTACTGGCCCTCAAAGACAAAATTGCTTTCTGCATCATGTTCCAGTGATGAGGAAAAGTGACAGAAATGTGATGTGGGGTTTGACAGGCTGTTGGGATTAATGCCTTGCTTAGTGAAATGGTTTTGAGACAAGAACCTGGCAGAATCAGGGGAGAAAAGGTCAACCTTTCTGTCAAAATATTAGATCCCATTTTTCAGCTTCCTTCATTTTCCTTTTTATATATCCATTGTAAACACTTCCAGTAGTAAAGATAATCCAAATTTGTATTTTTAAGAAAAACACAGCCTTAGTGAATGAAGCCTTACAGCCTGTAAATATTCTAGCCAAATCTGATGTTATGCAGATAGCACTTTTCAGAACTATGTGTCCTGTCAGGGCGTATAAATTCAACAGACTTGGTAAACAAGGGGCCCAAAGGGAGCTGCTACTGGCTGCATTATAAATATTCAAGATCCAGTCGGCTATAATTAGTTTATTCTCTTTTGTTGACTTACATCCCCCTCCTTTCAGTCTGTAAAAGTTCTACCTTTAGAACAAAAGCTTGCTTGGGCAATTTTATCTTTCAAGCACAAAAAAAAAAAAAATCTTCTGACTGTGCAATAGGACTGTAAGTATATTCCATACATACTGGAGGGGATAAAAAAGTCTGTCCTCCTTTCTGATGGGAACACAGGAATTTTATTAATCTCCGTGTTTCTTGCAAAAAGAATTGCCATGATTTATATGCTTTTTTCCTCTAAACCTTGTCTCCTTCTACATTTTACTTGGTTGTTAAATTTTTAAATATGAAAGTGTAATTTACAGTCTCATCCCTATTAATGGTAAAAGTGGTTTTACTTCTGCCTGACCCAGAAATTCTGTCAAGTGCTTCTTTTAAAATCAGAAACATTGAAAAAATTGGAAAATATGAAGTGTTGGGGTTTATCTGTCACAAAAAATATTTTATTTCATATTTGCAAAGTGAAGCATAAACATTTTTAAATTAATCTGTTGTACAAAGCCAGAACAATCCACAGAAAATTTACTTCACTGAAGGGACAAGAGATAAATTAATAAAACAAGAATTTATCTCTTCAAATAGCTTTTCTAGTGTTTAGCAATTGAAGAAAAGGAAGCTGGACTGTGTTCCAGGCTTAAAGAGATTAAGTTAAGATAAAGCATTGCCTGCTTGTCTAGGTTTGGAAAGACAGGTGTCTGCTAAGGAAGGCAGGAGCCTCCCCTGAAATGGAAAAATGAAGACCCCTTCCCTCTGAATTGTTATAAATTTGAAAATAAGGGGGGCTCTTAGGCAAAAATATGGGAGCAGGAATAACATTTCCTTATTAGGGAAAAAAATAAAAAAGATAAAATAAACAACACAGTGAACTAGAACAACACTAATAGAGTCAGAATACAACCTGACACCCTGTTGGACAGGACGTTCGTAGCAGTCCAATTGGGAATTGTAGCTGCAGTCCTCTTGGAGTGTCAGGTGTGGTTTCATTGGAGTAGTGATCCTGTAGAAAAAGGGTGTTGTCTCCCTCTGAAGAGGCAGTGGAAGAGGCAGCTGTTCCTGTGGGAAAATCTAGCTCAGAAAAAGCTGTGCTGGTGGGCAAGAAACTCAAGACTATATGCAGCTGGAGGCCAGAAAGCCCTACAGTGTCTTGGTAAACCAAGGTCCTCTCTAGAGCATATCCTGTTAGCTAAAGTTTTGGCCCATCCAGGAAGGAATTTCTCAGATGGAGGAATATCAGACCATTCATCCAGGCCTCCCACTGGGGCATCTTTGTTAGATGTGCTAATTTATAAATTCTATAAATTGTATACTCAATCTATCATGTGTGTGCATTGTAGTACATTCCACTACGGCAAAGTGGTGCACCATTAGAATCCTTATTAAATACTATGGTAAAAACCCTTTGTCCCTTAATCATGTCTAGCTCTTAATTTTTAAGACCAAGGGAAAGGCATCAAAAACTTGGTGAGATGAATTTCATGACAGGAATGTTGCTATCAACAGGTACAGACTCTTAAGATGATGTAGGGGGGGAAAGAGGGGTGGAGAGGTTGCCCTCTGCATCAAGAATTGGATATGCTGTGAGCTGTCCCTGAGGAATAGCTCTGAGCAGGTTGAAAGCTTGTGGGTAAGAATTTGAGACAGGAGTAACAAAGGGAACCTTGTGGTTGATCTCTATCAAGGGGACCCTACTGACCAAGCCTTCTTGCTGCAGCTACAGGAGGCATCATGCTCACAGGCTCTTGTCCTCCCAGGGGGCTTCAACCACCTGACATCTGCAGGGAAAGTTGCACAATGAGCTGTAGGCAATCCAGGAAATCATGGAGGATAAATTCTTAAGTCAGGTAACAGACAGCCTTACCAGAGGGAATGCAATACAGGACTGATGGTCACAAATGTGAGTGAACTAACTGGGGTTCACTCACAACACTGGAGGCAGCCTGGGCCAAAGTGATTCTGCAGTGGTGGAGTTCACAATCCTAAGGGATGCAGGCCACATGATGAGCAAAGTCATGACGCTGAATTTTAGGAAAGCAAACTTCTAGATGTTCAAGGAACTAGTGAATAGGCACTAATGAGAAACTGTCTTCAGGATAAGGAAGGAGAACAGAGCTGGCAGATCTTCAGTGATGCTTTCCACAGAGTACAAAAGCTCTGGATCCTCAGCTATAAGAAATCAGACGAGGAAGGCAAGAGGCTGACATGGCTGATTTGAGACTTGCTGGTCAAATCAAAGAGCAAGAAAGAAATACAAAGACAGTGAAAGCAAGAATAATTATTCTGGAAATAGTATAGGAATGCTGAATGCTAATGTAAGGATGAGGTCATGAAGACCAAGATGTAGATGAAGCTGAACTTAGAAAGGGATAAGGGATACAAAGAGTAACAAGAAGGGCTTCTATAGGTATGTCAGAGAGAAAAGGAAAGTCAAAGTTAGTCCATCAGATCAGCAAGACTGACAAACTGCAAAAAGAAGGTTGAGGTAAGTTGGTTTTTTTTTTCCCCTCAATTTCAACAGCAATATCTTTCCACACCTCTCAAGAGGATGGACAGCAGAATGGGAGCTGAGGGAGAAAAGTGCTTCCCACTGTGTGACTAGATCAGGTTCGTGACTAGCTGAAGAACCTGAATGTACATAAATGTTGGACTAGATGACCTCTAAAGGTCCCTTCCAACCCAAACTATTCTATGATTGTACTTCCTTTTTCTTTGGATATTGCTTATTAATCACAACTGCGATGTTGCATGAGAATATATTGAATGGAGTTAAACAAAAAATTTCTGTGCCTGGACATGAATGAAGCAGTTCTGAATCTGTCTGCCTCTGCCTGTGATGGAAATGCAGAAACATGGGGGAAAGTATTCAGTCCATACAATCAGACTAAAGCTTGTCAAAAGTGAAAAGCTCCAAAACACCAGTGGAACATCAGGTCTTCAGTCAGGTGTCCTTCTTCAAATATGCTTGACTGCACATTAATGTAGCCATAAGCCTCTTTGCCAGAATTGTTGTTCAAAACAGGTTTTTCTGATAACAGCAGAACAAAAATATGCAGCAAACTAAATATAAAATTCAGCTAATATAAATCCAAAAGCACCTCTTTGTTTTCATCCCTTACACCTACCTGTTATACATTAGAAATCTGCCAGAGAGCTCTGTTAAATTGAACTATTGAACTCAAAGTGGCAAAAGGCCCTCCCCAGGCAAGATATTTAAATCATTTTCAAAGTTAATTTCCTGCTCCCAGACTGAGAACAAATCTAATCGAGTCAGCTTCATTCTTCTGATGAAGAGGAAAATGTTGCCTGCATACTCAACAAGGGAAAATGTCCTAGAACACAGGCAGAGAACTTGCTCTGCAGCACCAAAGAAACCTCCCCTGCAAAGCAATGCATCTGCATGGGAATTCTGATTTAACTGTCAGATCTTCCTGGTCTCCTGCTAACTCTGCGTTATAAGGAGACTATGAACTGTTTACAAGCTAGTAATGCCCATGGGAGACTGAAAAGAATCAGAAATCTATAGTATAGCTACAGGATTATGTTTCAGATTGCTGGCTATGCTCTCAAAAAGACCTACCTCTAGTCCCTCTGGATTCCTGGTAACCAAGGATTTTCCCTGGGTTTTAGGGATATTTACATAAAAACTTCTAAAATCAAGTATCAAAACTTCAGTAAGAAAGGAAAAAAACTGAATGAGATTACTAGATGACTAAAGAGAGTTTGTAGAAAAACAAACAGAAGTGTATATGCACATGGGAAAAACAGCATACACTTTTGTGGCACAACAATATAAAACAGGGTTAATTCACATCTAGATGACTGTATTATCAAAGATAGAAGAGAGGTATTATTAACTCTCTAAACAGAAGAATTGTAGAATTCTATTTCTGCATGCATTTTTATAACTCCATAGGAAAAAAAAATGTAATTCCCTTGTTGTCAAGGGATGGCCTTGGTTGTGGGGGCATTTGCTGTGGTCTAGCTTGTTACTATGGTTACTGTTTTCTGACTGGTAATCAAAATGTAAGAAAGTGATCTCCACCAATGGACAGCAAAGAAGGAGTTGACTGGCAAGACTTTGGGAGGGGCTAAGAGTATAAAATGCAATGCATCCATTTTGTAGATGAGCGTGTGGCTTCTGGTCAGAGGCTCCCAGCAGTGCTCTTTCTCCTTATTCAGTCTCTTGTTGTATTTCATCCAGATTTAATGAACCTTTGAAATTTTAAAAGTGAGCATCGTTTCTCACATCCGCCTAGGGTTAGGGTTATGCCTAAGGCTCAGAAAGCCATAAAGCACTACAAAAGGATTGCCAAGGGGAGCACAGGACTGCCACAACATGGTTCCCTCTGCACCTTTCTGCTTGGTACCACCCTCAACCCCGTGCAGGGTTTACTGCTCTGTCTAGGGTTAGGGTTTCTAAAACCACAAAGCTCAGAGCTTCAGGCAGATGGCATCTGCAAAAGTATTGCCAAGGGGATCGCAGGACTACCACAATATGGCCCCCTCCACCTTTCTCGGTATGAGCCATATGCTGGCCATTTCAGCTTCAGCAAAAAACTGCTTTTCCTGCTCCACTTGTTGTAAGGATAACGCTTAGAGTTAGGTTTAAGAAACCAACAAAGCTTTGGATTCCAGGGACTCTGGAACACCAATAGGCATGCCAAGGGGAGCATGGCATTTCCACAACGTTTCTGCTGCCATACCTTTCTCCTTTGCAGTGGCCCTGTAATGTTTTCTTGGTGATTTTCAATTCCCTGATCATCTGCTCTCTGCCTAGAAATGTTTGCTGTAGCTTTAATCTTGAACAAACCATCAGAGGGTGTGCAGCATAAATTAGCAAAAAGCTGAGGAAAACATGAATGATGTCTCTAGAAACTTAATTCCAAGTCTTAAGAATATGGTCTAAGAATGGCAAATACAGAATAAGTTACTTTTTGGTATTATTTTTGCAATTATTAATATTGTTATTTTATTGAAAAATGTTTGTTATGTTATAGAAATCTAGCCAGTCATGAGGAAATAAACATTGTATCTTTATTTTCTCAATTAAGTTATCCTTATAATAGACTGGAGGAACACATCTGTCAATGTCACAGTTCGCATATGGTCTCTGAATCGTACAGTTGTTCCATACAGTACTATAATTCTTTTTCCATTTTAAGCTTTTAGTCACTGTCAGTGATTCATTTAAACTTGATCATGTTTTAATTTAGAAAAAAAGACTATGAACTTGTCTGAATTCAAAATAACCCATACTGCTGTTTCATGTGCTTACAACAGTCCTTACATTTTCTGTGGGTTAATCAAGCAAATTTCATGAGCACTCTGATATAATTAATCCAACAGGGCATGGTAGTTTGGTAACTGAATTACTGCCAAAAAGTCTGAACTCTAAATAAATCTGCTTACAGTGCAGTTAGGGTGGATTCTGGTCTTCTATTTGTAAAACATGGAAGCAAAACACATGCAAGTAGAGTCTTAACAGTGGATGTGTGATTCCACTATAGTAAATAAACAGAGATCCACTAGGTAGTTTTTCAAATAGAAGTATTTCTTTAAATTTCCATCTCTTTGGAAAATTATCTCTTGGATATCACCTACATGGAAAGATGAGAAAAACGAAAATACATTCTATTTGGAGACAGGAGAGCAAGCAAATCAAAGAAGGCAAAGAGGCAAATGCCACAAATGCACAATAATTATAGATTTAACCTCTGCACAATTTTTACGACTTCTCATTTAAGATTGATATTATGATCCTTCTATTTCTCCAGAACCCCAAGAATAGGCCTTTATTCACATATGCTCACATGTGCTTTATCAGTTGAAGAAGAATATTTATGAGTGCAAATGAAGCCAATCAATATGAAGCAGGTACAAGAGTAAGTGCACAAGCAAAATCACTGCAGAGCCCACTGGTCTTTTGGACACAGATTTGTATCTTGCAAATCCTACTATAAAATACTGCACAAAAGCTCACTCCTCTTTCAGATATTCTAGAATTTCCCATGATGCTCACATAATGAATTTAGGTAGGGAAATAATTTTCTTCTACCTAACTGAGTTCTAAAATAGTCACTTTGTAATGTAAAAGCTAGGATTATTTCAGACCAGTGTTTCTGAAAGAAAAAGCTATTTCTTAGCATAAATCCTGCAAGGAATATTCTGTTGACAGTGGTTATTTTACCACTCAATTCTAAAATCATTACGTTCAAAGTAGTTCTATTTAATAACTTCAGAAAACCTGAAATAAAGAA
Organism: Chloebia gouldiae; assembly: GCA_003676055.1. NCBI lineage: Eukaryota > Metazoa > Chordata > Aves > Passeriformes > Passeridae > Chloebia > Chloebia gouldiae. The sequence continues at coordinate 21,220,850 of QUSF01000002.1, read as the reverse complement.
ACAAACAAGTTAAAGGGCTTATGGATGGTACGATATAAGATGGCAGTATTTTACGGTATTCCTTTAGTAAAGTCACTTCATATATGTGTTTTCTTTAAGCTGTGGCAGAACATTCAAGCCATTCTCTGCCATAAGCAGCCATCTGTCATATCACTGTCTTTTGTATTTTCTTTCATTTCTTTGAAATAGCGTGCATTGACTGAACACATGGCCTAGAACATGGACAAATGTCTCCCCTGGCTAATATGAACTATTAATGGGTGTTCACTGGGGTAAATCATTACACCTCTCATCCTTCCTTCAAGCAATCAGCTGTTAGCCCAGGAAACCACCACAGGAAGCTCCAGTTCTGTAGTATCTCCGTCATTACTCTCTGCAAGTCAAACTGGCCAAGACAGTAGTTAATCTGACCAGTCTTAATCTTTTTGCAGGGAAGGACAAAAGTCATTCTGCTTTTCATCTAAGTACAATTATTAAAAATTATAGCCCTACTGAGCTGGATGAATCCAGAAAGGAGGTGTGGAAGAACAAAGAGTCATTAAAGGTTTCCAGTATTTTACCATGTGTCTCAAATGTTCTGTAATAGTCCTAATTAAAGAGAATATAGAGGAGAGATGGCTGAGTAACAGTGGGATAGCTGGACACTCTAAACTTCAACACCAAAAACAAGTAGAGGAAATTCAACCTGCTGACATATTTTTATTTAACAGAGATGAAGCTGGGTTAGATGAAAGAATAGAGTTTTAAAACCTACACAGTTCTGGTGGTAACCTTGATAAGCTGAAGAAGGAATGGTAGGGAAGAAAGAAAGCCATTCCTTACAGAGAGGGGAAATTCCATCTTTCACTACAAATGTTTTCTTAGAAAGGTTGTCCTTTCCTGACTTCTACTGTTGCAGAATAGTGCAGACCACTGTTAGTGAAAAAAAGTATTTGTTCAGCCTTTCTTGCCCAAAGCAACAACACTCTTTTTGACTCATTCATATCAGATTCAGATCGTCTTTTGAGCATTTGTGAAAATTCAGTACATGCAAAAAGTGTCTCAAAAGGAAGCAGAAAGTGCCATGCTTGAAAGAAGCCATCTTATTGATTTGTTTCCAGGATTCCTTGAACTATATCATTTCCTATCAGCCTTATCATAGCAATTCATATTAGCAGAGATCTTCAGGGCTTAGGGCTCTTCAAGTCAGATCTCTTGGAGAGGAGTGTTGCAGTTCTATTTTGTTAAGGTTTGGTCACAAACACAAATACGTCATGGCATACTCCTAATACACTTGCATGAGAACAACATAATTAAATTAAATTTATAGGATAACAAGGCACATGAACAGCTTATTTTTACACCTTAGGAGTAGGTTTTATATATATACCAATAGAAGAAACATAACTTCCTTCAGGTTTTTATATTACTACAATATATCTGGTGCTGGGTACTTTCCTGGTCAGCTGTTATTAGAGTTTGTCTTGCCCAAGTATTTTAATTTGCAGGTTACAAAAGCTATAATTCAATAATTATCTAATCAAGGACAACTGAGTAACTACAGTCCTAGTCCCTGTCAGTTATATAGGTCTTCACATAAAATATGCAAAGCTAGACTTGCCTATAGTCTTCAGCGTGCTTATGTGATTTCAGTAGTGATCATTCTTACTAAGTATTTGAGGCTCTAAAGTGCAGCAAAAAAAATTATGGAGACATATCTTTATTAGTCTGACATCTCAGACAAACTAATAGGGCAGCCCCAAAATATGGCTACAAACTTTGAAAGTCTACAAATGGTTGCAGATACAGATGTTAATTGTGTAAATGAATTGCTCCAGATTCTTCCTTGTGTTCCAATTTGCTAAGAGTCCAATTATTCTTCCTGGTGTTCCAGTTTGGTTGCTAAGAGTCTTTCAAGACACTGATGTTTTTTTCCTTATCTTCTCCAATACTCTAATCTTGAAGACAATTTTTAAAAGTAAGAGTTTTGTTCTCAGGTGTGTCAGGAGCAAGTTCAACCACTGACTGGATAGAGCTCAACTGTCCCTGCCCACACTTGAATACAGGGAGCATTGACTTCCCACATCCAAATCATTTTACCAAAACCATGGGCCAGTATATGTTACTTAACCTTTTTGATCAGCTTGCTCACAGCAAGGCAGTTAGAAGCACAAGTTAGCGGTTGATTCATTTTGATTTATTTGATATGTTCTGCTGCTTTAATAGAGAATTTGCAAAAGCCCTAGATACAGGACTCAGCTTCCACAGGAAAATAAACCTGACATTCCAAGGTTTTCACTTGGTGCAGTCACCTTCTTTTTTGTGCTTTTTCTTAGGGCTGAATTGTAGTCTTAAAATAGGATGTGTCCTTCAATCTCCCTCTTAAATATTTTTTAAATCTTTTGGGGGTGGGGGGAGGGGTTGGGGTGTTAAACTGCTCCTATTTTCCTGCCCAAAGCAGAAAAAGCAGAATCTTCCCTCTACAAGTGTCTTTATTCACCTCTGTTCAGCCATGACATATACCTACTTACATTTTGATCTGGAACCTTATACTGTCTAGAATATCAGTCTTCTACAACTTTGACATGCTTAAACCCATACATACACCTTTCCCCATGCCATGTCCCCAAATTTAAGTGTATTTAAGCCAAGAATAATGGCCAAAAATGGAAAGATTTAAACAAAATGGCAATATTTTTAAAATGTCGGTTTCCCATTTGCTAAGAGGACAAAAAATATTCCTTTAACCCTTACACCTACCCTTATGACCTCTGAGCCTAACAGAGTTACTTCCTAAACTCTGAATAAAATGTATCTAAGGTAATTGCATGGCAGTAATTAGAAAACAAACTCTGCTTTCCTACTGCTATCTTCTAATTTTCCTGTTGGTCTTATTTTTCTTACATTGATTTCCCACAAATTGGCAGATTTAGTTTAAAGTGTTCCTGTTAATATTGATGACAAAAAGCAAACTGTGTTCCCTAGTAAATGGCTGATTTGCTTTGCCTGTAGGAGAAGGACCAGCAAATGGATGGAGTGCATTTTTTCAGATACCCATGTTTTTGAATGGGTCTTCTTTTTACTATTTTAAGACTTCTGCAGGATCAGGAAGCTAATTTCCCTCTTACCAGACACTTCTTTTCTTAGAAAAGATGAGTAAAGGAGAAAAGCCATAGGTAAAATTAAATTCATTGTTCTTTTTTTTTTTTTTTAGGGAAGCACCCTTAGTGCAAATTCCCCAAGCCTATCGAAGTGCCTGCCTCACTTAGAAATCAGTGGAAATTAGGTACTTGAAAAACTGGTGATGATGCCTGCCTGGCACTAATTGAAGTCATTTTAAGCCTTTCCAGAATGAGTATTTAAGCTTCAAAAAGTGGCATTCTCACTATTTTCTATTAGAATAAAAATCTTGTAGTGTATTTCAGGTATGAAAGTACCTGAGTAGGTCCCCAGTTTAACCTTCCCCTCAAAACAGGCCCAGACATGGAATCAGACCCATGTTGGGCCTGTTGTAAACAACCCCATGGTTGTAAACAACCAAATCAGGTTGTTTAGGGATATACCTAGTCTGATCTTGAAAATCACCAAGGAAAGAGGTCATGTAACACCACTGGGCAACTTGCTACACTGCTAGACTACCCTCATGAGAAAAAAAGCTTCTCCTTATAAACAATTTAAACCTATCTTTCAATTTACAGTTTTACCTCTCATCCTCCCACCAGGAAGCACTGTGGAGAGCGTGTGGCCTCAACAGCCCCCATGTAAGGACTAGGATCTGCTCTTTTGTTCCCCTGAAGCCATCTCATCTCCAGGTTGAGCAATCCCAGGTTTCTCCACCTTTCCTCACAGGCTGAGTGCTCAGCTTGCAAACATTTTGGCAGCCTCAGCTAATGCATCCTAATTTGTTGAGGTCTTTCTTGTACTGAGGGCCTAAAATTGGATGCTATGTTATAGAATCATAGATCATGCTGAGTTGGAAGGGACTCATGAGGACCATCAAGTCCAAATCCTGACCCTGCACAGGACACCTCAAGAGTCACACCATGTGCTTGTGAAAGTACTGTCCAAATGCTTCTTGAACTCTGAAAGGCTTGATCACTTCCCTGGGGAGCCTGTTCCAGTGCCCAAACACCCTCTGGGTGCAAAACCTTTTCCAGATATCCAGCCTAAACCTCACCTGACTAAGCTTTCTGCCATTTCCATGAATCCTGTCACTGGTCATGAGAATGAAGACATCAGTACCTGCACCTCCACTGCTCCCTATGAGTGTGTTAAAGACCCCAGCGAGGTCTTCCCTCAATCTCCTCCAGGTTGAACAGACCAAATGACCTCAGCTGCTCCTCATATGGAGGAGCATGTGGCCTCCTTTGGCCACTTTGTAATAGCTTCATGTCTTTTTGATATTGTGGTGACCAAAACTGCACACAGTATTCAAGGTGTGGCAGAGTAGAATTAGGTTAAACAAATGCCAAGAAGATTTGTTAAACATTTGTCTCTTCCCTCTGTCTACTGGCCATGATTCTGTTAATGTATGCTGTGACACTGTTGGCCATCTTTGCTGGCTTGTGTCTCACTGTTCAAGAGTTCAACAGTTTTAAGCAGAGCCTGCTCCCCAAGCAGATCCAGCCTGTACCATTGCAGAAGGTTCTTCCTTCTCAGGTGAGTGCTTTCCATCATTCCTTTAAATGTATGAGGTTCCTGTGGCCCGCTGCTCCATCCTGTCTGGTACCTCCTGAATGACAATTCTGTCATTGATGGCAATGCAGAAACTTACATGAGTTATTTAAAGAATCATTTGTCTGCTGACCCAGCAAGAATACCTGACCACAGATAGAGTCTGTGGTTTCTGACCACAGACTTCTACCACAATGCCACCATCACTTACCTCTCCTCTGGTCTTGACCCATGAGTTCTCCCTCAGACTGTTGTCTGTCCTATACAAGAGCTCCCTGTAAGTGAGCTGCTATTTCATGCAGAGAGCACCTCCTCCAGCCCTCCTGCTTCTATCTTCCCCGACAATATTTCCTAAAGAGCTTGTACCTGTTCATTCCAGGTATCCAGCTGCAAGCTGTCCCAGCATGTCTCAGTCCTCCTTTACATTTCTGTTGGCAAACAGGAACTCACCGCTTTTTGTCAGGTGGATCCCACTGCTCTCCTTCTCAGGCTTTAGGGCTTTTAGTGTTTGCAAAAACCAGTACCCCATCTAAGACACAACTTTTGCACAATGTGATGACCTGCAGGATTGGTGTAACCCCCCCCCCACACAGGCCCCAAACCCTTCCTTTAGATCAAAGAAGCACCTCCAGGGCTCCAGGACTTTACCCCAGGAGCCTGCAGCCCCCCCGACATCCTCAGGATCTCCCATGGCCAGAGTGCTGGTGATGCTCATCTCCATGGATGAGCAGCAGGGAAGTCAGTTAGCAACAATGTGGAAAAGGGGAAATTAAGGAATGTGAATGTATTTTTATAAGAATTTCTTAAAATGTTTTGTTTGAAGATTCATTAAGTGGTTAGATTTGACTTTCAGAAAAATATCATCTATTTGAAAAAATCCATCTGTGGCCTTTCCATCTTCACAGTCTCTTCTCTCATATAACAAACAATAAGACAACAGGAAAAGGCCTCAAGTTGTGCTAATGGAGGTTTAGTTTGAAAGTTAAACATTTATTCTCTGGAAAGTTGTCAAGCATTGGAAGAGGTCACTCAGGGAAGTTGTTTAAATACCCTGGAGTTATTTTAAATATGTGTAGATTAGGAACATGGCTTAGCAGTAAACTTGGCAGGGCTAAGTTGCCATTGGACCCAATGATCTTAAAAGGTCTTTAATTTAAAGAGTTGTATGATTCTATGATACCCAAGAAAAAAAATTTAGAGCATTTAAGAGATTCCAGATTAAATCCAGCCCTGGTTCTGTTTTCAAGTTCATGAGGTGTTAACCCAAACACATTTCATCTAGGAAATGCATTTTTAATCAAGATGAAGGTTCTCCTCGGTGAAGGCTTTTATTTAATATGTAGCTCTCTTGGCTTTACATGGGTGTTACTGAAAGCAAAATGTGATTCATTACAGCCGTTCCCATGTATTTTTATGCCTTTTTTTTAATCCTCAGCTTTATCAAGGCCTTTCACATGTCATGCTGATGTTTACAGAATAGCCACGGAGCATCTTTATTTTTAGTCAAGGTTCTCCTTTAAAACACCTTGCTGGTATAATGTGCCTGTGTTTGATTAGCTAATCTATAAGCAGATTAGGAAAAACTGTTAACTTGCTCCCAGGAGGCCAGGATAGCTGTTACACAGATATTTATCTGCATTCATCTCTCTTTTTGCATCTTTATCATTCTGGTAAAATAGATTTTTTAGCAGCAGAAAATGCTTTTTATTTATATCCTAGTTTCCACCCATGGATCTCAAAGCACTTTTCCAATATTGACAAAGATACTTGTTAATTAAAACAAATTAATCATCCAGGCAAATATGACTATCAATATTTTTTGGGTAGGGAAGTCAAAGTACAGGAAGCCTAGATGACTTGCTCAAGGTCATATTGGAGACAAACAAGAAGATTAGGGTAAGAAAAGAAGGTTGTTAGAACTGTTAGATCATTTTCAATTCCAAGCTATAAGCTAGATAAGCTAGGAAAATTATTTGTATTGTCATAAATATTTTGACATTTGAATTCAAATAAAGAAAGCACTGATCAATTTATATTTAACTCATTAAATCTTTTGGGGGAAAAAAAATGAAAGTATATCAAGGTACAAAATGACGTTTTTTAAAAGCGTTATTGAAATGTGTCCTTAGGACACATCCTATAAGGCGACTAAGAAGCTAACACCAAGATTTATATCCCAGCATCATCATCACTAGTGTATGCAATTTGTGTGCTGCAAATATTTATGTGCCTTCTGGTAGACAGAAATGAAGCAACTCTAACATCAATATTAGTACACAAAACTAGGAGCTATACTTCAAACAGGAGTGGGAGGTTTTTAAATTAGGTATTTGGTGTTTGCTACAATGCAAGGCCTGAGGTCCCGAGGGAGACTCACAGAACAAGAAAGAAACACACAAAAACAAAAACAACAACAACAAAAAAAAGGTGTGTCTGGGGGAGAGAGAGAGGGAGGGAGAGGGAGAAAGAGAGAGAGAAAATTCTTGGCCTCCAGCTACAAGTCCAACAGAGAGGAATTGTCCCTTTGGTCCAGTGCCATGTCTGCCAGCCTTGTATAATTATTCTAGATATACCAAACTGTCTCAAATAGGACTAAATACTTGTATTTAGGCAGTCCCAACCACCACATCCCTGTTTATCCTTCTCATATAATTAACAGTGACAAGTAGGTGCCTTTAACAATACAGATACTAATGTAAATAGCTGTATAGCTGTTAAACCAGATGCTTCCTATTTAGCAAGAATACTTCCTTTATCAAATACATGGCAAAAAAAATGAAATCCACTACTAGAAATCCCTGCAGACTCCTAGTATCCAAACTGTATTTCATGATGGTTTTAAAAACAGTTTTGTGATGTTCTTCTAAAGCTCTGTCAATCACATCATTACACTTTAATTCAGCTAACAAAAATGAAATTATTTTTGTGAGCCTTGTTTCAGATAAACAGAAAAATACCGAACTTGAAACAGTATGCTCTCTGTTACTATAACCACCATACTGGGGTTATAGATGAAAAAAGCCTTCTGTTTTTCACTGTCCTTGTTCATGCAGTATCCAGTTTGCTGATTAGAAAGCAGATCATGCTTTTCTTGGCATTTACCCAGTTGCTGTCTGGACTGAAAGGTTATAGAAGCACACATACCATGGCTCTGCAAAAATTAGAAAGGCCAGCAAAAGTCACATATCCTCGGTGTCTGAGGCAGAGAAAATATTGTTCCCTTCTCAGAGCTTCTTTCCACCTTCAGTCTTCTGAGGGAGTGTCAGACATAAGGTATCAACATGCATTAGCAACTTTGAAGATTGACAGTTTTATTCATTTTCTTTGTCAGACTCTTAAGTGCAATGTAGCAGACAGCATATGAGATTACTTCTCACTTACTATGCGTACCAGAATTTCCACCTGGAAACGTAGACCCGCCTTTGTAGTCAACTTCCATAAAATGCAAAAAATATTAAACCTTGAGACAAGAGCTAAAATTCAGTTCAAATGGATAAAGTTAATTTTTTGGATTAATGTTTTTTAATGAGACCATATTCTCTAGTCATATGTCAATCAGAAATGTTCTGATTTACAGGAAACTCCCTGATTAAATAACACAACAAGCAATCAGAAAACAAATGTCCTGAAAATGTTATGGCTCAGTTTGAAACAGGGCTCTCCTACACTGTCCTTGCAAAAAAACCCCATATATCACAATCCCAGCATCTTCTATTTTAGTGAGACTCAAAATTCCATAAATTGGAATGGTCAAACTAGTTATTTGACTCAAATTAGTGCAAAAAACAATATACATCTGTGTATGTCTGCTCATGCACAGCCTCTTGCATTTGCACCCAGAATATCCCCGGCAAATTAGCTCAGCAGTCACAAACAGGGAAGTCAGATTAGACCAACAGAATCCCTACATGTACAGACCCCACAAGAGCAACAAGTCTAACATGACACTGAAGTTTTTCACAGGACTGAATGCAGACAAAACGGCTGGTTAGAAATAGTAGAGTGGCTTAGGCTTCAGAGGTTTTATATAATATGAGATTCATTGTGAGCTGTGTCCTTACTGAGTCCAAACTAGTCAGAACTCATCAGACTGGGAGACAGATCATCATTAACTGGTGGAGTTCTCAACCTTTTTTGCTATTTCACAGTCCCTTTCCTGTACAAAGTCCATCACTGTTAGAATTTTTGCATGCAGTCTGTATCTTCCTTCCCAAACCAGGTTGAGCTCTAACAGCGAGGTTAGTCTTATCATCCTGAAATTTTCACCCTTAAAAATTCTTTTCAATCCCCTGCATTTGTTCCAAAACACCTTGGTATTTCTATATAGCTCCCTAATATCTCTTCTATCTGTGTAAGGTCTGTTGCTGATTTGATCAGTCAAGCACTTGGCTTATACCTTGGCACTGCCAGGATTCCTAGTCTAAGGACTGTTGTGTCTGCCTTATCTTTAGCATCAGATCTGGAGGGTATATGTTCTGAAAACATCCTCTCTCTTCCTAACTTCTCAAAAAAATCCATGAAAAGCCTGGTACAAGTGGTAATAAGTGCTGAGGTCTACGATCTTAGTGTTTACTGTATTAAAACCTATGCAGGGACTGGGTACTGAACGCTGATCCCAAGAATTTTGAATGCCCACTGCATCAGAATGTACATCAGTAGCACAAAGACATTTAGAAATGTTTGGTCACTGTTCTAACACATGATCCATAAGGATTTGATTTCTTTATATTGTGAGTGTGACAAAGAAAATTGAATGCATTTTCTTGGATTAACTTAGTATAATTTCCTTATCACTTTTAAACTCAGCTTAAAAGATGATACAGCAACTTTCAGGTAGAAAAGGAAAGGCTAAAAAGCATGTAATTCAGCTCACAATGGATTTTACAGGCCTCAATGGAATTAATTACTAAGAACTTGCACAAGTAGTAATTAATTTCATGCAATTCAGCACCATCTGCAGATGCATTATTTCCTTTCAAAGCTTCTATAATTCAATGTAAAAGAGAAATTGCTAGGGGTTTTTTAGGAAGCAAAAGCTTTTGTATCTTGTTTATGCCAAAGAAATTAGATAAGGAAATTAAATATTATTTGGAAAACATAACCTTTTTTCCCATTAAAGCGAAAATATATCTCAAATGTCAGTGAGGGAACTACTTGCAATTACAGAGATTTGGGGAGAAGAAGCTTTGACTTAGGACTGGTTTTCTTGTTTAAAAAAATAGTTGTGGGGTTTTTTGCAGCAATCACTTGTCATTTGTAGGTGAATTGTGCTATTGTATCAACCTTTGTACCAACTACAAGCAAAACCTTTTGAATATACATCCCTCAGTTGAAGAATATCCCAAAATTACTTTATATTATTTGCTTGTAAGATATATAAAAATCCTTAACTACATTTCACTTCATTAGCTTGTATATAACTTGCTCTGGAACAGAAAATAATTGACTGCATGAGCTGTTTTTCTCATATTCAAGGGCAGGGAGGGTGTATCTTTTTAAACTCCTATTGAGGGTTCACATGTACTGAGAAGGAAATTTTATCAACTAAAATAAATTTGAATTAGACAGTGTCCTGAAGCATTGAAGAGTATCCCTCCATTGCATCTTTAAAGTCTATAAACTTTAATGCCAGAAATACTGTCAAAGAGCACATTAGAACAATGTACTCTGTTCATCAGCTGAACCATCAGTTTTCTGCTGGAAATTCTGGAAAAATCAATGCTGACTTTTTCAGGCATTCATGTAGCACCTAACACAAGGGATGATTCTGCTGTAATACTGTGACTGGGGAGGAGTATGTATTTGGGAGGGAGAGGCTATCCACATAGCACATTTTTTATTTTGTGATGTATTAGGCAGCATGCATTGTTCTTTGGCAATAATAATAACGAATAGGTTACAGCCCCATCAATCTGTGCCCATTTAACACAGTCACATTATCACAGAAGGGTTCCTGTTTTGAAAAAAAAATGCAATTATTATTTGTATTAGTTAGCACTCACAATATTCAACTTCAGCTGAGAGCTTGTTGATTGATTTCTGTACAAAACAAACTCTGTGGTAATAGAGAGCTGAAAGCACTAGCCTTATAATTGTAAGAGGCTTAAGGCCAATCAGGTTCTTTATCTTTTCCTCCTGCTGATAGAAGCCTGGACATGGTTTCCCTTCCTGAAAAATGCCCATTGAAGCCTTGTGTCTAACAAGCAAACTAGATAACAGCATTAAAATTGCATTTGGACCTAAAGGAGATGCCATCATGATAGTCACATTATGGGAATAGTATAGGGCAATACAGATGATTGATTTTAGAGCAATCACTTACCAAAGCAAAACGCCATGAACAAGCAAAAACTCTTTCCAATGCACTTTACAAAGAAAACATGGAGACTTGAAGACAACAAATCTATAGTCTTCCTACAACAACCACTTTTAAACAAGCTGGGTATCTTTACCTAGAGAAGCAAAGATAGTGAATCATTAACCAATTACAGTGAGGTGTCCTTATTTTTGGATATGTACTGAGACTGAAATAGAGCTTGCATTTGGATATGTAAAGTCCCCAGTCCTGAAAAAAAAGTAAATTTGAAAGCAGAAACATGAATGTAGTATTACGAACCCAAAGAAGGCAATAAGGTTTTCTGAAAAGGTCCTTGAAATCACACTTTTAAATATGCCAGAGGAATTGATTATTTTTGTACTGCTATTACTGTCATTGCCTTCACCGATAAGAGAAGAGACAAATGGTTTGAGGGAGGGAAGACAAGAGAGATTCACTCACTCTGCAGCCTTAAGATTTCCTCAGGCCTGGATTGACTGTCATTTCCTGATCTTTATGTGATGTTTATCACAATAGGTTATCACTGCCATTTAATGTCTTATATATTTTTAATGAATATTGTCATTCTCCTTACTATGATAAAAGGGCAGAGTCATCTAGTAAAGGCAGAAAAGATCACAGATTTAATACATTTGCATAGAAAGATCTTCATGCTATGACAGAAAAGGCTCAGAATATATGCAGTCTGATGATTAAATTGGGAATTGCCAAAACAAGCAAACAAAAACATCTTGCAAATCATTCTTCCTCTAGACAGATTTAAGATTATGATCTCCCAGTTCTTGGTGCTGCTGTACATGTACAAGCAATTCAACCTCATCAAAGTCTTGATTTAGAGGGCTTAAATTCAACTCATTGCTCACTTTTTTGACTGAAACAAAATTATTTAGACCACTGAAATGTTACCATTATTTCTAGATGACCTTAAATAAACAACTGATACAATAAATTCATAGTTACTTAGTAAAGCTTCCATTTCAGTTAAATAGTGTTCAACTTGCTCATTTCTGTTAACACTTTGTGGACTGTGTGGGTTCTTTTTTATGATGTAATGAATTACACATTATTAATATTATGAAACTGTTTCTTATGGAACTGTGTCTTTGGAATATTTAAGGTGACAGTATTATAATCATAAACCCATGACATGATGACATGTGTCCTATGCTGTAATGAATTATATCAGAGCTTTTCCCACTTACTTAAAACCTGTCTCATGGAGGTCTGAACCCTAGGGCAAACATCTTGTGGGGGTTACCTGGCTCGTCACTATAAATGTGGATACTACAGTTAATTGTGCAGTAAATGAGTTAAACAAACCTTTAACTGTCACCTATGCTCAAAGACTGATTCTTTTGATCTTTGGATGCTGTAAATGGTCACATTTGTCTCAGCTTGGAGCCTTATTACATACTAAATCTGTCTGTAATATCTACTTTTTATCCATAAAAAAATGGTCTAAGGGAGAAGTCAGAAGGTAGAAGTTTTTATCCGTCTAATGGTATATAGAAGTAGATTAAAGAAACAAACACACAGAAAGAGGTGTGTGAAATGACTAGCAACACACAAAGGAGCTGAAATCTATGCAGAGGTTTATGTGGTATGCTTGCTCTTCTTATATGAGCCTTTGAACTGTATCCCTTTGCTACATACCTGATTCAGATTTCCAAGTATGTGCCAGTCTCCATAAGGCCTTCCTTTCCACTTCCCTAAAGCAACAGACACAAGAAGATGAAATAAAGCTGGTCTGAATTATTTCCTGTAGTAACTTCCTTCTTCTCGCCATTAAAAATTCACCCGTGTCACTTTACACTGTAAACGCATTCACAGCTTGGCACAAAGGACTGTTTCATAGCAGTTCCAGTAGAAAAAAGTATCCTGAATGCAAATATTTATATATAGTAGACTCTGATATTTTTCCTGATGATTTTTCTCAAATTAAATGAAGCACTTTGCATTAAATGAAATAACAGCTATTTTTTAAATGTTCAGGCTTCAAAGAAGAGATACACATTTACACAGAACATAGAAATATCATGTTTTAGTGATATTCAAATCAAAATAATTGCTACTTCATCTCATTTCTCCATATGACTGCAATTGTATTGTCTAGATCGCAGCTGCTTAAAAAAAAAAAAAATCAAAGGCAGTCAATATTAGGTATCAACATTACCAAAATTTAATTCTGCTAACAATAAGGTCATAAGACATGCTGCTCCATTGTCCTGTTTTTGGCTCAGATACAGCTGACTTTCTTCCTAGCAGCTGGTCCAGTACTGGGTTTTGGATTTAGGAGAATAGGGGTAAAAACACACTAACGTTTAGTTGTTGCTGAGCAGAGCTTACTCTAATTCAAGAGCTTTTCAGTTTCCCATGCTCTGCCAGTGAAAAGGTGCACAAGAAGCTGTAAGGGAGCACAGAGAGGGCTGATCTGGACTGCCAAAGGGATATTCCATACCAGGCAATTGCATGCCCAGCACATAAACCAGAGGAGATGGCTGGGAGCTGCTGGTCACTGCTTGGGAACGGCATCAGTCAGTGGCAGTGAGCAACTGTATTGTGCATCGCCTGTCTTTCCTGGGTTTTGTTCCTCTTTCTCTTTTTACTTTTATCATTATTATTTACTTTGTTTCAATTATTAAACTGGTCCTATCTCCTGTGGGAGATAAACAGGAAATTCTGTTGGGTTTATCATTTTCCAATTCTCCTCTCTATTCCCATGGAGGGGAGGGAAGAGTGAGCATGTGGCTGTGTGGTTGGCAGGATATAAACCATGATGTCTCTCTTCTAGCTTTTGTAAGCATTCCTTATATTTAGGAATTAGTGATAGAAAGGTGATAGAAATTATATGCTTACTTTTCTTATGTTTCAATTTTTAAATGTAAAAATACTTGTAATGTTAATAAGTTATGTAAAGTTATAGATAGATAAATAAACAAAAAGAAGCTAGTATCTCTGAAGTCTATATCCTTAAGAAAGTGAGAAAATACAGTAGCGTTCTCAAAATGCTTGAGATACTGTTTTTGCTATGGGGTCTATTTCTTTTGAAATTGGTAGATTTTGACTCAAACTTCACCTTGCCCATGATCTTCAAGTAATCTTTTAGTTGATCTTGTCACATTTTATGGACACATCGCACAGCAAAAGAAGATGCCTGTAAGATGTTTAGGACTTTAGAAAATGAAGTTACCCATTAATACCTTTAAACACTTGTTTTTGTCTCATGGTTAGCTATTGCTATGGCAATTCCTGACATCAGTGTTGCATTTAAGTTAAGGGTAGTGGCAAAAGGAAATCAAGATTTCTATGTCATTGAAAAATAGCCAGTAGGTGACAATTCTCATCGGAAACAGGAGCCTTGATGTTCTCAACTTTACCCAAAGTCTGTTTCAATCCACCTCATATCATCAGGTGAAGGTGGTCAGTGCAGATAAAGTACAGTGCTTTTTCCAACAGCACACAAGAGAAACATAGCCAGCAAAACATCCCCAGTAGTTGCTGATTCTTTTAACCTGGGGGAATTCACAAGTAAGTTCAGTGAAAAAAAGTCCTCATCACTGTAGACAAAAGAATATACTGATGATCCTAGAACATAAAACTAAGGGTTTACAAACTACTGTGATAATTTAGATACTTAAAGTAATTTTAACTTGAAAAAGCTTTGCATCCAGCCTTATTCAACAATTCCATTTGTGACTAAAAAATGACAAGAGGAGACTGGGGTTTTTTTAAACTAACAGGAGGCTGGTGGGAATGTGTATATTTTGGAGGCTAGGGTTCAGTTCAAAATGGTCTCGACAGAGTAGGTAACTAGCCCAGAAAATAATCTAGCATGTGAAAATAGAAATAATTAACCACAGCCTGCTGAACAACTTACTGGTTCTTTGGAAACACTTTCTTTGCTGTATCATTCCTGGTCTGTTCAGGAAGAGCATGAGCTCAATTTTAGGAAACAGAACAATTAGGAAAACTTCAGAGTATCAGATGCATAAAGAACAATCTGCTAAAGAAACCAAAATCAACAAAACAAAACAAAACAAAAAAAAACCCAAGCAACAGCAACAAAAAAAAAATCAAATCAAAACAAAACTTACACCTGATGTTGTTTAGCATAAAGTAGGAATGTTTGAGAAAAGAATTCCAAAAATAATCTCCAATTCTCTAAAGGCTGCATCAATAAAGAAGAAATTAATCTCTACTCAACATGCAAAGTTGATATGAGAAGAAAATACCTGAAGTTACAAAGAACAATAATAGAAGTAAGACATGAATAAATTTTTTGTAAAAATATTAAAATTAGTAAAATTTTATGACCAGAAGTGAAATACTAATAGATGACCATGAGCCTCTGCCATCTTCATTGTTTGAGATCCTTAGCAAAAAGTTGAGCAAATCTTAGAAAATAAGAAAAAAAAATGGAAAAAAAAAAAAGAAAAAAAGAGCTTATCATAGGGTAAGGCAGTTGATTAGGTGACTTCCTAAGGTCTTTTTCTAATTAGCTTTTTAAGGTATGATGTAATTTTAAATTGTGACCTTTTATGTGTAAACCCTGTGCCCATTCTATCACCTCACTCCTACATATTTTTATCTCATGTATTTTCAAGGAAACTTTAGCTTTGCACTGACCAGTTTCATCTTACACATCTCCTTCAGCAATGAATAGGGGAAGAAAATTTAACTATTCTTACAGCATCAGAATATATAGTAGTTTTCTCTGTATTTCAAAGCCGTTCAACAAAGTAAGATAACTGTCTTTATTTTTACACCACACATGCATTTTTTGTGCCTTTCTGGGTCACTGTCATGCCTGAGAAATGCCACTCCCAGACCCCAGGGTTTCCTCCCTGCAGAGTGCAGAACCAACTTTGAGGGATGGTTAAAATCTTTCTAACCTGCCCTGTGGAAGCAATGGCAACTGAAGCAGAGTTAGCAGAGAAGAGCCTGCACTTAATATTCTTTTCTGGCCAGCTGCATCTTGCTAGCTCATGGAGAAGAGTGATGACCTCTGTTGCACCTCCCATGTGTTGGTGCTGCTGGCTGCGCTAGCCAAGCACTTGTCCTGTCCAGGCACTCTGGGATCTCCATGATTAAGAACTCAATTGCCCCCAATTTACACACCTGCACATCCTCAACTGGCTGCAGTCTGGCCTTGTGGCATTGAAAGAATGCACCTGAGGAACAGAAAATTCAAATACTTCCTCTTTATGACAGAGTGTAAATAAACAAGAATGAAAGATTTATAGTACGTTAAACATTGGAAAATTCAACCACTATAAATATAGTGTACTCTTGAAATTATAGTGACAATTTGGAAGTAATTGAAGGATTCTGTGTGTAAATGTGTCTCTATATACCGGCAGGTCCATTCACCCCAAACTGTGAAGAATAAATAACATGCAATACATTTTATACCAAAATGACACTCTAGAGAAAATTGAGAGCAGAAGCAGAATAATGTGACAGAAAAAGACAGACAAAGGACACTGTAAAATGCTCAGGGGGAAGAAAAGGAGAAACAAGAAAAACAGGACAATGTTCTAAGGAAAAAAACCTAGGCTGCAAAAAGGAGAAAGAAAGGTTGGTTGATGTAGTATGCTAAAACAAAGAGATTCAGTGAAAGGGATAGGTGTAACAGTGAGAAGAAAATAGGAAGATATATGACAAAAGAGAGTAAAGGTAACAGACTAATGCACAGAAAAACAAGTTAATATGATGTAAATATAAATAAACTTAGTTCAATGCTAAAAGAGAAGGAAGGACTGAAGGGAGAACTCAGGGTAGACTTGACATTCCTTTCTTTAGGCAAAGAGAGATATAAATATGACACATGAGCAAGTTTACAGAAATTGAAATCTTTTAGGAAACAATGGGGAAAAAGAAAGAGGCAAAAAGCTTTGTACCAATGTCAGAAAAGCCCAGGATTTTTGGAAATGAGAAAGACAGTGGTAAAGGAAGGTGATTATGTCACCCTACTCCAGACTCATGAGACCCCACCTGCAGTGCTGCATCCAGCTGTGGGGTTCCCAGCACAAGAACTTCGTACACAAGCACATTCACTTTTTGGAGAGAATCCAGAGGAGGGTCACCAAGATAATTAGAGGAATGGAGTGTCTATGAGAAAAGGCTAAAAGAATTGGATTTGTTCAACCTGTAAAAGAGAAGGCTTAAGATTGACCTAATTGTGGCCTTCCAGTGCCTAGAGGAGGCCTACAACAAAGATGGAGAAGGACTTTTTACAAGAGCATAGTGATAGGACTAGGAAGAATGGCTTCAAACTGAAAGAGAACAAGTTTAGATTAGACATTAGGAAGAAATTCTTTACCATGAGGATGATGAGGCACTGGAACAGAGAAGCTGTGGAAATGTTCCACATCCCTGGAAGTGTTCAAGACCAGGCTGGATGGAGCTCTGAGCACCCTGGTCTAGTGGAAGGTGTCCCTGCCCACTGAGGCATTGGAACTACATGATCTATAAGGTCCCTTCCAACTCAAACCATTCTGTGATACTGTGACTGTATGATGGGTTTTGGGAAAAGGAATATATATATGCTCACATATATTTCAATTTTAAAAGTAGCATCTGGACTACAGGCATATCCTAATCTTGTCTTATCTAAAATAGCACTAGATAATTAGGCAGCCCATGACCTACTTTTTAAGGGGATACAGCTTGAATTTTTTTTTACATAATATCTGTTGTAAAGGTCTTACAGTTGTGTGAATAGAGCAATATAAGGTCATTTCACAGATATGTTCTTAGCAGCCATTAACAGGCAGAGAACACTACCTTGCCATGTTATAACCTGTCTGTATGTGATGTGACGGGGAAGTTGCTGGCAGGAAATTGCTACTTCAGAAAACTAAAAACCTAACTCAAATTCCAAAATTCTTCATAAACCTACAGCTAAGAAATAGCTCCTAATTAGGTCACCTTGCAAAACCACTATTCTTTCTCTAAGGGCGAAACTGGCAGATGCACCAAGTATTGGGGGGGATTGGCTTAAGACATCATCTCTACATATAAGGGCTACATATAACATTTTCATCTCTTACCTTCACTGTGTCATGTGACAGGAATTTTAGATGACATGAGCCTGAGCTAGAAGAGCAAGGACTACTTCTTGTTTAGAGAAATTAATCCATACTGAAAATTACTTTAAGTAGATTCATATCTAGATTTGGCCATGTCTTTAGTAGATAGGAAGAGGCAAACTGTTGATTAAAGTAGGTGAAACCATGACACTTTGTCCCAAAAAAATGAGCTGCAAAACTGGGACTGACAACCCATGTGGGTAGTAACACTTTGGTCAGCCTTGTAGATGAGAAAACATCTGCTTTTTAGCTGGACATGGGGACACATTCCATTCGCATTAACCAAGTCTAAAGACAGTTTGTTCTCTCTGAGCTCCAGATAGCAGGAGAATTATGTATGGCTCCTATGGTATTAGAGGCTTTGAAGCAGACAAAACAAAAAGTCCTCAGCTTTACTAGATGGTCCTGCCATATAGCTATTTTCTCAGACCTTAGTCTGAGATGTTGTTCTGGGAAAAAGTGAGAACAATCTGGGAATCACTCAGAGCAATCTATCATTCAGGCATGAAAGAGAAGGGAGTTAAGACTGATGCAATACTGTTTTTATTTCTTACTAGAGCACCCAGTTTGAAGAATAAGACAACTATTTAAATTTAAGGGATGAGAAAAGTAATTCTTCCAAGAATAAGAACTGTCTCTAAGAAAAGAAAAATGGAAAATAGTTGTTTCAAGTTGTTTCACAAGTCATAACCTTCCTCAGCAAATCCAGGGCAACATCTGTGATCATCCCATTGAACACTTGGCATTTGAGACTCGCTTCTCCTTGCTGACGTCTCTCACATAAAAATAACAACAGGATATAGGAAAACAAAATGTACTTCATCAGTCCTGTACTTAGACTTTTCAGAAGAAGAAATTTATCTCGCATCTTCAGTGGAGATACTGATTTTCAATTTTTTTTCAGCTTTTATAGCTTTGTGGGAATCTTTTTATCAGATTAGCACCTATTTAGCACCTTCATACCCTAAAAATTGGGAAATAACAAAGAGTTGTTAAATACTTCAGAATTAACCATTTCTGGTATTTAGGCTTGTCAGTGATTATGATGCGCAGCTTTCATTATAAAGCAATAAACATACACATCTTCCAGCTAGTAATTAGGCGAGATTGGTGGAATATTATTCTAAATGTGTGCATTTGTCTGGTGTAGTACCTTTTCCCCTATTGTATCTCACTGAAATCATGGCATATTCAAGAAGATAACTCAGTGAATAGACTGCAATTAGCATGAACACCAAGTCTGGCTATTTTGTTATAGCATTTTAGGGCACATGTCTATTTTTCCTGTCAGTCAGCAATTTTAAATTCAATTGCCTTTCCTAATTATTCCCAAATCAATTATAAATAAAATCTTATTAGTTGCATGTAAAATGTATTGCTGCATTTGGAACCACAGTGTTCAAGTGAAACCTTTTCTTGCTTACTACAAGAGAAATTGCAGGTGTGCATAAAAAGGTGAATCGTTCTATCGATATATTTCTTTCAACTGTCAGCTGAAAGATTAGGACTTTCTTCAAAAAAACTGCTTCCCTGACGATGCTTTTGTACACTCTATTGGATCAAAAACCTGCACTTCAAGCTCCTTAAAAAATACATCAGACTGGACTTGTGAACTGGTTCTATTTGTCATCTGCCAAAATAAAGATGTGAGCCAAAGGCAGAGAACTTTCATTTCAATGCACGGTAAGCATGGTTTCACAACAGCTGAGATTCATGCAATGAGACAGGGGGAGTAAAAACATGAAGCCAGTAAATGCATTCTCATGTCCGTGTGTATGGTTCTTGAAGAGTATTAGAGGCCAAACAAGCATGACTGGCTGGCCTGATTTCTTCTGTGGAAAGCACTAAAACTGTAACCACAGCAAGGAAAAGGTCATTATTGTGAGATTCTTTACCTCTTGTGTCTGCTTTTGATGTTTTCTCAAAATTAGGTTCAAGAAACCCTGCGTAATATTTCATTTAAAATTGGTTTAATTGAAAACTGTAAATGGCTCCAGTGGAAGGCCAGAGTAAGGTACCTGCAGTCCACAGGCAGTGCAATGATTGGGGTCATATGAACCTCCTATTGTGAGCTGAGGCTTTTTGAGTGCAATACAAATTTTGCCTGCATTTTGAAATATGATATTATATTTAGAAATTAAAATTTTAAATTCCTTCCCTATGTCTATTTTCTGTCAAGGCTATTCTTAGTTATTCTTTGCCTCAAAATAGGCGATAATATGGATCAAGAAAGCTTGAAAATTACTAGAGTATCCAGATACTCAATCATCACAAATGGTGACATGGATGTTTAATTGAGCTCCTCCTTGAAAGACACCTAAAGGATATGAAAGCTGTCCTTGAAAAGGAGTAAATATTGTTAAGAAAAATCCCTCAAAACAAAACAAAAATTCTTCAGTTTGTTTTTGGTTGCTTGGGGTGACTTTTTTTGAGGGGCAGGGTTCATTTTTTAATTAAAATCCAATTGTTTCTTTAGTTATATAATATATTAAATAATTTACCAACTTACAAAGTAATAATACTATAGGACTTTGTAGCTGAAAAATTAACAACATAATGAATGGTTGAAATCTGAAGTAACCATAAAGTGCAAAAGAGTAATGCAGTAATCCTTATGAAACAATGATAATTATAATCACAAGAAAAAGAGGAAAACCAAGAAATATAAGTGCAACCACAATAAAGATTTTGTTTATTTTGCTTTAAAAATATTGCAGATTAGAATTTGCTTTTTGCTAAATAACATGCTACTGAATAAAACACTTTGATCAATATTCTCTGATATTTTCTAGGAGCTACATTACAGTCTTTCAAGATGAAAAATGTCTTTGAGATTTATAATGCATTTGTCATTTGGTGAAGGGAATTCTACTCTCCAGTT
The DNA here is from genome assembly GCA_003676055.1 of Chloebia gouldiae. Taxonomy (NCBI): domain Eukaryota; kingdom Metazoa; phylum Chordata; class Aves; order Passeriformes; family Passeridae; genus Chloebia; species Chloebia gouldiae. Next base: position 21,199,888 of record QUSF01000002.1, on the reverse strand, counting down.
TATTTTCTTTTTGGCAATCAATAAAGCTATTTGTACAAAAGTCCATTTGAATTTGTCTAGTCTGGTATTTTCATTTCTGTGAAGTAAACAAACATGGGATAAATAGGAATTTTTATTTTAGCTATTCTATTTGTGGCTTGAGTCACCTGAGACTAATACTTTCACAATTTAGAAAAAGTTCAAAATGTATGCAGGGTGTCACTTTCATTTTTTAAAAAAATATTGGACAGCTAAACCTAGTAACCTTTGCTGAACAAACTATAAGATTTGTAGTTGTAAAAAAGTATTAATAAGAAGTACTGATATTTAGTAGAATTTAATACATTAAAACTAATTTTCATTTGGCTGTCAGCAAGTGTCTGCAGACTTTTTGTACTTCATGTTTTGTGATTAATTTTTAAGACTGGAGTAAATGAGAGTTTGAAAAATTGGCATCTGCACTCTTTAGCTCACAATATGTCTGCGTAACACTTCTGCTGAAAAATTGATATTCTGACTATTCAAGGATACATCCACTTTATGCATCAGCACTGATGCAAGCTCCAACATCATATTCCTTCTTCCTGTCTCCTCTGAAGTGTTCTGTATTTCAGTAACAAAAGCCAGCATCTACACAGCATCCACATGATACTCCTGCTCCCTCCACATGATACTCCTGCTCCCTCTTGTTATTACTTTCTACTCGATTATGTCTGTCTATTATGCCTTACTTATCTCTCATTTTAGGCTTCTCCTTTATGCAGAGATGCTGGAATCGTGTAAGGGTAGAGAGGTTAATGGGCTTTTCACATCTGACACTTGGAAAGGGAAAATATAGTCTTCTAGGTTATGTTTGCTTCCTTTGCAACCCAAAGACTCCACCAGTGGCTTTTCTTTTGAGGCTTCTGGAATCACATTTCTATATGACCAAAGATGTGTGAACATACGTACATGTTACAGATATATCTTTTGTTTGTTTCTGTGTCTGTTAGTAACTTTCAATGTGCAGCCACTTTCATTTTAAGATGACAGAGCCATAGGAATTTTAAAGTATGGGAAATTACTAAAAGTCATGAAAATTAACAACTGAGTGCAAAGCAGGGAGTGAAAAAGTCTGGAACACCTCTCTTTACCTTTCTCACCCTGAAAACTGGCCATGGCACGTAAGGCTGCTTGCCTGGGCAGAAGAGGCAGGAGGGATTTGTATGTAGACATAAGAGTTAGGAAGGAACAGTGAAGAGGGAGAATGAGGGAAGACCTTTGACATGGCAATAGCAGCGAGGGGCACACGTGACAAAAAACCTGCTCCCAAGACCTGAGAAACTGAGCACCTTCCTATTATAACATCCTCATTTCTCCTCTGCTTGAGGAGATCACAGTTAGTTAGCTGACCAGGTCGTTGGATGGCAAAAGGACGCAGTTAGAACTACTTCATAACCCGGAGATTTTAGGTGGTCTGGGATATCTTGATTCTTGAGCAGTTGGGACCCTTATTGATAATGGCTCATTGATAAGGACAGCATGAGACAGAGGGCTGGGATGACTATAATTAATGTACATAGTTAACTAGAATAAAGCATTTTGATGGCTGGTATTTTTAAATAATTGGCTCATTAACCTTAACTATATCAACCTTTTCTCTTTATCAAGGTTAAATAATTGAAAGGAAAGACTTCTGGGGAAGTTGCAGTCTTACACAGAGGACAGCCACTTATTCACATGGTAGAAACCTGCTTAAAGAACCTGTTTAAAGAAGGTGTTTGTAAGAGAGAAGAAATATTCACACACATACACGCAAATCAATACATGCTTGCATTTTAATTGTGAAAAAATTGAGAAAACATAAGAAAAAAGAAATTTGCAGTTCTGAACAACTCTCAAGCAGTAGATATGTATTTTATAATGTATTTATTTTTTTCTGTGATAGAATCTGTCATTTTCTGCTATTGCAGCAAAACTTATTCTGTGTCCAGGAATCTTCATTCCCTAGCTATGGTTCTCAAAATTGTTTCAATGACAGAAGAACTTGAAACCCCTGATTAGCAAACAGGTCCCTGTGAAGCTCATCACCATTTAAATTCTTATGGAAAACAAATAAAGTCTTATTCCAAATGAAAGAGAACCAAAAAGATGCTGTCCAGTGGTCATAATACATGAGGATTGTAGAAGCACCAGTTTGTATTCTATGTATCATCTGCATGTTACCAAAAAAAAAGGATTGAAATGGACTGGTATAGGACCAGTATGTAGCAACATGGTGGCATTGCAGGGACAGTGCCCGATGGTAACCACTACTCAGGGCAAAGAGCCAAGGGCTGCCATCACTGCTACCTCATTCACCTCATCAGGGGGCTGAAACCAGTTCCTTCCCACTTTTGATGACATCCTCAGCTGCTGAGGGACTCTGCAGAACAAAACTGAGAGAGCATTTTACAAACATCCTTGGCTTGGCAGCAGAAAATTGTGGTGTGAGCGGCTAGAAGAGGCTAGAAGCTGCTAGAACCTGAGAAGTGACAGTGGTAGAAGGAGAAGAACTTCAGAAATATTCTGAATTTCTCTTTTCCTTAGGACTGAGGTGTGGAAGGTTGAATTATTCATGGCACACTAGGCTCAGCAGCAGTACAAGGAGAAATTATGCAGACAGGGGGCATATCAGAGAAGTCTCCTTGGGGTGGAGGGAATCTCCTAGGTCAAATAGTGTATTCAAATATGCACAAAGGTCTGAAATATGTCTGAGAGATCAGTCCAAACAGACACCTGTAAAGTAGTTACATGGGATAAATATGGAAATTTAACTAACAAGTGATACATCCATCATCTGGTGACCTTACTTGATATTCCAATTAAAGCTATCAAATCTGAGAAGCCTCAATAAAAAAAAGAACCAATTCTCAGCTCTCTCTTTCCAAGGATGCTTCAAACTGTTCTTCCTATCTTTCTTAAGTTGTTTTTGGCTCTCAGTATATCTAACCTGTAAAAAATAAAAAATCAACACCACCAGTAAGATGTGGTGGTTTTGGAAATCTGTGCTGTATAAATAATCAAATTAAAAGGTAAAGATCAGAATGGTGTTCTGCTAAAATCTGGCATCTAATTGGGAAAATGTTAACTCTGAGCTCAACTGGACTCCCTGCTATTTTCAGATTGTTTCTGGTGTTTTATTTATGTGTGTATAGAGTGCTTTGATTTTGTCTGCTATGATTTGTGCTTGTTTTTCAGCCTGTACTTGCATATTTGACATGGATTTAATCCTTTCTGTAGCTCATCTTCTCCCACTTCTAACCTATCTTGAGTTATAGCTTGATATTTGAAATATTTCCTGCAAATAATTTTATCTGCAGTGGGAGGATTATAATAATGTTCAGAACATTGATCTCAGTTAAACTTATAGGTCAAAAAGTTGCACAGAGAATTGGGAGTTTACCCAAAGGCATAAAATATTAAATCACTCAGAAGTTTGATAAATATGTAGTGAGGGATGTATAATATTGAACTGGGTGATGCAGTTCAGTGGAAAACAGGCAAGGTCCAAAGAATAGCTACACAATGCATTGCATTTCTAAGTTAGTTATTATAAATATCATAGTTTCAAAATGGCCTACAACTAGAAGTGCTCTTTGTTTATGGATGAATAGTAACTAATTCTGAGTGTTATCTATCTACCTGTCTTTTGACAGAACTCTGAATATCTCAGTATTAAAATCCTTTAAATTTTCTTCAGATAAGCAGTTAAATATACCAAAGTGTCCAAAATATTTTTGTTGCATCATTTGTTTAGTCATGACTTGAAAATACTCTAAATAAAGGATTTGTTATAGTAGAAAGTGGTGAAGAAGCAGATACTGTCTACAACACACAGTTAATACCACATACAGGTACCACAACCATCAATGAAACCTTGTGTGATTCCCCTCTGAAAATGCACTGGAATGATAAAGAAAGTGCCTTCATATTCTAGGCAATCAATGTCACTTTCTGTAAAATCAGGGGAAATCTTTAATCACTATTATACTTTTCTGAGAAGAGATGGAATACAACCTTTTAATTTGTTCAAAATTATAATTTCTACAAAAAAAACCCTTTCTTTATCATATTATGCAACTATGCAAGCAAGGATGATTATAGAGCTATCAGACATCCAGACCTTCAACAAGTTTTATTCTTCAAGGACACAATTGGAGATGCACAATAGTCACTCTGAGCTGTCACTATGGAAATTATGCATTATAAAAGAAATGGTGTGTTTCAAGTGTCTATTGTAAGTACCACTGCTTTTGTATAAAATACATACACACATTTTTCATATAAACACACACAAAAATTCTTTTAAAGAAGATTTTTAGAAGGTGAAAGGTGAGAGTAGGCAATCCATTATTTAGGTGTTTTTTTAAAACAGTAGAAATTTTCTAAGATGCAGACTGTCAGTTGCAGAGTTGTATGCCTTTTGTGTATTTCTTCTGGCTGTCTAAAGGTTTCTATTACAGGAACCATCACAGATACTGGGACTTTCACTTGACACCTGCAAGTCAGCACTCCATATCCAGTATGAAATCAGGTTTGCTGAATTTGGTATCCAAAGAGGCACAGAATAAGTTTTTGATGATACTAAGACATAGAATGAGGTTGCAAGACTTCAGGAATCTCACATCTATGTCTATTTTGTCTTAGGCAAAACACTGTTGTACAAAAGTTCATGCTTTAGGAAAGGACTGCTGTAGCAGATATAAGGAAACACCCACCACCACCATAAATCCTCATAAAGATGTTAACACAGAAAGGGTAACTTTGGAAAACATCTGCCAAATAGATGTTTTCAATAAAATTGTTTCTCCCAACATAAATGCTAAGATAAGTAGGCAGACAGGCAGTCACATGAATGAGCAGACCTACACTAAAAGGTAGGGACCATGAAAGAGAATTCAGTGTCTTTCATGTTTATAAGGAGGTTGCTGTAGAGAGAAAAATATAAATTTATATACTTTATTCAAATTACTTACAGTAGATACCTCCTAAAAAGATTGTTGTTTTAAAAAGCAATGATAACATTATATTTCTGTAAGATTTTGATGAATGATAGATATATCAACATGTGAATGTTCTGCCTACTGTGCACCTATCTGTAAACTAAAGTATGAATACATTGGTTTCAAACTAATTTCCTGCTTCTAATTGGTTTAACCTAATTTCAAGTTAAAAATGCAATTGTCTAATACAAATGAAAAATGAAAATTTCACCTAGAATATGTTTAAAATTTGTTAATAAATTTTTCTTTTGTGAAAAAGATTCAACAGTTATGGAATATAATTTAATTTTTTTCTTTAAAAGGACTTGACCAGTTAAAATTGTGTTCATCATAGTTTGTTCATAATAGCTAAACATCATAAGTACTTCATAAACACATAGTTGAACATTTAGATATAACTTTAACAGGTCATGTTTAGCAATTACTGCACAACATAAAAAGACCCTGCAGCTCATTGTTCCATCAGACTTTGAGGCCATGGATTCTCTGCAGATCACAGCAGGGAATTGACCAATCCATTCTAGAGGAGTTTTGGGAGTTTTAGGAGGATATTTGAAGAATAAGCACTCTTACTATAATTGAGTTACTTCTTGGTTTCCAAAGTGAGTAATGCATACTCAGATGCACAATCAGATATTCCCCTTAGCTCCAGAAGCTACAGATATAAACTCAAGCCCATGATGTGGAGATTCTTCTCTGCTCTAGAAAAAATGCAGTGAACAAAGACCGCTGGAAGAAAATAATTCAATAGACAAAAAATAAAATGTGTTCAACAGGTGGCAATAAAAAGTTGTAAGAGAATTTAGGCAATAACATGAACGTGGTTGCTCAAGGGCTTTGGAACTGAGTCTTCCTCCAGCTAACATCACAACATATATAGTCTTTGGTATTCATACACTATTACATCTAAAACAACCTTAGTAGGCACAAAGAGTCTTGTAAGTGGCCTTTGCATTTATCAAGGGAAAGTAAGAGAGGAGATATTCTGGCTTTTAGGTGATTTTCCTGAGAACCAGTAATGAAGTATCAGTACCAGTACTGACTCTGAAGGGGTGTCAGAAAGGACATTTTTATTCCATTATAAGGCTCCATATTCTAAGGACAGTTTTGCTGAGTACTTTTACAAAAATTCTTGTTGCTTATTTGTTTTGTTTCACACCTGATTTGGACCAGGCTATCAAGCTTCTACATAAACACAGCATACTTGTGTGAATTTCCTGCACAGCTTGCTGTGCAAAGAATTTAATGTTGAGCAGTCAGTGTTATCTGCTCCGATACACATGCCAAATTTCAAAAAACTAAAGCAAGCTACCATGGCTTGGGTTGCCTCCCAGTAACAGAAGGCTGAGCATGTGCACATGAAGAGTTTCTACATGGCAACTGGCACTTAGCAATGTGCTCATCTTCTAAACCTTGAAGCCATGTCTGTTCTTTAAAAGCCCCATTCATGTAATGCTCTCAAAGTGCTCATAATATCTGTCTCTTTTAGTTTCTCTTATTTCTTTAATAGCTTAATATAGACTTACCTAGCATGTGCATGAAAAGGCAGAACATGTAATAAAAGCAGAAATATAAATTCCTCATCTACTTTATGAAGTTACACTAGTTTAATTTGGCCTTACTCACTCAAGTAGCATGAGACTTTACTGTAAACAAGGACAACATTAAAATGTGTTCAGTAGCACTGGCCAAACCATCTAAACTCAGAGTTTGACTTTTTTTTCATCCAAGCTATACACTAAATGCTGCCTTTAAGTTAACCACCTTACATAGGGAGCCTCATTTTTAGAATATTGTCAATACCGTTAATTTCCTATACAATATAATCCTGGAAGCTAGGATGGCTTCACCAGCAAGCCATAGATCACCAAAAGGCTTCCTAATGATTTTTTTTAATGGAGGAACGAGAGAAAATACATCAAAAAGCTAATAGCTTTCCTATTTGTTAAAAGCACCCATTGACACCAAAAAGGAGCAAATGAGAGACAGAGGTTTCATACCAAGCTGACATAGGCTGTGCTTACAGAGAGCAGGCTGGGGTCACAGATGTGAACAGGCACGTCAGATCAATATGCATAGCCCTGAACATTATCTGAGCAGAGTCCACTTTGCAGTCTGAGAGTTTTGGTAACATGGCACCAGGCCTGCGCCCAAAAAGAGAATCACAGCTGCACACAAACATGCTCTGCTTTCAGACAGAGGGCTCCAGCTTGCTAAACTCATTCAGCCAGAAACATTCAGCAATGGAGCTCTGGGGGAGACCACTGAATTCACCACCTCACTTCTGTCATAAACAGCTATACCTAAAGCCTCCCTACATAATCAACTATACCTAAGCCTTATCTGTTCAGTTATCATTTGAAGACAATTTGGTTCTTCAGAGTTCTCTGTGTGTTATATTGCATTAAAATAGGTCAGCTGAGAGTGTCTGGAGGGAAGTTCTTTAGCTGGAAAAATTTGGTATGATTAGATAGAAGAACTATCTGAGTGCAGCATGAAGCACATGGGGATTGAAAGGCACACCCATTAGGGAGGCTGCAGCATGAGCTTGACACGGGGCAGGCCTTGACAATATCTGGTTTAAAAGTCCACAGCTGGGACTTAGAAAGAGAAGCAAATAGGTTACTTACCAGGAGAGCTGGAAGGGACTACAGAAAACATGTTGCTAAGCAGATATCTACTGAAAGTTTCTAGCCTGGTAGCAAGACCAGAGTAAAGCTCCCCTGCAGCATGGGCAGAGGGAAATTGAGAGAAAATTGAACATCCTTTCATTTCACCTAGCAGATCTAAGCATGCCTCATTTACAGTTTCTAGTTCTAGTTTAGTAAAGTTTCTAGTTCTAGTTTCTAGTTTTAGTTCATGTTTAGTATAGACTACCTTGGCAGGCGATAACCCAAAAAGGAATTTTTATTCACTCACTGAAGCCAAGAGTCCATCCTGATCATCTGGCTGGTGCAGCTTCCTACTGTGCATACTCAAAAATATGTGGATACTCTGTGGATTTCCCAGATTTCCTGTGCATGGTTTTCAAAAGAGTAATGGTTGTTATTCAAGATTCTGATATGAATTCTCATTACTGTTAATTAAATCAAATTACTTCTTGTTCCTGTGCTCAGAAGATGTGGAGACTGTCTTTTAATAAGAAATATTTTACACATGATCCCATCTATCTTCAAAGTAAAGTCTTCTTTAGTGCAGACTCACCAAACTGAAGGTTTTTCATCTTTCCTTGGTAGTCATGTTTTTTAAATTTAGCTGTTCTCTCAATTCTTTCCAGCCTGCACACATCCATCTGAAAGTGTAGCACATAAAATTGGCACAGAACTTTGAGATTACAGTGTGACTGGCTGTCAATTTACATGAAACAATAGCAGTGATGATTTATTTCTGACATGATACATAAAATAGAAAGCTTTTTTACAGTTATCAGAAATTATTTATCTAACATCTAAGGGGTCTTTCATAGCTATTGCAAAATAATTATCTCCTTGCATATGATACTCTTATTAATACTTTAGAATATGATCTTCCTGTTATTTGGATAAGAACCTGCCATGCTTGTTGACTGGTTTGCATCATAACATACAGGACTGGAGCTCCTGCACAGCAAGACCTTCTCCATTCATTCAATTTCCACCTTAATTTTTTTTTATTTTGCAGTGGGATTCATCTTGCCGATGTCACCTCACCTCTCAAATCCAAAGGCAAAGAAAAGCATTGGAAAAGGAGAAAAAGCTTGTTCCAGATTTTCTTTTAAATAAATGTGTGAATAGACTTAAATGTAGAGAACTAGTGAGGACTATTGAGTTAAGGAGCATGAAAGATGAAATATACCTCTAGGTGAAGAACTTCATTTTCAATACACATTGTCATCACAGGCACGGAATTGCAGAGGATGTGGAGGAAAGCTGGAGTAGGAGGTGGCATCATTCATACTACTCAGCTCAGCTAACTTCTACTCATGCCTCTAAAGACATTTGTAAGGCCTTCTATGATGCTGAAAATAAATGGTTTCCCTTTATTCCAGCACTCTAAAATATTGGTAAAAATATTGACTCACACTGAACTAAGATTAGGATCTTGTCATATTGCATGTGATAAACCTTTCTAGTTTGACAGGCAGCAACTGATAACTACTATCCCACTACAGTTTTTTCAACAGCTTGTGTGGCAACTTTACTGTAATTTCATCATGTACAATTTCATCATATTTCCCTGAAAGTATCATAGGGAATACCATCAAAAACCTTACTCAAATCAAGGATTATTGCATTTCCTGCTTCTTCTTTTGTCCTCTAAACCAGTTATCCTGTCAAAGAAGGAAATTAGTGTGGTTTGTAGTTATTTGCTCCTAGCAAATCCATATTGGCTGTCTCTTACCACCTTATTGTTCTCCAGGTACCATCAAATTGATTGCTTAATAAATTGTTCCAATAACTTTCTAACATTGAATTTAGGGTCCCTGCTGTATAATCCTCTGGAATCTATTTCTGTACAGATAAATACTGATATCTGCCCTTTCCCAATCCACTGGAGACCTTCTTTAACTGGGAGACAAATGCTGATGGTGTATTCAACTCAGTGATTCACTATTAGAAGAATCTATGCATAAATTAGTACTTCAAAGCAGAATATTTACAATATTATATCATTTTAGCTGCAAATTAAGACTTTGCATAGATGCATTCTATGGAAATATCATTGTCCTCGGGAGAAGTTTCTATGTATTTCCTAGAATAGTATTACTTCACTCAAAAATAATGATCTAAATGATTATAGGTGGATTTATAGGAAAACATGAAAACCAGGAAAGTGGAAAGGCAGGAAGAAAGGAATGGAGGGAGACAGCGAAGGAAATATATTTCCCAAAAGGTTAATACAGGCATGTAGGAAGCAGCATCACAGGCTGTCTCTGAGAATGGTTTCTAGATAAATCTCCATCAATACAGTACCCTAAAAAAACAATACATTTTAAACATAGACATTTTTATGAAGTAGAGCACACAAAAATAGTGGAACTAGTCTGTCTGTCCTTGCTTCTGCTTACACACGTGCATGCTTTTTTGGACTACTTCAAGGAGGCTGATGCAGATAAACCAAACAACTTCTTCCAAAATATAGCTCTCTCCACAGAGGTGTTTCTTATCAGTTTAACATTAAGTATTTGAAGTGTTGTGTATGTTCCTGGAAACAGCTGTGAAGTTGTCCAGATTAAAAGAAAAAAAAAATACAGCAGCTTGAAGCTAAAAGACTGTAGGCTGATTTTCCAGACAGCTTTGTTGTTTTTTAAAGCTGTCGTTCTGTTTTTAGGTGAGAATGAACTACTCTGCATGGAAATGTTTCCTAATTCAAAGAACCTTGTGCACAGTTTTGAACATAATCACTCGTGAATGTTATATGTGCATTGTGCATATTCCTTACTGTTCTTATACATAGTTTTTTCCGTAAATAACTGTAGTTTGATTATGAGCTCTGCAAGACCATGGTATATTTTCTTCCTTGTTCTGTGAAAAGAGAATTCTTCCTGAGAAATCCTTTCACTCCTGTAAGAGACAGCCACAGAACTTGCTAAAGTACAACAGGGGTAATATTTCAGCAACATAGAAGAGTCAATGGTGAAATTCTCTCTTGGTGTTTAATTGAATATACTCAATAACACTGGCAAGTAAGTACAGACTGTACTTCAAAATGCTCTTAAGGTAGGTGCAAGCAATAGCACTTATGGAAGTGAAGCTTTGTAAACAGAAGGTAAACATTAAGGTCCTTTATCAAATTAAGAGGGGGGGGAGGAAACATTGCAAACACAGCTGGCTTTCAACATTTATTTCTCCTTAAAAAATAATTTGCCTTTTATAGATTATAGTAAGCTTTAAGGAGAGCAAGATGTCAGTGAACTGTGAGAAATCCTTTATGAAACAGGACAGGGAGACTGATGATGGGCAGGAAGTGAAAACAACTAAAGTGAGAGGGATATTTCTAAGAGGCATCTCTGTTCACAGCATGTCTCTCGTGGATGTAAAGAATGGCTTGACAATGAGAAAGTCTCTGGTTCTAAGCCTGATTAAAGGAGGCAAATTCAGTTTTGGTCCCCTGTTGTTCCATTTTCTGGCATATCCTCCCACCTCTCATTGCATGCAGCCTGCACATACAAACACCCACAAGAACTTTTCTCTGTCAACTACAGCATTCTTCTCTTGCTCTAAAATATTGACATGAAGTATGTTAAACCTATCCCCCTCAGTTTTCTCTAGTGAGAAGAAACAGAAGGCTATGTTTAAGGGGTCATTTTTTGTTCCATTTACTGCTAATTATGAATATAGCTTGTGCAGCATTTCATCACCAAAACAACTTTTCATCCTCGCTCATAGTGCATCACTTCATAGTTTCTAAAAGACTGCTACAGTCAGAAATAATCTCTGTTTTCAAACTGCATTCATTTTAGCTCTCTCGAGTGTCTTCCTCTTCCCCAAAAAATGTTACTCATTGGAATTTCAATCAGATCACTCTCTCACCTATTCAGATGTTCAAATCATGTTCAAGGTGCCTTGAGATCCAGGATTGCCTCCAAAACCTGCAAGTTGCCTGTCTAAGTGTGAAGATGAGTGAAAATATGTGACATTACAGCAGTCATGGAAATAATAACTGGGAAAGCCAAGAAACCATGATGAAATTACTGCTCATTTTGAAAAGCTCATAGAAAACCTAGCCAAACTCAGCCAAGGCAGAGTCACGGATGTGACAGATGTGACACAGGTGTTAGATTGCACTGTCTGTGGAATTGTTTAATATAGCTAGGATTGTGTGCTACATATGGAAAAATATGAATTTCATACTAAACTCCAACAAAAAAAAAAAAAGAATGTAACAAGAAGTTAATTTCATTGTGACAAGCAGTATAAGAACTGTTCCAACAGTGCCTTGCAGGACCAATCTCTTTACAGGAACCTCTCTAGAGATAAGTAGCAATATTTGAGGAAGAAACAGTCAAATTGCAAACAGTTCTTAGAAGACACTAACAGGACAAATAATGAAAGAATTTCATTTTTTCACTGGGGAAAAATGGGACAGAACAAAACATGAAAGAAATAATAATAAAAAAAAAAAGCAGAATGTTTTTGGAAAGTAAAAAGATCAATTAAAAATAAGGAAAAACCCTATATAAATGACATGCATAAGATTAAGCCATTTGAAAGCATAGACAAACCAAGGGGGCAATCAGTGAAAAAAGGCTAATTGATAACAAATGCCAAGGAAAAGCCAGCAGGATAGAAAAAACATTTTGACAAAGTGCTAATCCCTGCTGACCTTACAGGTCCAAACAGTCCAGGCATGCTGGAAGGACAGGACAGCTTTCAAGGCAGAAGGAAGGAGAGCACTATAGTGCCAGCAGAAAAAGGAGGCAGAAGGAAAGTTGATGTAGATAGAAGAGGAGGGTTGATGGTGCAGACAGCAGAACTGCTGAGCTGTAAATAGCTAGAAGGACAAGTGTGAACAAAGCATGAGAAGTAGAATCCTTTAAGCTTTTGAGCAGAGGCGATATTCAGTGACTGGCAAAGCACAGCAGCTGTGTCAGTCTACAAGGCTACCTCACTAATTCAGGCAATAACAGATATGAAACTCATTGTCAGTTTCTAGGGGAAAAACACATGAAAAATAATACTTTTAACATATTCAGACAGGTTATAAAGAGAGTTTTAGAGGAAAATTATCGTTTCAGATCCTGTACAAGGACAAAACAAGAAATCGGGACATTCATGCAGCATGAGGAGAAAAAAAAGAAAGCATAATTTTCCCAATTTTTTTTTTTATTTATTTGGAATACCTTATTGAGAACCTAAAAAAAAAATCTATATAGATAGATCTCTATTTGCTGAGGGTAAAGCTTCATTTCTATAATGTTTGATTTATGTATTTCAAAGGGTCTTAGCAGAAACAATATATCCATTAAGGACAGCTTAAAATACAAAAATACTATTCCAGTTTAACAGGTTCATATAAGCTGATAAAAAAGCAGACACATTTGAGGCGACCCATTTTCACTGTTTTTTCTCCTTCTCCCACATGAGTTTAATGCAGTGTTAGAAAAGATGATTTCAGTTACCTCACTCAGGAGTGAATGAACTCTGAACACATTACGTATTCATGCTTGATTTCCTTGAATCACTGATTCTAGCTGGTATTCAACTTCTGGGGCTAAAAATATAGCAAAATTAGACTTTTCACTAATTTCCACAATAACATTTCAGTGACTGTGAAGTAATGCACAGTGGCTTGGCTACTGGACAGCTTTATGAACAGTGAGGATAGAGGGTAATTACTGCCGTGCCACTTGAATGTCAACACCGTTTCAATATTCTGTGGCATGATTGTCACACTTTCTGGGGGTGTTAAATAAATGTACACCTCATGGTTTTCCCCTTAACTTCTACCTGCCAGCATTTGAATGCAAATCAGCTGCAGAAGATTCCCTGGAGCTGTTCTTAGAACAACGGTGTTCCTATGTGCTCCCTCTGAATGCAAATGTCATCTAGATCACTAAGGAGGCCAGACAGCAGCTTGGTCTGGAAACAGCGTCCTCTTTCACCACAAACAAGGATCAATGAATGCTCCAAGTGCCAGAAGGTGGAGGTCAACATGAGCACCAGAGCCTGCCAACAGCCTCAAAATCTGAAGATTTGTGGAGGACATTTCTGTGCTGTCACAGCAGTCAGGACGGAGAAGAAATTGTAATTCAATTTCATTGTATCTTCATGAGTTTCCATGGTGATGCAGAGGGCAGAAAAGAAAACCAACCTGCAGTTACTCCTCCCTGCTGCTAGTATCTTGGGAGACAGAGGTGGAGGCACACGATCAGGAGCTGGAGACTCACAGACATTTCTCTGCTCAGCAGCATTGCAATCCTGTACAGGGTGATGTGATACAACAGGCACAACCACACAACCCAGTAATGCCAGAGGAGCTGTTGATCATCAGCTGTTGCTCATCAGTACTGGGGTAGCTCTGTATAACACTTATATGTTTACATTTATTCCAGAAATTATTTGTCTCTTAAAGGAAAACGGAAGTCCAGCTAGCAGCAGTTTCAAAAATTAAACTAGACTATTACCATTAGTCTATTTTCATCTGTTCAGCCGTCTGTCTTTGTCAATGGGAATGAGACTACTTTTGTGAATATTCATTATTTATAAAAGGAGCAGAAGCAGATCACACAGCAAGGTCTTATACGCTTCTATTTTCAGGTCATGATTATGACAGAGAGAATGTTTCTGCAGGACAGTGTAAATAATTTTTAAAAATATGTATGATATTCCCTTGTAAATTGATGAAAGACAAGGGTCTGAAAAGCTACAAGACTCAGCTGAATTCTATAAGCTACACCTGTCAGGATGCTCAGCACCCCATGGAATTTGGTTTAAGTATTTTAAGACAGTTTTAAGAGAGGTTTTTTTAACCTAATCGGAAAGTTTAAAACCTCATACTAAGTACTGTTGACAGCTTGCCATTCTCAGTAATAGCTCTACCATTAGATATGTTTTGTAATTTGATTATTAAGCAATCAGATACTCTTTGGAGAAATAGACTTCCTTATAGCACTTTGAGACAGCACTATGGATTTCATGTTATGATTAATATAATTTCCATACTTTAGGTGCTATTTCCTACTTGTCCTTTCCTAAGAGAAAACATTAATATCACTGATTTTTTTCAGCGGGGCAGAGAAAAGCTGCAGAAGCAAACATTGCTTATTTCCCAAATTAGAAGTATTTGAACAATCCATAAAGGAAAGTTTTTAAACATGAGACTAGGGATTGACACTTAAGCTGCAATAAGATATATACATTAATTCTTGCACCCACTAAAAAATGTAAAAATAACTAATTTGGCATTCAAGCTTATATTGTTATCAGTATAATAATGCAATCAGAACATAATTGCAAACTGACATCCACCCTTTAAGGTTGTTTATGAAGAACAAACTACTCATAAATATGATTGGAAGGTACCCTACAAAAATTTCCTAATGTGTATACTTCATCAACATCATCTGAATAAATTATAAAATGCAATTAAACAAAACCCTTTTTTTTAATTAAAAACTTTGTAATATAACATTAATTTTGTAATAGCTGCTGAACATAACAGTTTTTACAATAAGCATCGGCTGGAGAATGTGGAAAAATTTTGTCATTACATCACAGACCAAAGAAGCAAACACTGAAATACGCAAAGTATTTCTAACAAAACCAAAAAAAGGTGTAAACAACGTTCTTAGAAATATGTTCAATATTTATGAAGAGAAATCACAGAATCAAACCAACCATACTAGAAGTTAGACCCTCAGTGATTAAATTTTATCATTACAGCTCTATTGGAGGCCTATGCAGTGAAAATTGGAAACCTCTCTTACTAAAACCAGTTTTGTTATTTCTGAGAAAGAATGCTTGTATTGGTAAAGGTTAGGTCACTTGGATAGATGAGATTTATGAGCCCAAGAAACACACACTGAGCCAGAGTACATGGTTCCAACTAAGAATGCTGCTGACCCCCTGTACCAACACAATATGGTGCAGCCTCCAGCAACAGAGAGGACAAAATTGTGTAATTAGCAAAATTGTATCACTTATTTTCTTTTTTTTTTTAGGTAAAAAAAAAATTTTAATGCTGATTTTGAAGCAAAGTTATGAAGGCAATTTTTGAACCTTTTACATTATGCCAAGGGAAATAATGTGCAAACAATTAATTTATTCTTATTTTGTTCAATATGGAATATTATATTATTCTGAAATTGAAATGTTGGTGTTTTGGATCCTGACTTTTCCCAAAATATATTTTTTTAATTTCAACAGATAGTCCCATATTGCTCTGTAGGGGGAAAAAAAATCTTAGTTTTACATGTGTACACTAGTAAAGCATCTTAATAAACTGGTACATGACACTGCTATTTTTACAGACAGCAATTCCATTTGACCCTCATCTTTTCAGCCACTACTGCAACAGATTGCCTTGGTACTATTAGGAAACCATCTACCCAGCAAATACGGGTTTAACCCTAAACTATCCCACTGCCTCTGGATGAGAGCATTCATGGTGAAGCTTGGGAATGGCTGAATATCCAGGGTGTTCAGGCCCGCTTCCTCACTTCTGGAGTAGCTTTGGGTCCTATACTGACACAGGCAATAATTGAGTTCAACCCTTGCTTTTTTTGTAGTGCCTTGATAATGCCTCTTCACCAAGCAGGGAAAACAGGTTCCCACCTGTGGGAAAGTACCAGAAGATTGACAAGAAAGATGGTAAACACACTCTTTTGACTTGCAGCTGGGGTGTAGAAAAACACATACATCATGCTAACTGTTGTTTAGTCTAACATATTTGACAAGTACAAGATCTGTGTTTAGATAACACAGGCCTGTGATGGACATAGAGGTACCAATTGAACATGCTTGAGGGTCCTGCCCTGCTGTGGGAAGGATCAAAGTACAGTGGTACATTACAGCTGTGTTAATCCCCGATATACAGGAAGAGCAGCAGGCTGTGTGATCTCTAGCCTGGACCATGGTGCCTGCATCCCTGCCTGTGTGCCTCTGTCCACACCCTGCTTCAGACATCCCACAGCTGGGGAGGGAACAGCTATGCCAGCTGTGGTTGTCCCAGCATCCTGCCCATGCCAGCTCACACATCACCCATGCTGTAATTCTTATCTGGGTCACCCTTTAGTGGTTTAGGTGCTCCTGTGTGCTGTTTCTTCATGTAAAACAATTGTTTAGTACTCCCGGGATTCTGAGAGCCTGTAAATCACATACTCTCTCCCCTGCCTGTATTACATTTCTACCCTTTCAATTTATATCCACCTAAGAAATGCTGCTAAAGCTACATGTGTAGAGATTAAAGGCAGGATCTTCTGTGACTTAAAGACATCAAAAGCCAACAGCTTGGAGTAAATTGCATGTTACTAGCTTTTGTTATCTCCCAAAAGCCTCTTATTATCATTCTTGCTGTGCTTGCTACCGCTTCTCTAGTGTTTGCAGATGCCCATCAGAGGTGATAAATACTACCTCCCAAAAGAGCACAGGTGATTTAATTGACATGCAAGGGCAGGATCTGAGGCGGGTGGGCTTAGTGACCTGTGAAAGCTGTTGTTCGTGACACATTGCATGTTACATTTCCTGGTTAAATTATTGTTACAGAAACAATTGCTCTTTGTCTAAATCTGGATTTCAAACAGAAAAAATAATCTATTGCTGGGAGCTTAAATACACTATAAAGGCCATGCTCCCACCACTTTCGTCTCCACTTGATGCAATTATGCTGGTGTAAAAACACACCTTTATGCTTATATACCTCTCTTGCAAGTAGCAAGTGCCCTTTCCAGTGCAAGGTACCCTGAGAGCAGTATAAGGAAATGCTCTCATACAATTGCACCCTTGAATGCATGAGAATGAGCATACTGTGCTTTTTAAAGGCCATCCATTCTAGTACCACATCTCCAGCACTAGCTGTCAGCAGATTGGGATGAAGTGTGAGACTGGAATAAGATCATACAATATTCCCCTGAGTGCTGTCCCATCTCACCAATCCTTATTGGAGGGGTTCTCTAAGCTTAATATAGTTTATACATTTAGAAATTTAGGTTAAAATTTATGGTTAAAAACCATAACATAGTTTTACTTAATAACTGATGAACCGAGAAGACCACATATAAATGGTTGGGGTTTTTTCATTTCTCTGCACAATTTACTATATTTTACAGAAGCCACCTACCTGCAGTTCTAATTCTAGGTTTCCCTGCTGGTGTTCGACATGGCTTACGGGTTGTTCATTCCCTTCATATCTTGCTCATCGCTCTCCCAATATTTCATTCCTTTCTGTTCATTCCCTGCAAATTTCAGAGGTATTGCTTTGTTATTTGTTCTGCCATGGTGATCTCATTTTGCTCACTCATCTTAAATCTTCCTTCTTTTGTCCTTCAGTCCATAAGTGACTTCAAGTCCCTAAGCATAAAACTCTTTCAATAACCTAAGTGCAAACACCAAGATTTTTTTTTCTGTATGACCAAATGAGGATTAACTATTTTTGTATGTTTCCGGTGGGACTCTATGCATGTTCTTGAATTTATTGTGGAAATGTCCCATAAAGATGCTGAGTGCTGGGGTTTTTTTTTTTACAGTTCAATTAAAAATAAATATTTATAACATCTTTGGATGGTTTTAGAGATTATTCTTTATGGTTTTTTTCTTTTACTTCTAATTGTTTGGGGTAGTAATAAAGTTATATATATTTAATTGCAAAACCTGGTTTAAATATCTTCTTCAGAGAAGATCTTTAAGGTGTGTGTTAGTAAAGCTTACAAATTAGCACAGCCTTTTTGCAAAATTGTATGTATGAAGAAGAATTTAGTTAATGGCAACTAGGTATTATGCTGTAGACAAAATTTTATGGCAAAATATGAAGACAAAAGTAAATAATGAGTGACAAGAACAGGATGTGTGTAGTATGATGATGGTGACATGAAGAAATGGTCTGGAGAATGACAAGTCACAAAAGAAGTTGGTGAAAAATGGCGGGGGGAGTTAATTAACTTTGCATGAGTTGTTATTTGTTCACACTAAATATTCTTTATTAATTTCTGCTGGATGCAATGCCATTATTTACACAGTAAAGATGCTTGTTTTAGTATGTTATTTGCATTTTTGACCAATTTGCCCAGAGTCAGTCATGTACAGACTGGGTGTCAGAGCCTTTTTAGAGAGATTTGTCATCAAGTGAGTGTTTTGGCTAGGTAAAAAAACACGGTCAAAGGTATTGGCAAAAGCAGGGATTAATAGGATTTGGCAAAAATGTGATTTTATGCAGTTTGATTGCAAAGTTCACAGCTTGTGTCCCTAGGGCCTAGGGACACTTCAGTACTTAGACAATTCTGTCAAGGCTTATCAGGAGCTTCTGAGATCAGGCCTGAGGATGGGCAAAGAAGGGCAGGGGGATGTGCCACCATGAGACTGACCACTTCCACACAGCCTGGTACTTGGCTTGAGTCTCTTTTCCTGAGGTAGCCACCCAAAGCTTGTAATTATTTTCT
Organism: Chloebia gouldiae; assembly: GCA_003676055.1. Taxonomy (NCBI): domain Eukaryota; kingdom Metazoa; phylum Chordata; class Aves; order Passeriformes; family Passeridae; genus Chloebia; species Chloebia gouldiae. Next base: position 21,180,811 of record QUSF01000002.1, on the reverse strand, counting down.
GTGAGCTTTTGAAGATTAAATAATTTGAAATCACCTGAGGTTTGCATTTCAGGACTCTAAATCAGAGTTTTTCTAGTATTAGACTATAGATAGAGGACCATGAGGCATTTCGGGTGTCTGTGACAGAAAATATCTCTAGAGGACACAGTTCTGGGAACCACCTCCAGAAAAATTCTTGGCTGGTGAGGGCACGGTGCTATAACCAAGGCTGAGAGTTCAATCCCATACAGGCCATTCACTTAAGAGCCAGACTCAATGATTCTTGTGAGTCCCTTCAAACTTAGGATACTCTGTGATTCTATGATTCACACCAAGGGCAGTAGAGGAATGAACACACTATGTGTAAGTTTGGGATAATTAGGGGCAAAACTAGGAATTAAATTCTTTTACAGTGTGTGTATACTCAGTGAGTTCTCAAATAGACTTGGGGGTTTCCAAAGAGGGCTTTTCGTGCAAAAACTTGGTATTATGGGAATAAATTAGAAGATGCAATTAGTGGGCACTTTACTTTGTGGCATAGATATGGACAAGAGGAAAAGGATAGTACCAGATGTGAAGGTAAGTATTAAAAGAGGTTTGCATGGTCACAGTAGGAGAGGAATACAATAGGAACAAGAACTCTGAAAACATGTACAGAAACCTATGGTGATCTCTTCAAACTGAGTTCGTTTACAAGGGAAAACTAAATCAGATATGACACTTGTGGGTTATGAGTTCATGGGTTTATGTTACTATAGAATATATAAAAGTATATAGAGGAACCTGTGTGTGCTGTTGAGTATTACTATATTATCTCAGTCTATGTTTCCTGTATAGACATTTCCTCTATATATATACATTTTTGTCTAGTTTCAGCACTATAGCAAAATAACAAATTTCAGAAAAAGCAAGATAGCAAATTCTTCTCAGGCTGTCAGTCTAGTAGGTGATAGAAAACACACCACATGCCAATTCCCAAACTCCATTCTGATTTATTCCCTTTTCACTCCTCTTATATGCATTGGAGGTTATGCTAAAACTAAAAAATATAGTGGAGTAGCAAATATATATCCAAACAGTCCAGTCCAACAAACTCCTGTGTGGAGCAAGGCACAGGAAAGAAAATTTTAAAATTACCTGTTAGAAGAATGAAAGATGAAAAAAAAGATAAATACAAATCACACTTTTAAACAACCCAAGAACTCAAAAAAACAACAACAAACAAGATCTCTAAAAAAGAAAGGCAAAAAACCACTGAAATTGTTGGTCACTGCTCTTTGACAAACCCTTTTTTCTGTTCAGAAAGAGCTTAGACAAGTATTATTGATCATCACAGGATTTAATAACAGTAAACCAAGAGAGGAAAACAATATTTTGTTCACTTGACAAAGCAGTCTAAAAATTTCAGAACAACTGTTTACCTCTATGGTAGGTTGACACTGACTGGATATCAGGCGCCCACCAAAACTATTCTGCCACTCCCCCCCTCAGCTGGACAAGAGGAGAAAAAATACAACAAAACAGTCATGGGTCAAGATAGGGCAGGGTGAGATCCTTCACCAGTTACTGTCACAGACAAAACAGGCTTGATTAAGGGAAAAAATAATTTAATTTATTAACAAGCAAATCAGAGTAGGGTAATGAGAAAATAAAAAAAAAAAACCTTAAAAACACCTTTCTCGCAGTCCTCCCTTCTTCTTAGTCTAAAATTCACTTTCAAATTCTCTATTTACCCAAGTGGCCCAGTGAGACAGGGAATGGACATTGTAGTGAGTTCATCACCCATTGGCACTTCTTCCTTCCCAGGGGAATTCCTCACACTCTTCCCTTACTCCAGTGCAGGATCCCTCCCATACGAGACAGTCCTCCAGAAACTCCTCCAACACTGAATCCTTCTAACAGACTGCAGTTCTTCACAAAGTGCTCCAGGGAGGTCCCTTCCATGGTGTGCAGTCCTTTGGGATCAGTCTGCTCTATTGTGGCCCCCATGGGCTCACAAGTCCTGCCAGCAAACCTGCTCCAGTGTAGGCTCCCCTCTCTCCATGGATATACGGGTCCTTCCAGGAGCCTGCTCCCAGGGATCACAGCTTTCCTTGGGCATGCACCTGCTCTGGTGTGGGGCTCTCTAGGCTGCAAGTGAATCTCTGAATCCCTTTTGATCTCCATGAGCTGCAGAGGAATCTCAGCATCTTCTTCACTGACCTTGATGCCTGCAAAGTTGTTCCTCTCACAAGGTCTCACCCCACTCTCCTTTGGTTGCAGTCGCTCATGCACCGTAGCTCTTCCCCCTTCCTGTGTTATCCCACCACCATCACTGATGGGCTCAGCCTTGGCCAGCAGCGGGTCCCTCTCGGAGCTGCTGGGATTTGCTCTGTCAGACACGGAGGAAGCTTCTGGTAGCTCCTCAGAGAAGCCACCCCTGCATTCCCCCAGTACCAAAATCTGCCATGAAAAACCTATACTAAACTAGAATATTTTATAAAAGGGTAGGATTGCAGAATATTATGTCATATATTTCATTAGTTTTCTCCTTGCTTGATAGGCCTCCATAAATGTGAGAATTTGTAATGGTGTTGTTTGGTTAGGTTTTTGGTGGGGCTTTTTAAATAGTGTCTCTTGGTTTATGTCTCTGAACATAAGGTCTTGTTACATGATAAAAACCAAGAAACTCAGCACAGTGAATACCTGAATGATTACTTTATAAGCTTATCTGAAGAAACATGAACTACAGAGTAATCTAATTGCTCTTAAGGAAGTTTTATTCTGAAAATTACTTTTAAAAATCAGATACCTTATATTTGGAATCCAGCTCTATAAAGTTAAATAACAATATAAACCCAAAGTTTTTGGTAAGACTTTAACTTGGAAATGAGAAAGCATAATTTTTTCCCATTGTAGTATCTTTTAGACTGAGTCTTGGACTCAGACTGAGCTGCATCTACTTCTTCTTTTGAAAGAAATAAATCTTGAGAATGATTTCTGGGTGGGACTGAGAGAAAGATACTTTTCTTTTAGCAAACATTGTCTGATTTCTGTTAGTAGCAGCAAAATCCTTCCATGTGTCTAAAACACTTATTTTTAAAACCTTCTATTTTCTATTCAAAAGGTATAATTAGCACTTATCTGTCATTTTGAAGTCTAATTTGTTAGCCTTGCATTCTTATTAAATTATGAACAGTTGAAGGTCATGTCATACATCATTTCCAAAGTAAATGTCCTCTAAGTTTTTAATACAGTCTTGAAATTTACCACCTTTACAGATATGACATTTGGCATTAAAAATTTCAAAATCATTAAAATGCAGGTTTAAAAGAAAATTCCAGGTTTTATGAAGTTCAATGTTTTTCTTATTTCATAAGGGGAAAATTTATTTTCCCCATTATAACCATTTCCTAAAATCACTGAATACCATGAGTCATCATTTTCAGAGGTTTCATACTAGCTTTTCTCAATTACTTTGTTGCAGTTGCTCCTGTGTGTTTTGAAACAATCAACACAGAAATAGGTCCAATTACCTACCTATGATTTTCAACATTTGTCTGGCCATATTTGATTAACAACACAATTCCTGTGCTCCCTGCCCCACCAATTATGGAAGCAGGATGCTCAAATGACAATGGAAAGCCCAAGTGATTTTCTCTGCTGGAGGAAGGTACAGAGCTGTGAAAGTGTCCAGAGAGGTGGCAATGTCCATGATAGAAAAAAAACAGATGTGTGGGACACAATTTCCAAGTCTCCTGCAACCAGACATGGGGACAGGGCTCTGGGTCACTCATGGGACAAGGGTGGCAGCCTGCTCCGTGCAGGTCTTGTGGGTGTCCCCACAAGGCAAATCATTGTCTTGTGGAAGGAGGAAATTTAAGTCAACAGATGTTGCCTTCAAATTTTACACCCCACAGATTTGCTCAGACACTGCAAGGCCCCTTACAGCCTTGGCTGGGGAGTCCTGGCTGTTCAGCACCTACTGGGTGTTCCTCAGCCCAAAAGGCAGCCTGATGGCACCTTCGCTCAGCTTCAGACTCCTGGCTATGAACAAAACTGCACATCAGCCTGAGCACATGTCTGTGTCTGCAAACTGCATCTCCAGTTTGGTACAGGCTGTTAGGGGAAGACTTTACACTTGGAAGAAACTGTACCTTTGAGAATGAGCAGCAAAGTTTCAGCAGCTTTGGTGGTTTGGCTTATTCCAAGATTTCCCATAGCTGAACCCTCAGACTTTGTTTATAGTGAATGCAAATATTTATGCAGTAGGTTGTTTTCATTTTTTCAAAATAATTTAGAAATAAAAATCCATCTATGTTCTGATTTTGCATTTAGTTGGTGCTTTAGATATTACATTTGGGTCTCTATTGGTATAAATGAAACCAATTGATTTAACAGCATAAGAATTTGGGGCTTTTTTCTGTAATTTCTTGGTTTTGCAATCCTTGGCTCTGTCATGGGGTTTTATTTTCAAGGCTTCATTATGTGTTTTGGTGCCAAGGTAACAAAACAAATGAAAATGAAAACATGTTCACTTGCACCACACCTGCCTTCATTAGCATCATTTTCAGAGAGAAGAGACAGAGATGAGAAGGAACTCAAGATACCAAGTTAAAGAGTGATAAATCCAACTGCATGTCAATGTGGGGAAATCATAGAACCCCTTCTAAAGAAGGTTGGCATCTCTTCCCTTTCTATCTTAACAAACTTACAAGTGTCTTGATTGGCTTGAGCAGATATTTCTGTAATGATTCCAGAATTATGGTCCATTTTGAGGGTCAGCCACTTTGATGGCTACAGCTGAAAAGTTACCACTGAAGATTATTATCTGGTTCTAACCTTAGGATTTATGATGGAAAATAAGGAATACATCAATAAGTAATGATATTACATTTTTCTCAATTTCTGCATGGAAATAAGAAGTGGAAGAAAGAAACACCTGGACACCTGGGAAGAAACATGAAATTTTTTCCTAACACAAAGGAAATTATAGACTATTTCAGTGACTTGGAAAGAAAAAAAAAAAAAGATAGCATTCCCTTCAGAAATCTAAAACCTTACATTTATACATACATCATAACCAGAGATATCAATCTGAAACCCAGAATCTGACAACAGAATCTGTTCATCTAGTGCAGCCTCACTGCTTTGTAACCACAAGCTCATATTTTCAATTGTAGTTAAAAAAAAACCAAACAAACCAAACAAAAATAACAAAACCAAACAAAAACAAAAATACAAAAATACAAAAATAAAAACAAACAAAACCAAAATAAAAAACAAGCCCAAATAAAATCATAATCTCAGGTAAATCTCAATTTAAACTCAAAATTAGACTCAGGTCAACTCTAACATCTCAGCTTTAGGCAAGAAAATAAATATTAGGTAAATATATAAGGGCATAAAGTTTTGCCTGTGGCTTGTGCATAAAAGTGTTTTTTACCACCATGCCAAAGGTGAAGGCAAGGTAAATGATGCAGGCCACCCTAGAGGTGGGGAAACCTAAGTCCCCATGCATCTCTGTTTAAAAATAGAAAACAGGATTTCTACAAAGCCTATTGCAGCTCTTCATCTGCTGAGTTGAGAGGCTGAGGATGACATGAATGCGCTGAGTTTCCTTTTTCCCCATATGATAAATTTGAACTAAATAGTTTTTGACGTTATTTAGGACAAGTCAGAGTGAAAGCAAGACTGGTTTATGTCTCAGGCCTAGACAAGGAAGGTAAGCCAGGGACAGCCACTAATCATCAACAAATTGCAAAGTAATCACAATGCTAAGACAAAGGTAAAATCAATCAGAGTGACAATTAAAGTGGTCAGATATCAGAGCTAAAAGCTTTGCAGCTAATAAATGTTCTCCTACAAGATAGTAGACTGTAGCCTTCCCAACTTTCAAGCAATACCCCAAACTGTCCCTAGATGGAATAAAGCTATTAGTTAATAGAAAATCTTTGTATAATAATTCAAACAAAAAGACTATATATAGAAATAAAATTAATGAACCAATCTACTCTCTTGCAAAGAAATAACTGGTAGTTAAAACAACAAATATACTGAATGTTAATCTTTCAAAAATGACAGTTTCTTTTAACTGCTATTATATGCAAGGAAGACAAAAACAGAAGTTATTGGCACCTTCATTTTATTTAAATTGAGTTATAAAAAGGCTGAAGAAAGTGTGGATTATTTAGTGGCCATGTTCAGGTATACAAATTGTGCCTTCTCTTCCTGTGCCTGATATGATGCAAAGTCTAACAAGTCATTTCAGCCTCCCTGTACTAATTTCAGCTTTACCTGGAGTAAATCTAGTGTAAAATTAAAATGTACAGATTCCAAGGTGGAGGGACCACACCTTTTTGCCAAGGCTGGGCACCACTGGCATGAAGGCAGATATCTACTGTACCACACCAGGGAAAAACAAAAGAAGATGAAAGGAAGTCTGGGAATATCAACTTGCTAACTGTTCTTACACCTTACTCACATCAAAACGTGCCAAGGGATTATTCCTAGATCCCTGGTCTGTATGCCAGCTCCACTAATTGAATCTGATTTTATATTGGATGGATCCATTTGCTCTTTAATACAAAATAGCAAGACATCTACTTTGTAGGCAGATGTCACTATCAAAGGCTAATCAAATCTGCAGTAATCTGGTTCACATTTATGTTCACCTTCTAGTGAGCTTAAGCATTTTTTTACTTGACTGTTAAAGAATTTCTTCTTTAGGTTGAAGTAAAAAAAAATATATACTTCAATTGCCTTTAAGAGTCTTGCATTGCTTTATCTTAATAAGACCTATTAAAAAAATCCATCTTTAACTATATTATTTTCTCTATTTCTATATTGCTACAGCAAATTACTGTCCTGGTGCAACTCAATTTTGACTTGCAATTAAATCCTCTACTACTGCAGAAATTAGAATATTCTAAAACATATTTTAAGATAGTTCCATAACAAATATTCTTGAAACAGCCTTCACAGCAAGGTTGATATTGATGACAAGAATGTAAATAAAAGAAAGGATCAATATGAATTACATGAATTTCACTCATTGTCCTCAGTATTTTCTGCAGCCCTGCAGAGGACTTAAGAAAAATTGGACTTGAGCCAAAAATGTGGCCAGGCAGCCAACCTCATCCTGGACTGCATCAAAAGAAGTGTGCCCAGCAGGTCCAGGGAGTTGATTATTGCCTTCTCCTCTTCTCTTGCAAGGCTCTATCTGGAATTCTGTGTGTGGGGACCCCAGCACATAAAAGCTGTTGGAATGAGCCCAGAGAAGACCACTAAGTTGATCTCAGGGCCGGAAAACCTCTGCCATGAGGACAGGCTGAGAGAATTGGGCTGGTCAGCCCAGAGAAAGCTCTAGGGCGACCTTAAAGCAGCCTTTCAGCACCTGAAGGGACTTAGGAGAAGGCTGAAGAGAGACTTTCCACAAGAACATGTAGCTGTAGGACAAGGCAGAATGGTCTTAACCTGAAGGAAGGTGGGTTTAGATTAGATATTAGGAAGAAATTCTTTACTACAAGAGTAGTGAGGCACTGGAAGAGGTTGTCCAGAGAGGCTGTGGACTCCCCATCCCTTGGAGATCTTCAAGACCAGGTAAGATGGGGCTCTGAGCAACCTGATGTAGTGAAAGGTTCCTTGCTCACATCAAGGGGGTTGGAACTAGATTATCTTTAAGGGCTCTCCCAATCCAAACCATTCAGAGTCTATTAATTTCTTCCCAGCAACACATAAAACTTGTGAAACTAATTTTCTGCAATTTAAAATAGATTTTGTTAATTTAAATAGCAGTTTATGGTGTAGTCAGTCATTCTGGCAAGGGAGAAGTCTTACTTGTGATGTCCAACATGGCAAAATTCAGTCTAAATAGATAAAATTAAGGAAAACTAGAAGAAACTGAATATCAGATCTTATAATGGAAATGAACAGAGTAATCCATTTCTGTCACACAAAGATATATACACAAACAGAACCATAAAATAATCAATCTCTGTATTGTTTATATTCTTTCCTACAACACAACCAAATTTTACTATATAAGCAACCATGTGAACAGTAGGCATTATGTTATTACGTGCACAGCTAACTCACACAAAAATTAGATCCAAAACCTTGGGTGAACTCCATCCCTAGACACATTTTCTTGTTTCATTAAAAAGCAATTGGAAAATGAAAGGAAGAAGCAGTGCTATACAGCCAACTTAAACCCAAAAAGTGATTTTCTTTCAAAGAAACCTAAAACTTTAATAATTATAATCAAAGCAAGGCTAGAAATACAAACCAAGGGGGAAGAAAGAAATAAAACAGAGAATGATGACAAAGAAGGAAAAATCAGGAATAAAAAATAAAAGAGGGGAATAAAGGAGAGTGAGGGCTAGAGATAGAACAGAGGGGATCAGTCAAACAGACAGGGTATAAATAGGGATGGGAGACAGAAAAGGGAAACACAGAATGGAGATGAAAAAGGATAAGACACAACTAACCCATTTATTATAATTAATCCAATTATTTCAAAGCTATCAAGAATGGTATGAAATCCCTAGTGTATGGTAATCATACTCACTCATAATTCAAGGCTGCTTTTGCAAATTTTTAAAGGCAAGGACCAATACAATTGTTTAAGGTGTAATAAACTAAAATAGCCTACACATTGATGACATTAGTATCCCATTTCTGTGAAAGCTAGATTAATACAGCATCTCCATGAGAAAACTTGAAAACAAAGGTATTTGTTTGATTAATTACATCTGTAAAACAAGTCAAATTTTGCAAAACTCTGTCAGTAAAAAGAGATCAGGTTTTAATATCCAGCTGCAATATGACATGAAAATGTTATAGGAGCAAAATGAGTCAAGAGAAGACATACACACTGAGTTTCTATTTTTTACACTATTTCTATTAACTCAGCTTCGTAGATAGTTGTAGTAAAATTTGTGTCAGCATGGGAGCATTAATGACTGCAATCTGAATTGAAGAAATCCTGATACCTTAGATTGAATGAAATGTGGCAATATCAATTTCATTCAAGATGCCTTGTTTTTGTCATTTGCTGTTCCTTAGTGTTAACCTAAAGCAGATTCTCTAAAACTACTTTATGTAGAAAGAAAAAATGAGTTGTGAAATGTTATCAGCTTGTAAACTATTTGCTGAAGGAAAACATAAAATGGGCCGCTGAGTATACACTATTTCTGCATTTTGTTCCTGAAATTATGTAAGAAGGCAGTTTATAGCCAAACAAGGTATGTCCTTCTTAGCAATTATATGATGCCATAATCCTATTTGCTGGGGTAAAATCCATTTTATGGGGAGACAAAGAATAAGCAGGCATGTACACTGATGGCATATAAAACATCCCAATACACAACATACTATTAAAATCAAGTTGCCAAGTTGAGTTTATTGCTTTCTCACTAGCATTCACTTCACATTTTTCTGTAAGACACTATGTAAATTCAAGATGAGTTTATTTCACCATGTTTGTGAGAGAAAAGATCCAGACTAGCAAACAAGAGACACGCAAGCACATTTTAAAATGTGATCAAATTCACCAGTAGAATAGGAATTTCTCATCTCTGAAATTTAGTTGGTTTGTCCATTTTAGACAAGAACCTATAAGACATTCTGTTGAATGTCAGATACTGATAAATAATAGGGTCATGTCAAAAATATTTTGTCAGCTTTTCAGAATACACAGCTCCACAGACCTTTAGCAAGATATGGTTCTGTGTTAGAAGAAACCTTTTTCAACATACTGTCAAGATTTCTTTTCTGGGAAAGTGCAAAAGTACATATTCTGGTATATTTCACAGTGCAAGGGAATTATTCACAGTAAATCCTGGGGCTTGTCAACTTCTTATGTCTGTCTAGCTATACAGAAAATTTTTCACTTGGGCCTATCCTAATAGAAAAGAAACTCCCTTGCTTCTACTCCTGGAGAACTGGGACAGAAAACACCTGACTCTGCATGTGTGAAGAGGTCTGAGTACCAACCACAGGAGCGAGGCTGCAAAGCTCAGGGCATTCAAATGGGCGGAGAGCTGCAAACAGCTGGAAGACCAGGGATCTGAGGCCAGCTGCTGGGTTCATTGAGTGGCTAAGGTCAGCAGCTGGAGTGTGCATGTGTGCAGAAGTATGTGTGCATGTATATACACACCACGAGCAGACTTCAGTCCTGACAGCAGGAGGAGAGCAGAGGAGCACTCTGGGCAGCCCACGCTGTTCATGTTTACACAAGACCTACACATCCATGTAGGTGCAGGTAGGTCCCCACTTTCCATCTGTGCTGACCCAGTGTCTGTGTGCACTCAGATGTGCATGGCTGTCCATAATAATGAACTCAGCCTTGCTGCTGGCTGAACCTGGGGGCAGGGAACCACACAAATCCCACAGCTTTGGGGTTAGTGAATACACTGTGCTGCTGGAGCTGCTGTTTGCAGAAGTTCAGAGCATCACTTGGGAATTTCTTGCCATCTGACCACAAGGTTTCCAGCCCAGCTCATCCTGCTCAGGATTGCAAGAGCCCCGCTGAGTGCAGTGGGGTCAGATCTTGAAGGGGGACATTGCCACAGTCATCTCAGGTAAATTACTAAGGGTGACAGCTTATGAATGCTAACAACCAGGTCTGAATTAAGGAGTTTTAGATCATCTGGAACATCTAGTTCCCTGGAATATGGTGTTTCATGTTTTGTTAATGAAAACAAAACTAAATTTTTTTTTATTTATTTCAACTGTTTCACTAGCAAATAGCCACTAAGACAAAACTGCTAGTATAAAAGGGTGTTCTAAGAAATAAATTAAGAACATTAATTCATACAGATATCAGAATTTTTAAAAAATATTAACACCTTAGAAATCCACAAATAATTTTTAGATTTAGATTATAGTTATAAGAATCTTGTAAGCAATCTCTCAAAATAAGGCAATTATAGAGAAGGCATCAGCAAATTACTTACTTTCCTGAAAGCAGCAGCAAAGGGTAAATCTGAAGTAGATCAAGAGAAAACGCACAAAGATCCTAACAGAAATTTTACCCCAGTCAATGTCTTAATATTTCTAACATTAAATCTAAGGTCATTATGTTACATTATCTGAAAATGTTGTAGGTTTATAGAAATATTTATCTGGGACAATTATTTTAGCTAATGACCAGAAAATCTTATTAGATTGTTAAGTCCATCTGCCTTCAAAAGCAGCATGCTTTCTACTGACAAGGGGACAGATCAAATATTAAACTAATAGCTTGCTTTTAGCCAAAAAGCAGGAAAAAAATATGTGTTAGCATATAATTTCCTTTATTGGAGAAACTGCAGTTCTAAAAGAACAAAACAGAATTATTAACAGCATCTTGTTTTTTATGCATTTTTCTCATCTGTTTTTTGGGTTCTTTTTAAAAGAAAAAGCCTCATAGATGCACTGTGAATACTCAGCTCACAAATAACATTGACAATTATTCATGGAACTTCACTGTAAAGAGACACTGATCTTAAAAGGCACTCTGGGTTATAAAAACACAGTGGTATTTTCAGTGGTCTATTAACTGACACTCCTATTGCATGGCTAAGGCCATGCATTAAGCAACATCTCTCTCTATGCACACACACCCCAGCTCTTTTTATTTTTTTGTGTATAAATGCCATCTATTTTATAAGATATAGCTATCTATTGTGGAGTCACAACAATATTAGTATATTTTCTTTAGTTTCCCATTTCTATCCAAGGCATTAAGTAAATCTTTACTCTTGCTCAAATTAATTTCCTTCCTGTTCCTGAGCCCTCAGCTCTGTTCTTTCCCTAGACAGATCTCTCAGACACTTGTATCCATAATGAGCACTTAACTTTTCCCATCTTTCTTCTCTCAATCCGCTTTTCCAATCTGCCCAGTTTGCTTCTTTCACCCTTTCCTCTTCCCTGTTGTCAGTGCTATGTTTTTCTTTGCCTGCCAAAGGTACCCTTTCACCACATCTATGCTAACAATTCCAGTTATTCTCAATGGAGAGTATCTTAAATGGAAATCAATCCCTGAGTCTATTTTACATGTCATAGAAGAACTGATGTTGAGAAGAATGGGCTTTCCCATGATAATTCTCATAGGCACATACTTCTCTTCATTTACTGAGTATGTTATATTAATAGTAATAGTTATTTCTCCAGCAGATGTTACTGGGAGTTTCTCTTCTAAGATTTTGATGAGAAATGTAAACCAGTCCAAATCTCAGTTAATGTGAACAAACATACATTATTGTCTCAAAACTAGAGCCTCTCTGTGAGGGTTGTTGACAATCTGGAATTTAGTTAGCTGAAGTTTAAGCTTGTTTTTTAACCAAACTAGGGGAATTGTTTACCTTAAGGCAATTTTATACCCCAAGCACCATAAACTGAAGTAAAAAATAATCTTCCTCTTCCTTCTTCAACCTCTTTGTCTTCATCATTTCTGGATGCAAGAAAGCTCTTACCATAGCTTCCATTGTACCAGAAAGACAGAAGGAACTGCTTTGTTTTGCCTTTTAAGGAAAGAGCTTTAATCAAAATCCCTGCTGAACAACACTGACCTGATAAACAAAGATCCTGACTCACTAATGATATGTCTTGAAGCACTCTTACTGAGGATGAAATATTCCCATGAAACTGCAGAGAAAAAAACTTTGCATTATATTTTACACTTTAAATAATGAGAAAATATACCAAATATATGAATATCCCAGTGATCAACATGATGAAATATGAAAAAGTTACATTCATGTAATTTCTCTTCATTCATCTCTTCTCTGCTAATTGTTTCCTGTGTTTGTCAGCCAACCAGCTCTGGCTTCAGAATAGCTTGACCATGCTCATGGATGTTGATTTGTGTGCCAACACTGAATAAAGAATTTGAATGCTTTATAGTTTTCCCTGGTGAAAGAGGGAAGTCTGTTTTTCTGAGACCAATGAGGTAGGATGGAGGAACAGTTATATTGTTGCCTTTTCCTGCTAAAGTATCATTCCTTATTCCACTGGCAATAATGCTCCATCCATCTGACAACACTATCCAGTGTAACTTCTTTTTTTGTGCATTGTTCAGGATTTCACTGTCTTCCTAACTCCATTCAGAAATGAATTGGAGAATTTATTCTCACTATCTGTCTAGTTAGAGAGCATTCACTACCTTGTACTACTATAGCTGTGGAGAAAATGTCATTTAAAATGGCTTTAACTCCAATTTATTTTTCTCTGGTTGTCAAGCCATTCTCTTTCAGGTGCTAATGAGACTAGTGAAAGCAACTATTTCCACTAGCTGCTGAATCCTGAGCAGCATCAGGTAGTTCTACTCATCTACTCTTCTCTGTAGCTAACAGTAGCAAGGGTAGTAATTAACTGGTACTTTGCCATTTTTTCGACTTCGGGGCACAGGACTGTATTAAAAAAAAAAAAGTTTAAGCTTTTTTTGGTTGTATTTTAATTTTAGATCTCAGTAAAAATAATATTTATCTGACTAAAAAATAGCAAAGAATCAGAGCAGACAAAGCTTTCATTATGATTGGTATAAAGAACAACTGAGTGGGGTGACCATGATGTGAGGAATTTCATACTCTGAAGGAGGCTTTTCTAACAGAATAGTGATTGAGTCAGCACTCCTTGCTTCTCACTTCTTGTTTATACTGTCTCTTGTGAGACAGAGATAGGCAAGACAGAGTAAAAGGGTTTCACTGAATACATGGTACATTTTAGAGATCATGTTTGAAACTCTTTCTCTTTTCCATTTCTTTGCTACTGACATATATCAGAACTGTGATCCAAATTTCAAAACTGGTTGATTTTTACTCCGCGGCTATGACTCAGTAATTGACAGAAGGCTGCTGCTTGTAACTCTGCTAAGTTAAAAGCGCTATTTTGTAAAGAGCATTCTCACAAGAAAGCACAGCTACTACTCTAATTGAGTTTATCACTGACACCAATGACAATTTATTTCTACTTTGAAGTCAGTATGTAAGATCTACTTCAGGGAGAGCTGTGAAACTTGTTAGTACTAGAAATCACTTTTCTTTAAAAGAAAGAACTGCCTTCAATCTCTCCATTTAAAGACTTCACTGCCAACACATCACAATGACCAGTGTTCAGAGGCAAGTTTTTTACATGGTTTCTCACCTCCAAGAGCCTCAGCTTTGCTTTTTAGAGTTAGCAGTTTGTCTACCTCATCCTGTACTTAAAAATGTCTTAGGCATCAGTGCTAGCTAGTTCTTGCTTATTCTCCCATCACTAGTACTTCTATCATATAGGTCTACCCACTTTCAATTTCCACTTATGCTGTACCTCAGTCCCAAAGTACATCTTATTAACACTTCTGAAGGTAATAAAAAGGGAATATTACAGAACAGTATCCCCAGGGTGAGATGGACAAGACTGACAATTACCACTGTCCCAGAGAAAAGAACAAACAATTCATTCAATATAAAATGTAGACTTCTCTGCTTAGAATTAAGAAGAACATCAACAGACCTAAAGTAGAGACATTAACACTGAACTACTTAAAATTACAGACCAAGTTCAAGCTCCATTGAACTTAATGGATAAGCTCTTGGCTGATGAGTTTTGACACAACTGCTGTAAATTAAGAGCTTCTACATGTCCAGCATGAAAGAAAAAGAGCTCATACAAAGGTGTAAAGATTTTTAGCAAGCATCTCTGACTTCTTGGCAGTGACACAGAATGTTTCCAGCCATAGCTTGAAATGGTTCTGGATTTGTTCCATGATTATTCTATTATGAATACATTTGTCATTTCTGCTAAAGACTTTTTTTTCCAATTACCTCAAGACTAAACAGGATGTGCATGTTATTTAATAGTCTTCTACTGTAGTACTCATGTTTACATCTAGGCATGCTAATCAACATGCCTAGATGTAAACATGAGAAATAAATCAAGAAAGATTAGAAATAAATCAAGGTAAAGATCACCTCCACAACCAGTCTTCTCTATGATGCGAAAAAGGTGATGTGCATTTCCTGACATATTCAAAGGCACATTTTATATTGCAAAGTATTTACCAAAAAGGCATTAACAAGGAGTTAATTATTTTGCATTTTGAGAACAATATATGCAGAAAAAATAGGCATTCATATTAATTATTACAATCATCTTTTATGTTCCAAGATATAAAATGCAGTTTCATGTTCAAAACAAATTTTAGCAAATGGTTTCTGTGACAGCAACATAAATTCACAGCAATACACTATTTAATCTCTAATATGTCTTAAATGTTGCTTCAAAAATAATATGAACAAATTTTGTCTAACTTTTTAACACCAGCACCTCTCTATATGTCCTGTAGAGTGTAAAAATATATCACTGACAATTCCTGTATGAAATAATAGTAAGGTCTTCTATATCCTGTTCAACAAAACTTTTGAAGGTTTCAGAAGACACTTTAAGGAATTGTATTGCTATAGAAACTATAAATTAACAATATATATTATTTGTGTTACTTTGTTCATCTCAGAACTTAGACACCTGGATAGTTCCCAAAGCACAATGACTTCACCATTTATCTTCTTTGTAAACAGAGAAAGGCCCCAGGGAAAGTTATGCCATCATAGCCTTGGAATAAAAATTTATCTGGTGCAATTTTATTAACTCTATACTCTTTAACTTTTTCTCGTTCTATTGGCAAATGCAGATTGAAAATTATAAACAAAATGGCAAAGATTTCATAAATATAATACTCCATTAACAACATTAGCAGAAGTGTTCTGTCCTTGGGTAAGCCGACAACAAATTTCCATGTCTTCTGTCTTCCCCAGACACATTCAAATCCTTCTACAAGAGTATCTTCTCAGGGCACTTGATTGAAATTAGAAACCTGTTGATTCCAATTTATTACATGTCTGCAGCTCATCCTTTCAGAGTTTATGCTCAATAGGTCATGTCAGTCTGGGATGTAACTCCAAAGAACACCAGATTAGCACCAACCATGCTATGGAAAAGAGTTCTCAGGACTGGTACAAGTTGCATATTGTCAGGTTTTGTCTGCTGTTCACATGCAAAGCATGCTGAAGTACGGAGCTGGCAAATGTCAGACAGGTATAATTCCTGTACCTCTAAGTCCTTCCCAGATTCCTACCAGAGATATTTAGTCCATGAAAAGTGTGGTTCCTACATCTGACATTTTTATTATGTAGTGTCAGACTTTTCCATTTATAACATAGAGCAGAGCAGCCACAAACCCAATGAAGCCAGCAAATTTTTCCTATAATATTAATTCCTGGCTGTATGTATGCAAGTTTACGTGTGTTATTTTCATATATATAGTTATATCTATTTGTATTTTAATAAATAATAATCATAAGCATTAAAAAACAAGATATTTAAGTCCAGATCATACCTGAAATTTTTAAGAGAATTTCTTCACACAAATCCATTTTTGTGTTTCCACATAAGGGACAATATTTTTTGCCCTTGTTTGTAAATTAAAAATTAAATTCTTGAATTATGTGACTGTATATCCACACTTTTATAATATAAAAATTCTACACTCACATTCAGAAAATCAAAATGCACAAGGGTAAAGTAAAAATGAGGAATTTTTATTTCATTTTGCATGGAATAGATTTTGGTATAGGTTTTTTTTGAGGTTTGTGATCAAACCCTTTTGAGCCCTATTAACATATGTCATGTTTTGCCTGGAAAAAACACATGCATAACATAATTCTGCTAGATCTCTCACTTTTTACAGATTTACCTTGATAATGGAAATCTGCTGATTTCCAAGTAATTTCAGATTTCCTGATGAATATTTCACATAATGCATCAGATAAAAATTCAGTGTGCAGTTATACAGGACATGTCAAGAGGGACCATGTTTTATTCCTGCCCCTCAAATAGTAATGAATAGAGAGTTCTGTCAACTAACCCGTGCTCATTTAGAAGCAAGGCTGAGAAGTAGTCTGAATTGCAGAAAGCTTCAGTAGAAAATTATATAAGCAGAAATAATGGTTTAAGATCTCTTTCAAGTGAATTTGACTTTCAGATACTCTCAGGAAGCAGAACATCACAGAGCAGTAAGACACAAGTAAGTTTTACTGTAGCAGCTATATATTTAAACTTCATGAGTTACCATTGCATAACGCCTTGCTTCCAATTTCACCATACATTTCAAAGCTTGGCTGTGTACTTCACATAAAAAAATTATTTTCCAAGCAAAAGGGATATTTCCTCCTTTTTTTTTCTTTATATTTGTAGCATGTTTCCTTTTATCTAAGAGCAAAATTCCTTCAACATGAGCAAAAAAAAAGCCTCCCTTCAAAACTTGTCTCTCAAATTTTAGTATTCATTCGCACTCATAAAGAAACAGCAGATGAAATATCATCTCTGAAAATATTGAATAGAAAATATCTCCTTCCTTAGATGAAATCTTTTCAGCAAATTAATTTTTAACTCACTTTCAAAAGCCAAATTTTTTACTATGTGTTTGAAATTACATTGCCTTACTTAAGATGTGCAAGTTATTTTTGGAGAGCTTAGAAGTGATTTTAATATAGTAACTCTCATATCTAGTATTATCCTTTAATGTTTCAAAGCAAATAGCATTGAAAGACTACTTCAACTATGAAAAGCAATTAATATTGCTAATAATATTTTCTTTCATGATTGTTACAAGACAATCTATAGTCAAATGTCTCGCATATGACAAGTAACCAATTATTAACAAAATGCAGATTAGCATGACAACTAAAATCGCATGTAAAGACAATTGTCTGTGCTGTGAATTAGCTCCAGGCCAGGGTCACATTCCTGATTAATATACTGCCCCAGTTTCTGTATTCAAAGACACTGAGTATTCAAATCACAGATTTAAACCAAATAGATTTTATATTTTGAGCACAGGCTGCTCCCCTTTTAAAGCCAAGCTGAAGAATATAACCTCAGGCTGAAGGAAAGGTCATTCTTTAAGGATCCCCACTATGGAAGTTCTTTCTTGCCCTTCCCTGTCTCTACCTGTAGCCATGATCTCCTTGATCTCTTGGCCCAGTGATAAAAATTGTCCGAGTCTTCACTTAACTTTAACTTAACTAATACAACCAAAAAGGTGCAGAGTTTTATGAAAATTCTCACTCTTGAGATATGATTTGCAGCAATGCTACCAGGAAAGCAATGAGAGCATCTGACCAAGTGGAAGATTAGAGAAAAATAGTTCCCTTTCAGCAGTGACAAAAATGACCATCAAGCTGTCAGCAGTCTCTGTCTATTCAAAGTGAAGCAACACAGTATATAAGAGGAGCAACTGTGAAATAGCAGGGCATATATTAATTTTTTTTTTCTTTTCTCTAATGGAGACACAACAGGCAAATATAATCTTGAAAATATTTTCTTGCTCTGTATAATAGTAGGTAGGTAGTACAATGCTGTTGCTGTCCTCATCACCCAGCAAGACACCATTTCTTATTTGAGTTTGGATCTTTGAGCCAATTTATACAAAACTGTTCTATAAAAAAGAGCAACCCGTGCTACATAAGAGACAACAAAGCTGACAAAAATAGTTGTCATGAACTCCCATATAGTGGCTTAGGAGTTCCATTGAAAAAAGGGTTACAGATATCTCTAAGTTTGCTATGCTATCCTGTGAAATTTTTGGCAAAGACTACTGGTATAGCAGCTATTTGGGTCCTGCTATAAAGTGAACTTGTTCAAAATTATTTATCTAATAGATAATATATATATATCTTATATATATATATATATTATATAACATATGATATCTTTCCAGTATGATGCTCTTGTGATAATTATGGCTTCAAATACTTCTGTAGATGTAAACATTAGGTAGCTGTCAGAAAAAAAAAGCTATAATTGTAAAAAGCAATCTTTAGTTTGCAGGTTAGCATGACTCTGTTGAGTATAACATGATTAAGGAAAATTTTTCTCTTTTTCTTTTTTTAAAATACTGTACTTTTGGTGTCCTTGTAAGTCAGTCTCCAACAGAAAAGAAAATTACATAGCTCAGAATATAATTTTATGACTAGCATTATGGAAGCATCCATCCTGGGTTGGGCTGCTCTGCCTTTCACAGTCCACACATCAAATTTAGCTAGAAATTTACTCTATTTTTACCAGTACAAATTTCCCTAATAACAAAAGATTTATTTTGCCACCTGTTTTCATATTCATTATCTTAATTTGGCAAAGCAACAATCTGCAAGGAGACTGATTGTTTTAAGTAATACAGGGATGGAAATGGAATTTCCCATTAGAACTTCAATTGTTCATTTCTTGAAAACATAAGCTAGAGAAATGTGAAATAAATACCTAATGAAGGATTGACCATAAGGCTGATACTGAGTTCTAAAACTTGGACTTGAAGTATAAAAATTCATTATGTAAATAGGTTCTTTCAGGTTCAGCAAATAATCAACTATTACCAAGACCAGGCTGCTGCTCTGATGTGTGAAATGTGACCAGCCTACAGAATAACTGCTCTCCATGTGATGGTAGCACCTACTCCAGCAAACTTTAAGATTTTTATGCTTTATTGCAGAAGTACTTCCCACAGTAATAGCTTACACTCTCTCCCCATAGTGCAGTAATCACTGATCAGCAGAATGTCTCCTCTGCATCCAATGCTTTTAGTAGACAGATTAATCTGTGCTAGCATTAGTAGAGAACCTTGGCCTGGAGGACCTCAGGCCAGAGCACCAGGGATATTTTTTTAAGGTCTACAGGATCTCTAACAATGTTTGCAAGTTTGGCTTCACTTTCATCCTGACCCAAAAGGTTGCAAATTTAAGTGTACTGTAATTTTTCCTCAGTGCTACAATAATTATTGACATGCTGGCAGTGAAACTCTGAAGTATTATGCTGTTTTTCAAAAGTGGGAACCATGGGAAATCCCTATACTTTTAACCCTGAGAGATGCCCAGGTAGAAAACTCTATGGATTACCAGGAATAGTTCTGATATTCATGATTTGCAGCTTGCAAAACATTGAAACAGATACAGAAAGCAGAGAGTTATCCATGCCTACCAGAGCTTATTGTAACCCCCAAGCTGCAGATCCCTTAGCATTTGATTTAGAGCAATTGTAGGATTTGAACTGAAGCTTGCACCTATCATTCACCATCCACACAACACATTGAACAGTTCACTTCCCAGAGCAGGTGTGGTACTCACAGACAAGGTTTGTTTTGGAAGACCCTAATTTAGGTACACAATAAATGTTCTTCATCACTTCCTGGGAGTGGAAAACATAATGGTCCAAAACAGTGTTTGTCCTTTTGGCAATTTTGAACCACATCCATGATAAAGGCATCCAGTTAAGGATACTACACTCAATTCAATCAAAAATAAAAGCTTCAGGATGGAGCTAATGTGGTGGCCCTGGCACCAATGACTTCAACCTCTGGTCTATTCCCACTCAGTCAAATGATTTGCAAGTGGAAATACAGCCTCCACCTTTGAAGGGGGTCATGGGACTCTGAAAACAGACAATGTAATCATTGCCAATCAAATAAGTAATATCCTCAGCTTTTAATGAGGATGCCTGTAGTCTTCTCAGGTAGCTGTCACTCATACTCCAGAGAAAAATGCAGATCCTGCATCCCTATACAAACATTTAAAATAACTATGTATTAATTTTCCTTACAAGTTATTGATAAAGAATTTAGAAGTGCTTACACACTATTTGAGGAGAAACCAATATGGGAATTTTACACCTAATCCAATACAGAAATAAAATTTTAATGTAGACTTCTTGGCATCTGAGCTTTCATTCTAATTAAGGTTAACTCATAACTAAAAGAGAATGCTTTTTTTAATAATAGTGCATTACTGGAGGAGTAAAATCAATGCAACAGGCAGATAATTACATTTCTAGGGGAAAGAAAAAGACAAATCTGCAATTTTCAGAACTACTTCTTTAAAATCTTATTGACGTCTGTACATTCATAATCCCCACATCAAATAATTTCCAAAATACTGCTTGATAATTGCATTAGGTCAAGTAGTATCAACCAAAATTATTAAGCAATACCTGTACAGAAAATTCATTAGGGAACTTATGTAAGAATAAGTTTACAGGTACATTATGCATTGATTAGCCGTAAAAGAAAGACTTAAATTCAGCCCAAACACCTGAGCTACAAAAGGAAAATTATCTCATCCCTTTTCTCATGTCTTCCATTTGTTCCTGTGAATCTGACACCTTCACTGGGGGTTGCTTTTCTGCTGGGGACTTCTCAGCAAGGTGAGTTCCCACAGCTTGATTATCTGATACAATATCTGCTCTGACTCTCACTCATTTGTTCCTTATGCTGACTTTGTAGGGATTATCTGATTCTGCATGTTATCTGAAGTGTATATTCGTGAAACAATGTTACTATTTATCAGACCTTGAATTTTCAAGTTTTCAGCTGAGTCACCAGCCACTTCATTCCTACTTGTGCTGTGGTAATCTATCTTTTCAATAATGCTTATTTTGTGCCATTTTTCTAGTTTCTGCATGTTATGTATTTCCTTGTGACAGAACAACTGAAATCCTGGCAATAAATTAGAGAGGGATTAATTCTTTTGTTACCATTTATAACAAAAGGCCAACCCTCAGCAGGTCAGTTGTCTTTAGAGTAAATTAGGTTATAATCCATCAAACAGATGTTAGAACCCCATAAAAATAGGAGCATATGTGTACACTGACAAATTATGTGAAAATCATACAGATGATGGTATGAGAATATTTTATTCTTCCCTTAAGCATCATGTATGAAACATATTTTCTGAATTTCAGTTTGTCATATTTTACTGAATTTGTGATAATAAATAACTTTATCTGTAATTGGCATACCAGTAGCAATGTAAGAACAGCATGTTCACTTCTTGTGATAATGACAGCATTTGCCAAGACAAGGCAAAAGCAAGCCAAGGACCAGCTGAAGAAATTGACTTTCAGCTTTGAGTTTTATGTTGCCTTCATCCTTTTGTGCTCTCCCAGAGAGATATCCAAGTGCCCATGAATTTTTCTCTGATCCCCACACAAAGGGAATCCAAGTGCCAGGCTGGAAAGGAGCTGTGGTGTGTCCTGGCTGGGACACAAATGGCTAAAAGATCATGTTTCTGGGGTGCACCATGGCACTCATACTACTTTGGATAGTTCTAGTCTGATCCCCAGACTCCCAAATATACCTTGTTTAAGTAGTAGAGAGAAAGAGCCAGCTAGAAGCTGTGGGGCCCACTGAACACACAAAGCAAACTTGTAAACAGCAAATAGAGTAATCCCATTGAGAAGGCCCTGAAAAGTCAAAAAAACCTGGAGCTCCTCATAAAGGGACTTTGGAAGCATTCAGTCCCTCTCTGGACACATTTTCAGACACTTTGCATCACTCTTATCTAGGACATAAATAAAAATTCAGTTCACATAATTTTGTAGCCATATCATGAGGTAAAATAGGTGCCTAACTTAGGCACTAAGACTGCAGCAGCACGAACATTCAAGAGAGCAATGAGGAAATGAGCACACCGTTCATCCTGCCATACTCTGGCTCCAACTGGGCACTTCTGGTAGCTGCACTTCCTATTTTGGACACACAATTCATTTATTTCTTAACTGCATAGCGAATCAGGGTCTAGCACCTCTGGTTAGTCCAAATAGTAAAATCTAATCACAAGATAACTGTCATGCTGGCCATTGCAGTTATCTGCACCTGATGTAATGGTACAAAACTAGGAGTGTCACTTGTTTTACCCATTAACCCTGCAAACTATGAACAGATTGTATTAAAGGGACTCTTCAAATAATGCCCGGCCTACATTTTATTTTCAAAATTAATGATATCTCATGAAAATTATACCATTAAAAATTATAGAAATAGCAACTGCACAAAAGCATTTAAATTCTTTTAAAATTTCTATACAGTTCATTTCACTGACTTGAACTATTTAGAGTAAATATTTTTCTGAAAAATCAGGCAATGTCATAGAAAAATGTAATGGTGGTTAATAGAAAATAGAGACTCAGGCACTCAGGTGGGGTTCTAGATAATTGGCACTCAGCTGTAATTCAAAATTATATTGTAACTAAAATATGAACATTTCCCAGAAACATAAAAATTATTTTTAACTTTCTGTTTAGCTGGAATAATATCACCTATGGGTGTTTTCTTCTACCAAATCAGGTTTTGGTTAATAAGAGACATTAAATCCATTTTGCATTATACTGTTAACAAGGTATTTTTAACTTGTTTATATTTTGGGCACCTTTTGAGGTCTTTAGTTTGTTCCGTCAGAGTTGCTTTGAATTAAAACACATGTACTCCATTAAATGCATGATAAAAAGCACCAGACAATTTCAAGAGGTTAAGTGGCCATGATCTGTGCACTGTATGTACTGCAGCTGGAAAAAGATGCAGTTTGACACAGTATCTAATTTGCTGTGACATTCAAGTTTTAAGGGATATTCAAGGAGATGGAAGTCCTGGCTCTAAACATATCCCAACGTCTGCTGGTCTTCTGTCTGTTAACTTACTAATGAACCATGATTGAGTAAAGTAATGAAGAGTTTACAGAGAGCCCCAGGAAACCAATTTCCAATTTTGCAACCAGCAGGCTTTAACTTCACTGCAGTCTTTGCTAATTTTATCTAGAAGGGGACTTGGATACTAAATGCCATTTCTGCTTTGTGAATCAGACAGACTTTTCCAGTCCCTGAATATTTACTTGTTAATGAATGTCTCTTCTGCAGATCCATTTTATTTCCATCTGTAGTTGTTAAAAATAGGATGAATAACTAAAAAATTATTACTGAGAGAAATGAAATTATAATCACTGAAAATCAGAGACACTGTTAGAATCATGGTGAGAAGGAAATTTTAATCTTCAGTCTGATCTGGGATGAACCATGGAAATAGGTGTAAGAAAAATACAGACACTTAATTTTGAGGGGGGAAAAATAATCAGTGTGAAAATCTTTTATACATAATGTCTCTGTGTGACTGAAGAACCAGTGCATCTACCTACCCTGCATACAAAACAGCTCCATATGCAGTGCACAGAATCACATTTGCAACAAAACCGTTTCTCTTGAGCCAGTATCCTCAATGTTTGTCACACAAGGCAGTTGGAAAGAACAGTAAAATAGGAGAGAAATCAAATGTCAAGAGAAAAGATACATTTCTAAGTACAAGATTGTTACATATTTCTCTGCCGTACGTAAGGGTTTCTATAACCAGCCCCTATAAATTGCAAAGTCCTCATTTTTTTTCTCAGTAAAATATAATTTTAAAACAGAGTTTTCAAAGATGATAACACCAGTACAACATTTCAACAGTTATGTCTTTAAAGAATAATGCAGAAACACTTCTGTATTATATCTATAAAAACAACTGCAAAAGCAGTCTCTGTATTTCAGTACCTTTTAACTGAATTAATGTATTTCACAAAAATTGCAATCTAAAATGCTACCCATCATGCAGAAGGGCTTTTTTTCCCTCCCATTTTCTACTGATCCTGAGGCTGTAATTTAGAAAACTTGCAACATTTTCAGGGGATGTAATCTTGCAATTCTCAAAACAGCTTTGTCTGTGTTTTGTGTTTGTGTGAGTGCAGGTTGAGATGATTTAAAACCATAGAGCACTGTATATTATTTTCTTAGTGAATTACACTATTGTATTGACAGAGGAATGACTTGAGATATAATGATTAAAAAATGCGTAAAAGTGAAATTGTGTATTCTGTGGACAATGGAGTGAGGAGAAAGCTGTAATCTAAAAGTCATAAAGAGTGTGGTGGTAACTGTGCAGCTTCTATGGCTGAATATGACTCATACAGCTCTCATGAATTCTGGGTGCTGCTTTCGATTCTGTGGTCTAAAGGGCACTTAAATATGGGACGTGTTTTAACATTTCAGAGCCTCTCCAGAGTAAATATTTGAGATCACCACAAACTGAAATTCATCCTCTATCATTGAAAGAATCATACTGCATAATTATCAACCAGAAAAGAGCCCTTTTTAGCCTGGTTATGTAAAAAGCAAAAAAGCATTACCAGGAAAATATCGGTCTGGATTTCTGCCTCCAGTGCTATTATCTCAGTCAACCTTTTACTTATCTTAGTTGAGTGAAGAATTCTGTGTTACTTTAGGTCCTGATGATATTTATGGTAGTCTGTTTATTATCTCCATGTACTTAATATGCATTCTAGTTCACAATAAGTCCTGATGCATCCATAATCTATGCACAGTATTACTAATACATCAGATTTTGCTTTTCAGGCTTAAAATATAAACAAGATATTCACTAATGAACAGAATTCTATTAGAATCTCAAGAATCTAAGAGAAACACTCTTAGAAATTATAGACATATTTTTTAAAAAATTAAAATCTTAGGAAAACATATTCAGGCAAAATACATATTTTTCCAAAACAACTAAACCACTGATCTACGTGTGTAGGCTGCAAAGGTGAAAGAACATAGATGGAAGAAACAAGACTGAAAGAAGGGAAACCTGAATCTCTCAGATTATGTCTGTGGTCTTTCAGATGAGGAAAGGTAAGCCATTTGTTTTAAGAGCCTGTAGAAGGCAAGTCCTTAGATGCATAAAGTCCTTCACTAAACAGGCTAGTGCAATAATTTTCTTTGGTGAAATGAAATGGATTCATTTTTATGGAACTATTATTAACAGTTCCATACTCTAAGTCTCACTATGTCTATCTAAAAACACACAATTATTTAAAAAAATAAAAGCGAGTCTACTTTGTATAAAATTTCAAAACCACTAATTGAAAATGCATTATGAGAAAGAATTCATGGCTGAGGTACTTTATCCAGTCCAGTAACAGATTCAATGACATTTGCAGCAATAGCTCTCTATTATCCACATTGTATTACTTGGTAAATTTAGCAGAAAGAAGAGGATGGGAAAATATGAACATAAGAAATATGAAAATAATGAAACTTTAATGTAGCACAAAAAGTGTGACAGATGTAATATCACAATGAGTCATTAAATACTTCGCAGTCCATCTCTTTTTATCTCTCTCATCCTGCCACTATCAATTATTCCTAAAGTTTCTCCATACTCCTGCAAGACTTAAGGAAGCAAATTTAATTTATGATTTTTTCTTGTTATCTCTCCATCTAAACTGGCTACCGACACTTCAAGATGCTGAACCATGTGATGCAAAATCTCTTTGAGTGGAGGAAAACTTAAACATTTTATTACATATGCCATGAGCAATTTTAGTATTTGTTTGTTTCTAGTGTTCACATCTTTTAAAAAAAGCATGTCTAAACAAAATAATGATTACAGTTCTTATCTAATTTCCTCATCACATGCTTGCTTCTTGTTTTTATGCCCACAACATATTTAAGTAGAACTTACAGTCTTTTTAGTGTGGATCAATGAGGATAAAAGAGTGTCTTGACCAGAACTCATTTGTCCTTGTCAGCTGTGGATAACCAACTAATACACTTAAAATAAAATTATACTGGAATAGCCTGATTTTATTAGGCTTATTCAAATTAATAAGTACTATGAAGTCTTTAAGACCTAATTTAAAGTTGTAATAGTCTACAGAGGTGTACTGAGTTCACCAATATTTCATACAGTAAACTGAAGCAGTCTAGCATATAGAATGAAATCACTTTTTTTTCCATAAAAATAAATTGCTCATTCTGACAACAAGGTAATGCCAAAACCAAATTAAGTATTGCTTAATTCTACTTATTCTTTTCAGCTCAATTTTTTTTTTCAATAAGTATAACCCATGAAAAAATAAACAATAAATATTAAGAAACCCATTAAAATATTAAGAAACCCATTTTCATTTTAGAGGTCCAGGTTATTCCAGACCCATTTATTTAAATATTTAGAGGGATGCATTATATATGGGGGTTACATAAGTGCAAGGTTAGGGTTAGTCCTATTTCTACTGTGCAACAGAACTGTTACTCTCTCAGCCTGGCAGGCTCAGTTATGGACATTTGTGCCTAGTTTCTATTTCCATTTAAAATGTACTCTTACAATAGCCATTCAAATGAGATTCAAGAGCACATTACAAAATAATAGGGAACATCTTATTAGATAATCTGAAAAGAAAATCTCATCATAAACAAATTAATATTTTACCATCTGCTTCACATTTTTAATGCACATAGTCTTTTTTTAAATGACTTTATGACTGGAATAAATTGAACTGGTTCTATGTGAAATAAATATTAAATTTTTGGGAAATATATAGGACAGATATAACTGCAATTATTTAAAATTCAAAATCTGCAAAATACAAAAGCCCTTTGTACCTTATTGAAAGTGCAAAGTAATATACATTCTAAAAAACTGCTATGCATAAGCTGCATGATTATAAAGAACCAGAATGATTTGTGTAATCTGCTCCATTGGCAAATTTGACATATATAGGAAATCAGTGTCTGTTGCCTATTTCAGCTAGAATGATATCCTAGACATTTTCAGTTCATAAGGTGGGATTTCACTATGCAAATCACATTTCTGGTCATGACAGAGGAAACAGCTATTTTCAATAGCAATTATACAAGACATTTTAGACTGAGATAGCAAAAATGGACACTTCTTAGGTTTCTGCAGTGGACAGCAGGATCAGTTTCAGGAATCCCACTGAATAGACTAGACTCCACTGAATATATTTTTATACACAAGCAGGAGGTATATTTTAAGCATCCTAACCTTGAATAGAATCCAACTCATTCTATACCACTCTGCTGAGCCCCTTCTTGTACTCTGTTAAGTTTCCTGGTCTGACACCCTGTTTGAGGTTACATTTGTTAGCAGACAGGCCTCTTTAGTGGAACTGATGGGCCTCAAGTGTTGAAGCTTTCCCCTCTCTGTCACAACAACCTCTTTATTTTTTCTGATTACTTAATTTCAAATATGGTTTCGACAAGAGGTCATAAATGTTATTCCAAAGTTTAACTGACTTGCCAGCTTTCTGAGAACCCAGATTTCCTCAGCATAAAGAATACTTTAAAACTCCTGTTTTGAATAATCTGAAAAATTCCTTACTCATCTGTACCAACTGGAAGTTGTATAAAACCATCTACATTAAGCATAATTTCCTCAATCTTCATAGAATAATATGACATAAAAACATGTAGTGTTCTAAGTCAATAAAGCTCTCCACATTACTCCCCTTGCTGCTGCCTGTTTCCCTGCCTTCATGACTTTCTTTCTCTTAAGAAGATGATAAGTGTTGACATTCTCATGTTGTGTAGGGCTCTGACCTCAGCTAGTTGCCAGGTACCTACTAAGCCACTCTTATCACTCCCTCTCTATTAACAATGCAAGGGGAGAAAAAAAATACAGAAAGCTCATGGGTCAAGATAAGGACAGGGAAATGATATTACAGGCAAAACAAACTCAACTCGGGCAAATTAATTTATTGTCAATAACGGAGAAAGAAAACGGAGAAATAAGACCAACTTAAAAATTCTAAAAACCCCCCAACTTTTCCTCACCCTTCCCTTCTTGCCCTGCTCAGCTTTGCACTCAATTTCTCTGCCTCCTCATGCTGAGTGGCCTAGCAGCATGGTGAGCAGGTGTTTCAGTCAGTTCATTCCACATCGTGTCTGCTGCTCATTCCTCCTCCTGCTCTTTCCTCCCTGTGCACTTTTCATGCTCCAGCATGGGGTGTCTCCTGAGGAAGAGTCTTTCACAAGCTTTTCCAATGTGAGACCTTCCCACAGGATGCAGATCTTCAGGAATGTTTCAGCATGGGCTCTCTATCAAAGACAGTCCTTCAGGAACACGCTGCTGCAGCGTGGCTCCTGCCTCCATAGGGCCACAGGTCCAACTAGGGGCTGAACCAGAATCTCTGCTCCAGGTGCTGGAGCACCTTCTCCCCTCATCCTCCACTGACCTTGGTGTTTCCAGACTTGTTCCTCTTACACATTCTCACTTCTTTCTAACAACTGCTGCTGTGAACCTATTCTTTTTTCCACTTACTTAAATGTGTTATGACAGAGTTGCTCCCAACAGCACTGATTGGCTCAGCTTTGGCCAGCAGCTGGTTCATCTTGGACTCAACTGGCTCTGTCCACACAGCCAGCTTCTGTAATCTTCTAACAAGTCACTCTTGCAGCTCTCTCCCCTTCACAATCAAAAACTTGCCACATAAGCCAATAGACACAAATGCAGATCACATATCTGTGGGTGCTCCTGAAGGAAGTGATTTGTATTTTGCTCAGCCAAGCTGAGAGCAATATTCATCTCAACAGTCCAGGATGTCCCTTTCTGAAAGGTTCGAGCTATCCCTATCTCTGACGGGGGCTAGAAACCCATGAGAGGGAGACAACACTGTAGGGACTTTTTTCTTACACCAATATCCTGGAAAACCAGAGTAGTTTTCAAATTGAAGAAAGACTGGGTTGTATTTTAGAATATAAACTAGCATAGTTCATTCTTAAGTAAAAAATAGTCTAAGGAAATGTATCAGGTGAAATATTAACAGCTTCTTATTTTGTACCATGCTGCTCTTAGATACTTTAGGCCTGCCCCATGAACCTCTGTTTGGTGACTTTGCTTCAGCTGCCTAACTCAGGAAGTGTCTGAGATGCAACAAAATCTGCCCAGTATTCTCTGATCCATGTGATACTTTTTCCACCCTCCATGACTGAAGCCTTTCTGTCCCCTCCTCTTTCCAGTAGCCTCTCAGTGTCTGTACAAACTGCAGGCACCCATCTCATTTCTGTGCCTCCCTGATTACATCTGTTTCTCACATCAGGCCTTTCCTGTGACCTTCTGTCCTTGAGCAGCTGCTGTAAGAAAGGACAACCATCCCCTCTGAGAAGGCCTCTGCCCTATCTAGTCCCATTTCTTACAGAAATATTACATGAAACAGGGTATATGTGTTTTTGTCAGAGACTTCTAGGATGTTTTTCTTCCTTTCTAATCTTCCTTGCTATTTTCAGTCTTTCTGTCAGTGTGGATGTCTGGCAGCTTCTAACCTATGTAGTAGGTTTTGAGTCAGTCCTCTCCATTCATCTTAGAAGCTAACATGGAGTGATGTTTCATGCCCCTAAACAATGAATATTCATCACTGGATGGATGACATTTTGTTTTTTTAAATAAACTAAGAAATGTGAAATGAGATTTTTAGTACTAATTCCAGACAGATAACTAAAGAACAGAGATGACATACAAATACTATCTTTCTTAAAAAGGATCCCTAGATAAAATCAGCAAAATTACATGCTACATTGAAGCAAAAATTGGTGAACATTTTCTTGAGTGCTATCTACCTGACAGACTACACAGTTAGGGGATTTATTCCAGAAATATGAATTTGCAGATAGAAAAATATTTCTAGCCCCTAATGCAAAAAGAGGCATTTAAAACAAAACTATTGATATGGCTCATTTTTTAAAAATTATCAGAATATTTAAAATGCTATTATAAATGTGGATAAGTATGAAATCCATTTATGGGTATTCTAAATGCTGGTGTCATCTATTTTTCTCTTTGAAGATGTTAAGAGCTAATGATTAGGTTTAAAATTCAGATTCTAAAAAAGGTGTAAACTTTTCATCTGTAAGATCCTGAGACAGCATTTGGGATTTGGTTACAGCCTCAGAGAAGAACTATGTTTCTTGGCAGGAAGAGGAGCATTGTCCAAGGGGACAGCACAAGCCACAGGCTCCCTGGGGTCAGGTGCCAGGAGCCGTGGGGGCTCCCTTGGAGGGGCAGCACAGCAGGACCTCTTGGCCAGAGCCCATCAGCCAGGGGCCATCTCACTGCTGTTCTCACACCCATCAAAATCAAATGTTTTTCAAGTGCAATACAGTCTAATGTACCAAAAGTTACAAAAAACAAACAAACAAAAAAAAAAACAACCAAACCCTGAAGGTTTCTAAAGGGAAGCACTCTTAACCAGACTGCAGTTGTTTGCAAGCCAGACCAATCAATGTTAGATATGCATGGTACCTGGTAATGCATAAAGTCTAAGACAGAAATCAGAAATTCTTGTCTGTAAAATTCTATATGACAGCGTGACTTTTCCCCACATTAGTAAGGAACTGATAAAAGTTGTGCTGTTACAGAAAGATTTATTTATTGTGGGCATTTGCCTTGCTTGACCCCTGGACATTTCACCTGAGTTGGAAACCTTGTTAAACAAAGCATTTACACTGAACTTTCTCAGGGAAGCCAGAAGAGAGCAGTAGGTTTATCCCTACAGGACTGTAAAATTTTCCAGTTTATAAGGAACATTCAAATTGAAACTTTCAATCAACTCCTAAACACTAAAATGGTCAAAAGATGGATATCAATACCAAAGGTCATAAGACTCAACAGAGAAAAATCTAAGTCCTCCTCTGCTTCCAAAAGGAGCTAAGCATGTGCCTAAATACACATAAAATGTGTGGTGCAAAAAATTCTGCATTTTTCCCTCTACATGTTCATATTCTAGGCACACTCTAAGATGATGACTGTTACAAAAAAATGAGATCTTTGTCCTGGCTCCCGTTAATTTAATGGGTTTGAATTAGTCAGCTGAGAAACTGTGTAGATATCAGTCTGCTACCAGAGAAACCCAAAGACAAATTATCTTGTCTGGTCTTTTTCTCTTTTGCTCAAATTTTTACATCACGTATTTAATCTAAAAGGCCCAGTCTTATGAATAGCACTATTGTATAATTGACTGACTAATGCATAATGCAGTTTTTATATTAATATTATATATTCATATTTTTCCATATTCACATTTTTCCCATGGCAACTGCTGTATGGGTACAGAATCCCATGCTACTAAATTGATATCAAACACTTTAATATAAAAAGATATTCTTTATGTGCATCCCAAACACTGCTTCAGTGTTACTATTTATCTTATATTAGTGAACATAATTTTTCAGTTAAAAAAAAAGTGCTAAAATTGTCAGTTTAAGTATGATCAAAGCCATGATGACCTATGGGTCATCAAACAACGAATTTTGGGGCGTGAAGGCATGAGTTGTTGTCCAGATCTTTTCTAGCCTCACAAATCTAGGTCTTGCTGGCTTAAGTTTTAAAATATATTTTTATTGTTTTCCAGTGTAAGATGTAAGAAAAAAATTTCACTTTTTTTTAAAGATCTAGAACTTAAACTGTGCACAAAACAACAGGAGATGGACTGCTATGTTAAGACTGAGACACAAAAGCCAAGATCCTAAAAATGCTTCAGCCCTATGGGGAAAATATGTTTTCCCTAATTTGTAGACGTTTTGTGAGGCAGTCTCTATATTGTAAATTCCTATGATTTCAGTGAAGAGGAGGATATCCTTTCTGATCATCAGAGCAAGATCTGACTGCTGGTCTCCATTTAAAATTAAGTAACATATTTAACAGCCCTGCAACCCATTACTAATCCTTGTACAGTTAATTCAGTCCTAGTCTGAGTGATAGTAAAGAATGGGAAGGAAGGGAATACAGAATATTTTTTCATGTTTTGAATGCACTCAACATGATGACTAATGCCAGCTAAATAAATAAGCAAAAGCATACTGAGATTCCACAGAGAATCACTACAATGACACCTGCTTTGAAGCAGAGGAGAACTTGCTTCATGTAATAATGGGACTTACTTGAGCTGATCAAGAGGAATGAAGTGCAATCCTGGCTGATATGACTTTGGCTGTATGTTTTATTCCTATAAGTTTCATAAGCAGGAAGGAATTGGAATTTGGCAATCTGAAAATAGTAGCAGAAGGCTTGTTTAAAAAAAAAATAGAGAGAAAACTACAGGGGAAAATAACCACACAAGGATTCAAACTGGTTTTGTCTTTAGTGCGTGTGTCTGTAGGAAGGTTTTGCATGTAGAGCAAATTATTTGACAACCATAAAAAATAAGCTAAGATTTCAGAAACCTCTGTGGTAAATACAAACTGACAGCATCTCTCAGATGATAGGTTTGAAATAACCTTCAGTCCCTTATAAAAATGCACAAGGTTTTTCATGTTGTTCTGAAGCAGAATGTTTACATATCTTAGTTCATCCATCTCCTGAGTAAGACGATAGAGAAAAATTCACACCTGTAATTCAGAAGTACATATCTTGGTCTCTGAACCAGTTTGGTATTTGTAGCATGGGTTTTCACTGCACTAAACTAACAGGTGGCTGTCAAGCACATTTGCAAATAACAGGGAGAAGCTGTTGTGTAAGAAGCCGAGGTATGCACCAATTATTCCACTGCTAACAATTCTATTTACTTTTGCATCCTCATTACTGTTAACAATTTTTATTACAATCTGTGGGCTTAAAATTCTGCACTTTGTTTCTGCACTGACTACTGCTGAAAAGGGTAGAGATTTTTTGGCACTTCTACCTATTGAAGAGACAGCTGAAATTCTTGACCAGACAGCTGAAGATACTTTAAAACTTCAGAAGTCATAAAACTCTTTTTGTCTTCTGCTGTATGTATGTATGTCTATCATTTACTAGAGCTGTAGGATCTGCTCTGACTGAAACACTCTCAGTTTAATAAATCCCCAACAAATCTAACAAACAAGTCCAGGATCTGGTCTGGATCCTGCCCCAGTGGCCTCAGGATTCACTGCCCTAGTGCAGTTTATCAAATCCCCCCTTATGGCATGGTGAAATGCCATAAGGTAGGATATGGCCTCCAGTGCTAAGACAATGCAATCTGTGACTGGGGCAAGTGCAGCTGTGCAAATGGCTCAAGACCAGAGAATGTGCCAAGTCCCCTTGGCAAAGACAAGTGCACAGAGTCAAGATAAAAAAAGAGTAAAGGGGTAATGTTGCTTGTATTCATTTACTAATAAGAGCATGTGAGCCTGAACTATTTTACCCAGCAAACAGAAAAAAGAACAGCTGTGAAATTTGATTTCTGCACCTTATATGCCTGTCTTAGAACAAATGTTTGGTCCTTCTTTCTTTTGTCTACAGGAAGATATGGACATGTAGTCAGACTGCAAGGTCTGTCTTGCGACAGTCTCACATAGTCTCTCTACTTCTAGTTAGCCTAGAAACTTTGATCAGAATTTACAGAACAGTAATGCCAAGCAGCTGGAATCCTGAGGATACCCCACCTCAGAAGCTGCCTGTGGAAATACTTGGCAGGGAAGCTCACATGTATCAATACTGATACTGATCAATACTGATTCTTACCTGGGTAAGTATCAATGGGATCGATAGCATCGTTTTAGAATTATTCGGGCCAGAAAAAAGTTTTTGAAAAGCAAGATTTTTGACAGGAATGAAACCTCCCATTCTAGTCACTCCTGATAAGGGACCCCACTTCTAATGCAATCAGCAAGCAGTGAGGGAGAAAAAGCCTGACCTTACAACTGACTAGTATGCATCTTTTTTCTGAATACATTAATCAAGTATATATTCAATATTCTCTAGCATCTAACCCTGATTTATAAAGAATGTTTATTTTAGCTTGTATTTTAAAACTAGTTTAATCTCTCTTAGTAGATAAATAAATACATTAACAGGTATATTATGTGACATTAAAAAACAAAAAGCATGTTGGCAAAAACTGCTGTGAAAAACATTAAAATAGAGGCTTTTTCTCCACTATATTTTGTAGTATTGTCTCCTGTAATACTTTTTCACAAGCAAGTTTTAGGTGTGTTATCCTTTTCAGCACTTCAGAAATGACTTTGTAGAATACAAATAGGACAAATCTTCCGTTCTGTCACATTTGAATAAATTCCAAACATCTTTGAAGTTTTCATGACCTCCTTTTGCAAACTCTTTGAGAACCATAGATGAAAAGTAGTCATGATGCTAGATAGATATTATCATCTCTTTTTTATGCAGTTAGGGACAACTGACATTTATTTTTCACCTATTTGTCACATCAAAAAATATTTAAATTCCAGATTTGCTAAATGTTAAAAATTTTTTTCTGCTGCGTTGCACCAAGCTGGATCAGACTCCAAAGGCCCCGGGATCAATCTTACAGCTCTCCATCTGCATCTTTGAAAGTCACTTTTTGTCTTGGGGCAACATTGTAGACAACTTCCAGAATCATGTGATGAAAAAGACATTTTCAACATCTAATTATGTTTTGTATTGTTTGTCTATAGTTTCCGTGTATACATATATTTATATAATGATAATTTTTTGTAAACTAATTCATGCTTCAACAGCAATTTTTTTTTCAGTTACCTGCCTGTAATTCTCTCCCAACAATATTCACTGTCATGATACAGTACAGTCTGTCCAAAGACCAAGGACTTGACAGAGAAAGTAGGGTCCATACAGTACCACAAGCATGTTTTGCCCACACATCAAACAACAAATTGCAGATAGACACCAATATGCAATGCCAGGTGTAGGTGTATTGTCTTTGAGTCAGTATGGCACTAATTTCTAACTAAAGCTATACTTCTCTTGGTTGAAACATGCTAATATCCTATTATTTTGGCAAATGAGCAAAACAAATTTGTGATGATTGTGTTAAATAATCCTTGCAGATGTACCATATACAAGATTTTTTTTAATGACCATGAAAGTATAAGGAACTAACTTCCCTAATTGCAAGACAGAATATATGAAACAGAGAAAATTATTGTCATCCCTTATTCTTTAACTATTATTTTGGAGCACCAGCTAACACCATATTTGTTAGTAGTTGGCTAACCAAAATATAATTTGCTACATGAACTTTTAGTAGGTCACTCTTAGTTCTTTTACCCCCAAATAAAGAAAAAAACTCTAAACTCCTAGTCCTCTGCGCAGGATGTGTATGCACACTGAACTGGGAGTAAGCTGCATCATTTTGCTTAACTAAAAAAAGAAAGGTCACTTACTGTCAATAACTGTGTCTTCTGCTGTATTTGCAACTATACTTTTGCTGAGTTCAATCTCTGTTATTGACTGACATGGAAGTGCCATTGCTAAATAAGAAAATGTACTGCCTTTATTTTGCATATAATATACTGCATTTCCAGAAGGAGGGCTATGAGGTCACTTATAATTTTCTTATAAAAATAATGTAACATTTAATGAACCCTAAATGTAAGATTCTCTAGTCTATTTGCCCAAGAAATCTTCAGATGTCATGGCACCATCCTAAAATTTGTTGGGGAACAAAAGCAAATAACAAGTTCTTCTGGGCATTACTGAGTAGAGGAAATGAAGTCAGTTTGTAAGAAATTAAGCTACGATTCAGAAGATAAAATCAGATATGCCAATTCAACTGACTATGGTCTAAAAATGATAAAATAAATTTAAACAAGTACTGACAAATTTGTTTAAGCACTATCAACATCATATTATATCTTGCAACCCAGGTACAGTATCTGCTTTACTATCCCCATTTCTTCCTAGAATTTCAACTTAAATTTTATTGGCCTGGACACCGAATGACAAAAAATAATTTTTTGTTAACAGTATCATCTTTTTTGCCAAAAGAATTTTGAAATTTCCTTTGAGACATGTTTTAAGATTTCAGGTGCTTCCACAGCATAACTACCTACACCAAGGACATAGGTAAAGAAGGAGCAAAAGTAAGCTGAAAGGCAGACTATGTGCAAGTCCAAAGAGGAACAAGATAGTGGTGAAGAAATCTAAAATAGAAAATAAAAAAATTAAACCATAACAGAGGAAATTCTTCTCCTTTGTTCACAGGTAACAGGTGAATGCACAGCTCAATCTGCTTAGACAACAAAATATAAGACCCTGTGGAAAAGAGCTTTAAAATTACAGTTGGCAGTAAATACCAGGAGAGGAGCAGGGAACTATATGAGCTAACAAATACTACAGGCCTGTGAGCAAATAACAACGTGAAATTCTCTCTTTGCATCTGAATATTTTTGTGGACCAGATAGGGAAGCTCTGAGGCAGTCTTCCTCTTGGAGCAGAAAAAACACAAACCAATTTAATATTAGTTATCAGACAGATAAACTTATGAAAGAAAGCACACAAATACTTGTCTGTGATTGCTTTGAGATCTCTTTGGTGAATGAAGGATCCATCTACTTACTTTGATTATTTCTTTGATTATTATCTTAGAGTTTATTTACAATATCTTTACATCTTAGCATGTAAAGAAAATAAATCTTAGCATGTAAAGAAAATAAATATTAAGTAGAGAAAAGCAGTTGTAGTTTTTGCTGTTAGAAGCTATATGACAGAAACATTCACTGCTTCATTACTGGATTGTTGATATCCCAAAATGAAATCTGTAGAGTTACAGCAAGACAAGAGAGACTGGAACACTGCAAGAGTCTTCATGGATTGTCTGCTCTGTTATGAAATTGTCTGAAGGCTGATAGAAGATCTCAGATACTCTATATCTGAACCATATTTAAACACGTGTTGTGGATATCTTTCTGACTTTGCCTTCTGGCCTACAGTGGATACAGAGGCCTCAAAGTTAGGAAAAACATTTCTCCTGTGTAGTGCACAGTTTAGAGTTTGTTAGATAACCAATGTAAACCCAACTTGTGTAGAAGTAGCCTCTATTTGTTTTGAACCACTGTAGACATCCCAGTGGCTGCAACTCGTGTTGTGTAAGGCCTGATTGAAAAGTAGAGTCAGTCTGCTCTTTTCCTCTTTTCCTTACTTTTTAACATTGCTTGTTCTAGGACTCATTAAATTCTGGCACTTTTGTTTGCTTGCCACAGCCACTTGCCTGATTAAGATGTCTCTGTAAGGAATATGTTATATAATCTTGCTTTGGAAAATCCAGAGATCAACAAAAAGAGCCCTGAAAATATTTTTTAAAAATATTATTTAGATGCAAATATTTGTGTTTAACTAGATCCTTTAGTATTTGAGTAATGAGATAATATTTTTCCACTGATACAATCAGAAACCAAATGATGCATTTCCTTCTGAAGATTATCAAATGAGTTGAATTTTGATTGGAAAAGAAGAATAGAAACAGCTTATACTATGAATAACCTTTATTGTTTTAGTAAATTGCTCTATCTCTAAATTTCCTAATAGCTAATCCTGTTCTAGAAAGACATATTTTTAATTATTTATATTTTTCTCCCTGAGATTATTGCAGAATTTTATTTTACATCTACCAATAATCATGTTGAATGTGTACATAAAAAGATATATAATACATTTTTATACTAATTTAACATAGCCAATTTTGACTAAGAATGAGGCTAGAAGATTGTTGCTTCATGAGTTTGTCATTTTAATAAAAATGTACTTATCTTTAAATTTAATTAAAATTAGGCAAGTATTAAGAAGATAGATCTTAAATTTTTTATGTGTTCTGTCTTCCAACTTAGCAGAAGTATTTTTACTTCTGCTGATAAAGTGAAGAATGAATTTTCATCACTTCACAATGCATAGGTACCAGAAAATGTGCAGCACTGAGTTACACTGACATACAGGCTCCTCTGAGACATTATATGGTATATCATCAAATGTCACACAGTAACTCCTTTTTGCTTCAGGGGATCATTGTTCATCCTGATAATTAAGAGGACCAGTAAAGCTGGTGTTTCTGAATTGGAATGGGAAAAGTTGAACTTATTCATGATAAGCAACTCTTTTTGTGGAAGCTGGGTTTCATTATAATAATACAGCCCTTAGTCCATTTGTAAAAGAAATGTGAAATTATTGCTTAGATGCTTACATATACCTGTGTTTTCCAGACGCAAATTTTGGGGCAGAAAACAAAACAACTTTCTTATGAATTGGTGTATTTTTTGTAATATCCTTTAGCAAACTCAGCACTGCAGATCTGCTGCAATGGGCTTTTCAGCCCATGTATAAACAGGCTAATGCCCTGCTCCATGAAGTTCATGCTGGCCTTCGTTTCCCATAAGGATGGGCAGCCTTGCCCAATGCACAGATTCTATAAGGATTTAGGTTTAGGCAGTGTATGTTGACTGTGAGGACAAATACAGATAAAAAATTGTAGGATCATAATAGGTTCTGGTAACCTGGAGCCATTATTGAAAATGCCAATTAACACAGCACCACAAGTGGAAGAGCTGAAGAGGTCACACTGTGCTAGCAAGCTGCCTTGTGTACTACCAGAACCCCAGCAAGCATCTTGCCATCACCTCTGAACTACTGAGGACACCAGAGGGAACCAACACACCAAATGAGATGCTGCTGAGTGGCACCCACATGAAAAAAGATTGGAGGTAAGACTAATGAGATGATACCAGATGAGCAAATTCAGTCTGCATCAACAGTAAATGTTTTGGCTGACTATCTGTCCATGGTCTGGACTGCTTGGAAAAATATTAGTCTTTTAAGTCTTGCAAATGCCAACAAATCCATATTTCCTAGATTGCTTCTCTTCCGCTATTTCTCCTTGTGTCTATCTGTTTTCTTACAGGAACATAACAGCAGAACTTAAAGGTGAGTTAAACATCTTCCATTAAGAGCTGTATGACAAATCAGAGCACTCCAGTGGAGATGTCTTAGACAAACACTTTTTCCTTTCCAATAAACAGGGAACTGAAAACATCATTTTACATTGGGATTTTCCATTCAAGCTTCAATTTCTTGAGAGTAATACACTAATACTATTAAATTTAAAAGCAAGAAAGCACTTCAATTTCACTTGCAGGGAACAGCAGGCAATATTACTGTTATCTGTTGGAAAGAGCTCAAGGTATTCTTAACCTTTCAGTTTTCTATTCACCTCTGCAACTTTAAGCATCCTCTTGCTTGAAAAATTCTCCAGCTACCCCAGAGGTGGACTAACTTTTGCCTTTCTTCTAAGTTAGGTCAAGTTTACCCCTTTTACTCTAATTTGGTGTATTTCAATTCTTTGCTTTAGGGATTTTTTTAGAAACTGGGAAACAGTTTCTCCAGTTAGTAAAGCAACAGGATTGATTCAAAGTCTTGTTCCTATTTCCTTTCTGGACTGAAAAGAATTGAGGCACACAAAATCTATTACTTAGCATTCTTATATGTTATGTCTCCTACATGCTTTATTTGTTCTAGATTATTGCTGCACTCTATCCACTAATATTTTTGACATCTGCTTAGTCTGAAATCTCCCCATAGCAGAAATATTTTTAAGAATATTTAGATAATTTGCTGTTGGAGAAGCTTTGAAGAAACCCAAAGATATGATAACAGTAAATATCAATATACAGAATTATATATTACATTACCACCATTTGCATATGGTGCTGATATTTATAGCTACAATTTCTATTAGCAATTAGACTCTATTGTAACCCTTCTGTGAGCCTTCTAGCTTTTATCAAAAGTGCCTTTAATCTAAAAATGGGACTTTGAGATGGTTAACTAACTTCTTTTCCACTTCCTGTTTTATTTTAAAAATGCTTTATCCTGGTTTGGGGTAGTTTCATCTGTAAACAGCCATCAAATCAGGTAAATGGGTGAATAATAACCAACATAAAATATTTATAGGTGTAGAAATTAAAGGACAAAATAGGAAAACTATAGTATCAAGACTGCTCAGATAGGACACTGATAGTGACAGAGAGAGGGTGAAGTTGATTAGAAGCTAAGGAGAAAAACCGAGTTATGAGACTCCATCTATGATATAGATTGGATAGAAATAACTTTTCAAGTGTGAAATCAAGATTGCATTTCAGGCAAAATGACAGCTTTGCAGATCTGATATAAAATTTACTTTCAAAAACCCTGATGAAAAAATATAATTATCTATTGAAGAAATAAGAAAAGCTATACTGGCACTGTAGCACCACTTAATTTCAAAAAGAATTACATTAAAAATAAGGAAAACTTCTAGAAAGAAAAAAAAAACCCAAACCAACAAAGCTAAAACTGCAAACATTGGAAGATAACACATTAGAAATTCAAAACAAATGTGCATCATTTGCCAAAATGCTTGTGGAAACATCACAAATAAAGCCAGTATGGCTAAACAACAAAGTAAAGGAGAGTATTTAAAATAAGAAGGCATACTTCAAAAACTTGAAATTTTGTTGCAAGGGAAAAAAAAAGTAAAAATTGTTTAGGTACAGCATATCAAAAAGCATAAACACATTTACTAAAACCTTGTTCCAATGTGTTTATGGTTAGGGAATCCTCTCCAGGGATGCCTTTGAAGAGATGACCAAGGTATAAAAACATAGAGAAGACAGGGCCACAAGAGACACATCGTATTATTCTTTTCAACCAAGCTTACCAGCAACCAAGGTAAAGCTTAGAGAGACATCTGTGTGGCAACACGTAAAAATAGAGGATTTATCTAGAACTGGACTGACAGCAGAAGGTATGAGCAATCTTAAAAATGTTTGGGGCTTTTTCTTCATTTTTCTGGATACCCACATGACACTGACATTAACTCAATTGAAGTTTCCCAGTTTGGAGATGCAAGACTAATTGCTTGTTTCTGACAGATTTTTGAGAATTTAATATCTGAAAAATGACAATTTTTGTATTTTCAGAGATACTTTTCAAGTTATTTCTCCTTAAACAGTGTGGTGAACATTATCTATGTAAGTGAGAAGAAAATGAGATTGTCAGGTCTATAAGAAAAGAAATGTGCCACTTACAAATGTTAAAGATCTCCAAAGACTGATTTATCAGAAATACATTGAATCATAAATAAGCCAATATTTCTTTGAAGAAAGGGACTGTCCCAAAATAAAAATTGCCTTTAGAGCAAATGGTGGTGGTGGGGGAAATGGAAACAACTTATTGAATATGTCTGTTTAGAATTTATATGTAGATGATGATTGGAATATCTTCACAGATGTTTTAATGTAAAGAAGAAATTCAAGAAGAAAGTGTAATAAAGTACAATACTGTTTTTCTACTTATATAATGTGAATATCATGATAAAGAGATACATCTTAATATCTTTTCAATGAGTAATGTAAAAAGTCAAAAACTGCCTTCATCCTCTGGATAATATTCAAAAGTTGTTCCCTGGACTATTAAAGATTTACTGTTTTGCTTCTGTGAAGGAGAGGACATACATTGAAAAAGCTGTAGTAGTATTTGAGATTCATTTTAAAAATTGGTAAAACTGATTACACGTTTATTTTATGGTTCCATTAAAACAGTAGGTGACTAGAAATGTTCTCACTGTGGAGGAGAAATAATGCTTTCCCTTAATTAAGTTTTCTTGTGTATACCCTTTGTGTATACCATGCCTTTTTCTTGCAGTAAGTTTGTCTTAAAAGAAAACTGATTTTCTCAGTTCTATCAATAGGGCCAAGGCCTTCCCCCAGGCTAAGGTTAGCAATGTAGAAATCTTTGAGTCTGAGATCTTGAACCAGTTGGAAGAACAGGAACGCTCTTGTTCATCTCCCCTGTTGTCAAAGCCAACACCAGTAAATTTGTTGTTTAAAACCCCCATCAGAAAGATGACTTAAACTTTTTTTTAATATGCCACAAAAGCCTAGTAAGAAGTGTGATAGAAGGGATGA
Organism: Chloebia gouldiae; assembly: GCA_003676055.1. Classification (NCBI taxonomy): domain Eukaryota; kingdom Metazoa; phylum Chordata; class Aves; order Passeriformes; family Passeridae; genus Chloebia; species Chloebia gouldiae. Next base: position 21,138,556 of record QUSF01000002.1, on the reverse strand, counting down.
AAAAGAATAAATAAACACATGTAAGCCATGTATCATACTGAAATTAATGTCACTGCATTTTTATTCAGAAGTAATGTGAAAAAGAACCTTGCAAAGACATGAGTCAATTACAAGACTACCACGCCCATGGATATGTAAATAATATTGCTGTTTTAACACCTTTTAAACAATCAGTTCTACTTTCACACAGCAGTCCTAAGTGGACCTTAATTCCTTAATGCCATGAATAATTTTTTTAAGTCTAAAAATAGAATACGCTAGGACTACAGAAGTGGCATTACATTTGTAATTAAACTAACTCTACAATGTAGCAATGAAGACTTTGCAACTCCCTTTTGTTGGTCTTTTGCTGGAAGATGTGGCAATTGGGAAGTAAGAACTGATAAATCAAATAAAATCCTCCTCTTTACTAAGAGTTATTGGCTGAACAACTCTCTATCTTACCAGCTACAAAGTAAATACATCCAGCCAAAAACCCTTACTGTCTGTTAAAAAAGATTCTTCTGAAGGAAATCTTATTTCATGTTAGCTGTGACTCGTCTGAAGGAGACAGATTTCCTGGAAAGGCATACAGGGGGATGATGGCCAGTTTTCTCTCCAGAATTTCCAGGGATTCACACCTTTAGGTACAGCACAAAAAAAGCTTGTAGTGGGCACAAATGAGCAAACAAGCGCAGTATAGCAGAGGGGAGGGGAAACTAACTGATATGTTTAATAACTATTGAGGTGTTACTAGTATCTTATAAAAAGATCTGGCACTAAACGATCCTTTCTCATTTTACCTAAATTAGTATTAACATATTAAACACTGGGAAAACTTTCTAAAAGTAAGACTAATCAAGCGCTGATATAATCAATTTGTAATTTCAGTCAGGACATTTGATAACAGAAATTTTAGGGAGTAGTGGGTTCTTCAGTTCAGCATTTTCAAAAACAGGTAAAATAGAAATCTGTCAGGAATTGCTTAAAAACTGTTGTTTCAGCTGTGGCCCATGAGAAGGATTTGCCATTTTCCTTTCAACCCTCTTTTCTATATTCAGTTAATTGATGAAATTAATTCAAGAAATAGTGTTCCTTCATTTTGAGCAGTTGTATAAGGACAGGAATAGAAAAAGTGATTCTTCAGCAAATTATAATTGTTAATATTTGTTCCATTGGTGAAGAAATGTGAAATGGATTTCTGTTGCAAAGATGGTTTTAATAGTCTAATTATTGGACTCTACCATATATTCAAGGTAAGAAAATGGAGAGTTGTGGTGGCTTGTATCAAGAAAACGTTTTTAACCTTCTTGCTATATATATCTCTTTTCAATTCTGTTTACCTTTCTATTTTGTCATTTGTATTTAATTTCCAGTTTGATTTAGCAAAAAAAATGCAATGCAACAATATTGGTTGCAGGTTACTAAAGAGCCTTTTAAAAGTAGTATATACTTCAAGAAAATGTCCTGAATTTTGATACATGTGTCATTAAATAAGACTGTGTAATACTTTGATTGCTTTTGAAATTAAATCTCCCTGTATAAATAAAATCTAGTGTATATATGATAAAATCTAGATATATATGCTGCTAAGTGAAAGAGGGGATACATAACCCCTTTAAAGCACAAATTTACAGATCTTCTGAACAGATAAGATGTTGATCCAAACACTTTGTTGTTAGTATTTTTTTCTAGAGTGGCAAAGATACTCCATTTCACCAAAAAAAATATGGCTATAGATGCACAACAACACAGAAAAGAAGATGAGGATTTTGATTTATGAAAGAAAAAGAGTCCAAAAGACAAATAAATAGAAGATTACTAAAATAAATAAAAGCCTAATGGTGAGCAAGTGGAGTTGACCACAGAACACAAGCTGAAAACAACCAGGTTTTGTTACACTTTGTTATGAATGGAGACAAGAGCTCAGACAAGTCCTGCTGTTGACTCAGATTTCTGACAGTAGCTCTGTTTGAGGCAGCCAGCACCCCAAATATCTCTCAATTACAAGTTCTTAATAATGACCTTTCAGGTCTGTGAATAGACACAAGGAAAACAGACATAAGGCTTTAACGGCTTCTTACCACACAAGATAAACAAAAGAAACACTATTAGTAGGTTCATAAGACAGTGCATGTTTATAAAAGTACTTATATTACAGCTAGAAAAGAAATAGTATAGATTAGGAGCCAATGTAACTTATCAAGGAATGACAGTGATGTACAGAAGTCTCCCTTCACTCAACTTCCAGAAGAGTAACTCAGGTCCAACATCTCCAAGGACACCTCCCCACACACTCAGAGACTGAATTAGAAATTTCTGATTTTTATGAAAATTATAGTGGGCTTTTAGATTTTATTGAAGTACTGTGTCTGTCAGTCATGAATTTTTGCTTATCCTTTCCCATGCATTCAGGGAAGGATGTTTATTGCTGGCTAAGGATTATTTTAGCCAAGATAATTCACCACAAGGCAAGCTATTCCAGCTTAACTGAGCCATGAAGGGAAAAAAGATAAGCCTTTTTAGTATCAGGGCTGAAAAGTCCTGTCGTATACTTGAAAGGAAATAAGCAGCCTCAGCCAACTCAGCTGCCTCGCTTACTACAGAGTACTGGGCACATAGCTTTAAAACTAAATACCGTGGAAAATGTCCAAGGAGGACTGGGAAAAAATTGCCCCAAATCAACAGGGTTTTATTGTTTTCTTTAGCTCAATGGCACTAAAAATGCCTATCAAGACAGACAAAAAATAAATTGAAAGCTAACTAGAGACGTAGAAAAGCGTGTTAAAGGACAACATTGAACAGTAGGGGTCTTGCTGCTTTTCTGGTCTTCTGTACTATTCTTCAACAACTTCCTCAATTCTTTCATTCTTTTCTTTCTTTCTTTCTTTCTTTCTTTCTTTCTTTCTTTTCTTTCTTTTCTTTCTTCCTTTCTCTCTTTCTCTCTTTCTTTCTTTCTTCCTTTCTCATGGTTAATTTTTCAATTTGAAGAGCTATTGCTATAAAGCATGCCTCATTAACTCGTGGGAGGTAGTAGTCCCATTAATTCAGTTCTCACTTCATTTGCTTTGCATATAGTTATAATTAGCTTCAGAATAACTGGTAACTTCAGCAGATTTATAGCTTCAGTTTTATTCTGAATTTGGCATTTCCCTCTTCTTTCAATGTGTTGTAGGACTTTTAAAAAATCAAAACCAACAATGATTGCTTTAGGGAGTAATTTAATGTTGGAATTTTAGAATAACAGTCTGTTTACATCCCTCTGTCTGTTGAGCTACATAAACAGTTAAAACACTAAGTTTCACTCTCCAATCATGTTTTCTTACAAATAGGCAGATATTCACATTGTCTGATGTGCATTCTCTGAAGAAGCAATCCTATGCCATGTATGCCAATCCCCACTGGAATAGATGTGGCAGCACAGTAACACACCCCACTCCTCAAAATATTCTGAGCTAAGGAAAAAATCATGTCAGTATTTTAGTGACATCCTATAGTCAAAAGAGGATTTATTCTGTTCCTTGGGGGCATACTCCTGTAGTAAGGATACACACACAGCACTACACATTTCAAACTTGTTTATGTAGGCTCTCAGGGCAGCAATGCAAAGAGCAAAGAGTTAATGATGACAGAGCCACAGCATCTTCTGACACCTTTGTAAGGTTGATACCACAGAGCCACAGAATTCTTAGGGTTGGAAAGGACCTTTGGAAATCATCTACTCCAACCCCTCTTCATATTCACATACAAACTGTGTCAGTGTACTTAGTACATCAGCTTACCCCTGACCAAGCTGATGATTGATTTCTTCTTGTGGCAAAAGAAAAGTGCTTTATACCGCTATATTGGGCCATATGGAGTAAAAGGGAAATTAAACCCTTCAGAAAAGTTCCAGAACTTTGTATAAATTACCATTTTCTTGGCACGTGCCAAGGTACACCACCAAGAAAGATGAAAACACTTCCAAAAAGAAGCCACAGCCTCTACTAGAGATACCCCTAAGGAATATCTGATGTTGTAAAAAAGTTTAAGTAAAAAATATATGTGGCAAAAATAAGGCATCCAGTCCCTCCACAGACACAATTTGAGAACAAAAATGTCAGCACAGGACAAGAGTGGGGCTTATAAGTGCAATCTTAACAGTAATGCTGCAAAAACTGCTTTTTTCCTGGCTTAAATACAAATCAGTCACAAAGCTCTGGAGTCTGTGTGCATCCACAGTGTGCTTAGCCACCCTAAACTGTCTGCAAAGTTTACTGAGAACTCCAGTACTTCCCAAAGAAAATCAGAAACTAAGGGTTAATGCTCTGTGACTGTTATACTTCTCCCTTATTTCAAAAGCCAACTACCAGACACCATCTAAAGTAAAATTAGGCTGCGAGGAAGTTCTACCAATTAGTTGCCAGCAGTTCAGTTTATAGTAAGACAGAAGTAAAGTGATATTATAAATGTTGTTAACTTGCCAAAATCCTATTAAATTCTCTGCATGGGCTACTAAGTTGTGCCTTCTTGTAGCAATCTCTATGCTGACTCTTGGAGAACAACTATCCCCCAGCCAGCATGGGAGCATTCCACTGAGCCAGAATGGTGGTGGTCCTGCCTCACTCCACATGGTCCTAAGAAAAATGTTTTATTTGCTCTTCAGTGCTATCTTCATTACAGGTCAAGTTAGGCTCTCAAGGATGTGATCCATCACATCACTGCCACCAGATGAGCACCTGGTAAGCCCAAGCCCAACACTCAAGTAATATCCTTACATCTGCTGTAAAACCCATTGGTAATTTCACCCTGCATGCTCACAGAAATGATTAAATGACATGACTTCAACAGCAGACCACCTTGCAGAGGAAAATGTTGATGGAAATCCAGACATGCAGAAAATTGACCTGACTTAGTACTTGCAAGACTCCTGACAGAGACTCATGTGCAGAAAGTAAGTTTGAGCAGCTTGTGCTGGTCAGCCTTCAGACAGGTCCTGGCATCTGGAAGGATACGAGAACAGTCTATTTTCCATAAACCCTCGGTCACCTGTCCCAGATAGTTGGTTTTGTGATATCATTCCTCCCATACAAGAGTCTTCCCTGATATGACCAATTAAAGAATTTTGTATCATATAAGACCTGCTTCATTGTAGGCACAAAAGAGAGTCAAGCTATGTCATTAAGGAGTTGGTTAAATCATTTGTGATCAGTTTTGATGCAGAAATCTCAAGAGTCACTCATACATCTGCCCAAATACAAGAGATTTTCATCCAGCCAGCACTTTTTTTCCCCCTCATTTGTCAGATAAAATCTCCAGCCTGGAGAGATTCCAGAGAAAGGTGATCCAAGGACTGGGAAGGCTGCCATATGAGGAAAGTCTGAGAGAACTGGGTTTGGTCAACATTGAGAAGAGAAAGGGAGATCTTGTCACCATGTTCCAGTATTTAAAAAGTGGCTAAAAAGCTTTTTTAACAGTCACATAGAAAAGAGATGGGGAAATGGGAACATTTTACTCATGAGATTATTCCAGTTGGACACAGAGAAATATTTTTCACAACAAAAACAACATCTATTGGAATTATCTTCCCAGGGAAGTATCAGGTTCCCTACTATTGGATACTTTTCAGATTTGGCTGGACAAGTGCTGGGTCATGTCTGAACTGTGCTTATGCCAGAAAAGGCTAATGCCAGAAAAAGAACCTAGAGGTTGCTTCCAATGTGGTATTCTATGATTATATGATATTAAAATAGATGCTTTTACAAAAATTTAAAAAATATAATACTGTAGATGAGTAAATCTTATCTCCCTTCAAATGCTGGGTATCTCTCCATGGATGCATTCTGTGGCACACCATAGGAAAATCTATTTGGCATCCATTTGGTGCTTTTTGAAATCAAGGTGACATCCAGAGAGAGACCTGTATCATCTCTTCCCTCAAGTCCTTTTCCACCCCTGCCCCAAGCAGGACATGTGTCTAGACAACAGTTCCTACATCTGTGGCACTTGGAAATTGTGTCCTATGTAATGATTTCCCTGGGCAGGAAAACCTTTCTCAATGACACACTTGGCACACAGCTAGAGGCTGCTGTTTGCAGCAGAACAGAAATGCTTGAAACCAATTTGAGGCACTTTATTTGCTGGGCCTGCAGGAGCTGGAACAGCCCTGGGTGAGTTTTCAGAGGGATGATCCTGTTTTTGTCATCCCAATTATCCATCACACAAACGGAGAGGTCTTAGGTCAAGTATCTAAGGTTACCCATGCCTCAGTCTGTTGCAGAACCGTTCTTCTATAAACAATAAAATAGATCATGGCAGACCTAGCAGGATATGGGGACTAATTGCTGAAGGAATACATACTTTAAGCTGGAGAAAGCTTTGCAGAATTTTTATTAATATTCGAAAAATACTATTTATCCCTTCTTAATGCATCAGTACTAGCTCTCTTCATGTTTTCTATGAGAGCAAAGTAGTGAGATGCACAAAGCCACAAGGAAATGTTTTTAGATTAATTTTCTCCACCTTTCCTAATTACTCTCCATTTAAGAATTCATCAAAAGACTTTAAAAGTTGGCTATAATAAGGTGAAGGCTGCAGCAGTAATAGACCATTAAAAACCATAGTTTTTTGAGAGACGAAACAAATTGCTTAAAAAAACAATAGCAAGCAATTCTGTGAAAGTTCCAACATCTGGAAAAGGATCTGTGTTGCTAGCTACCACGAATAGTCTTAATCCCAAGAAACAGAGGTTTTCAGCACAGGACGGTGGGCTGCAATCAAAGGCACACAGTGAATTCCAGTTCCAAGAAGTTAAAGATGCATTGAAAAGTCATAATGAAGGGTACAATTGGAAACATTTATCAGTGATTCTGTTCCAGCATGAGCCAAGCAATTGTCTGAAATCACTGGAAGCTGGTCTGTTGGCTATTCAAAATCTAGACTGAAGAGTTGATTGCGCTTGCATATAATTTTTTAACAACTTGAGCTTTGTGACTTCAAACCAATGGGAGTGCATGCTGTATGATTGAGAGGAACTTTGACTAAGTACATCCAAATTCTGCCATTATATACTCACATAGTCCAGATTTTGAACAGTTCAAGCTTAATTTCCCATGCTGAGCAGACAACAGCAACACAAGTGGAGGGCTCAAGGCCAATCTACTTGTTCTTTTTCATAATTTAACATGAAGTAGAAAAATAAGGCAAGAAATTTGGACCCAGATCCCCATGGTCTCTCAAAGCTTTTGTAGTTGGGTTTTGTCAGCAGAAAGAATCCATTTTCCCCCATTCCAAAAGTGTCATCAGGAGGCTGAAATAATTACATTGCCTTTTGCTACCTGAAAATACAATTCCTCGATCATCTTATTTACTTCATGTTTTCTTTTATTTTGTTTTTATAAGGATATGTTACATGATGAATAAATACAATACTATTGCAATTCTTCTGTCAATGGAAAGCATCAATCTTAACACAGTTCCTTCATTAAAAAAATCACCTTTTAAGATTAAAAAGTGGTCTCTTGTGATCAATAAAGAAACTTTCATGTAATAGAAAGATGGAGATAACATTTGGGATCCAATCAACTGAGCGTATCTTTTAACTGAGAAAAATACAGCAATTTTGCCTGAATACCAAAAGCAATGGGTATACAGGAATGGTGGCTACCAAATATTGTTTATCATGTAATGGAAATGATGATCATCATTTAATGGAAAAATGGGTGGATTATCATCAAGGATTGTTATCTAAAAAATGATTCAATTTCTGCACTTTTAAAACATGAAAGAGGGAGTGTTACCTGTGGTGACAGAAAGCTTTCACTTCTGCCCAGACAGCTAAAGGAGAGGCCTCCTACTACCCAACTTTTCAGCTGTGATGAGTTAAGTATTGTGAATTGAAATAGAGAATAATCTACACAGAATCTGAAAGAGGCTCTCAGGAAAGACATTCCTTTCCTTCCCTTTCACCCTGTCCAAATACACCTGAGCCCATTTTCTGGCTGGGCTAAGGTTTCCTGAGGGGTTCTTAACATGTAGGGCCCAGTTCAGTACCAAAGTCACCTATTTCTTCCCCAAAGCCTCACAAAGAGCTCCTTCTCCTAGAAGGGCAGGCAGAACACGGCCTTCATAAAAGCACCATGAAAAGCACCATGAAAATGATGAATCAATGTGCTTTCAGTCTGAGATTAAAACCTATGTCAATTGTGATGGCAGAAATATATGTTTTAAATTGGACTCAAATTGCTTTCAGCAAAAAGACATTTGAAAGCATCATGAAGAGATTGAAGTTTCCAAAAACATAGCAGCTGCCAACATCAGAAATCCCTGGAGTGCAGTAGAGAACAAAAGAGCCTCCTCCATTGAATTTTGCCTGCAGAAAGCCACTGTAGCCTGGAGTGTCTGGATGTGTGGAAAGAATAAATTTTTTAATGCGCATTAGTACCAGACTAGGTCAAAATACAAACATGAAAGAAGGCTTGATATTTCAAAGACTATGGAAGTGTACCATTCATTTTACAATTGAATGCAGCCTAAATTGCAAAGCTGCAGATTTTTGCCCTGCCAGGATTCAGCCCTGCAAGTGCTTAATCAGTCACCCTAACAATAGGACAAGGCTGAGAACTGCTTTGCTTTCTTGAGGGATTATGTTGTTGGCATTATCCTGTAATGACACAACAAATTCTACAGACAAATTTTGCTGCAAAAGCAATTTCTCTCATTTTCACCTTAAGAAAACCTGCACAGTAATTAACTTCACAGCAGTTTCATTTAGCAAAGTAATACAGCACATAAAATAAAATATTCATTAAGAATAGATTATGAAAACTGTAGTTAAACTATGATCAGCTAATGTAATAGCTAACAGCTATAAGAATATATGGGGCTATAAGAATGTTCAGGACATGGTTCTTCATAAAAGCACAATATTTCAGTCTGACAGTGTTTGAGGGATTCTGGAAAGCATAACTCTCGTAAAATTGAAAAGGACTGTCTACAAAACAGATTGCCAGGGGTGCTGTGAACACTTTTTATAAAACTTCGACCCATACTACAGAACACTTCCAAGAATTAAATCATTGATAATTTCTCCAAAGCCAGTAATATATTTCTTCTAAAGATTTCAAGGACCAGTCAATGGTTTCTTCTCAGTGATGACTCAAACTGCAAGGAAACAGAACTGCATTACAAATAAAACCTGATCATGATGTATGGTAGAATACAGAAGGAAATCACTGGTAACTGTGCTGAAGATAGCCTTTTGTTTCCATGTTAAAGCTTTACTCTTTTACTCTTTTACAACCCCCTTAATTTCAATTTGTGGTTGGTTAATAGAAAACAAACAGAAGTCTACTAACCATGTTAGCCTATGATATGTGCATTTTTCCCTCTCGCTTCTTTCTTTGCAGTATCAAAATTTGCCAACTAATTTCTGCCAAAAAGAAAACTTGAAGCTAAATGGATCTCTGTTCTAATGCTTCAGCTTTCATATGTTAAGCACCTGCAAAACCTTTTAGTCAGGAAAGAAAACAAGGGCACAATATTTAATCCCAAGATGGCTTTTTTTAAAATCGTGTAGCTCACCTTTCATAATTATTCTACCCATGCAGCTTGAATTATGCTGGAAAATAAACCAGAAGCAGTGAATTGGCCTGTTCTTTCTGAAAATAAATGTTATGAACAAGCATATATGAACTCCACAATGCAGAAATACATTTTGATAAGGATAAAAACCTACTTTAAAGAATGTTATCTCTTTCTTCCCAAGGGATCAGATTTTCCAAGGCGAGAGTCTGCATATAAGGTCAGGCTTTCTTTGGTCCATGGATAAAGCCAATAAAATCTAAAATGCCTGCAGAAATACTGAGCTTATCAGCCACAAAGGCATCAATATAGATGCCCATGCCTACAGATCCTTCCATCCGTGTCCAAAACCTGCACAGACTCGCAATATTATACAAGACTTATAGGAGAGACATGCATTTAAATGGTAATCTATACAATATAGATCTATAAGAGAGTCATGAATATAGGTGGTAGCACTTTTGGATGAGGTGAAAGACTCTCCAGGATCTAGCTACCAACACCACTGTGTGTCCAAGATGTCACAGGATATCCGAGACACCTCCACAGGACATGAGGCAGGACTCACAAGGGATCTTTTCTTTCTGGACAGGCTGCTCCAGCCCAGGCAGCAAATCTCAGACAATTAAGTAGCACAGTTGCTGTTACGAAGTAGCTGAATCGCTCACTAGAATCTTCATGCAGGAGTCTGGGCAACTGGATGGCTTGTGGACAACTAAAATTGGGAGGTTTTGTTTTGAATTAAATCCCAACACAGAGGTCTGTATGGGAACCCTACCTCCCCAGGTTTCAGAAAAGCTCAAAGAGTTCTAATTCACACTATAGATTTTTCACCAGAGTCCCAAATAAGTAACCAAAATGTTCATAATGAATAAATTTAAACCTCAGTTTCCAAATTTCTCTATTGCATTCATGCCAACTGTGTATCCTATCAAAGAGAATAATCGCTGTCCCCATCTGTGCATCCAGTGTTTTTCAGCTAGTGATGTATGAAGCCTTCTCCTTTTTTTTCTACCTTGAAAAAAGCACTGATGTTAATCTCATTAGAACCAAACACATCCTTTTCTTTTTTGTTTCAAAACTTCTGATAGCAAAAGAAGAAAAAATAATTTCTACAATCATGCAATAAAACATAGATTTTGCTTACTGACACCAGAAGTTTTATAAGTGGTATTGAAAGGACAAAGTCTGTTCAAATCCTTCTTCAGACAGCAATTGCAGCTGCCAGGGCAGAGGGTACTGTCTGTAGGCACTGAGAACAGTTGTATGTGATCACTGTAATCGTATCACTCCTTAGATCCTGTAAATTGAGGAAAACATATTGAAAAAATTCACTAGCGGAAACATAAACCTGCACTTATTCTTTGGGCTTTCTAGGAACTCACATAATCACCTTTCATCACATACATGCTTCAGTTACATTTTCAATTATAAAACAAAAAGCATTAGAAGTGACTATTGTCCAGGTGAGAGACATTTCTAGCAGCAGAACAGAAGATCTTTAATAGTACATAAAATATACAACTGTTTTGGATAGTAAGTGAGAGCTAAATTTCCCATTGGGACCATGGGATGAATGCTGTTTACCTGTTTCATCCTTATATTGACTATTAACTAAAATCTTTATTATCAGAAACTACCTACAGTCTTTTTTAAGGCTAGAAGTATTGAGACATCTGTCATTTTCAAAAGAAACTTAAAGTTAAAAAAAAAAGCAGATTAGAGGGATCGTTTACATTTGTATCTATCACCTGTCCTAAATTATCATCAGAATACCAGCCCATGAGAAAAAAAACTCCCCTTTTTTAAAGCAAATAGTTAAAGTCTATTAAAATCACCTGCAATTAGTCAGCCACATGTATATTGATGTTTTGCAGCTCACTACCAAGAGAAAGTTGCTTCTACACTAGTAAAGGATTCCCAGAGATATTCAACTGATCTTCCTAACATCACCTAAACCCAGCATAACAGTACAAACCAACAGCAAAGCAGTGGAGAGACCAGGCAATGGGAAGCATTAGGCTTCTAACCCTTATCCAACGCTTGAATTTCATCCAGCTAAAGATAGAACTGCACAAAAGTGAACTCCATGCCAAGGGCAAGAAACATCATTTTTCCCTAGACAAGAAAAGCAGAATGGATTTACTCCAAAGGGAGATAATCTCAACAGCTCTGCCTACTGATAGCTAACATGAGAATTAGGGCAAGGCTTCCAGCCAGGAGGCACAGATTGTGGACTCTGGCAACTCTGCTAAAAATTAGCAACTGGACATCAAAGAAGAATTTCTATCTGCTGAGAGAAGATCATAATTCACACTTAGATTTAACCAGGATACTCTGCTGTCTTTTCTAATGAAGCAAACAAGCAAGCAAACAAACTAGACTGAGATTTATTCCTTTATCAATATATTGCCAGACCTTCTTCTTTGCTGGATTCTTCTTCTTCGTGCCCAAAATCACCTGCCATGGTAACTGCATTAAAAGCAAAAGATCTAATAGACTATTAACAAAAAGAGAAAAGAATAAGAGGCCATTGCATAGACTGCAACATTGCAAGGCCGTTGCCAGACAGGCAACATCTTGAGCAGCAAGAGGTAATTCTACTAAGTGCAAGATAACATTTATTCAGTCTTACCTAAAGAGAGCTTTCATTTATTTTCAAACTCCCAAAATTTTAAAATCTTCATAACATTAATAAAAGAGACTTCTCTCCATAAACTAAAAAAAGACAATTTTAAAAATAATAAACTGACTAGAAATTTTAGGTTTTGTTTTTTATATTAACAGTAAGAAAAAAAAATTATAATGCAAAACAAAGTATTCTAAAGAGTTTATTTTAATTCCTTTTAATTACTGTTAATAAAATTTTCTTTATACCTTTTTAAAGTTTTGAGCCTGCTTTACCTTTCTCCTAATCCTATGTCACAGCAGGAAGCGAGTACACTGGTAATTAACCAGCGCTGAAACCCGCCACACTCATCAACACATTAGTTTAAAAAATGTCAAAAATTAGAAAAATCTTAAATTAGCAAACCAAAACCACTACAGCAAATTGATGTTTCTGCCCAGTTTTCAAGTGAAACCCCCACATCTTTATTAGAAGTTTTGCTTGCTTTCCTGTTGCCAGAAGAAGCTGGGTGTGCATCCAATAGATATCAAATTTCAGGTCCATGTGTCCTCAGAAGGACACATGAATTATCTGCTGATTAGGCACTTACAGACCTTGTCTGCTCATTCCAGGAATGAGACTGCCTGTACTAATAGTGTTAAAGCTATAAAGACAACATTGTTGAAACTGTTTGGGAGAAAACAAAGGAGTAGAATTTCACAAAAAAAAAAACAACCTCTCTGGCACTCCCAGTTTTTACTCTCCAGTACTGACTCTAATTTTATTCTTCCATCTGTCTATATCTACTCTATGTGAATCTGGGGAGAACTTAGACTGAGTCAGTGTTGCCATAGTCAGATGCATCTGTTGGTGAGAGACCACTAAACTTTTCACCTCTCTGTGGCTGCCTAAGAAGAGTTTCTTTCTTTATCCATAAAGATAAAGGAGCCCTTATGGAACATGAGGTTTTATTCAGAAATCCTACACTAAAAATATTTTTTATTCCACCTCAGAAGCCAGAAAACATGAGAAGACATGGAGATTTCAAAGTCTGGTACAATTCCATGTTGTCAGCAAAGTTAAGCTAAACATCTATTTTCTAAGACCCTTACCCAGGTTAAAACAGCATCTTATAGTTTTGGGGGTTTAAAACAGAAGACAACACATGACCCGGTACATTTGATAATAAAAGCACAATATACTGAAGTAAAATTACTGCTCTATAGGATGTATTTTCCATCACTGTTCTTTTAATAAGTTTTTACTCACTTTCCTGGCTAAAAATGGGACTTATTACTCCTTTGTTATGCAAAACTTTGTATTTTGGAGGACAATACATTGCAAACCTCAGTTTCTCTGTGTTCTTTTGAAGACATCCCAAGCAAACTAATGATTTTCATTTCAGACTCTCATTTCACTCTGCACTTCCATTGTTATGAGGGCTTTGTAATGATCACAAAATGCTTACCCAAGCAAAATAAAACTAAAAGTCATCTATGGTACCCAGAAGTCTACTGTACTACCACTGAAAATGTGTGTTATTCTTTTCAGTATTTTGTTGGCTTAATGAAATGTGACTATGTAACCTTTTTTATTTCTTTCATCCAAATTCATACTACCACTAGCAACAGAAAAGTTACATATTTTCAGGTGCAGAAGCAAGATATTCCTCTTTTCATAGCTAATCAAAGTCAGCTTCATGTCCATTTTTAAACCAAAATGTGTAGCAACATTCTTCATGTGCTTCGTTACATGACAAATAATGCCATTTGTATTTCATTGCAAAATTGAAATTAGTTTACAAATTCTAATTTTTGCTTTATTACCAAATGCTGATTCCTGAGTTCCTAATATTTTTGAGCAAAAGTTGTCTTTTAAATGTTCACATTTTTACCAGGCTTTTTAAAATTCAAATCCTTCAATAAATTTGTTTTCTACCTGCATATTTAAGTGTGGTTTGCAGATTTTTTTAAATTAAATATTTTAAAATATTGTATTTTATGCATTGAAATTAAAGGACACCATTATATCTTTCTAAACTCTGAAATAGTATGTTTTCTTATGGTGACAATGTTGCATAAGGAATAAATCACACAAAACTGCATAAACCTTTGATATACAAATTAGGTCATAAAAATAATGACAAAGAAGCAAACTAATTCACACATAGACAAAATTGCCCAAAACATAACCTATCATCCTCTGAACCTTTAAACAGACCTATTAACAGAGAGGTTAATGACTGAGTTCTTTAGATATGTACTGTTTCCAGGTTTGTTATTATACAGCAATAGCAACAATTCATAGACAAGCAATACCTGAGATGTTATTACAGTTGTTAAACTTAATTGCTTCCAATTCTTGTCAAAGGCAATTCAACACATGCTCAACACAAAAATAGGCATTGGACACAAATATTGTTTTAAAAATATGTTCCATGTCCAGATAAATGATTTGTGAGCATGCTGCAAAATCTGGGTTTGTAAGTTTTACCCCAGTGTAGAAAAGCTATATATAAACCTTTAAATATTTCACATTAAATGTTTATGAAGACAACAGGGACAAAAGAAAAGGTCACAACTTCAGTGTCCAAGCTATTTCTGCACAAAAACATCTAAACACACATGAAGAATTGCTTACTTATATGACATCTGTGAATATTCCTTTCAAAAAGGAATCTGTATCTTTCAAACCTTTCAAAAAGTTTCTGTACTTATTTTAAAGTTATTAACTATGGAAAAAATCTAAAACCTGAAAAATAATATAAGAAGGGTAATAAAATGAACTTATACACTAACAGGTATATGGCAGAAAGGAGAGATGATGAAGTGAAGATGCTGAACAAGAAAGGGACAGCAGCAAGTAAACATTCTGAACAAACCAGCCATTAAAACCACTAGTGAAAATGCTGGTTTTTTGTTTTCCCTCCACCATAAAATTTCCCTCTTGAAATATGTTGTCTTCTAGATAGTACAATTTCTAAAACCTACAATAATTTGCTTGGCAGTCACAATTTAGTGATCCATTAAAGACTTATCTTTAGGCTCCAGTTCTCTGAACCCATCAGTCAGAGCTGAAGCAATAAAAGCTTGCAGAGGGCAGAATATCTGGGGCTCATTTTGAGAGCAGCTAAGCACCCTCAGCTGTCAAAGTCATAGGTACAGGTCCCCAGCACAATAAAAAAACCCTACTTCTCACGCTCTGTTATGCTGGTTTCCTTCACCTACACTGTCACTGAGCTGAGAAAATCTGCTTTAGTGTAATTCAGCTCTCACATTTCCACAAGTAACATGCATGCCAATGTGTTAGGATCTGAATCAGTCATTCTACAGTGGTAACATATTTTGCTTGGTCACAGTAAAGAACTGCCTAAAACTACAATAAAGGAGGAGACAATAAAGTTGTACTATCATGACAAGGAGCATTAAGGAGAAGCTGGATAGTCACTTTCTCTTGCCACTGAACCAACATCTTTCCAGGGGAAAGAGCTTCCAATGATCCATCCATGAAAAAACTCTCCAACAACATTGAAACTGTGTGGGTTTACTGCACAGTCTGAATTTTCATTAGGGAGAGTTAGAATGACAATATTTTAATTTGCATTTCAAATATGTCTTTCTCTTCCTCATAAATTTAGATCTGTTTGTACCAAGGATATTGATTTAATCCTGTTTAGATGTAAAAACTGAAATTCAGATCCCAATTTCATACCTGAGATTCAGATCCAAAACTATGAACTGCTGTTCAGAGTTCAAAAATGTCCAAACTCAGCAATTTTATTCAGTATGTGCATGATTCCAGACCACTCCAGGTAGGACTGAGCAAGCTGAATGTGTTCCACCAAGCTACCAGGTGCTGCATTGAGGCTGAAGATCTGTTCTGGTCATCTAGCAAACCTTCCTGAGCAAGAAGCTGGGATGTGATTTCCAAGACTCCTAAGATGTACACAAGACAACAGTGTTGTAAGCTCCCCCGCTGCTGCAATTTATCTCTTGATGAAATTATTTTTCTTCAAGTTCCAGTTCCTGAAATGAATGCCACAGTTTTCATTAAAAAAAAAATAAAATAAAAAAGGGGAAAAAAAAACCAAACCAACCCCTACAGATTTCTAGCTCTTTCTGTTGCAAGGAAAAGTTGGAAAATGAGACTTCAGAAATACCTGGACATTTTAGAAGCCCTTGAAACAAATACTATTACTTGGAGATGTTTCATTTAAAAATTAATCTGGGAAATCTGATTCCTTGTTTATTAATCTACAAGAATGGTAATGATGAGATATACACAGAGGGTCCCTAAGCCAAGTCAATGGGACACCAGGAGAGATGCAGAAGGTATTTCGGTCCTTTCTCTGCAAGAATATCTCTAAACTAGTCAGTAAAAATTGCCAGTGGGAAGACAGTTGCTGTGACTTGCCTTCTTTATGTTTTATTTTCCTTTCAGAGCAGCAAAAAAGCATGCATGGTAGGCCTTTGTGAGCTGCAGAGCTTGAGCTTGCATCATTTGTGTAAGCAGTGCAGCCCTAGCTGGAGACTAGCAGGAACACAGCTAACACACCTGGAGAGGGCTGCAAAGGGACATAAAGTCACAATCAATTTATTGCCAGCCAGCAGAACTATAAACACACCAAACTCAAAGACAGGAAACTGTTGGTCTCTTGGATACCAAATTCCAGGGTAACAAGACGAGTGAAATGGAAATTCCCATGGATAAGGGAAATGTGATTTAATTGGCAACACTAAAATTAAAAAAATAATAATTCTTATTACTGGAATGGTAAAATCATTGGGACAGGTCTGATGAATAAAAGCTGTCAGTGGGTGATCTGGTGTGCTACATGAAAGAGAGCACTTCTTGTGGAGTAAATGACACTGAGCAGCAGATTCTGCACATATTGCTTTATGAATCTATGTGTTAAGGAAGGTCAACACAGTCTAATAACAGAGTGTGTGACAGACCATTAAAACAGTCTGGTTAAGAGGATGAGTCCATCCCCCATAATGAGAAAAAATAAAAGCTGGAGGAGCTTTGGTTGGACAGAGGAGTTTTGGTTGGACCAGAGACCACAAGCAGCCAATGGCAAATGGGATTAGAGCAGTTTACAGGCACAGAGGTTTCTGACCCAGCAGAAACTCCAGCAGAGAATTTACACAAGCGGGGCTTGTTTGAGCTGAATTGATGGACTAAAGGGATGAACTGATGCCTGTGGTAGGAGCTGTTGCCTATTACTAGTTCTCAAACTGAGTTAAGACTACTTAGGGCACCACTGTCTCTTTGTTAGAAGTTCCTCCAGATGAATCCTGAAATTATTACAGATCACCACTTGGTTTCAACAGTAATCAAGAGTACAAATCAAGTTTTTGATGAAATCAAAGCATTTGTTTATTTTGTTTTATCTTAACTAACTTTGGCAAAATATGGCTGGCCTTCTGGAACAGTCTTTAAAGGAGAACCACCTCATTAAGCCTGTACTATGTGTCCCATCATCAGCTGCACGTTTGTTAAATCTTTTCAGCATCACTTGGAGCATGCAGGCGGTGTGCATGACCCTGCAGAAAACACTGGAAGACAGAAATAGAGCAATCTCCATTTTTAAAGTGTGGCTGCTTATAATAAAACCAGAGGGGAAAAATATGAGGCAGAGTGCAAAACTCTCAGCATCAGATAACACCTAGGGATCTAAAGATGCTCCTGGGAGAAATACCTTGATCTGACAAACCTGTGACACATCCCAAAATCCATATGTGCTGTTGATGCCAATGTAAGATGAATAGGGCTTGAATCTCACCACATTGACCCTATATGCTCCTTTCTGAAACCAGCAGAGAGAGGCAGCTGGGACAGGGTTCTGAGCCATAATACAAGGAGAACATTTTCCAGTCCTGTCAAAGAACTGGAAAACCTCAATCTGTGTTGTAGTAAAGAGGCTCTTTTACTGATCTGGAAAGCCCATAGCACCATATCATACAATTCACATACAATCACTAAAGCCATATTCTGTTGGGGTGGTCTCATAGATCTCCCAGTCCTGGTTTATGCAGAGCTAAAAACTTGATCCTTAAGCAGCATTTTAAAGAGATAATTATATGCACTTGGTTTTTTCTGAGTATATATAGTTCTAAAATAGATGGACATGGCATTCCTTTTTTTTTCTTCTTCTGTACAGATTGCAAAAGAAAATGGCTATGCAAACTGTGGGAGTCATAAACCAGTTTATCCTAAGCCATTTGGGATTTTATTTTGCCAACTTGTATTCTTAAGTACCACCTCCAGGCAGAAATTTGAGAATGCTTTGTATTTGGTTTATTTTGTCACAAGGTAGATATGGATTTTTTTAAAACATACCTATCTTATTTCCATAATACCCTTCCCTTTATTGTGCCCAAACTGGAGTTTGCCCGTAAAACCAGAAGTATGAAAGTTAAAAGCCATCAGTAACAGGAAGAGACAGTGAAAAAAAAAAATTATCTGCCAGTTACAGGGTTCTGGGGAATGCTGGAGAATTCACAGAGCAACTCACAGTCATTAACTCCTTCTTCTGCCATAAGTGAATTTGATGAAGCTCCAAAAAGTATGTCAAGGTCACGTTTACCCAATTCTAATGAAGCAAAGCAAAAGTCACAATTTGTTAGCTATCTACTGGGAATAAAAGTGTAATTTTTTTAACAGCTAATTAATTAAAAAGGCAAATGTGTTCCATATTGCAAGTGTTACTATATTAGATAAGGGAATGGTTCATGACCATGTGACACTGTTAATATGACCAAAAATTATCTGGTCTCCTAAATTACTATATTTCCCTCAACAGACTGTTAATTTCAGTTTAGTAATTTTAATTGCACTAGCATCTGACTGCTTAATATTTCATTTCATGTTTTTTTAAGTTATTCCTCTTTGAATTTATTTTCCTCCTACTCAGGGTTCTGTTTATTTTAATTGGGAGTGACTTATGCCAGATTGTGTACTGATTCCCCATGATTTTTTAAAACAAGCAATTTTTTAAACAAGCATTTTTTTTTCAAACACACCATACTGTGGAAAGAGTCATTATAAATAACAGAGAGAATTTAAAATCCAGCCTCTCTTGAAAGGAGGATCTCTCTGAGATGCAGCATGATCTAATAGTTTCAAGGTACTACATGTTTTTGCTTGATTCTGTCACCCTTCTCCATGCTGATTAAATATGTCTTTTGTAAGTAGTGCCACTGAAATCAGTGCAAGAGGAAAATAATCATTTTTACTTAATCATCTGTTTTGCATAATGGTGGAACCCTAACATGGCTACTTTATCCATTGTGGAAATACAGTAGGATACAGTCATTATATAACTTCTCCTTTTCTATTAGTTTTGCTTCAAAAATTACAAAGTAGTTTTACTGCTTTCCCATTAAAGATAATATTTGCATTGTACTTTTTTCTTTACAAAAAGTTTGTTTCCTTGATAACTAAAAACTTTACTGCAAACTCCAAAGAAGGACCAGCAAAGTAACTAAGTAGTTAACAAAGATGATTAAGCCAGGAGCACTTATCATGAGCAGCCATACAATGGTACCTAAGATACCACAGTTTTTCTTAATCAAGTGTAGGTTCTGCTCAGGTAAAAATGCAGGGAAGGCGGGTGACAAAGAGGGAGAACTGACAGAGAACGGTAAGTAGTGCTAAAGGGGGAAAATTTGGTACCAATTTTTCTATGAAAAAAATGTTTCCTGAATTCCTAGGAAAGCTGAACTGAAAAAAAATGCAGGAGTTTTTGCTGAAGACCTTTACTGATCTCTTATTTACTATTGTTAACGCGGCACTTACTGGGTACCCACCGTGTGCATATGCACATGCAGGACACAGCAAAGGTGCCAGCAATGTCTCTTTCTAGCTGGTGATGTGACCTGCCATTTTGCCCTCTTAACCTTTTGACATCTCAGCTGACTGAGTACCTTCCTTAGTAAAACAGACACCCGAGGGGCTGGCACTCACCTCTGGCCTTGCTGTAGCACGCTCTAAAGCAACGCTGAGCAAAGCGCTTCAGGAATCACATGGAGGGTGTTGTGATGCCCCCCTTTAACCATGCCAGCATCTTCTGGCAGAGATTTCCTCAGAATAAAAGATCTCATTTGAGTAAAGATGAATTAAAATCACTAAAGACAGAAGTATGTAGGTAAACGGTCATAAATTAATCTTGTTTTCTTACCAGGAGCAGTAATGACTGGAATGCTGTGTATGGTGTCTTTGTTACTCAGTCTCCATTTCAATAGGCACAAAAAGTGAAAATGAAAGCTAGAGAAAAATGAACACAAAATTATTCTCTCCTAGCATATAGCTGACCTTTCCTTGTGGCTGAATCCTTATGTAAGGAGCAAAGAGGATTTTTTTAACTTTTTATAAAGTATATTTGCATTTGGAGTTGTTTTCAAGACAAAATAAATAAGAATGGTTTAAATAATAGCAGTTAAACCCACAAAATGGCACTGATATTCTTTGGTATATGATTCTAATTCATAAAGGAAACTGATGAATTCATAGATTTTGTGAATACTATAAGCGCTGAATTGATTGTGTAGTTCCAGATAATTGTATGAGTCATTCTGATACCAGCAACTGAAATAACTAATGACAATCACAATATACCATCTACCAGACATTGTAGGAGAGAGATGTGTGTGCCTTAAAAATAAAGGAAAAGGTACAGGTGTTGCTTTTTCAACAGGATATTGAATATACAATAGTTTCCAGTTAAATCATAGTCTCAGTGATTTGTCTTTCTGTAGCATTTCTTAAAAAAAAAAAAGGTATAAATGAAAGGTTTTACTGGCACAGAAGAGAAGAGATAATAAAAATGTATACTGATTTAAAACTTCAAAGGTACAGGTGAAATCAATTCACCTCATGAATGGCAAGATCTGCAAGAGCAGCTTTGGTTACTGTTTTGAGAAGTAATAATTGCAAGCTTTTGCTAACTGTAAAGAGATAAAATAACTCCATAATGAGTTTACCATTATTAAATACTTATTGAAGAAGTAAACAAATTTTCTCTTTAAGAACAAGTTTAAATTGGATACACTAGATATCACTGTATTTCGAATTCTTAAATGACAAACAGAGGAATAAACATATCCATAAAACATTATTTTTATTAATTCAAATGCACTTAATGCATCTCGGTCCTCTGATTTCATTTGAAGGAACTGAATAGCAGAAATATCATAGTCTGGGGGAGTCTACAGTAATGTACAGACCTTCAGGACAAACTACTCAACACAACTTTTATAAAGAATATGAGCAAGAATAAATTTGCTTTGCAGCCCTATATCTGAGTAAGCTACAATACCTCGTCTACTAGCTACCCACATTTTCCTATTTCAGTAGAAAAGGAAAGGTCTTATATTATTGCAATGTCATGATTGTGAGGAACTTTTTTGTTTGTTTTAGTTTTAACTACTGTAAAAAAATATGACTGAACCAGTAGGTAAAAAATGTAATTGAGTGATTAGACCTGAAGCCTCCACAAAGTATATTCATTATTAAAATTGCTACTTATTGAAATAGATGGAGAACTGGTGCTGAAACCCTTCACAGCCTTTGAACCTCAGGAATTCTGAAACTTCTGAAGAGACACAGCTCCATTTTCTACCTTGTTTGTTCCAAGGTGAATGTTAGAATCCTAAACAAAGTGTCTTTGTTATTTTCTGTTTACAAAATTATATACAGCTCTTGATTGTGTGCTTTCATAGGCCCCTGAGAAGGTGGTTAATCTTTGTTAAAGCTCTTGAGTATTAGTGGCTAATGGAGGCTGGTGAATATTGCAGAGTTGTTATTAACCTCATTGGGATCCAGTAACAAGATTTTCACAGTATCTGGTTCTCATACCGAGTTCTTCTCTAAGAAAGTACATTATTAATAGGCAAAACTCTACAAAGGGCCATTAGCATTTGAAGGCAGGAGAGTGTGCTGGCATCATCCAGTCCTCATGACAGACAGGGAGAATTCCAACACCATATGCTTTCAGCTGCAAAACGCCTACTTCTGTGTAAAAGTGCCCCATAAAATTAAAATTATCTTCCTGCAGAACTCAAAGTCATTTGCAAGTCTGCTACTTTTAAACAAGCTCAGAAGTAAGATTAATGGAGTAATGACATTAACTCTGCTCCAAAGCAGCTCTATATTCTGGCTCTTCCAGCAGGTTCTGAATTTCCATGACTCCTATGCAAACATATATTCACAGGATTCAAATCAAAACTGTTTATCGTCTTCTCCACAGGAAACACTAGGTCTCTCTTGCAGCATTGTTCTTTTTGTTACATCTGGAGATTAGAAAAAGTCAAACATCATTTAAAAAAGAACAATTCAATGCTCAGCTTCACTCTTTTTTCACTGTTTCTTCAATTACTTCATGTCACTTACCCTGAAGAATTAAAACATATCCTAAAACATACCTCAGAAAAATGATGTTTTCATGTTGTGTCACAAGATTTTTGCTATTAACCTTTTTCTAATTACCAAAAGTACACATTGCAGACAGACTGAGATGCTCCACAATGTCCAGAGATGATTCTACAGAGAGGCACAACTCACACTCATGTGATCTATTATCATTCCTTTGGTAATAAAGAATCAGTGGTAAATCAATTAAAAGTGCTAAAGTTATTGGAAGACTAAAAAATAAATACTGACAAATGTGGTAAATTGAGAACCTCTTTTTTAGTATCAAAGCAAGAGGGATGGTTTAAGGAAGGTCTAACCAAGGGTTGAAAACTACTGCAGAAATAGCCAAGGGCGAAGTCATTCCATTAGTGCAGCCCACAGGGATGTTAATTCTCACTCTTTTAAGAAACAAATAAGGGATGTATACCAAAAATGTGCTGCAATGTTTAACAGAGTAATGAACAATGTAAATGCAGACTTCTGAAATGTGACATATTTACATTTCATATATATATATATATGTTTCTTGCTGTATTTTTCATTGCAGGGATGGTAGAATATCAGTAACAGAGATAAGTTTACTTTTTTATACTGGGTTTGCATGAGAAGCTCACAATACCTGAAAAAAAAGCTATGAAAACATATAATTCAAGCTGTATTATCCAGGACACTTGGTAGATTTCCAAAGTGGTCTAAATAGGGCAATACAGACCCAGGGATGGATTGAGATTTCTTTTCTCTGACTGACACAAAGGACTTGCAGTGGAAAGGAAATTGTGTTGTGAATCATACACCATCAAATGACTGTGGCATACAATGGGCTACATATATCACCAGCAATATTTAAAACAAACAGATTTCATAGCATTATCAGCCCATCAGGGCTGATTCACCCCCAGAAAGTTTTAATTTTCATTTTGAAAACCCTGCCAAAAGGGCTTTGTCTTTCTCTTCCATTGCAGCAGACTCAGCTGCCTGCAGTGTATTACACAACGGTTTCACTTAAAGCCAATAACTGAGCTTTGTTATCAGAGCTTTATTCAGAAAGACTACTTCAGCCTAAAATTGAGTGAAAATCTATTTTCACCTGTTATACTGAGTGCATTTGCTCCTTCAGTGGGGTAAGACTATCAGAGGCACACACAGCTTAAACATATTATTGATTTTTAGAAATTAAAGCCAGTTTCACATAGCTCAGGGCTTCAATGAGTCATAAAAGTCCATCAACAGCTAGTTCAGACTTCTTTTTTGTTCCAGGAAGATATGGATGGGTTCATGTGAAATGAACAGGTGGAAATGTATTCAGTGTGAAAACTTCTAAAGGAATTTTTGAAGTACAACTTAGCAGAGAGAGGCTGATTTTAACTAACCTACAACCAGCTGAGTACAGAGACCAATTTGTAGAGAAATTAGGTCATTGCATTAGGCAAGTTTCAGATTCAACCTGCAGATGCTCATGCTGAATGCTTAACTGAACCTCTGGAGTCCTCAAAGCTGTGCTTTAAAAATGTATTTTTTGTTTTTTTTCTTATGACATAACCATCTCATAGTAATACAGAAAATGTCCAGATCACAATCTCCAGTTCAATAATTTTTTATCTTTCTTGTTTCAGGATATCTAAAGATGCTAAGGTGAAAACCTCATTTTAAAATGAAAGGAAAAAAAATAATGAATTACAGAAATAAAACCATACATTTCTTAAGGAAAAGTATCTTGAATTTGTTCATGGTGTTTCTGTCACGACCCAATGTTTTCCTTTAGCAGATATTCCACTACCTACAACTATCTAAAAAAAGCCATTCATTTTCTCACAAAAAATATATATCAGATCATGCTCAAACTCAGACATGTTCAGATTTGGAAGATATCTGTTCCCTAATATATCAGTAAGTAGAAGCTATACTACCACCAAAATAGTTATTACTCAGACAGAGACCACTAGGTCTCAGTGTCCCACTCTATATCAAGAAATTACCAGGTATTCTGAAAACAGTGAAATGCACAAAGCTATCCAGCAAAGAGCAAAGAAGAACCCCTAAATATTTTTTTTTCTAGAATTCTTTGTAGCTGTTTGCCTCCTGTCCAAATTGTGAGCAGCCATGAGTTCCTCCAGGAGAATGCTCTGGGAAATGGTGTTAAAGGCTTTACTAAAGTCTAGGTAGACAACATCCATAGCCTTTCCCTCATCCACTAAGCAGGTGTTCTTGTCATAGAAGGAGATCAAGTAAGTAAAGAAGGATCTGTCTTTCATGAACTCGTGCTGGCTGTCCCTGATCCCCTGGTTGTCCTGTCCACACCACATGATGGCACTCAGAATGATCTGTTCATGATGGCACTCAGCACCAAGGTCAGGCTGACAGCCTGTAGCTCTTTGGAATACTTCTTCCAACCCACCTTATGGATGGGTGTCACACTGGCTAACCTCCAATCACTTGGAACTCCCTAGTTAACCAGGATTGCTTTTCAATGATGGAAAGTGGCTCAGAATTTCTTATCAGCTTCCTCAGTACCTTTAGGTGGATGCAGCCCCACAGACTTCTGTGTGCTTAGGTGGTGTAGCAGGTCCCTGACCATTTTCACTTGGATCATGGGGACTTCCTTTTGCTCCCCATCCCTGTCTTCCAGTTCAGAGGCCTGGTACCCAGCT
This sequence comes from Chloebia gouldiae, assembly GCA_003676055.1. Lineage (NCBI taxonomy): Eukaryota > Metazoa > Chordata > Aves > Passeriformes > Passeridae > Chloebia > Chloebia gouldiae. The sequence continues at coordinate 21,113,347 of QUSF01000002.1, read as the reverse complement.
CTTACTATTAAAGACTGAGGCAAAGAAGGCAGTAAGTATCCCAGTCCTTTTCCCATCCTTTGTCACTGTGCTTCCCCCCACATTCAATCAGAGATACTCTTTAGTCATCTTTCTGTTGCTGATGTATTTATTATTTATTAATAAGACATTATTTATTGTCTTTTACAGCAGTGGCCAGATTAAGTTCCAGTTGGGCTTTGATCCTTCTATTTTTCTTCCTACATAACCTCATGAAACTTTATAGTCCTCCTGATTTTCCTGCCTCTTCTCCCAAAGGTCACAAACTCTCTTTTTGTCTCTGAGTTTCATCCAAAGCTCAGCATGATTTCTGCCCAACCCTCATGTTTAATTCTTCTACCTTTCAGATAGAGACCATCCACAAGACCTTAAAAATTAAGTGAGTTTTCCCTTTCTTTTATTATGCTTTAGCAGTTGGTATAATGAATGGATCTATCATCTATAAAATGGCACTCATGGGACAGCAGGTCCAGGTTACACACACTGTTTTCAAAAACCCTCCACTCTTATGGGTGATTTGCACACCAGTGTAAATCATTGCTTTCTCAGCAAGTACATTCCTGGAAACTAATATTAATGTCAAGTTTATACTCATGAAAGCATGCAGACTGAAAAGTGAAGTGACAGGCATTGATTTAATTTCTTGTCATGCATATATTTGCATAGTATTTGCAGATTAATAAATGATACATACCTTGTGTAAATCAATATCTACCCTGCCTATATAGTGTAAACTTCATTATTCATGGTCTTATGCTATGTTAAATGAAACATAAAAGATACAAGTAAAAGTACTATGCATTGCTTTGAAGGACATAGGGAAGGTCATTTACTTAGAAAGAACAAGCAGGGATGTACATGATTTCACAAATTTCACTCTCTGACCTTTCCTCGGTTCTTTCATAGCTTTTTATCTATTTCCCACTCCATCAAACACAGATGAAAGCATCTCAAAGGGTCATTGTGAGAGGTTACCAGTTAATGTTTGTAAATGCCTGAGAAAAAGAATAATATTTTACAGACATGGATGCCTTCTAGTTTACAGTGTCATTAGGCTATTCCCTAACCTTGTAAGTTCATATGAAGTGATTACTTCATTTCAAAGAAAGGAGGCTACATGATAGAGGACAGCATTTTTAACCTATCTCCTCATAGAATTTTATCAATTAATTAATTAATTAATTAAGTGGTTAATTTGTGATTACTGTTATAGATTAAGACAACATAATTTCAGCTTCTTTCTGTTCCCTTTACAGAAACAAGACTCTGTGGAAGGTGCTCCATGTATGTGCAAACACCTAGAAGTCCCCTAAGTTCATTTCTGCAAAGCACATTGGGTACAAGAAGAGTGAGGAGACAGGGAGAAGAAGACTTATGATACACTCCATAAAACACAGCAACAGCTTTGTCCTAGGGGAGCACTGCAAGCAGCAAGAAGTTTGTTCAATCTGGCAATCATGCTGGAATGACTGCTCCTGGACAGCTGTGTCGTATAATGGACATTGGGCTAAGGTTTTCCCAGCTAACACTCAGGACAGAAATAGCAGCATTCACTGTGACAACACCTAACTCCTAGCCTGCTTGATAAGGCAGAAAAATAAGTGTTTGGGACTGGAATAAGTTCTGTGACAAGAAAAGCAGGAAAGTTGTGGTCTGCTCAGTCCAGAGTCTGTTCGAGCATATGGCTTTCCTTCCTTTCCTCCAGGAGGTAAGGCAAACCAGTCCCCACATCCACCAGATTTGGCTCCCACAGACCAGGAAGCAGAAATCCCTCAGATCATGAAGATGATTGGACTCAGTAAACTCAAGGATCTCCCCCATACAAAAAGGATGAATGTGCTCCTACCTCACCAGCACATCAAGTATTTCCAGAACCCAGATTCTAACTGAAAAATATCAAGTCATTCCAGTCTGTTCTTACCATACCATGAGCATCTGGTATATTTTCTTCCTTTCTTCTTCCGTAATTGTTATCTCTGTAATAAAGATAACAATCTGTGGCCTGGTTTTGTCACCAAGGGGGTTACAGGGGTGACTTCTGTGAGAAGCTGCCAGAGGTTTTGTTCATGTGCAGCAGAGTCAATCTCAGTCTGTTCCAAGAAGGAAACACCGCTGACCAAGGCTGGGTCAATCAGAAACAGTGATAACACCTCTGTGATAACATATTTAAGAAGAAAGAAGAAATTTATTGTGTAGATATAATTGTGGCCTGGGAAGAACAGACTGAGAACATGTGAGAGGAGCACCTCTGAAGATACCAAGGCCAAATGCAGAAGGAGAGGGAGGAGGTGCTCCAGGTGCCAGAGCTGAGATTCCCTGCAGCCCATGGTGAGGCAGCTGTGTCCTGCAGCCCATGGAGGGCCACAGGGGTGCACAGATCCACCTGCAGCCCATGGAGGAGCCCCACACTAGAGCAGGTGGATGCCTGAGAAGAGGCTGTGACTCTGTGGGATGCCCAGGCTGGAACAGGTTTCCCATCAGCGCTTGTGACCCCATGGGGTGCCCAGATTGAAGCAGCCTGTCCTTGAAGGACTGCCCCCCATGGAAGACTCACTCTACAGCAGTTTGCAGGGAATTGTCTCTTGTGGGATGGACTCAAATTGGAGAATTTCATGAAGACTGTCTCCCATGGGAAGCACCCCACAAAGGAGCAGAGGAAAGACTCCTCTCCCTGAGCAGCAGCAGAAACAACCTCTGACAAACTAGGGTTGTAACCACCTATTCCCTGTCTCCCTGCGCCTCTGGGAGAGGAGATAGAGCTGGGAAGAAGAGAGGCGATGGGGGAAGACTTTTTTTAGATCTCTTTTTACTTCTCATTATCTGGCTCTGATTTTGTTAGTAATACATTCAATTAATATATCTGATTCGAGTCTGTTTTGCCCATGACAGTATTTGATGAGTGATCTCTCTCTTACCTTATCCCAACACATGAACCCTCCATTATATTTTCTCTCCTCAGTCCTGGCATACAGCAAGGACAACCCACTAGAGGAATATCATCATGCCATAACACATGCCACTAATCTACTAATACAGTTTTGTGCACAGATTCTATACATATTATGTTCGAACTTTTCTGGTTTTCAAATCTGCAGTAAAACGAGTAGAAGCCATTCTACTGCATCAGGACAAGTTCTTTTAGCATGGTATTTATCAAACTTGCATTATTTTCAAGCAGTAGAATGTTATCACATTGAACCTGGAACCGATTTTGGTTTTCCATAACTGAACAAAACAAAAGTTGACAAATCATTGGTGCTGAATTCCAGTAAAGAAAAGGCAATCAGTAGAGATCACTGAGATTTTCAGGAACTTGTCTTTCATCTGAAATTGTGAGCTGGGAAGCAGAAAAAGGATACTGAATGGGTAGACTGTTCTACTGGAGACAATGCAATGGAAACTGTGAGCCCTCATTGCTCAAGCCAAGCACAGAAAGCTGATGCTATGAATTTATGAAGATAAAATGCAACCAGAAATATCCTCAGCATACCCTGCCTGATCCCATAAAACTTGGCCCATTGCACCACAAGATCTAATCTTATCTAGTTGACAGCACTATTTGTCCTTCATAACATTAAAGAAAATAAATCCTCAAAGAAAAAAAATAAAGCTCACATAAAAGCATGGTTTAAATTTTGGGTTACTTCTCAAACACCTTTTGCTCACCCTTACTCATCTTAGCCTGATCAAATGGAAAACAAATCTCCACAGAAATAACACAGCTGTCTCTCTGGGCTCTCAGATTCTTTGGAGGGGTGGAGAGGGCACTCAAAACTTTAAAGTGCTGTTGTCTGGTTTTCTTTTACCTCCTTCTCAATATTAAAAAAAAAATTTAAAAGAGCATAGAAAAGGGGGTGAAGTCCTTCAAACTTGGAAGAGAAAAACTTCTGGCTTTCTTAGCAAAATGAAGAAGTTAAAAGAACGTTAAAGACTACTAGTGGTAGCAAACACAGGAAAATCCAAACACAGTGGTTTCAAAAATGGCTTAAATAAAAACTTGCAAGCATGTCCAGTCTTAATATTCAGACCTCAGATAGGATTCTGAGGACATGAGAGGGGGAATAAATGCAATAAGAGGGATCAGAGGTCTTCTGCCATCATTTATCCAGGAGATAAACAAGGATGAAATGGATGAAAGGATGAATGGTGCATGAGATGTGCTGTCTGGCAGTCATATACATCTACAGCTGGGCAAATGTAGGAGACTGAGGAAGGGATGGGGCATTTTTCACGTGGAGTGAATGAAAAAGGCAAAAGAAAATGGAAAATCTCTCAGCTGGGAGAAATACTAGACTGTACATTGACAAAAACCCAATAGAGCAACATGAAAACTAATTGCTAGAAGATAAGGGGCTGAGAGGACAATCTAGACACCTGAAGGAATAAAAAACTACTTTTGTTTTTCTAAAGTCACCACAGCCTACCCACATGCACAGACACCTTTGCAGGAGCCCACCACTGCTAAAATAAAACAGTTGCAGCAGAGAGACACCTTGTTGGGTACACAGCCAGACTAATTCTTTTCCAGGCACCACAAGTCAGAGAGGACAAAAAACAAGATTTCTTTTTATCCCATGATCCTAATGGCTATTTTTGTTATTGTTCTTCAGCAACAACGACAAAACTAGTGGAAAACTGTACTGAACAGCAAACTAAAGCATGCCTACAGCAATAAGCAGCTTTTTAAACTTCCATCTCACTAGTGCTTGTTTATACAAATAATGTCACCATGTCACTGCTTTTCCTGCATTCTGTTACAGAATATTTTTCACCCAGTTTTATTATTCTATTCTATTTCAACTTGATGAATTATCTATATTATATTTTTTGAGAAATATTCCCTCTAGGGATGCACATACTTAGTTTAGAAAGTTTTCGGCAGAATGGAAAGGGGAAGAAAAATAGAAATTTCCACATCTCTGCTTTTTTAAAGCTACTTCTGGGACTAGGACATAATTATCTACATTCTGCAATTACCAGCCAACCCTTAGCTGAAGGATGAAAACCAGTGGTACTAAGAAGAGATGTTTGGGCAAGTCTAGGCAGAAGGAAAAAGGAGTCAATTAGCAAAGAGCAAGAATGGGAAGCTGAAGTCACAAGGTGGGGGACAAGTTAAATAGTTTCTTTGGCAGTGAGTTTGTTTTTCTCCTCTTTTCTCTATGGCTCAAAAACCACTTATGCATTCAGCCAAAGATAATAGACTCAACAACCTTCTCTTTGTAAGTGGCACAAAATAAGAAAATAGCTATCCTCACAACAACATTTAGCAGGAGAGTAGGTGGGTATGCTCTGAATTGTGTAGTAAAACAGATTTAATGTCTGATGGACACCAATTCAAGGTTAAAATATGTGACTCGATGGATATAGTTTTCACTTTCCCCTCATCTCCAACATGAGAAACAAAATGAAATAAAGTATGATAAGTCGCCTTCTCTTGTTGGGTATAGTTATGAATGGATTTTATTGTATTACTTCGTTCCAACAGACTTTAACAAACATTGCTAATAAAATATCTTCTCCCTTCTGCAATGCTAAGGACCCCACCGGCCAAGCATGCATTGTTTGGCTTGTCTGCTTACAGCAGTCTATACTTCCACATGAATATATTAACTCATTCCTGTGGTGTCAGCCTAGAATAGAAATTCAGTGCTGAACATGTAATGTGTTCAGCTGGGTTGATGCAGATATGCTTTTATGCTCAGAGATCTGTTTTGTCATCATTGTAATTTTGGACAAGGAGACCCTCTAGACTTGGTTTTGGTTTTTTTCGGTTTTTTTTTAATTAAAACCAAAACAACAGCAAAAAAAAAGTATTTTGGGAACATAAGTTCTATCAGCTCAGTTACGTTTCAAATAAGCTTGTAACTAATAATATCTGTTCTGCTACTGTGAAAATCTTTATAGGACCAAACAGTCCATGAGGTACTGTAAGCCAGCATTGCCATGTAGGAAAATAGTGGTACAAAACCTTGTACTTACCCTTTCTTCATACTTGGTTGCTTTATTTCTGTTGACTACTAATTGGTTTTTAAGAATTGCAAATACTTAAAATTCAATAATGCTTATTTGTTTAGAATTAGGAAATATCTTCCTGTGCATTCTGTTAGAATGTAAAGCATTTTGCAAAAATCTTCACAATTAAGCATATACCACAAAAACTTTACGTGCTTAGTGCTGTTTTCTTTCTTTCCTTTTTGGAGATATGGCTCATATCATTCCTTTTGTTATGTAGAGGAAATGATCCACCTAGAGAGCCTGGTAAGCTTTCCATTGCTAAGCAAGTGTCCAAGGCTTAAACTGCACACTGCAACAACAGTTCTTACTGAAGACATATTATGGCAAGTTCTAGACTTATAGTCCAGCAATAATTTTGTCACAACACTTGTTTTAGGACACTTCCCTCATAAGGAAATTTCATGGCTTTGGTTCATCATGGATTTGGGACTTATGGGTATAGTTATGAAGTGGTTACATGTTCTTGTTTCCCAGTTGCTACTTGGCTACAATAAAAAGAAGAAAGACACCAGTTCTCTAGTCATTTTTCCTTAAAAAAATAGAAGAGAGTAGGGAGGTTCACTACTGCCTCACTGAGAAAAGTTGCTTACATACCTAGGGCATGTATATTGCTTCTTTCAACTTGTAGGTACAGGTCAGTTGTATGACATTACAATGGATACAAAGGGGTTGAGAGTGGGGGAAAACACTTTCTCTTCAGGAGGTATGGCTTCAATTTTCATTGTCCAGCACATGCAAAGACAGTTAAACTAAAAGAGAAAGCAGTTAGCCAAATTTTAAAAAGCATGTTTATGATAAGTATTACATCTGCTTCCTGAGCATGTAATACTCACTAGTTTCTTTGCATGGAGGGGAGGAGGTTATACATTTTGGAAAAGGGTCATACATCAGCATCAGAATCCATTATCATATTTCCATGAGTTTTCACATATATTCTCTTGGGATGAAAAATTATTACACCATTTAATGTGCTTAGCCTTTGTTGCATTAAAAAGATTATCATATTTTTAGCTGACAGTTTCATTACATATAATCTTGACACTTCTCATCTAAGTTTCACAGAGGGGAAAAAGAAAGTCTGAAGGTGTCTTGCAAATAGTTTTATTTCTTTTTTTTTTCCAAGCTGGATGTCTTGTTACAGATAAGAAATCAAATTTTGTTTTACCTATGACTGGAATGAGTCTGTTCTTAGGCTCTTCAGGCTACTCACTTCTGTACTGACAGTCTTTACATTTACACCATTCCCCTCAAAATGAGAGACATTAAGTCTTGCAACTACTTGGAAAGAATTCTGAAACATCACTATACACAGAGTCATTATTTTAATTGCAAGAAGCCAAAAGGGAAAACAGTGATAGTGGAATAGCCTAGTGGTAGAGCATTTGCCTAGATTGTCAGGTACTCAAATGAATTGGCAGCTGTAGGCTTTCTCAAGGAGGCTGTCTCTTCTCTAAGGCCACCTTTACTCACCTGGATATAGTAGGGGAAATCAGACTGAAAGTTTAAAGACTGAAAGTAAAGGAGGAGGATCCAGTCCGTTCTTAGGAGAGGCTCCACACCTTTAAAATTCATACTTTCATTGTTCCTTGAAATAGCCTGGTTCTGATGGCCTCCAGATTATATTGCATAGCACTATTTTTTTCAGAACTTGGTACATCGTAGAATGGGTGAGACAAAAAATGGTCAAATGAATGATTTTTCAGCAGGATTGGCTTTCAGTTCTGCACTTATGATAAATTCTATATTATGTCAAAAGTTCTGGGTTAAAATGAGTTTTTGCTGTTTCAAAAATCTAAACAAATACATAAATTTAGACAATATAATGAACTGCAGCTTTCAAAATAATTGTACAATGTTAAAGTTACATATATATATATTTCGAGTAATGACCATCTCACTAAAATCTGAACAATGGTCAGGTAATGACTATTCCACAATACTGCATTGAAAGAGCAGAAATTTAAAAAAAAATTGTATTCACAGATTCTTAAAATGTCTTTTTTAAGTGTTAACGTCTTAGCAACGCATTTCACAAACAAGAAGACACAAAAATAAATTGCTTTACATACAGGGCACTTTTCTGTAGTCTGATTTCTCAACTGTTTCTTGGCCAAAAGAAGCTACAGGCACTAACTTTATGAATTTCATGAGAGCCATTAAAAGGTAGTTCCAATTAATAAAGGTGCTAGGCCAGGATAATTTAGAATCTTTCTATCTTCTAGAGGTCCCTGAATAATGTTCAAGAATGTGGTACAATTTTAAAGAAGCTAAGGTATAACTGCCTTGCATAACCAAATCTGTCCCTTCCGACCCTATATTCAGCAGCAACATCTGCTCTCTTTTGACCTGTGATAAGGTAATAATCTCAGGGTGGCCTGTGCTGGGTGAAATGATCCCAGTTTTGTAGAAAAGTAATTTTTCTCAAGAAATAATGCTGCATACTTAAAATACACAGAGTATTAAACCAAAGTTAATTGGGCACATAATGACTCTTGAGCCATAAGGTTAAGTATTGAAAAACAAGGAGATAAACAAATCCCATACTCCACCACCATGTTGTAACTGAGGTAATACACTGCTCAGCTTTCCTTCCGAGAGAAAAAAGTTTTAGGGAGTAAAGCAAAGCAAATCATGCAATACCTTAACTGAAACAATAGTCATTGTATTAATTTGAAAGAAATACTATATCTGATAAGTCCTTCTAATCTTGTAAGAATTTAGTTTAGGATTATTTTACATCTGGAAACTGCAGAGGCTACTTCTGTCTGTCACTGTATTTCCAGAACTAAATATTCTGAATGCTGGGTCACAGTTTAGTGCTGGTACATCAGGGCCTCACAGTTTTGCAGGGGTTTTGCCTGTCAATTGATGTTTACCTGCAATATTTAAATCTTTATACACTACCCAAACAGTCAAACAAGTCCTGTTTATTTTATTAGATTTACTTATTTTTCCAAGATGTTTGCATTTTCCCTTTCTTCTGCTGTAGCTATTATTTTGATTTGAAACTGAAAGCTATTCTTTAAATACAGAAAAATTCTGCTGCTTCCTAGTAATATAAATTTAGATTGCCATTCATTTTATTTAGGAAGTATTGTTGGTATGTGTTTTTTAAACATTCAGAAATCTAAAACCTCGTCTCAGAGATTAAGACAAGTGATCACAGATCTCTCATTTTGCCTGTCTTTCATCTAGGATTGAATTCTATTGTTCAGTTTTAAACAGAAAACTATGTTACTAATGAATTTTTTGTCAAATAAAACAATACAATAATTGTCATAAATTCAACTACTAGAGTAATGAACATTCCTTCTTAACAATCAAACCCAATAATTTTGTAGTAGGGAGACAAAAGAATTGCTTGAATCATTCCAGGATTAAAATAATTATTTTATTTACACACATGCTCATGGAAAGCTCACTAACCATGAAAATTTAAGCAAGAATCCTTTCTAGACCCCTAAGATAGATTTTTGAGGGCTATAGACTTAAATATTTCCGTAATAAAAGACTGCTTTTATCTGTCACCTTCCCTTCTCTGCAGAGTATATTTATGCAACTTGACACAGGATGACGTATGTACTGTATTCTAGAAATGTGGGTATGTGTTCTACTACCTAAATGTGAAAAAAAAAATCCTAACAGCCCTTGCCTTGCAGATGTAAGAAGGCATTTCACATGACATGGCAGGAGATGCTGTCTTTGCTGCAAAGTACAGAAAATAAAAGAAAAATAAACCAGTAAGGTTGTCATCCAAAATAGCATTTGTATACCTGAAATGCCATAAATCCCTCAAATTTTCTGACTAGAATCTTGCACACAGATGCACACTTCTTTTACTGCTTAGAAACTCTTGTCATTGTGACTGAACAGGCTATTAAATGAAACCTACCTTTTGCTGGGGTGGAATTTCTTCCAAAGTGAATATCCTTGAATCCAAGCCCAAGAGAGGCTTGATGTAACAAGTATCCAGGAATTTTATCCTCCATGTTGCTGCAGAATGGCTACTAAAACAGCAAACAATGAAAGGAATGGATTGGTGCCTTCCCTTCCTTTTGCTGCAGCTCCATAAGTGGAATACCTCCCAAAAGCAGAGAGAAGAGACACCCCTTGACAGTTGCCACTCCAAAAGGGTAATGATCATTGCTACTCTCCCTTCCAGAGAAGCTGCATGTGCCTCTATAAGAAAAAGGAAAAACCTACACAAAACTAAGGCATTTTTCCTGTCTCATTTGCAGCAAAATGCAAAGAACTGGGAAACAATATGGAGAGCAAGAAAGGGGAATTCTGATTCTGGAGGACACATGGGAACATGATTCTGATTCCAGCCCCTGCTCACAGAACTACTTACCCTGGGATGAAAAAATAGGAATAATCCAGCTAGAGATGACTGAAGTTGTTTTTCTCAAAAATTAATTGGGGCTTTACAGAGCTTATCCAATGCGAAGACGGTCAGTCTTGCAATCATAGGTTTAATGAGGCCCGTTGGCATATTATTAAGGATACCATAGCCTCCTTTTAAGCTTACAGACTGTAACTACAGATAGCAGACACAGTCAAAAATCATAAGAATGAAGGGCTGGAAAGTGACTAAGTCTGCTGAGATATTTTAAAGTATTTCTAGTCCATCCCTAGCATTTGTTTCAGCTCTTCTTCAAAATCTCTGAAGTCATCAGATCCTTAAAGCAGGCTTTTCTGGATTTCCACAATTTTAACAATGAGGAAGAATCTTTTAATATACAATTTCTAGCCATCTTTCCTTCAAATTAAATTGCTTTTTTTTTTCTTTTCGCCAGTGACTATGTGGAATAGCTGATCACATGTAACTTTATAAAACCCTTTTGCATATCAGGAAATTCTCCAGTCTCTCCTTTGCCTTTCAGACTTTTAAAATAACACCCACAGTTCTTTCAAACTTTTTTTTTTTTCATTTTGCTTGGGCTTAAAAATTTCTCATAGGTAGTGAAGATTTGTTTTCTGGATGCTATCCAATTTGTTTGCTTCTCTTCTGAGGTTCGGTATAAAACACTGGACATGGTTCTCCAGATAACCTCGCTGGCATGGAGTGGGATTCAGTAATTGCCTTCCTTGTCTGACATAATCTCTTCCATATAATAACAATTCTGGAATGACATCAGGCTCCCGGCACATCATTTTATATGCCTCTTGCATTATAATCCCCTGCATTTATCAGAAGTGCTGTTGTCCACTTACTTCCACCTTTCTGTGTTTGTGTTTGATATTTCCCTGTGGAGAACAGAACGCTGTGCTCAGGCTCATTTTTTTATTGTAGATATCAGAGCACTTCTTCAAACCATAAACTCAAATGAAAGATTATGGAGCCACTGTTTTAATCTGTTTTCCTTATAAAATCTGGGTGAAGATGGCATACATTTTTTATGATTTCCTGTATGTTCTTGTCATTGTTAAGATCTAATCATAACCTTATTTTCTTACTCCCCTTGCACTTTTCACACAGCCAGTCACATTTTCATTCTCCCAAATTTTCCATATTTCTTTCTTAATTCTTACTGTCTTTTACTTGGAAGAAATTGGAGAAAGATTAATAAAAAGAAAGATTAATTCTTTCCTTGTTGTATAAAGGTCATTCTTGATAACATTAAAGTATAAAAAAATATACCTGCACTAAGAAAGAAAATAAACATTTTCACCAAAAATTGAAAGATAGTCAAATATGGGCCCAAGACCAATCAAAAGATCATTTAGATTATTTAACTAAAATAAGAGAACTTGTGGGTTAATTCATGTCACAGGACTACTTAAAATAATGTAGATATTTACCTTATCATCAGGGAAAGTGTCAAGGAGCATACATTACCTCTCTAGGTCACTAACAAACCTAACTGACCTGTTGGAAAGTGTTTTTCATGGGGGAAAAGACTACAGATATTGTAAGAGAGGAGCTTTTCACACAGAACCTAACCAGCAAAAAATTTCTTTTGAAAATAATTTTTTTATTATTCTTTAGACAAGTGTATTAAAATTAAATAGCACAAAACACCATCAGGAGTTTCTAATCAGCAGGGGAAAAGTTATTGCAATTCCAAGGGGAAGGGCATCTGGGGGAAAAAAAGCAAGAGTGAAATTATGTTTAGAAAAATGTAGAATGGGGAAATTTTTAAAAAAATGGTATTTAGGAAAACAAATTTCAACAGCTTGAAGAAAAGTTCAAGATTTAATCTCCCATTCCAAGGAGGAAACCTGTTAAAGAGACTTAGTTCCTCAAAGAAACTCTTAATAATTAATACACAAACAATTTTTCCACAGACAAAAGAAAAGAAGAACAGCCAACAGATTGATATGATTAACTTTGTAGATTTCAAATGCAAGGAGGATTTATACAGATATGGTGAGAAGTTCAGCTTAGACAAGACAAAAATCAATATTTTAGCATGACAAGAAGAGAGAAGAAATAAAGTGCAAACTGGAAAGTAACTGGCAAAGAATGTGGAGAATTTTCCACACCTGGAAGTTTTCCATACCTGTCTTAGTCTCCCTTGCTGCATTTTTGTGTGCTTTTCCTGTATTCTCATCCCAACATGAAGAACAGGCATTTGCATCAGTCTGTCACACATCTAAAAACCTTCAGCATGGTGTCCTTTAATCTCCTCTTCTAATCCTTAATTACATTATCTTTTTGCATTTTCTCCATGGGATCACCACTTCATTCAGTACTGCACTTGTTATTCAGTATTTTGCTTCAACCTTCTTCTTTAGCTTGTGATTCAGATTTTTTTCTTCTCCTTTTTTATTGAAGATATATACAAATATTTTTGTCCAGATCACAAAATTGTTTGTTTCCTTCTAGATTTTTCCTTTGAGATCCACTGCATTTGAACACTTTAGAAGCATTAATTTGTTTCTCTCCATAATTCAGTTGTTGTGAGATGGATGCTAAGCTCTTTTAACTGAACAGTTGAGACGTAAGGCACAGAAAATGAAGTCAGAATTGCTAAAAGCATTCATTAATCACTGATGACCAAGTTTAGCCAAATAAGAGTGTGATCCTTCAGATTTTATGCAAGATTAATACCCAGTTAAGATGTTAAAAATCTATTTCAGCAGATTGGTCCCTCAGTGTAACACACTGGAAACACATTATGGCCCACATTCACTGGCTCACCCAGAGCCATAAAGCAGCTCTCTTGTAGAACCAGGGAAAAAACCCAGTTTTCCAAAACAGCACTCCACTTCCTTAATCATCAATCATTGCTTATGTAATCAAAGATAATATCTCTGTGTATAAAACCAAAAGTTGTATGGATAACCATATTCCTGTTATTCTTTATCCTGGTTTTGTAACTTGTGCAGTAGTCAGACCATCTCAGCAGAGGTGTGGAGAGAAAGAGGAAAAACTTCTGCCATCCTCACTCCTGACATTTGATATTACAACTTCCATCAGAAAAATAAGAGTCTCCAAGGGAAACACCCATAATTTCAGACTGGATCATATTCTGTCCTAAGCAGCCACTTAACACAAAAGCTGAAAATCCCTGGACTGTATGAAAAGATTCCTACATTCAGAAACATTTTCATCAGCACTGGCATCTGCTCAATACGTTACCACATGCCAAGACTTCCCATAACAAAAAAGTTCGCAGTTGTTTTGGAAAATGCTGATACAATAATAATAATGCTAATATTACTAGCATATATGTATGTATAATAAAATGTATTTTTAAAGTATGTGTATATGTACAATACACTAATGATAATGCTAATTAACAAATAGTGCATAAATTGAAAAAAAAATTATTATAGCTCCAAAAAACAGATTACAACTTGAAATCAGCTTTTAAATTAAGACACCATGAGGAATCGATTTGTTATTAAATACAGAACAAATCCTCAAGCTTCCCATACTGTTATTACTGTATTGTGTCCAGACCAGGTAAGATTAAGTTGTCCTCGTGTCAGATTTTTCTTGATGTAAAAGTTCCATGCTGTTCATATACCATAGTACCAAGCATAGTTGAATTAGGAATAGAAACAGGTTCTTACTGGAAACAGATTCCTGGCTTTCAAGAGAGAAAGGTACTTTGCTCATAGCTGTAGAAGGACACATTTCTTCCTACCAGTAAATTTTATCAGTCACTCAGATTCACAAAACCTGCCTATCACACGTGGTTCACAGCCCAGCCATCTGGGGGGCTGGGCATTTCTTCTGCCAGCTTCTCTCCCACAGTGTGCTAAACAGGAAAAATCAAAACATAATGGAAATAGCAAAGGCTTCCAAACCTGATCAGCACACAGAGAAGGAGCGTGCAGGGGACGGCGCTGCATGGACGCAGCGCTGTAGGGGACAGCCTGCAGTCCCCTCTCCTGGCTGCTTACCCCATCCGAAGGCAGCTGCAGTGCCTGGAGCCCAGGCCTGTCAGCAGCCCTGGAGGCACAACACAGGACAGGTCAAGAAAAGAGGATCTCTGAAGACCTGGCCAAAGGTCCAGAAACCAGGGTTTGGCTCCAGCAAGCAAAGGTGCTGTGCAACAGAACAGGCAGGAGCGAGCTTTGCTAGGCACGTCAGGACTCACAGCCAAAGTAAATAAGTTTTGAATCTAGAATAGAAGCAAGGCTTAGAAGGTCATTTCAAGCCAGTTGGTCTGTAGTGACAGAGGGTTCAATGTCTTGAACACACTTAGTATTTAAGTTAGTATAGGCACAGCCCGGGTGTCTGTAAGCTGCTGTGACTTAAAACTGCAGGAAGCTGTGCTTACATGGATTTGTTCAATGGCCCGAATAGAGAAGCAATAAAACTCTTCATCATTTTAAATATAAGCTTTTCCTCGCTATAAAGAATTAAACCAAATTAGAGAGTGGCAAGATTGAATGTTTCTGTATTTTTGTGCTATGGCTGCAGGTAAAGTAACTGGAAAAGAAACAAAATCAGAAATTATTAGATTACCTTGGGTAAAGTAAATTAAACTGCATCTTCCTTTCCAGCTTGATCACATCCACCAAAATATTTGAAAAATAACATTTTATTATCCTTGTTAATTGTTCAGTCCATCCCATGATTCTAATTTAAGCAAGCAGTAACTGAACATAGCAGAAATCCAAGATGCACTATTTTTAAGTTATGTATCTAGACCATCTAAACAATTAATATAGAAAGCTTTGCAGGTTTTCTCAGACTGTTTCTATTTCAATCCTTCTTGGCATACTACTGAAAAATAAAATCTCCTGTCATAACAAAATAAGTGTGCAGATCTACCAACCTCATTTGCATTCTTTTTACAAATGCCAGGGGAAAATCAGACACATTGTCTGGTTTCACCAGCATTGTTCTACATCAGGTGTTTTCAACCTGTAAATCCTTAAAAAAATTTCAGAGACATGTGGAGACTCTCATAGAGCAAATTTAAGCCTATTCTAACTTGGATTTTGAGGCATTTTCAGAACACAAAAAAAAACAATTTGCCATCACATTTTAATTTGCAAGTCAGTGTTCAATTCAAAAGAAAAATATGTCACCTTTCTATTTAACCATTAAAAAGTTCAGAAAATTACAGCTGCCAATACAGCAGTGACTTTTGTCTCCCTGTGGTCCAATCTGTTCATTGCTTCATGATGCTTTTGCATGACCAAAATCGTGAGATGTTCACACAGCATACTACAGATTCAGAACAATGAGGAGCCACATGCAGACACAAACATGCAGGTGATTCCTGCCCACCAGAGTACAGTAGAACCTTAGGGTTATCCAGCAGAGCTGGGAAGGAACCATTAGCATTGACCTTATGTCCTGTGCTGTTTCAGCTTTATGAATCAGAAACTGATTGTTATTTCTACAATGCAATCTGTATAAGGCATTACTGCTATGTATTACACCCAATCCTACAACCAGTTTCTACATTAAAACGTGAATTCACCCATTCATCTGTCTTTTCTCCAGAGAAATTATTGTTCTTTCAATGATCTATAATTTTCTGCATGCTTTTCTTCACAACAGAAAACTTAATATGCCTTTCTCTGGTTATATATGGGTCCTTATAATCTCCTATGCAAAACCAAGGAAGTGTATTTCACAGACATACAGAAAAGATTTTGAAAAGCTGCCTGATCTTCTCCATCTCCAAGCCTTGGAATTTCATTCCGTTCAGACCATTTCAGTCACTTCTGGCTCTCCAGTATCCTCCAGTCTCTCCTTGATTCAGTGAAATATTACCTCCCCTACAAGTGTGGTGTATTCCTACCACCCCTGGGCCAGCAATTCTCTGCATCATGAAGAATGCCCCCCATCAACCCAGCCCCACTCTGTGTCACCCCTCGGCAGCCAGACGTGGCTGGTCCTGCACCTTCTCCCTGCCTGCTGCTTTCTGCCCCTTCTATCTTTATACCAGGGAACACTGACACCGTCTTCCTGTGCTCTGTTCACCTCCTGCAGGATCCACCCACACATGCTATGAAGCTCCAGAGTTCTTTATAAATACAACCCAAAATTTAAAAAAAAAAAAAGCACACAGCACATTTACTGCAATATATAATTTGCAAGGAGAGACACAATAAGTGCATTGTTTAAATATAAATTCTGACTTTCTTCTCATGCAAACTACATTAATCCTGCAGAACAGGCAACACTGTAGGAAATAATGATACATCCATTAAGGAAAAAAAAGGCTTAATCTAAACATGTCAGCAGCTCCATGCATGGCCAGAAAGTTGCCTGCATTCAACCCTCAACATGAATTTTGTCTTGAGAATTGGTAATGGGAGTTGTTCTTAGTGTCATATTTTAGAAAGCCATAGTCAGTTTAGGGCTTCAGAGTGGCCTGGTTTCATACTTTTACAAACAAACAATAAAAAATTCTGAAGAAATTTTATTTTTAAAAATAGCATCATAACCACACATTGGGATTCCCAGAAATTCCTATCTGAAGCAGGCATTTTGCTAATATAATGCTTTATGTATAAACTGAATTGGCCTACAACAAATATGTACAATTTCATTAACATTTATCCTATATAATATAGAGATTATAATATATAAAAGAAAAAGATAACTAATTGGTGTCATATTTATACCATCAATACATTCTTTACAATAAGTATTTCCAATAAAGTTCTAAATTTGCATAGCTTTTAAGATAACAGTATGACTACTTCCAAACATGACATTTCATAGCTGCATATGCATATTTTAAAATATTTTTTATTTTTAATCTGTATACAGTTGCACTTATGTATGATGCATTTGAGGTTGGTGCAGCAGAAGACATTTTACCCAAAAGGATTTGTGCCAGCTAATCTCCTGTATTTAATGACAGCAGATCTTCTGCTGCTGAAGTTATGTCTCCAGATTCCAGATAACCTATTCCATTGAAGTGGTTGTGATTAAGGATTTGCTCAGTGCCACAGCAGTGTCAGCCAACAATATGTTCCAGTTCAGCTATGCAAAATCAAAAGCCTGTGCACACTGGAAGAAACATTCCTTCAATCCTCTTATGAATAAATAACTTACATTATTGTGCAGCTAATCATACATCACCTTGCAAGAGGAAAACATCTGTAATATTCACTTTTTATACACTGTCCACATGGGGTTTTCATCTGCTTGGTTAGTTCATGCTCTTTTTCAGACATTTCATAATATTGCAGCTGATAGAAATGACTTTTTAGTTTCTCTATAAAGCAGGATGGCAGAGCAAGGTTACATCCGCCAGAAATGGTGCGTTTGCCTCCATGCAATGCACTGACAAACAAAACCCACCCTGATACAGTCTGTACAGGTGTGAGGGGCTGCTGCTTTTCACACAGCACTCTGATTTATCTCACTGCTATGAAAGAAAGCTGCAAACAACAAGGCAATATAAGGATAACCACTTATCTGCAAACACAGAGAAACACACACCATTCCAGCTGGGAACAACAATTTCTGCACGTGGCCGTGCTGCTCCCATGGCTGCTCTAGGACTTGACCCCACCCTCCCTGCTCACATCCCACGGACTGAAACAGAGGTGAGGAAGAGCCTGAAGGGAAGCTGTTACTCTTTGTGGACATAGGTGAACATGCCATCATTATATCCTGTATATAAAATTACCATGAAGCCTGAGTAGTTGTGTTACGTGTGCACAAACAGTAATTGATATTTGTATGGACCTCAGGATGAGCTCTTTAAAAGAAAGGAGTTACTATGAAGAGAATCCTACTTAAGACACTGAACATAATAATATCATTCTTAGGGAAAAAAAGATTATAGAGTTGATATTACTGTGTGGGCGAGCCAGAAAAAGTGTTTCAGGGATCAAAAATTCCCATTATTTACCGAGGCAATAAAAGTGACAAAATCAAACATCCCCCTTTTTGCTGTGCATTTCTGGATGAGCTTTGTCAGAACCTCAGAAAGCTGTAACAATTTAGCATTGCAAAGAAAAAAAGCACAATGGATCTGCTCACATGACATTGCTTGCAGTGAAAGGGCAGTAACTATAATAAGAAAATTCAGGAGCATTTAAGATATATCTTACATAGATATAACTCCAGGATTTTCCCTTTTGCTTCTGAACTCCAGTTGGCCTCAAAGGTGCTCAGCACCCTGCAGGAGCAAATCCTTTCCTTCCTCTGCTTGCTGGGCCTGTCTCCCTTGTAGATATTCTCTGCTGCCTCTATGGCTTCTCCCTGCCACCCCTTACTCCTCTATTTAGGTACTCCAGTGCATGTCACAGGTAGCTCTGCTCACACCTTAACTGCATGGTTTTCAACCCACATACATGTCACATTTTCTGTTGGTTTGTCTAAACACAGAAGTGCTCCCAGATCAAGCATTTTACATTTACCCTTTCCTGAAATCCCCCTTTGCTGGAGCAAAACCACCTGGCTGTACTATTTGCACCAAAATGATATATCCATTAAGGAAAAAAAAGGCTTAATCTAAACATGTCAGCAGCTCCATGCATGGCCAGAAAGTTGCAATGTGCAATGGACAGGCCTATTTTTACCCTAGCCTTTGGATTATGTGTCAAGATATATATAATATTACTTTTTGGGTCTGAATAAAAACTATGGAAAGCAATCCAGATTTCCATGTCTTAACCTAGCACATTTTTGTCAACCTTCACATTACCAGAAAAATGTCATTCAAATGTGTAATGACATAAAGTTCACAGTGCCAAGAATCATGCAAGCAGAAACCATTTACCCCAGATCTTCCACCTTGGATAAGGGCAGCAAACTCTCATAAAACAATTTGCAGCAGGAATATTTTATGTCTTGAGTAGGACTATCTACATGTCCTCCATATTAGTAGGGCAAAAACAATCCCTGTGGCACTGGAAGCAGTGGAGTGAGTGGTGGAGTGAATGCAGGGCTGGCAGTTGGCAGCAGGGGAGTCCTGAGCTGTAACTAATCCATAGAAGCATCTGATTTATTATGTGGCCTCAGGCAAATCCTTTCATTCCTCTGCTTTCATTTAGGCATCTGTAAAGTGAGAATAGCAACATGCACTTTGCAGGGATGCTGTGGCCACGGGCTGCAGTTGTGTCAGTGACTCCCAGCCATGCTTTCCGAGGAAACTTTAGCCCACCCATGCAGAAAGCAAAGCCAGTTCATTCCCATGGCACAGGATCAGCAGAACAAAACCAGAACTGTCTGGAGGAAATTACCAAATTAGAAAGTAGAGAGTAGAGCCTGAAAAACTGAGGTTGAAAAGGCATTGTATTCAAAAAGGCATCAGCTTCTCTGGGATTTACTGAGCCTTTGGTGAATCATAAATATTTCTACCTCTGCTTGAAAGTTTTGGCAAAGTCCATGAGATGAATATTTTACCCAAGGTAGAACACAAAAGCCATTTGATGTGACTATAATTCTGACAAAAATCAAAAGGGAACTTCTTATGCAGACATTTGAGCCAACATTATCAAATCCGTAAACAATATCCATTTTCTGTGTGTCATGTTTCACTTCTGACTGGTTCTCACTATAAGCAAAAGCCTTCATTTTTTACAGAGTACTGCAAAATACAACAGGTATTATCAAGAAAAGGAAAAAACAATTGACTAGTCTGTCAAAGCCTGTCATGTATTAACTGAGTCTCAACCACAGTAAACAACAAAATGTGCCAATGACAGCAGCTGAAGGAAGATGCACTTACAAGATAAAGTTCAGGCTTCTTCATGAGAAAACACCCACTTGAGCAGTGAAGAGTGCACATGATCATTGCTTGGAGCATGTGGCTGTCAAGGTGTTCCTACAGCCACAGAACTGGGCAAAAATTAGACATGTGTGTCCCATTCTCCATGCCTATGCAATGGGACACCTGAGATATGTCTTCTGACTGCCATTCTCTGCAAAGCCAATTCTCTCATTAGTTTAGTTAAACAGATTTCTGTGACAAAAAATAATTCTGAAACAGCAGCATCAGTGTGTTACACTCCCCTCTTGTCACAAAGCCAGCTACAAGTGCCTTGGACACAAGAGCAAGGTGCACAGCCTGAACATTGCCATCTATTACAGCTATTTCTTTGTACTTGGTGGCTTGATCTTTTAAAACTAAAAACTAACAGGCCTTCTATTTTTCTTCGGGTTGCTAGAGAGAATGCTAAAATCATTGGAGTAAATTATCCCAAACAGCTAATCCACTGTTTATACAGCCTCAACATTTATTCAAAGAAGGAAGAAAGATTTTCAGAAAAATATTTTACATGTAACTGTACAATTATTTGCATGTAATTGTTCTGAAACTGTGCTGTGATGCATTTCATTTTGTCCTTTTTGGAAGCTTCTTTACAGGCTACTTGAATCCTTTTCAATGGCTTATGAATGATCTTCTGCACTTACCTGACAGATAGTGTCATGACTCAAGTGATTCCCATACAATTACGATAATTATACCTATTAATCTCCCAACACCCCTACAGCTTGTGTTGCCACCTTCAGTGTCATTCATCCTATCTATTTAGAGAGTCATCACCTGATTTTCCCCATAGCTGAGTCACCAGTCCAAACACAGTGACACTTCAGGTCTCTTTGACTCTCCTTCTGACATCAACTCTGTACCTGTTTTATGAAATTCTAGAGATCTGTTGTGACTTTCTCAGTGTAGATTTATAGAAAACCCTCTGTTTCTTCTTTCAACTAGCATTGATTCACTGGGAAAGCAAGGTGGAGGACATGCTACTCACATGCCTGGCTAGTTCATTTACACAGAATAAACCTTTTCAGGAACCTATCAAATTAAAATTACTTTATTGCAGTAGCAAGTGGCATAGCAAGTGTCCTAAATCACACAGCTATCAGAGTGGCATTGCAGCTGCCTAACAACATTTGAAGACAATTACCATTCAAAGCAGGGAAATACCATCTGACAGCATGAAGGTTTAACCAAAGATAAAACTATCCACGTTACAGCCAGTCACCCTGCATCACACGCTGTTATGTTTGTATACACAGACCCCTGTCTAAGTTAAATAGCCCTTCTGCTATAATTTTGTCTGCAGTGGGAACGCCATGCTAGATTGTGACAGGAATAAGAGAGACTGTGAGGGGAAGAGTAGCTATTTTCATTCTGTTTTAACCAATGCATTAAGTGTAGTTTTTATTGTACTTTGGTTCAATAATTTATAGTAATTGTATGCAGTGCCTTCAAGATCCATTTGCACGATGTTAGGTCTGAGATCATTCCCTTTCAATTGCACAGCAAATCCTCCTTAGAGTCCTCACCCCTGCCTCTTTCATCCCTACACAGAGGGCTAAGGATAAGCCAGCTGGTCACCAGGACATTAGGAGGACCCAGTGGGATTTGGGAGTATCACAGAGGAGGATAACACTGAATCATCAGAGGTCTTTGTGTACAACCATTGGAAACCCAGCAGGCTCAAACACAGCAAGAGTTCCTTCATCCACCACTGGGGTCTGAGGCAAGCCACTGCAGTGCATGAGGCTTTTCTAAAAGGTTAAACAAGTTATTTTTCATGTCCATGAAAGTCCATAGGCCTTGAGAACAGCTTCCATCTCCCTCATCAGTTCAAGCCTGCTACACATTAAAGTACATAATACAAAGCTAAAGCCATTGCCAGGCTGGCTCATGGCTCTGTTTGCTTTTCCCATGTCAGAACATTAACCATCTTTGAAAAATGTGCAAGAGATGTATTTGACATGTATTAAAAAAAAAACCAAACAGCTGAATGGATAAAGGGGTGGCTGTGCAGGGACTTCTCATTATAGTTCCTACTATAAAAAGCTTGGAAAACAAGATTAAGTCATTGAGCAATTGTTTCAAAACTAAGATGCAAAAGGAAGTGAAGAAACTGGTGCTTTAATTAAAACTGCAGGTAGTAGCAGTAATTGTGAGTGCATTAATCACAATCCCTAGTACAGCAACAACTGATGCCTTCGTTTTGACACAAGGACACTCAATTGCAAAGTGCTGCTGCTGTGCCATCATGAATACTGAGGGATGGATGCAGTGGTTCAGAAAGCTGTTGATCCTTCCTAGGTGCCAGAAGAAAGAGGTTCACTGCTATAGTGTACTTATGCTAAATTATGACACTTATGCTGGCCCATGGAAGAGCAGTGGGATTCTACCCGTTCTTCCTCCCTTGTCCGTTTGTTCCCGAATGATGGAAAAGGAGAAATATTTCCCCATTTATCCCAGCCTGGCCAACAAATTTCTTAAACAAAAGGCAGGTATGCCACAGTCACAAGACCCAGTGGTTTCAAATGCCTGAGCTGTCTAATGCTGTTCTGAAAGAACAGATCTATTTACCAAAATGTTGTTAGCTTTTATTCCATAAATTCCAGATACAAAGGGAAAAATATCAGGGTGCAATATATTTTGCCATAATGCATTAATATACTTACTGATTTAATTTGATCTATAAAACATGTTTAGGAGAAAACTGGTATTCTTCTAATATTGTGATATTCCTGGCAGTTGATTGAAATACAAAATTAAACAAAAGAACTTCCCTTAATTTCACAGACTATGAGTCTTGCATAAAACTTTTAAAGATCAATTATATCCCATCACTGCAGAAGTCTGGCTGAACTAAGTGATTTATGCATAAATAGCTTTATACAGTCAGTTACTATAGAATGAGCATCTCATCTGTTCAATGTGCATGCAAAGTACTGTTATTTTTGTACATATTTTACCATGACATTAATCTTTCTGATGCTTCACATTTTTTGTCATGCAGGCATCTTGTTGGACATACAGCTCTGTGTGACTTTCATAAAATATATGTAGTTGAGCAAAATAGGAATTGAAATACAAGAGCAATTGTTTATGGATGGGCCTGTACAATATCCCAAACACAAAATGAAAACAGTAATGCTCTTCAAAGTCACCCTCAAAAATTTTCTTTCCTTTCTTGTGGAATATAGAGGAAGAGTTCTCCTTCCAGTAGAATGGCTGGGTGTGGCCATTTTGAAGAAATGACATTGCAATAACTTCTTGGGCCTTTCAGATTAAACTGATGGCTTGCTAAAAACTGAAGGCACTCATCCTCATCCGGAGCAGGGCTAGCGATACTCAGACAAGACTTTGAAAACTCATTCTCCTGCTCAGAGAGGCTGGAAATATTGAATAGCCAATATATTGTGATAGAGCTTGTGTACTCTGCTGAGAACTCAAGAACATTTTTTCTGCTTTATTTTTAGTCCTACAGTCCTAGCAGTCAGTCATTTTATGACCAAGTACATCTCAATGCTGGTGTGACACAGCAGCAGTACTGTGGGCAGTACCCACAGCTAATGGAGAGTGGGGAGGAGCAGGGAGCCCTTCTGGATCTGTAATTTCCCTCCTGCTGCAGGGAAGCTGCCAAGCTCCCTGCAAAGATAAGGTCAGGAGAAGAGATGAGGGGCAGGCTATGTCCCAGTGGGTGGCACAGCAAAGCTCTGTCCCAGTAAGACACAAGACTGTTTGTTGTCTGCTCAGAGAAGCCAAAAACTATCATAGCAGAATGCTGGTATTCACTGGAACCTTTGTGAATCTTAGAAATGGTCTATTAAGTCAGAATCTGAGAGCTTCAGAAGTATTTTGGGCTACCTTATAAAATATACCTGCACAGCAGTGAAAAATGTAGCTTCATTAAACAATTTAATTTCACTTTTTTAACTGAAGAATTAGAATCATATTCATGGTGGATTGCTAATCAGGCAGAAATGCCATTCTATTTTGCTTTTGAAGAGTCCTGAAAGTCTAAACTCAAAACAGTACACTATGCAAATATTAAAGTAACAAAGAAATTCTATGACAGAGAAGAAATAAGCAATATCTATTTGAGCAATATCTAACAGAGCAAAGAATCAACATTCAGAAATCCTTTGTGTACTCTTAGGTCTTTGATCATCCAGTGGAGTAAATGAGTCGAGGTGCATCTTGAAAACCCACCTGCAAGGACTGAAGCAGACTGGCACAATACAAAGCTTTACACACATCTAAATCTATTATCTACAAGGAGCAGTTACAGCACTGCCACACCCAACAAAAACTCCCCTGAAAACCAGGCAAGAGCGGGGTTTTCTGCCAGCTTTAAGAGGGGCATCTGGAAAATATGTTTCTCTTTGGGCCTGATGTATCATTATTTATCCAACAACAGTGTGGCTGAGCCCCTGAGCACTGTGGTCTCCCTAGACCCTACGGGAAGCATTGTCAGTGGATGTGAGACCACTCTGTGCTTGGTCTGACTCAGCTCCCCTCCCCTTCATAACCATGGTCTATGTAGGGAGAGCAGAATGTCACTATCTCAGTGTGTTGCAAGGTGTTATAACCAAAACTGAACAGAAATAACCATACAGGCTCAAGAGCCCAGTATTGAGCCGTCACCAGTCCTTAGGAGAATAATGAGGGACCAGGAAAGGAATTCATTAGAAAAGTCTCATCTAAGAACACAGCCTTTTATCAGAGGTACTTCCTCTGCTATGTCCTTGCACTCTCTGGGCAGAAGGTACTTACAGAATTTCATGTTTTATTGATCATCCCATGTTTAAATTCAGCTAATGGATGGTACCAATTATTCAACGAGCTGGTCAAGGAAAGATTTTAAGTCATGCTGAAACACAGATGACTTGCAAACCCATACTTTGCAGATTTTATGCAAGTGCTAGAGCATCACAGTTTATACTTCAAACTCAGAAAATATTTTGAAAAACAGAACTGTCTGATTCCACAGCACTCTACCACCTGCAACCTTTTACATATGTACAACACATAATGCAGCCAAACAAAAGCAGTTTTTTTCATCCATGTCCCGGTGACATCAGTGAGGTACCTAACCAGGCAGATAATTTAGGAACACATACAACTTTCAACACACAAGCAATGTAATACTACTCTCACCTTACCAGAAGGGTAGACAGAGCTTCTGCTTTGGTAGATTTGGCTGTAAATAATAGAAGACAAAGGAAAATACAGTATAATCTATTCAATAAGATCTATTAGACCAAGAAGTTTCCCACCCCTCATCAGATTCAAGAGAGTTGAGTGGCCAGTGCTGTAACCCGACAAGACACACATACACACAGATCTGAGGGCAGAGATGGCAGGAAAGAGTAGTAACCCCTTTATTTTCTGAAAGGGCTGAGGTAATATCATGTGTGAGATGGTGTAATACCCTTAGGGTAAAGAAAGGTGAAGTCTTCATGATTTTTTATTATTTGTGTTACTATATACTAATGAGACAGGCAGCTTCTTTTGTCCCTCTTTCTCTGCTATGCTGATTTCTTCCTGAATCACTCCTTGCACATTTTTTTGGGTTTTGCTGAAGTTTTGCCTTTGTGCAGCAGAAGAGCACCAACATCTCCTGTGACTTAGGAAGAACTGTAAAACCCTGATTTGAAAAGACCTTTGGGTCTGCTTCCTGGATGCTTCAGGCAGCAAAGGATTCACATGCTATTCAATTATGGTCTTCTGTGGCTGAAGGGAGCAGCAAGGGAATGCTACCCTTACTGGCTGGTAGCACAGCTGCTGAAGCATCTTTTTTACAGATTTTAAACATCAGGTCTCTCTTCTATAGTAGCAGTGTTGCTTAAACAGCACATGCTGTGCCTTAACATGCTGTTGCTTAAACAGCACATGCAGCTTCCCAGCTGCAGAGAACAGCTCAGCCTGATGTCCAGGGAGGTTACTCCAAAAGTGTAAAAACACTGCATTACAGAATGATGTAATACACACATGTAATCATGCAATCACACATTATATAGTGTAAGCATGTTTTCATGATGTATCCCAATACACATAACTCTAAAGTCCTATGGAATTATCCATTAGTACAAAGCAACATCAGATACTGTAGAACAGAAATATTTTTTTATTATTTATAGCTTTTTGTTTTAAAATATACATGTGCATTCTTTTCAAAATGATTCAGTTATGCATTGAATCAATAAGCATACACCTAAATTGATATGTACAGCATGTACATATGCTGTACATATAAATTTACACC
This sequence comes from Chloebia gouldiae, assembly GCA_003676055.1. Taxonomy (NCBI): domain Eukaryota; kingdom Metazoa; phylum Chordata; class Aves; order Passeriformes; family Passeridae; genus Chloebia; species Chloebia gouldiae. The sequence goes on along the minus strand of QUSF01000002.1, from coordinate 21,086,908 downwards.
TGTATTATAGGTATAGATGATAGATTTAGATATAGCTACGCATTCTCTGCAAAATGAAGGTCTTATTGTATGAAAAGGGAATATAACAGCTTGTTTCCAGTGAAATTACAGCTAAGGCTCTTAAGTACATCACTGCAGGGCCCACATGAAGAACATTAGTGATAGGGAGATGGGGGAATAAGACTAGTATGATCTCACACTTTCATGCCAGACAAGTTTACAAGGTTATGAAGAAGGCAAGGTTATACTTTTTTCTCCAGCCCCATGACTGCTGAGCTCACTGTGACCCAGGAGGCATCTCCTCTCATAGAGACAAGATACCACTAAACTGTTAGTGGCTCCCATCTTGCTCCTCAGCAAACTCTTCCATCAAACTGAAGATCTGGCAGTGTTTTAGAGGTAGCAATATTTCAAAAGCAGCAGTACCATGCAAGTAATTCTACTTTCATCCTTCTTTGCAACATTACATACCACACACTCATACACAAAGCAAATATCTACTCCTATATTTGTGACTGTATTTCTCTAATGCACACCAACACAGAGTGGTTGTATAGGAGCTCAGGACAAATGGGTTTTAAGTACTTAAGTACATACCCACTCCTACATGTGCAGACTATCCAGGACTCTGTAATCTATAAACAGAACAAATGCAGATGAATGGAAAAAACTGCATAAAGCTGTGTTTGTCATCTATTTTATTTCTTTATAACATTTATAGAGGATTTTGCAAAGCTAATTCTCAATTGTTACTTCCCCATTTTGCAAACGTTTCATCTGCAGCACCAGGTAAATGTGTAGCTATTTACCCTTCTGTAGAAATGGTGCTGAGTACATAAAGGAGCAGGTGTATTTCTTGAGAAATGCAGCTGAAAAGAAATATTTTGTCCCAGGGGAAGCCAGCCATGATGTATGAAATGTGCTGAGGATACAGGATGTAGTGCTTACTAAGAAAGTCTCAAGCAATTCCTTTGCAAGGTGTGTACATCAGGAACATTACCAAGTGGTACCTGAATGTGCCGCAATGAAATTATTGCACCAACAATTGCAGACGCTGTGCTTTCAACGGAGAGGCCAATAGCATTTTTTTAATCAGTAAAAGAGACTAACTAAACCCTTAATTTTCTCTCTCTTCTCACACAAACAAAAAAACTTTGCACAGAGCTGTCCCTTATGTGCTCTTCTTTCCGCTGGCAAGCATAGATGTCCTAAATCCATGAATGTAGCAGGTCAGGAACGGGCTGTGCAATTTTGTTACTGTTATGATCATGAACCATGTCAAAATCCACCACTCTCTGCTCCTGGGCCAGTACCATCATTTGCTGTAGGTGCTTTTTGCCATATTTAACCTCAAACTGCAGCCCACACCCAACACTCTCTGCCCTGATGTTCTCGGCATTCAGGTGCCAGGTCACACTCACAGCTACCACTGCATCTTTCTTCATTTCAGCTTAGCTTAGCTTTCCTTTCATCCAGACAAATCATAGCACCTTCAAGCCACATCACACAAATAAGCAGCCTGTCTTTGGATGAAGTTACCTCACAGTATTTACTACATAATTTGCTAGCTTAGTCCTTAATGGGCTCTACTCTGGCTGCAGGCAGATCTAGTCAAAGTATGTTAATTAGCAAGCAGTCAGACCTATGAAATATTTGCCTTGTAATTATCCACTGAAAATTTTCATCTTACTGAACCACTTTTAAGCCCATCTAAATTGCTTCCCATCAGCCCAGTGGGGTTGCTTGAGAGGTAGGGACTGGTACAGTACAAAGAGGGTGAACCTCACTAATGAAACTCTCCCTGAGAGTAGTATGCAAATGAGATTTGTTTCATCCTTTATAGTCAGCAACTCTAAATGCTGTATGGCTGCCCCACTCATTAGAGCAAAGGCATCATGCTGGATAAATACATCGCCCTCTATCCCTGTTTCTTCATTTCTCAGTAAAATACACACTCTGGAAGAACTGAGCAGTCAATATTATTCACTGAGCAATGCAGCACAGAGGAACAAGGCTCTTGCAGAGAATATAGAGACATACTGCAGCCTTCTCACTTCTGAAAGCCAAAGTTTTCCAGATGTTGTGCTTGCAAACTTTGCTCACAATCTGGAAATTCGTAAAAGGGTTTTAGTTCAGAATTGCACAGAAAGGGGAATGAAATATTGCCCTGCTGGCAGTTCCAAGTTAGGTGCTGCTCTGACTTAATAAATTGTGAGAGACCACGGGCTCCTGCCTGATGGAGAGCTTCCTTGGTGGGTTTTTAACAGCTCTTTGATCTGAGGCTTCACAGTGTGTTGCAAAGATTGACTGAAAGACACAGTGATGTTACTGAAGTTTGAATGTTGTTTGATTGCTGCTGAATTGTACTACCTCCCCTTGTCTCCTGTGTCACTTAATTTGATCTTTCTTACTCTTCCTCCCTGACATTTCTAATCACATAGCACACTTTTGTAAAGGCCAGGGGTGTGGAGGGGGATGCAGGACATGGGATTGTTTTCTGCCTTTTGCAGATCCAGTGACCTACCACAGTATTTCTCTCTTTTGCAGTGGTGCTTTCCTGTAGTTTTCCTCCATTCTTCCATTGCATTTGTACAAGTACATTCAGAGATGAGAATTCAGAAAAAAATATAAAGCACAGACCTTGCAGGAGGTGAGTTTCTCATTATTCTCTTTAATGGCATTGATTTCCTTTTCATTTTCACCACTGAAGAGAAAGGAAGAACTGTAAATAAGAGAATAATGCTACTGTCACTCTGACATACTGTAATGAACAGCACAATACACCTTGAATGAAAAACACAGGAAAGCAGTTCTGCAAAACTACCATTTCCAGGGTCATAGGTAATATATTTATTGAGGTTTAATTTTTTTCTGGCTTGTCATGTAATGTAACTACAGAAATGTAGAACCAGAAGATGCCCGAGGAGTCCTGTAGGACAGCCCCCAGTAAGACATTTTATGTCCTCTGAGGATAGGGGAGTCTGGCATCTCCTACACCTCTCCTGGCATGTGAGGACCAAGGCTCAGGTACAAAAAGCCCAGTTTATCAAAGTGCAGGATGAGCTGAACCTACCCAGCATGTTCCTTCTGTCCCTGCAGCAGTCCTGGACCCATGTGGGAAGGGCAGGCTGAGAGGACTTTGCCCAGAACAGACCACTACTGCACCAAAATGAGTCACCCTAGCCTCCCTAATCAATGAACTTTTGGGCAAGCCAGAAGCAGACACCAGGCTGAAAACTTTTGATCTATCCTATCCCTCCTTGTACCACACACGGTCCCCTGTCTCTGGACCCCCACATATCTGATTTGCTTGCATGAGCCCAACAAAAGACACTGTATGACTGTGCATGCTGCATTTACTCTGGAGAGAAACTTCTTCCTGATATCAAAACTAAATATTCTCCTAAGTGTTAATTAGACTAATTTATTCTGGTCTCTCAGCAGAAAGTAAACCATGGCATAAATTACTCATTCCAGAGAGATCCTCTTCCATCTTCCTGTCATACTTCAAGATAAAGCCTGACCCTAAGCAATCTGAGGCATATTTTTGACATAGGACTGTCACAACATAATACAGCAAGAGGATAAGTATAGAAAGCTTTGCCATTTCTTAATGAGAAAGCTGCTTGGAAACACCTCATTTTGGGGTGATGCTGAGCTACAGGAGAATAACTCACAGCAGTCTTATGTGGTAGGATTAAAGACAACCTGACAAGATTACTTGAAAAAGTTGATCTGGTGATGAACTGTGCTAAAAAAAAAAAAGTAAACCTGTTTTAATTTAAATATTTCCTGAAATAACTGTTTGGAGTTCATCAGTGAGTCAGACACAAAAGGAATGAAGCTCTTTACACTTCCTCAACCAAATCCCATAAAAAAAAAAAAAAAAACTCTATTGTAATGGTAGAAATAGGGCTGGGGGAGGAGCAGGGGAATAACCAGCAGGTTAAGCTAACAGTGTTTTTAAAAATGTAAACATTTTTAAAAATAAAAAAATTAGCCAAAACCCTCAAACCCTCAAATGCATGTCTTTGCATTGAAGTAGAAGCCCAGAGGTTATTGTGAATTCTTATAGATTTCAGCAGATTATCTGTCATAGTGATTTTGTCCCTCTCCTATTTAGCAATCAAATGCTCACATTTTACTTGATCCTGGATGGAGTTGTTTAATCCTTCTTATAGAGAAGACTTTCCTGAAACAGGTTATTGTACAGCCAGGCTTTTAGTATTTCCATTTCTGTATTTATCTCTCCATAGATTTCTGAATGAAAATAATCAGAGTATCAGCTTCTTCCCATCTGCACAGAAACAGGAAAGGTTATGAATTTCACTGCTCAAGACTGCCTCATAGTCCAGTATTTTAGATGAGGTCATTTGAAAGAGAACCAAACCTCTGAAAATGTCATAAACCTCCTTGAAGAGTATGAATTCTTATACAAGTTAAACTTGCAAGGCTGAATTTACAGTTAACTTTAGTACAGACTTGCAACAAAGGGAGGGAGTAAATGTCACGATGCCATGCTGAGAAAGTCCTTTATGTGAAAGAAAAAAATACATATGTGAAATTCTGAAGTACTTGAAAAGCAGTGAATCTGAGCATTATTGTCCAGAGAGGGAATTTATGTGACACACAGATTTATCTGCCCTTATGAGGTCAAGCCTTTTATACTGGTGACTTAACAGTAGGAGTTTAGTTTTCGTGCTCACCGGAGTTTTGTGACACTGACTTTCTGAATATCTCTTTGCCTATCAAGCACTCACAGATAGGAATAAAGATCAATGTATTTTTAACTTACTTACATGGTACATTTGTTACAGATTATGCTATTTTGAATACAGAGAAGGAGTCTCAGAGCAGGGCTGTGAAACGGATCTTCAGAAAAAGATGAGTTCTGCCTAGAGAAAAAGATTCACAAGGAAACTTAAATGAAGGATTGTTGTATGTCAGGCAATAAAAACACAGAAGGAAAACCACAGGGAGGAACAAGTTATCTGTCCACCAAAAAATGCAAGCTGGGTCTAGTCAAAGGCTGCGTAAGGAGTACCTAAAGAGCTGATAGCCAGTGATTGTCTGGTGTCTTTCCCTCTGCTTGTACCAGACAATGGGACTGTGGGCTATTGACCAGGCCTCTGTAGAATAAGCTCTACAAGTAGATGGGAATTTTTACAAACTTATGTTAGTCATCAAAGGGTAGAAAAGAGGAGAGCAACCACTGATCAGCAGGATAGTCCAGGTCCAGGGTAGTAAGGCAAGCAGGAGGAGGTGGGAGTCAAAGGGATACATGCTCTGGGCCATGCTGAGTGTGCAGAACACAAACAAGAAGAGCTTCAAAAACCTGATCATCACACAGAAGTCCAAGGTAAGGCAGATACTGTCTGAAGTCACAGCAGCAACAAAAGAAGATGTGGCAGACTAGCTGTGCCTGAAGCAGCAGCCCAGCAAGGGCCAAGGAGGTGTGAGATTGACATCGAGAAAATGGGCGCTGTGAAGTCAAATCTGTAACAGGGATTTGATTGGATGATTGTAGGTGAGTAAAAGATCATCCTGACCCTGGTTTTATCGACTTGAAACATTGTCTGCTTCAGCAGGTGAAGTGCCTGCACAGAATTTCCAGGTCTAGTGGGAACACCAACACAGGGAGGTACCAAGGAAGCATCACCACCTTCCCCATGCACTGCAGCTCAGACCTGTGTACATCACTCTGAACCAGTTGCATTTACAACATAAGTTACTCACACTGGTAGCTCATATCTAGTGGTTGCTTAATTTTTAATGCTTCTCTTGGGGAGTTTCTATGGTGGTACGTGTTTTAGAAGCAAAGACAAGCAGTGGAGCTCCTCCTCACAGCAGAGTCAATACAGCAGCACAATATTAGCAGGTAGCCTCAGTGACTTGAAATTTAACTGATGTAAAAATGTAACCAAGTACTGTTACGGAATAGCTTGTACATGTCTGCCCAAATCCAGCTGCCTCTCACTCCTGTGTGCTCAGAAGCTCCTGAGCAAGAGGAGTACATCAGCACCACCTCCTGGCAGCTGAAAACGCCAGCGATTTAAGAAATCAAACAGAAGGTGTAAGAAAAAAATTTCAACTCTTTGTGGGAAAGAAAGCAAAAATATTCTGTCCAAGCACTTATGATAACATTTACAATTCCTATAATGATCTTTTGGTACCAGGATACATACCTGCTGTTTGGGAGCAATGCCTTGAATGAATGGTAGGAAGAAGGGTAAGACATAAACACACCAAGGCACATATTTTGACACAGAAGCACAAGGTTGAAGTAACCCCAAAAACTCTTCTCACATTAAATGTTGTCATCTAAAAACCAAAGCACTCTGAAACTTTAGTGGAATGGCCTGAAAGAGGATTTGAAATGTGTATAAGAAGTCTTTGCAGTGTCTGAGTATGTTCATGCTTTACTTGCTCCTCACAGCATCTGCAGCTGAGACTGTGGTCGCCTTACAAAAGCCAGAAAGGAAATGTCAGCATTTGTCTTGAGCAGAGGAAAAGCAATTCAAAGACAAGTACTGTCAGCTTTTGTCAGAAGATGTTGGACCCTGTACTTGAACATGATGGCCTCACAAAGGGCAGCATGTTGATTATCAGCACCATAAAAGGACCAAACAGCTCTCTAGCTCCATCTTTGCACACTTGACAGTGCAAAATGATGATGTAGGAGGGAAATCAGTGAGCATAAAATTCTCCCTTACTCTGAAAAACCATGTGGAAGAAAAAAGGAAGAAACATTTGCAATACTAAATGAAATGATATTATTCTTATGCCAGTTCTTCAAGCTGTGAGATTACTCAAGCAGAACTGCTGGTAATCAGGAGGGCCAACTGGCAAATTGAAACCTGTTTATGTCTACAGGGAAGATAAAGGGCCTAAAACAGATGGGAAATAAACCTTATCATTTTTAACTAAAAGTGAAAAAGATGGTTCTGGAAGAAATCCTGACTTTAATGTCTCAGAAAGAAGCTTCAAACTTCAGAATTTCAGGAAAGGTAAACAGCAAACTCAGAGGATCTACACAGAGGACTTCTAATTTGGAGGTTAGACAATTCATTTTCCCACTCCTGAACTTCAGTGAAAGGTTCTCAGGAGCCTTCTTCTTTTCTTGGTTTATACAGCTCCCTTCATTTTCTTGTGGCCAAATAAAACTTCTGCTTTACATCAATGGAAAAGCTATTTGCAGGCATTAGCAAGGTCTAGCACCCTGGTTTGTTTCCTGACACAGAAACAAGACCTTTATTTCAATAGTGGATTAATCTATTTGTAATTTTTAAACATTTTTGAAGGATAAATTCTGCTCATTCACTAAAAAAAGCATGTTACAGGTGAATTTGGGTTTTTTTGGAGGAGCACAGAATGGCATTCGAAGGATGGACTTGATTCCTCTGCTCTTCAGCTTTTGAAGAGTCACCTGAGTAAATCCTATTGCAAACCTGCTGTAGGCTATCGTGTTAGGTTCTATTAAAGCTGGCAAGAGGAATGTTCAAAGCTAAATCTCACAGGTCCATTTTCAAAAGTTAGTCTTTTTGGACAACAATTCAATATCTACATTCTCTTGGAATCCGGAGGTGGGAATCTTAGTGAGATGAGTCACAAATTCTGTGTCTCACCTACCCTTTCCCAAGCATACTAAATACAAGGTATACCATCTTTACCCCAAAATTAACTGAATGAGTCTGTTTTACTAGCTAGAAAGAACCAGAGGAGGTGGATACACAGCAGACGTACCCCAAAAAAAGCCAGGCCAGCTTTTGCTGAAGAACAATATTTTTTGTACCTTCTGTTAAGGCTTAATAACTCAGAGCAACATCAAGTTGATTTCTTGGCTGGACATCCAGCCCTTATCCCAAGTTGCAGAACTTTCTCCATTGTTGATATTGAACCTTAAAATTAAGGAAGAGGGAGCTGGATCATTCCCAGAGCTGTCCATGGCTTCATCTCAGGAGAGCACTTGTTGGTCACAGTGAGAACTGTAAGATGGAAAGCACTTGTGTCACAGGGACATTTCTCTCTAACACACTTGTATCTGTACCCAAATTCCTCTGAAATTGTTCAATGTTTTCAAAAGCTGGGAATGCAGTTTTTCTTTGTTTGGTCAACAAGTTCTTATGCAAACCAGAGGTTTTGTGGGACAGAGCTGAGACAACCTTCTTCACTAATATGCTCAAAGCAAGCAATCACCCAAGAAAACATTGCACCAGATGCTTCTTTGCTATGTATGCCTTTAAACATATGGTCATGTATAGCATGTGTTTGAAGAAGGACAATAAGCTTTCATGCTCCCAAGCTGAGAAAGTTATTCAAGTCTGTTATAAAAAGCAGTGTGCAAGAATTAGTATTATTCATCAGCCCTATAAAGAAGAATAACTATAATTGTTAAAAGGCCCAGATAGATGGAATTTAATTCAGAGGAAATTCTGATGAACAAAAGCACAGACCCCAAATGTTTTGCTTACACTACTTTCGTAAGTAATAAATAAAAAATTTCTTAATGACAAAGAGACAGCTATAAACATAATAGTTATTTTCTCTTAAATTGTGTATAAAGATCAACTGAGAAGTCTGGCTAATAAAACATGCTCAACTTTTTGCAATCAAATTATATAATTCAAGTTAAAAACTTTTAATTAGGAGTGCTTTATAAATTGCATTCATTATGTATATTTGCAGTGACATATTTCTTTGCGCTCTGGAGCAATCTGTTTTCCTTAGTTTCTTTTTTTTTCCTCCACTTAATAAATTATCCTCATTTATACAAAATGTTAACACCAAACTCTTTATGAATAGGATAAATATGGAGTTCAGTAACAACAAATTATGTGGTGTCACTATTAAATGATCTTCCCCTTCCCAGCCTAAGTTCACTGTTCAACACCAAGACTGCAAATGGTTTGGCAGCTGCTTTTTTCAGCACAGCACAAGAAACATTTAAAGCAAAGATTTCAGGAGTTACTCTTTTGGGATGGTCTAGCACAATTTGAGATTTCCTGTGCCTTATTTGGAAACAGGACAGTGAATGTTTTCCTCTGCTGCCCTGGCTTTCTTCCCACAGTGCTGCAGCAGATTAGAATGCACAGGGAAGCATGTCCTTTACTGCTAGTAAACTGGTGATGACAATCTGCTATCGGTTATTCTGCTGCTGAAGTGATAGAGATCTCTGCAATAGAAGGCTCTGATTCTGTCAATAGATAATTTCTCAGGAGAAAATTTCTGTTATTTTTGTCTGCCTTCTAAAAACCCAGGACTACACAGACATTTCTTCTGAAGAATCAGACAGGTTGCAAAGTCAAGGATTTAAAAGTTAATGAATAGTAGAATTAAGGATTTACAGACAGCACCACCTCGTGCAAATTTGCTATGACAGTTAATAACTACAGGGTCAGAAGATGCCAAGGTGCAAACATCAACACTTGGATAAATCCCTTATTTACAGACTTCTATATTTTCCAGAGTCTGGATGCTTATCTAAGCACATTTTTTAATACTTGCAGTGTCAGTTGTTGGATCCTCAGCAGCTTTGAGCATTTAACTTAAAATTATTCAGTCAAGTACAAAAACATGCAACCTTTCCAGGCAATGGCCATGACAGAAAAGTCAGTGGACAAGCAATGGCCAGGAGTTTTGTCACAGAGACCAGGAAACTCTGTCCCTCCAGGGCAGTAGCATTCCTTCACCTAAGAATTTGTCTTTTCCCATATTTACAGTTCTCTCTACTTCCTTTTCAGCATTTCCTGTTTCGAGGTGATTTTGCAGCTCAGTGACCCTTAGGATGTTGGCCATGCTTGTGGATAACAAAGGTATGAGAGGGAAGAGGAAGCTGCTTCACTGCTGTTACATGTGAAGGCAGTCCTGGTGTGAAGGGCTGGAAGGGCTTGAATCCCTCTGCAGCCAAACTTTGGGGGGTTGTCATCACACCTGTGCCTTATTTGCTCTACAGAGACAATGGATGGTTTACAGCCATTTCACAACTGTTTACTATCTTCACCCTTATGGAGAAAAAGCAGATTGGAGAGTGATCAAATTGTAGCTTGAGAAGAGAGACAGACAAGGCTGTAAAGACCTGCACAAAATCAGATGCTTAGCTTCCTTAAGGAGTAGGGCACTCCATCTCTTGGCAGGATTGTTTCTGTCTGTCCCTGGCCTGACCTCACAGAAAAACAAATCCCATCATTTTTCCCTCTTTACAGACATTGATTTTAATAAAATACTGTGGTGAGTTGACCCTGGCTGGATGCTGGGTAGCCAGCAAAGCCACTCTGCCCCACCCTCTCCAGATGAACAGGAGAGATAAAACACAATGAGACACTCCCTGGTAGAGGTAAAGACAGGGAGAAATCACCCATCAGCTACCAATTAGTAAATATGGAAAATGGACTTCCTTGAGAGAAAAACTGAATGTAACCACAAAGCTAATGGGTACTATCACTTTGTGTTTGTTCATACTTCCTGATGACATTTTTGACATGATGCTTAGCCTAGAATGGAAGATACGTAAATATATATATTACATTTGGCAGCCTGACCTAGATAAACAGTATATCATTTTCATGAATACAGGATTTACAAATGTCTCTGGAGACTAGAAACTTGCTGGCCTTTTGTGTTCATATCACTTCAGTCTCTCATATGTTAAATAATTCAACCATCTATTTTCTGATAGCAAAGAGCTAGGCTTGACTCACATTTTCTTCAGCAACATGGGCCTGTGGAGCAAAGAAATGATAGCAGCAGGCTCCTGTGTGGTAAATCACTTTTGTGACAGCATTTTGTCCATGCTGTGAGTATGTGCTACACTAGCACTTATTTCTATTTTATCAAATAAGTCAAAAAATAAAACCAAAAATATTTCTTTTATGGGGAAAAATAGTGATTCGCAAATACATATACTTATTTTTGAAGATATGACTGAATCAACAGCATGTCTAAACTTTACATGGAAAAGTTTAAGGAACAGTATCTGTGTTTAAGGAACAGTATCTGTGTTATTAAAATATTTTTTCTTCTCTAATAAATTAGGGGAAGGTATCTCTTCTTTGCACAATAGTTTGATGCAACACAAAAATTATTAAACCACTAAACATGGGTTCATTGACCATTTTCCCAGAAGAAGCAATATGTAGTATCCTTTTACTATGTTTTACATTTTGTGTGCATTAACCCCCCGTCAAACAAAGTGTTTCTCATAAACACATAGGAGGGTCATTTTAGTTCCACCTTAAGTAGAAGTTTGACTTGAAAGTATTTGGAAGAAGTGCACTGGTGACACCTTGTCAGTATTAACATCACGTTCAAAATTTAGCTGGTTAGTCTTCCAAATCCATATGAGCTCCTCTAGAGTAGATCTGCAGAAAATAGAGCTGGAAGAAATCCTGAGATATCCCTCAGCTTGTGCTAAAAGGGTTGTTGTCTGACCCTTCCAGGGCAGGCAGTGCTGTACAGAATCACAGCCCCCAGGCAGACTTTCCCTGAGCACAACCTCCTCCTCACCAAGGAGAGCAATGAGGCTCCCATGCTGGACACCATGGTGCCTGTGTCCCCTTCCTGCTGCTCCTGTTCCATCCTAAGCACTGTGCCATCACTGCCTGCCAGCTGCCCGGGTTTCTCAAGGACCTACTCATGTTTCTACACCCCGAGGGAATTTCATACTACAAATCAGCATCAGGGTCTATGTATGTTGGAGTTAAGACCGAAGAAGGAATGAACATGTGTGGCCTAATAAATACTTCATAGCATTGCAAACTACCAAAAATTCTTAATGCTGCCCCCACATTTCTAGGAAGCCCTAAATGCTGACATAAGTAAGTTACCCTTCACTTTTTCAAATGATGGCTATTCTAAATATGTAGCATACAAAAGCACAATATAAAGTGCTATTTTTAACATTTTCATAGGGTGGTGGAATTTTTTTGCTAGGATGTGTATGTTCGAGATTTAGGCTACAATATATGTTACAGCATTCAAAGGGCACATTCAGCTTGTGGTTTTGCAAAACCCTGCTTGGAGCCATACTCAGGGTTATCTGCCTTTGACAGCTTTATGCTTGTGTTATCAGCATGTTCATCTTCTCTTGGGGTTTTAGCATCCTCAATGTTTACAGTAGGGTGTCTTCAAATCAAAATAATGAGACAGAGGCAAGTACCATCTTATATATGTCATTGTCAGTAATTGACAGGGACTGCTTACATGCAGACCCTTATGGCTGTAACCCCAGCAAAGAGCTTAAACTCTATATTGAACTATAACTCTAAATTTAGAACCATTATAGTCCTTCATTAATAATAGCAATAGTCAGCAGATGAGCATAGTAGTGCCTTTTATAGGAGAACCTTGAATATGCAATGAAAGCACTTAAACACGAAACACTCTTAGGTAGTTCAGAATTATATTACCCCTTCATTTTAAAAAGGAGTTTTGAATGGTCTTTTTATAATTTTTTTCAATATCTTAATCTAAATGTTTGAAAGGAAAACCAGGTCTGCTTAACTTAGTTGTTAGTAGGTTTTGTGGACCATTCTGCTTCTACTCATAAATTTTAAGGCCATGTGGAATAACTATGATCTGGCTTTATGGATAGTACAAAATTGCTTTCTGCCCAGAAGATGGACATTTTCCAGTTCTGTAGAGCAATATTATATCAATATCTTTAATATATTCATTATTCACTCTATACATATATGCCATACACAGTCTAAGCAAATCAGTCCTGTTACAATTAAATCAGAATTTCTGGGACCCATTTGTCTCTTACAAATTCACTTCACAGTTGATCTTTCTCAGCTGAGTACATGTTACTGCCAGCACCCACACCAGAGCACGGTGGTTTATGGACTGGACTGTATTCATACACTTCCATGGCTAGACACTGCAGAGGTTTGTTGCAATTAGTGTGGCATTCAGCTTGGTGTCTTATTGCCCAGAGAGAATTACATCCTTACTGTGAGCAGAATATTGAGTGTTCAACAATAAAAGATGATGGATGTCTGCAAGGAATATTTTTTAACAATTATCCTGTGCCAAGTCTTCTCCATTAGCATAGCAATGAACTACTCTCTTCTGAAATAACATGAAGGAAAAACCTGCCACAGAGGTTTTCCTTTTATATTTAACTCCTTTCAAACATGCATGATGTGAAAACAAAACAGACTAAGCCATTATGACAACACATGAGGATATGCATAAATTCACTGAAAACAATAGAATGAGGGGAAAAAAAGTCCAAAATAAACACTAAAAGTACAAGTATGCTAAAAGGATGCATACATAGCATAGCAAACTGAAACTGTTCTTTTTACTGCTTTGCTTAATCTGTAGAGGAGTAATTCTGCTCATATCCCCTTCAAGGGAGATAAGTCATGTGCAAATCAATGTATTTTTAGCAGTCAAAAGTGTTTTCTATCAGGATAGGATTTTTCCTATTAAAAAAAGCCTTTTCATGGGAGCCTTTCTGTCTGTTGTTGAAACAGTGGCTGATGACATTTCAATGAAAAGACCCTCTTTGGACAGCAGACTGTTCTTCTAAATATATCTCTTTTTCATCAGAACCCAGTGGAATTTAAAAGTAGCAGTGTAATATTCCAGGTATGTGGAGAACATTCTTGTCAAACTGTTTGCAAATAAAATACAGGAAATGAAAAGAGAGGCTATGAAGGAATGAGGAGGGAAATGCTTTCTACTCAGAGCATCTTGCCAACATATAGAAATGCTTGAGGAAGGTTATTATACTCAGAGATATAAGTGGAATATGTCTTGGCAACATTCTTTTTTTCTGTAGAACAAAAGAGAGTGGCTTTTGTTTATGTGTCCTATCAGATCTCATATATGAAGAACAGAAAAATATCATGTATCAGCCACCAGTCTGCCTTCCAATAAACCCTGAACAAGAAAAGAAACATGACAAGGCACGTGTTAAATCAATACTTTCAATGTCCGGCAGAAAGGAAAGACATTAAATATTTTGTTGTTGAACCAGCTGTAATTATGATAACAAAGAAAGGAATGGGACAGGGAAACACAGCAGTAAATTTAAGGCACATAGAAACTAGTGACTTAAAAAGGATTTAGAAAGAAAGAAAGAAACTGTCAGGCTCATGATGTATCTGCATTACACCAGCAGCCTGAATACAAGGCATACAGGTCCATGCAAGGAGACTTACACAAACAGAGCTGCTCCCACAGCAAAATCTTCTGTAGTCACTGAATCCTTCCTGCCCACTGTGTGGGAGGTGTGTTTTGCTGGGAATACTCTAGTATCCCTTCTTAGCCAATGCTGCTAGTTGCAGACCTCCTCTGTCCCTCAAGGAGAGGGGACAAATGTTCTGCATGACTGGAAGCATTTATGGGATCTCTGAAAGCACCTAGTGCTCAGCATGACTTCAACTACCCCATCTGCCACCTGAGGAATCACGGGTTAAAAATATGTGTTTAACAGCTGTGGGCAGAGGCTCAGGTAATAGGTCTTGACAAATGAAAAGCTAAAACCACAAATTATTCCACTCTGTGAAATCAAAGTCTTGGCAGTTGCTTGTAAAGGCTGCAGAGTGTCTTTTCTGACAGGTCTCCTTAGGAGACACAGGTCTGGAGAGTAATGGAGGTTGCTAACTTTTGAGGAAGGCAGGAGTAAAAGAATACCAGGGGCTTCTACCCAGACAGCTCTGCAATGAAATTTACATAAGTGAGCAAAAGCAAGAGGGAATATTCATTTCATGAAAAAATGTAGTCTCTGTCTCTGTGCTTTTCCACATAGAACCATGGGAGGAGGAGATGGGGGGTTGGATGCATTTGCATTTAAAATGCCACTGCTTCTTTTTTCAGGTAGAGAAAACATTGGTTTTCATACTCTTTAGAATATATTTACCCAAAAAGCAAATCATCTGTCATACAAGACACGTCTTATTACCTCCAACACACATGCACACAGTTCTTATGCTTATACACCAAAGACCCTGTCACTGATTTTTTTTTTTTACTGAGAGCTCCCATGAGGTCAATGAAAGCTGGGAAAATGGGACCATATGTTTCAGTCTTGCCCTTGGTTGGGTAGTTACTGACACCTTCTTTATCCAACATTAAAGCCTCTCCATCACATTTTATGTTTCAAAGATATAAGTTATTTTAAAGTAATTGACTGAGACAGTGATCTCTGGAATTAAGATAGGTGAAATTTGCATACACATCTGCTTTGCTATAAATTGCTGGCAAGCAAATGCCAGCAATCACACTTAAGCTGCTTTGATTATCCCCGTTGTATTTAATATGTTTGCAGTAAGGAATCTGTGGGAAAGAGGGAGGAAAGGGAAAGGGGAAAAGAAAGGGAAAATGAAAGGGAAAAGGAAAAGAAAAAGGGGAAGGAAAAAGAAAAAGGGAAAAGGAAAAGGAAAATATGATTCAACCCCTAAATAAAAGCAGAATGACACTACCAAAACTTGTACAAAGTCCCTTATTTAATTTTTAGCTTTTGGATGATAACAACAGTGTAGCTACAGCTGAATCTCCAGCCGTATAGGGATATTTTTAAGATATAATTTTTTGTTTTAGTTAGGTGTTGCTCAGACAGAAGATAAACAAAGGAGAAAAAGAAGCCCTCACATACAGAATCCTAGAATCATAAAATCGCTTTGGTGGCAGAAGACCTTTAAGATTGAGTCCAGCCATTAACCCAGCACTGTCCACCCCACCACTAAACCATGTCCTCAAGTGCCACATCTACATATCTTTAATACCTCCAGGGATGGTGATTAAGTTTTTACACTTTTGGCTTGGCCAAAATATATTGCCTGAAGTACATGGTATGAATCCTTTAAGTGTCACTTGGGTATGACTCACTCAAAGTGAATTAAATCCAGCACTGAAAAAAATTCAGGCTGGTCCTACTTTTATCAGTGAAATTCAAGCTGGAATTACCCTGCTTCCTGGCCATTTTTAGAGTTTTTTATTGTAAATGAAGCTAAACATAAAACACTAATTTATAATGCTGGGCACAACACTCTAAATTGCTATCCAGCATCAAGCAAAATCAGAATACTCCCTTTACTTCCCCATCCCTCTCAAAGCAACCCTATTCTTTTGCAGTAAGTTTTCAGATAGTTTGACTTTTTTGTATTCAAAAACAATAACCTTCTAATTATTCTATTTTTAGTATCATTAGAGAAAGGTTTGTAACAGGCACCTAGGTGCCAACAAATTTAAATCCTTATTAGACACTGCAGAAAATCGGAGTCTCTGCTTTAAGAATCATAAACTTAAGACAAATAACAGGCAGCCACACAAAGCAAGCATGTTGCAAACCAGAAAGAGAAGGGGCACAATGAGAGTTTAGGACACTCAAAATAGGTATTTTGAATAATGACCTAATCAGAAAGCCAGTATCTAACCTGAAAGGATCCCTGAGAGACAATGTAATCCATTTCTTCTCTATAAACATGGTCAAATGTGCCTATGCTGCTCCTAGCAGGTGCTTGTCTAATCTTAATAATGCACTGAATGATTGTGCCCTCAAAACTCCCTAAGCAACCTGGTTCCATGAATATGTAGCCCTTTAACACTAGAATGACTGAGGGATTTTTTAAATGTTTTACTGTCTCATCCAAACTTGCCTTGCTACACTGAAAGCCCATTTATTTTTGTCCTATACAGAGAGAACAAAAATTAATATTTGGAGAGACTTGTTTTTCTCTTTTCAAGAATAAAGAATAAAAACAGTCTATTCCTAATAAGATAAAAATAGGTACCAAGTTCTATTTCCTTCAGAATTTAATTTACCCTCCACAAATACCCAAAGATTAATAATGACTTGTGACTGATTCATTATTATATTTTACAATATCCTGGCACAGGTGTTATGATTCAGATAATTTGTTAAACTGCTTTAAGTGTTCTCTCTTTCAACTGGTCTAACTTGAGCTTTCATCTAGTTATTGCCTGTCTAAAAAGCAGTTTGTCAAGGAACAATCTGAGAAATGGAGCTAAGAAAGATTTAAATATTTCCATAATTTATTTTTCATCTGTCCACAACTTTCCCTCTTCACTGAGTGGAATAGGTTTTTTTCCCTGTTGTTGTACTTATATAATATGTATTTTATACTGCATGGTCTTGCTTTGTTTATCTTCATATGTCTTAATTTTTCTGGACTTTTTCCTTCCTTCCTATTTAATTCTTTACAATTCATCCTCACTAATTTGACCAAATCTCCACACCCTCTTTTATTACACTTAGAATTTTTTTTTAGGTAACCTTTTTCTTAGAGCACTTCGTAGTCTTTCTCTTCATTGAAATGATTAATATCTGAAGATTTAATATAACGTCTCAGAGAACTGCCAACAATTCTTAACTCCTTTTTCCATCTCAGAGTTGTCTCCTGTGATTAGCTATACCACTACAGCCATAAATCTGAAACCACATGCAGAAACCTAACACAACCTTTGCACATAGCAGGGAATGAATTTCAGAAGTGAGAAATGACTCACAGAATAAATATGAACTCCTTCTATAAATATGAACAGGGGCAAGTCTCCTTTCAGATGGTACATGAATTTGACAGTTTTTGAAATGCATAATGATGAGTTAATGTTACTGCATTTAATCCCAGTAGTCAATGGTGAAGAAAGCATACTTCCATAAAATATATTTCTATGGTGCAGGAAGCTGCATGGAGAATTAGAACCCATTTAAAGGCTTAAGAGAGCTTTTCAGAGGGGCAAGAGTCAGACACTCTGAATAGCAAGATCTTACTTTTTAAAAGGTTCTGTTGTTTGGACATCATATTCACCAGATGTCAGAGTGATGTGCTTTAAATAATAAATTTTAATATTAAGTTACTTAACAGATAACAGACAAAGGTATGTCTGACTTACATATTTCATATAAAGGTTTGGGTGTTCCCATGGAGACAGAAATGAGGCTCACTGAAGTCAGTGCAAAGCCTCAGATTTACCTCAGTGGTCTCTAGATCCACCTTTAATGTGTATGAAAAGACAATGTGAAGTGAAAAGTTTGACAATAAACATACTCAAAGAATGACTGAAGAGTTCTGCAGTCACACAGACTTGTTAACCAAGTAGAGGTAGGTGGCATTGCTGCTCAGATATAGGAAAATTATAAATAAAGTGTATCCCATAAGTCAGGTCTGAGAAAAGAATAAGTGATGATGTAGAAAGATCTATGGACCTGTTTATCCTGTTAGTGTTGAGCCAAGCTATGACTTGGAGAACACATTGGAGAACGTATAATTCAAGTGACTTTTATACTGGTGTATAACAGACTTATAAATACGCTTATAAATAATTTACATAGAAAAATTATTACAGATTAACAAAAATGGGAAAGGGAAAAAGATCTGAAAAGACATAGAGGACTCTACAGCAGATATATAGGAAGTTACACTTCTCAAGTCACTGACACCCTCAATACTTAGAGGTAAGTAGACTTAGAGGTCTGTATATACCGGGGGCTTGAAAAGAAATTAAAATCCAGAAAGGCAAGCTAAAATTTGTCAAGAGTATTCATAAAAACATGGAAGTTTGCAGGCTGCATGTTAGGATGTGACTATGTTTTTTATTTCAAAAATTAAATGGCAGTATCTTTTCTACTTGAACATTAAAGATGTGATATTTAGAGCACATCTTGTCTTCTGGACATCAACAGAGTTCTAGACAGCAACAGATTTCAAATTCCATCAAATCTCAGAATTATTAATATTGGAAAATATCTTAAAAATCACCAAGCTCAACCTTTGTCTTCACCAAGCACCACCTTGTCTACTAAACCATAGCATTGAGTGCCATGTCCAGTCATTTTTTTGAACACTTCCAGGGATGGTGACTCCACCACTTCCCTGGGCAGCCCATTCCAATGCTTGACAAATTTTTCCTTTAATAATTTCTGCATGATATCTAACCCTCCCATGGCACAGCTTGAGGCCAGTTCACACCACAATATCTATTTCAGATAAAGCAAATTAATCAACTACTCATCCCAAATGAACAAGGAGTTTAGTGCCATTAGCAAATAACTTAATGCAAACCAAAAAGTAAATAATAACAAAAGACAAAACAACTCTGGGGGAACAGAAAACACATTGCTCTATCCAACAGTGGCTCAGCATTCCCCCATTAGTGTAACTGCCAAAATGTATTATTCTTCCCCTGAAAGGCAACATATTGCAAAGTGCTATACTGAACCAGACAACTGAGGCACATACAGCTTTCCCTTCTGCAAAAAGTGACATAAACTGCTATCCCTAGGGGAGCACTAGATTATCTAAACTTGAAGAGAGCACAGTGCTAGGACATAGTAAGAAACAAACAGGTATTTCTTGACATTATTTTGATCCACAAATCCTAAGGGGTTCAGAAATAACTGACTCAATTCTTAAGATATTGAGAAAGGTGTTGAGTTTTAGAGAAATTCAGGACATAAAGGTACTTCAAGGAGAAACACTAAAAGAGTAATGACAGCTAAAATAATTTCCTTTTTTTTTAAATGTCAGCTAAAAACATTTCCCTTCTTTTTTAATGTCACAGAGCTTTTTAGCTTCTTGGCAAAAAAAATAAATAATTTTAAAGCCATTTCTGTAGCACAAGATAGTTGTAGTGTGAGGGTCGCACCCAGCAGCTACAAGGGTTTCCTATCATATGGCAGGATGAGGGCCAAGATCCTTTTACTTGCATAAAGTCTGAACTTAGCATCTGACAACATTAACAGCAGTTTCTAAACGTATATAAAACATCTACATTTGCACCCAGGCTTTGCTTTAAACTGTGCTAGAGAGACTTCCAAAACAGAAAGATGATCTTTTAAGTTACTTGCTGCCCTTAGCAGAGTTAGATAAAAATGTGGCCCAACAGTGCTTGTGTAAGAAAAATGGAAGGACTGAAATGTTTTTTTTCCTTTTCAAGAGCATTATCTGTTATCCAGTCTGTCCACACAAGACCCATAGTCTACTTTTTACTCTTCTTTTAGATCCATTTCTTCCAAAATAAATACATCTGAATTTAGCTGTTCCAAATGGTTATGTTCAGACCTCTGTAAGTTCCAATGCCAATATTACCAGATTGATGACCCCAGATCTCTGTCATATATTACTGGAAGTATTTACAGTACAAAGGGTTATGGTGCAGGATTTGTAAAGATCAGATAGTCTAACAGTATGGTGGTATTTACACAGCTAGATGTTTATGAACAAATTAGAAAAAGACCATAGCTCCCATGGGGATTACTCAAGAGGAGCTCAAGGTATTCCCAGAGCACAAAAAGCTGCAGGTTACCTCTTCCCAGCTGACATTTGGCAGCAGAGCACGTGCACTTCCAGGCATTTGCATTGCAAAATGAACAACAGGCATAGAAATCACCTAAAATCTCAGCTGTTCACCTGACAATGCACCAAAGAGTAGATGATTAACAGCACTTAGCTGTGACTAAGCAAGAAGTGACATGAGATTTACTTCATGTTTTACAGTCAATAGTTCACTTTGGTTTTCATCTCTGCTCTGCTTTGCATTATACTTTGTTAATGGTTTCAGGAAATGGTGAGAGTCTACAGGCTGCCTGGAAATTGGGATGTTTTAAGAGAATGTACCAAAGAACATTGATCTGAGTGATATGGAATCTATTCTTCCCCAACAGCACAAAGCAACTGACCTTACCTGATTGCATGAGTCAACCACTCTTACATTAATTGTTTACAGCTGGTGGTTCCAGTTTTCATCTGTTTTATATATATCATAAATCTTTTAGTTGGGAAGCAGCTAGCCAATATGCAGGACTCTGTGACACACTGAAACATCTCTGTTATTTGAAACTGTGGTTAGCTCCTAGGCATGGGCTTCTTTCTAGTCAGAAAAGTGCTTTCTGCTGGCATATGCTGTTAGAAAAAGCAGAGACATGTAGTCTTCTTAATTATGGAAAAACACATCCAGCAACACCTTTAGGCAAGTAATTATGAATATATGAACACAAGCACCTAAACCAGTAATCTCTGTTGAACATAGGTCATCCCTCTAAATACAGGGCTGATACAGGACACTACCAGCTCCTATCTCTTGTCTTTTAGCATTTATTAAATTACATTATATCATAATCAGTTACTTCACAGAGTATATAAAAGATTTGAACTAAAAGTTATAAAATCATAGAATGGTTGAAAGGAAGCTTGGATATCATCTAGCTGCAACTCAAGCCAAAGGCAGGTGTGCCAACCACTAGACCAGGCTGCTCAGAGCCCAGTCCAACCTGACCTGCAACACTTGCAGGGATGGGGCAACCACAGCTTCTCTGGGTGACCTGTTCCAGTGCCCACCACCCTCACAGTAAAGAATTGTTTCCTGATAACCAATTCAACTCTGCCCTGTTTCAGTCTGAAGCCATTCTCCTTTGCCTTATCACTACAGGCCCTTCTAAAAAGCCCCCTTTAGGTGCTGGAAAGCTGCTATAAAGTCTCCCCAGAGCCTTCTCTTCTCCAGACAGAGCAACCCCAATTTGCTCAGCCTGTCTCCATAGGAGAGGTTCCTTAACCCTTTTATCACCTTTGTGGTTCTCCTCTGGACTCATTCCAGCATGCCCACACCCTTCTTATGCTTGGAAGCCCAGAGCTGGATGCAGCCCTGCAGGTGTACCCCAGAGCAGGGTAGAGGAGCAGAATCACCCTTTCACCCTGCTGGTCAGGCTGCTTTTGGTGCAGCCCAGGATACAATTGGCTTTCTGGGCTGCAAGTGCACAGTGCTGAGACGTGTCCAGCTTCTTGCCAGCCAATACCCCCAAGTCTTCCCAAGTCTTTCTCAGAGCTGTTCTTAATCCATTCACCACTCAGCCTGTACTTGTGCTTGGGATTGTCCCAGCCCAGGAACAGGACCTTGCACCTTGTTAGACTTCATGCACAGACCCACATCTCAAACCTGACAAGGTCCCTCTGGATATCCTCCCTTCCCTCCAGCCTGTCAACCACACCACACAGGCTGGTGCCACTGGCAAACTTGCTGAGGGTCCACTTAATTCCATTGCTCATGTTGCCAATGCAGTAATATTATGTTTTTCCTTTGTTCCTTAGCCAATGGTCT
This sequence comes from Chloebia gouldiae, assembly GCA_003676055.1. Classification (NCBI taxonomy): domain Eukaryota; kingdom Metazoa; phylum Chordata; class Aves; order Passeriformes; family Passeridae; genus Chloebia; species Chloebia gouldiae. The sequence continues at coordinate 21,064,843 of QUSF01000002.1, read as the reverse complement.
CAGATCCCCCTACAACTCAGGGCTTGACAAAACACCCCTATGCATTCTTTGCAAGCAGACATGAAACAGAGACACAAACTCAGAACTGTGATTTAGCATGGAAATTTTGTCTGAGACATAGATATTTAATGATCTGGTGGGGTTTCATCTGTCATATCCATTATTTCTGTGCCTTTATATCTACAAAGCATTTTCAGATGATCCAATAAACTAAGTAGCAGAAGTTCAGTTAATTATTTGATGCAACCACTATCCACAGAAGAGGGCAATTTTTGTCCTTGCCATTTCAATCATTTGATATAGATATGGAAAATCTGGGATTTTAACTTCTCATTTTGTTTCTGAAGCAGCAAAGTATCAGCCACCATTAGCTATGTGAAATGTACCTGAATACAAATGAGAAAGGAAATTTCAAATGAATCTTATCTATATCAGTGCTACCAGAGAATGCAGTAGTTCAATATCCATTTGGACAAGAACAGCCAGAACAGAGGGTACCACTGCTTTTCAACAAGGTAAAGTCCACATAATTTAATCTTTAAAAAACAAAAATTCTACTCAAGTTGTAGTGGCAAGTTGTAACCAATTTGTAGTTAATAGAGATCAATATATATTTATCTACTTCATTTCTCCATAGATGAAAATTGATGAGAAAACAGTCATTATGAAAAGAGATCTTATGCTGGAAAAAATTGGATTAGGATTGCAATTTTCAAAGGGCTCTCTGTTTACATCAGAAAACTTGTGCCTGCAAATGTTCATGAGGCTGTGATGTTTTGCACACAAGTTTGAGAAGTTTAAAGTAGGATTGGCAGGGCAGGGAAAATTGAGTTGTGAATTGTTTCTCTCTTCAATATCAGTTATGATAATTTCAGCATGTCCTGCTAGAAATACAGGTATCAATACACAGACCAAACTGTGCCCTGCCACCTGACAGGAGGATAAGTGGTGCCTGCAATCCTGCTGGGGGAGACAGGGCAGCCCCAAATCTCACCCTAATGTACAAGAGATGCACTGAATCTTCTCCCACCTTCCCTCTTCTCTCATTTCCATTTTTAGGTATTAAAGCTTCAATTTGCTAGGACATCAGCCTGCAATTTCTCCTTAAGTCACTCTCCTCTCTCTGCAGCTTGTCCAGAAGGGATTAGAACAGAACCAGGGAGGAACAGCTTTCCTGGGCTGCAGCTGGGAGCTGAGCAAAACCAAAACTGCTCAGCTGGATTCATGAGCCCTGCATCCCTGAGTGGAAAATGTTCATTGCTAGAGTGGTCCAAGGGTCTGAGAAACCAGAGTTTTCCCCAGGTATAGGAGTCTACTACAAGTACATCAGTTCTCTAATAGCAACATTTTCATAAATTTCAAAAATAAATTTCTCAGTCAAAACCACAAGAGTTTTACTCTTTTCATAAATATTTTGAGAATTTGCAGGTAAGTCTGGAAAAGTTTACAAATTCCCATTTTTCAGTTCCAATACCTGTGACTTGACATGATTCTGTATGTGAGTTTAAACAACATTTTATATTTTTTAATGGAGCCTTAAAGATGCCTGAATATGTGCTCTCCTGGCTAACAAACCCCATGTTTGTTGCTATTTTGCACACCTGATTTCAGATGCTGTGGCACAAGCCAGTTGCGTGCTTTGGGAAATAGACTAACAAAATTTTATAGTAAGTCTGTGCTGTTTAAAAATGCAAAATAAACCAAAACTCCAGAAGCTTACACAGATTTATTTTCACTTCTCACTAAACTTGACAAAGAATTCCATTTTCTGTAGTGAACCCTACATACCACCAAATTTTGAAGATCAAAGGTCTACTTTATGGTGGTAGTGCTGCTTGACTGTTTAATTCCATTGTAGAACTGACTCTAGAGCAATGGAGGCTCTTCTTTACTCACTGGAATAATGGCATTATGTCAGCATGGATGATATTAAACCTTATCAATAAAAAATTTTTAATATTTAGAGTAAAATAATCACTGTCCTTGCCTTCATGCCTCTTACCCTGAAACTATGACCATGAGAAAGGGGAAATGAACTGCTCCATATTCCTCTTTGTTATGAACATAATTCATAACACAGCTAAAAGACATCTAAAACTTCTACAACAAAACTGCATGCTGCAGAGGAAATGGTCTCACATTGAGAAGTGTTCTTCATCTGCCTGAAAGTTTTATTCACTTCAGGGTGGGGTGCCAGCATGTCTCTAACAAAATCTTGTTTCAAAAACAACTCAGCTTCTCAGACCAATTCTTCATGAGCAGTACCAGAAGGTTTGTCATGTCTTTGTGATTTACATGAGATTGTCATTTCATGAATGGGATGGATATTTTTGATTCCAGCTAATCCAGAGCTGTCTGAGTTAATCCAGATTCGTACACACCCTCCACCACTGAAGTTTTCACAGGTTACATCCTTTCTCTGTGCCTTTAATGTTCCACAGATGTAAGTAGGGGCTCAACTTGGCATCACAATCCAGACCTTATTTAATGATTCTTTTGTGTTGGGAAAATCAGAAAAAAATCCACTTCAGTCCTCTCCAGGTGCATCTCCAGGGCAAGAGAAAGAAGAAAATATGCGAGGAAAAAATAGGAAATTCATCTGCAATAGGCAAAATTAAATCTAAATCTGTATACACACAGGAAATGAAACTGCTCTGTAAGAATTTACCATTTTTTTATATTTTAGCTCTCCAGAGATAAACTGCCCTTTAAAACATGAATTCTGAGTATCACAGTTAACAATGAGACAATAAAATTCCAATTACTCGCCTTGGGCACTATGAGAAAAACACAGAAAATAAACACATAATTTCTACTGTTCCTAGCGGCCCCACTATACACAAGAGGCAGAGAGAATTTATGATAGGGGGGATCCCCTTCAAGGTCATGTCACCATAATATTTTGCATTTTTGTTTTCCTTTATCTTGAGGCTAATCCACTTCCAGTCACTGCAGAACAGGACATATTGATATTTAAAAGCAACAATTAACCTAATACAGCTTTATTACCATGCTCTGGGAACCTGGAAAACAGATAAACAATGACTCAAGAAAAAAAGCTTTTATCTACTTAATGTAGCAAGTGAGCATATGAACAGAGGCCAACAGGAGTCTCTGATGGAAAGCAACCAGCTCTGAACTTTGGTCCAATGCAATGGTCACTAGAGACTTTTGTGAGGACTGCAGCATGTTGAAAAACAAAAAGAGGACATTACATGGAAGAAAAGCATACAGAAAATATATTTGCCTGTTTGATAGAAATGCAATAACAGAGAAAAAAAGGAGTTCACCTCTTCAAGATGTAAAGAGAGGACATCATAAAAATTTCCAGAGAAAATGTTAAACTGTAAGAAAACTTACCAGAAAAGAATGGTTATGCTTAACTGGGCTAGATGTTACTTTATGTTTTTAGTCAATCTCCGTCTTTATCACACATTAACAGACTCACCTGGGAAGAGTATGTGTTTGTCTACTTACAGTCATTTCATGGATCAGCTCCAGGACACTTCCCACTGCCAGAAAGGTCCCCAGGGGCTCCCTCTGGCTGGAGAGCCACGGGTCACTCAACCCAGCATCACTGGTGACACTGTGGGGAAAAGGCCATCCCCTCTTTCCATTACTCCTCCTCTATCCGGGCAGCACAGCAACTCACAGAACTGTACTAGGAAATGGATTAAAGAAATAATCTGGACTGAATTAACCCTCTCAGAGGAGGTAGGAGAAGCAATGGTGTCATGAACTTTACTTCCAATTATCTGTTGAAAGCATTTTCTTCCTATTTTTTTCCCACAGTAGAGCTGTAACGAATGCATAAGCAGACTACAGTTTGAAAATTAACTTTGCAGATATTATGCTTTTTATGTAGCTTTGCACATCCCTGCTGGGAATTCTGCTGTAGCTATTCTGAACTGAGTCCATACCAGAAAGGACTATAAAGGAGTGTCTGAAGGAACAAGCTAGAGAAATACGTGTAGTGGAGAAGTCTTCTCATCTTTCAATACAAGAGGTACAATTGCATTGCTTTATCTTCTAGTTAGCAACACTTGCTGAATAATTATATTTTCATGTACCTTATTCTTTTAATATAACTTTTCTAGGGAAATTAAGAGAATGTGTGATTGTAGGAAATTGACCTCATCTACTCCAGTATATTCCATGAAGCAGCATAATTTATAATCACTGTTTATTATTAACCAGATTAATTTCTGGACAACTAGACCAGAACTCATCTGTTTTCATTCTCCATGGCAGAGGATGAAGCAAAGAGGACTGGCAAGTGTTAGAGCAGCATCTCTGAATGAGCCACCCCAACTGCATTGCACGAGGGAAGCTCCAGTGCTGCCTTGCCAAGTCTGCAGTCCAACACCAGAGCCCTTCCAAAATATTTTTGGCATTTTACCTGTAAACACACAATGTTTTTGAACATTGTGAGAAGAGAGCAGGAAAAGGGGCAAGGAGGAGATTTCTGCTTGGCATGAGAAGAAGTTTCCCCAAGGGCCACCATGCCAGGCCCAGTCAGAAGACGAAAACTCCAGAATTGACAGAAATAATTCACAGCTCTCATTTGTTTCTTTCCTTCTCTTATAAATAAAAGAACAGGCACATCAGTGCTGGGACATTCCCATCCTACTTAAAACTGCTGGCATCTCATAGCTAAAGACATGAATCACATGATGAAATGGGCCATTAAATAAAGCAGATGTTTTTATTGTAGCACATTAACTTCTGTGTTATTCTGGAAAAAATGCTTATCCTTGGACCAAGCACATGCTCTATTCCTCCAAAGTCAGCCATCTAGTTTAAACCATTTGTCAAGCATTAAGGGAGCAAGATAGACCATATCAGGGGTCATTGACTGCCTCATACCTTCATTTGCTATAATTTTCCTTTTTTTAAGCAACCAAATCACTTTTTTACAGTAACCTGCACTTGGTACCTGGCTCCTGTCTCTGTAATGTCATATAGCACTTATGGTATCTGTAGCTGCTCCCAGGGTAATCTGGAAGGTTAGTCTCAAGGAATAGTGGTCCTGTTCAAGGAACAGCTTAGGTTTGGGGACTTTGGGTTTTAGGTTTAAACATGCTGTTCTTGTATCTGTCATCCCAGCTGATTTTTCCAACACACAGAGAAACACCCTGTGGGATTCACAGAGTGGGTGGTGCAGAGGGGGGTCTGGGTAATGGGACTGGTGCTTTTATTTTCCAGAAAAGACACGGAAAACATCTTAAGACGAGAGATTGCAACATAGAAAATATAAAGGGAGATAAAGGCATGCTCACATGTTTACACAGCATGCTCAGTGGTAAAATCAGATCCTTTTAGCTTCTAATCAGATGGATGCTTGGAGCTTACCTCTTTGTTCTGCTTGAGGAGACTCTCTAATGCTCAGGTGAATTTTTTTCCACTTAATATGTGCTTTCAGTTTTTGGAAATACAACTTTTAGCATTTCAACTGCTCATATCAAAAGTTATTTTGATGTCAGATTGGCAAGGGTTGGAAGGGTTGTTTTTCCCCAGCACCAAAATAAATTTTTCATACTGAAGGGAAAAAAATAATGCAGCAAAGGTAGAAAGACAGTAATTTCACAAAATGGCTGTGCAGTGGGATTCTTCAGACAAACTTATTAAAAGAATTTTGTATTGGGATGTCCACCCTCTTATTTTTCAAGTATTTTAGAATGTACCTCTAGATTTTGGCATTGCAATGGGTCAGACATCCATTGCACCACAGGAGCAAGTCACAGATGTGCCACAGTCCAAGAAGAGACTTAGAAATAAAGGTGCAGCAGCTTCAGCAATGCCCTATAGCCTAGGGGAGCCTCATCAGGTGTTGCCAGGGCCACGTGCACATCTCCTTCTCCCTTGGCATGGACACTACAGAGGCAAGTTGGAAAAGCCTCTGCCAGGTGAAAACACCACTCCCCACAGCTCTCCTCTTTGCACCAGGGAGGTGTGGGTAGTGAGGAAAAGATTTCCTTGTGAAAGGGAAGAAGATCAACACAGAAAAATAACTGCAGAAGCCAGAAGTCTGGCTTTTTCTAAGCATCAGTAAGCCAGGAAGAGATTTCCCTCCCCAGTGGATTTCACTCTGCCTGCCAGACCCATTTCCCCACAGCAGCATCGCCTCTTGCAGAGCCCAGGCAGAGGGCAGGGTGGAATGCCTTGTGCCACCCGTGCTGCCAGCACATGGCAGAACTTTCCACAAAAAGGTGGAAAATTTCCTGCTCTGTCTTCTCTTGCAATAACCTCAGAATAAAACACACTGTTTAAGGCTGTCCAAGCCATCAAGTGTGGAGCTGCCTCTCAGTGACACAGGCAACCCTATGTGATAGAGGAGTAGCTGGGGCTAGGGCAGGCTGGAAAGCAGCTGGCCAGCCCAGGAGCAGCCTTGGAGAGCTTCATGTGGTCTCAGCACAGACAGAGGATAAGGGAGTTATAGGCAAAGAAAGGGATGCCAGGGTTGCCCCTCTCACACACAGCCCAAGGGTCAATGCAGCAGCTCTCCAGGCTCTGCCAGGGACAGAGTTTGGAAACAAGGTCATTCTCATAGCCCTGATTTTCTGGGCACACGCCTCCTTTACCTATGCATCAAACTACACTTTCTGACCCTTTCTGGCCCCTTTCATTTTGTCTCCAGTAAGCTATTTGTGCTGTACAGGAAGAGTGGAGGAACTGCATGCTCTTCTTCAGCATGCTCCCAGGCTGAGCAGCATTAACTTAGACAAGTCTTCTTCTGTGTTATTCCTCAGCTGAGGTGGAAGTAACTAAAAACTGTGGGTTGGTACTTTTTAAGCCCTTCTAACAGAAGGGCAGAGTTCCTGGCTCATACCCTTCCACAGCAAAAAATAATTATACCTTAATCCTCCCAGTTAAATGCTTATTTCTCCCCAATATCAAAAACTTTAGTGACTAACCAGAACCTTAAGCTTGCTCCAACTAGGAGATTTAGTAACTGCTACTTTGGACTGTTGAAATGTAAATTAAAATCTCTTAGGGCACTTCTCTAGCAATTTAATTTCAGACTGTGCAGAGCTGTGGAGGAATGCCAGGAAAAAAGTCTCCCTCTCCTTGCAGAAAAAAATATAGAAGCTGTTTTTCAGTCTATTGTGTTGTCATTCACCACATGCTACCTGTGCCAAATAAAGGGCTGGGAATCAGGCAGTCAGAAGTCTCAGAAGTCTCAGAAACATCAATGAATTTTACATACAGTCTTCATGCTTTGTACTGGTACCAGAAACACTTGGCTGCATGAGTCCTCAGAGATGGAGCAGAAGAGAACCAGTGCTTTACCCCTGTGGGACACCAACCTACAGTAAAATGGGAAAGGTTTACTGCAGAAAGGTTATGTGGGTGGGAAGAGAAAATATTTTGTCTAGAGCTGCTGAACTTGTCTAATCCAGGGGCTTGGATTCACCTTATTTTAAGTCTCTCTTTATTGCTTTTTGAGTCCCAAAGGCCAAAAAAGGCACTCAGGGGAAAGCTCCAGAATCAGCAGTGCAACCTATTGCTTTACATAGTGCAAAGGATGCACCCATGCAAGGCGAGACTCAGTCCTCACCTGTAACAAGGACCTGGCAGTCCTTCTGCAGCAGTTTGTGGTTCCTGAAGACATCAGGGTCCAGCCCATGCCCTGCATCATGCTGGCCAGGTGGCTTCTCCTGCAGCAGCTGGGAAAAACTTTGGAGAATCTTGAAAGCAGCACATCATTAGATGTGCATTTCACCACTGCCACCTTCAACAGCAAAAATAAGTCTGTAATCACAATAAGTTTGTCTTATTGTGGTGCAAATTGAATATGCTGGAAGTACAGGGCAAAACAAGTAATCTGATTTATCACAACAGACACCAGTGCCCATTTATAAAAACTTGAATTTGTGCTGTACAGTTGTTCTACAAAAAGCCTCAGTAAGTCATTCGCTATCCAATAGCTACATTGAGTTATCACAGGAGCAGCCATTACTCACAGTGACAGTCTCAGCACAGCCAGCCCCTGTCAGAGCAGGAGTTTGTGCCTACGTGGAGCAGATGAAGCTCATGGATCTCCACCTGGCTGAGCCCAGCGCCTGCACACAGCCTCGAGCCTGACTGTGCACTGGGGGACAAATCCACCACAAGTGCACCTCGCCAACAGCAGTTACTCTCTGCAGGAAAAAACTGACATGTTGCTGCTTTTCTTTACACAAGCCTGGGTTTTGTTGATTTGGGGGTGGGGGAGTGTTAATTTGTTTTCCTTGAGTGAGAGAGAAGTAAAATAACTCATATTTAACACTCACCAGGCACATCAGGAAACATGTGGGGGACAGGAGGTAGGGAGTAACCTTTCAAAAGTGATGAGAACCAGCTTGGCTTTGATGTGCTCCATCAGACCGGATCTGCCTGGAACACTGGGGCACAAAGATAACCAAAGGCCTGGCTATAAAGCCTTCATTGGGAAGAAAGGGGCTGTGCTGAGTTCTGATGCAGGTTAGAGCAGAAGGCTATTCTAATCCAAATCTATAATCTTAGTTAATTTACTCCCCAGGCCCTCCTATATTATCAAACATCTTGAAAGATAAGTTTTCTAAAGGTGCTACCTGAGGGAGATCAGAATTTTTTCCATGGCTATTCTCTTGATTAGGAGATATTTCCTGGCTGCAGGCAGACATTGCTGCATTTGAGCTGATCCCAAAGTATTTTTGTTAAAACCTATGACCAAGCCTTACAGTGAAAAGAGGTGATTTATTCTCTAACCAAGAATAGTAAAGAAGAAACAAAATGTACACCAGTTATTTTCCTATTGTTGAAGTTGCTTTGTTGTAATTTTATAATTATTTCCTCCTTCTCCTAAAAAAAAGTAATGGAATCCAGTGTCTGAAAACAGAATATTCATCTTCTGACTTTTTTTACTCCAGTTTTAGGATTTTATATCTTCACTGCGTATTAGGAGGAAGAAAACCCCAGTAAGTAGCTAGTGAGATTGATTTCTGGAAATGTCATTTAATCTCTGGGGGTTTTGCAGCTCATAATACAACACAGCCAGTAGGGAACAGTCACATTTTGTGTTCATTCATCTGAGTAAGGAGAAAAAGCCAGTTCCTAGTGCCAGGCATTTAGCAGGGGATTAGATGGATTACTACGGTCTGAGTCACCAGGGCTGTTCCTGTGCACACCCTTCAAGCCGGGAGCTGCACGACACAGTCCTGCCCCCCTGCACCCCAGTTTCTGCAGTGCCACCACCCCAGAGCAGCCTCCAGCCATGGCCAGCTGCCACCGCTGGTAGCTGCTCCAGTCCCATGGTGAGTTCTGCTCCCAAAGAGACAGGAGGAAAGAAGGGGCTGAGAAAGTCCTCCTCACCTCAGGCACCAAGGAAACCTTGCCACGGACAACAAGGAGGAAAATTATGTCTACCTGAACTCTTTTGTTTGAAGCTTTGTTTAAAAGGAACACAAGGCAGATGGGGACAGAATAAATCTGCACTAGAGAAATGAAGCGGGATAACAAATAAGATGACAACACTGAACTCTGCTCTTCAGGAAGCACAACTACATTCTTTCCTAAGAGTATGTCCCTTTAATGATAATACACTGGAAACAGTTCAAAATTACATTAATATAAAATAGAAGTTCTTACCTTCAGTTTAAATGACAAAGCTCTCTATTAATGTAAAATCCTTACTATCTCCTTCCTTGGATGCATATATCTAATTTGCAACTACATTATTCTGGGGATTTAAGCTATAAATGACCCCACCTGATGCTGCTTTTACCCCCAGAGGGGTGGGAGGGTGAGAAGCAGGGTCTCTTCTGAACCATTGCCAAACACCACAGCACAGCAACTTCAGCACCTGATCAGGCAAAACTGCTTTTAAAAGGCAGTAGTTAGTTACACAGACAGTGAAGAGCCGAAAGAACAGAGCTCTGTTGAGTGGCACAGCCACAAGAAATTACACTATGTCTCTTTGCCCAAAGATGAAGAACAGCACTTACAGAAACCACAGCAAAACTGGTCAAGTCATCCTCTATCCATCACATCTGCAGCTACTTTTGCAAGGCAGGCGAGATGATGATAAATACGGTGTGAGGGCATTAAAGTGTGTCTTTTTCCTGAACCACAAATATAGCTGCCTGCAGGATCTGCCTTCCCAGAAACAAATGTCAAGGAGAAATCCAGGGAAAACAAAGGGAGCTGGTTAATTGAGTGATGCCCACATCACACAACAGACGTGATCCTACAGAACGGAGCATGCAGTTCCAATCTGGCACTGTTTACAAACATGATGCAACTGGCATCATTTCAATATTGTTGTAACAGGTGAGAACACATAGAGCCTGGGGAGGAAATAGCATTTTTATTGACTGACAGATTGTGGCACTACATTACATTGAACATCCCAATAAAAAAGGAGTGAGCCTTGCCTAAAATATGGCACTGCACTGCGCAGAGGTGAGCAGTGCAGTGGTCACTTTATCAGGGTTCAGGTTGTCCTGCAAAGCTTTGCTGGAAGAGCTGTGCTGGTTATGAATGTTAAATAAATAAGTAAATACAAATAATATCTCAAAGCTTGTCTCTCCCAACCCCTAGAGCAGGTACAGATATGCTTGTATCAGATTCGTTGGTCTGTTGGAGGAAGCAGTGTAACAAAAGCAGAATCTCTGTATCTGCAGGGCTCAGCAGACACATGGTGCCAGCACAGCTGCTGCTCCCACAATCAGCCAGCCCAGCACAAGCTGCATGCACCTGTGCATGTACACACAGATAATCTGTGTCTGCAGGCACATATCCTGCCCTCAAGTCTGCTTACAGCTGTGGCCTTCAAATGTTTCTGGAGCACACCTCAGTCCTCAGCAGCTGCTGGCAGTGCCAACAGTCACCCCACTGCCACTTCCCTTCAGGCTGCACTTCTGGCCTGCCTAAAATCAAGTCAAGGAAGTACAAAGCAGATAAAAAGTTTGCAGGCACAAATATGACACTAAAGATTTTTCAGAGATCTGAATTGCATCTCTGCTAATTACACATCTAGTTTTTCTTATTTTGACAACTTCATGACTGACATTTCTTTGTCTCAGATTTCTGCACTGATCTTCCACTCCTACAGCAGCCAGTGCTCGAGTATTCATTGAGTAGCATTACTCTTCAAATTCCATTGAGAGTAAATGTGTAAATCATGTAGCCTGACCAAATAAGTCTAGATGGAATTACATTCTTGTCTTGAAAGATTTCAAATGTCTCAGGTTTGGCTTTTTTTCATGCACCTGGATGAAAAGTGATTTGGAAAAAAAATAGAGATCACATATTTCTCAGAAATTACTATTGTACCAGTCAGAAAATGTACCCCAGATTGGAAAGATGTAAATTAAATTCCCCTTTTGATTCTTTCAGAACGGGAATTTCCTTCAAAAACCATTCCCTCTGAGAAAAACATTTCACAAATAAGTTTAAAATAATAAAATTGGAAGTTTCTTATATTTCTGACAAAAGATTTTTGCTCTGGACTATCAGACAAGAAGAAAAATGACAGCAACTCACATTTGGCTTAGAAACATCTATATTTGAACTCATCTTTCACTGAAAGAAGACTCACCCTGAGTGCAGACAGAGCTGACCATATCATCACCTGCCTGTGCTCATGTAAGTGTGAAGGTAGATGGCTTAAAACCTGTCCATTCCTATCCCTAAAACAACAGCACAAGAATAAAGCTCTTAAAAGCTGCTGCATCCCCTCCCATGCCACTTGTGCTTTTCCTGAATCCAAAATCTCTCTGTTCCTCCCCTGAATGACAATGCTGATGTCACCTCTCCTGCTGAGCAGCTCAGAGCCAGCCTTGACTCCTGACTGGCCAGGCAGACCTTCAGTCTGCCAGGAATTTTGCTGAAACCCTTATGAATGAAAAATTGGAGATATTTCTCCTGCTTGTTATGTCAGCAGCATGCACGTGGGCCTTGCATATGATAAGGAGCAATAAGCAAGCATCATCAGAGTATTCAGATTTCTGCAAGCTACTGGTGCAGCAAAAGCTTTGCAGTCGCTCCTGAGTTCATAAATCCGAGGGCCTATATAAGTCCCAGTATCCCTCAAACTCCACCTCACATTTAGCAGACCCAGCACAGCATTTCTTTCATGAAATTACACAAAGCCATAAGAAAGACTCCTTAGATGAAGCACAGCTGGAATGTATTCTGGCAAAGTAAATATTTCACCACTAATTATGACACTGCTCAGGAGCAAGGACAGAGAACATCAATGTCCAGATGACTAAAAAAGCAATATTTACTACACATGGACACCCTTGTTCAGCTATAGCCAGTAATTTCTCCTGAGCTCGGGGCTTTGATAGAAAATGGATGAGCAGAGAGTGGGATCAAAAAATAAATCACTGTCTGGGAAGCTGCTCTCTTAAGCAGGATACACTGATATTTCTTACAGGAGGGAGAAATGCTTTCTTGGCTTCACCTTTGACACAGGTAAGCCTGGCAGGAGCAAACAGCAGAAGGAAAACCCTGCCTCAGGTGTCATGCTGTGCCATGCAGCTCACGCTCCATCCAGGGTCACCACTGCTCTTAGTTTTCAGAAACCTGCACATTCTTGAAGAAACTGTCTGTTTCCAATAATAAAACCCCTACAGTGTTTTGAAAAGACAGAAAGCATAAAATTGTGCATGGAAAAGTAGGGGGAAGGTTACCAAAAGTGCTTTTCAGTCTTTAGTTTCTTCCATAGTCTGAAGAAAAGCTAACTCCTCTGCAGTTGCTTCAGCCAGTCCTTGTTCTTAAAATTCTTGGAACTAATAATTTTCAAAAGAGCATTTAAAGGTCACACAGGATTACAAGCCTTTTTTAAATCACAAGACAGAAAAAACAGGCGATCACAAGAGAGACAAATCTAGAAGGAGCCAAAATTCACTGAAGTTTTAGGATATCTCCAGTAGATCCAGAAGGATTTGGTCCAGAGTTTGCTTTGTAGTCTAATCATCCTAAAGGCTGCTGGCAGTGACAGAGTACAATTTCTCTTTTTTCATAGTGAAAGTCACATGAATTGATAAATGCTGCCTCATTTGAAAGCTGGGTGCTTAGTCCCTGGCTCTAATAACACTCTGCAGACTTATGACTGATTAATTGACAGGCATTTGGGATACCGAGGGATAAATATCAACAACAAAGTGAAATGTCAGCAAGTGAGTGAAATATATTGCAAGGCTTGTGTGGATTATGAGAAGCTATATTATCAAACAAGAGAATGAAGTCAAGGGATAAGCAAGTGTAGAATCAGAGCATGAAGCAGGATAGTGATAATTAAGTCCAGGGAGATAATTTTGTAAAGCCAGATTTAACAGCTTTAGTCGGATGCTCATCTATTCCTGCATAACCAATAGGTTTATTCAAAGATCATGTTGGTAATCAACTCGAGTAGACGTGGCCACGTGAGGAGAAAAGGAGTGGAATGGTCAGGCTGAAGGAAAGCAGAGCTACACTCTCCCTGCTGCCTGCTAATGATTTAACAACCTCAAATGTGATCCATAGAGGGCTGCAAAAGAAGATGTCTTTTGAAATTCAAGAAGTTCCACATCTGTTATGCTCATTTCCAGGGATAATTGTAACCACATTAATATATAAAAAACTTTTTGTCTGTCACTTTGGGCTCAAGTTGCAATCATTTTCAGTAAATATATATATATACAGAACATACACACACACACACACACACAAAAATCAGGAAGTAAGAAATCATGTCCCTTAGGTTAGAATTGTGACCTCAGTGTCACCCAGAAAACAAGCTGTGTTAATTGTTCAGCAGCAGTGCTGTGAAAACAAACACATATATTTATGAGAATTGCCTGTTCTTACATACCTGTTACTGGGTGCCCCAGAAGCAGTGTCTTACTCTGATAATGAGTCTGGCCAGAAAAGAAAACAAAACAAAATGAAATGTTTTATATTTTGCCACAGAGTTCTGCTTACCATAAGCATGAGCTGGAACAGCTGTGCATGGCTTTGGGAGACGACAGGAGAAAAGCAATAATAAGATAATAAGATAATTTCTGTGAATATCCAGTGTCAAACCACTATTCCTTGAGGTGCCTGATTTCCCAGCAGCTCCTCAAGCACAATACTGTGTGATCAATGCTCCACACTGCATGTAAAAATTAAATTATGGGCTTCCAATTTGCAGCCTCCAAACCCACAAGGAGTCCATGGAGTGATTTTAACATGTCCAAGAAAGGGGATTACAAAAGCAACCTCCTATACTCTCTGTATATGTTGGGCAGGGAGAATTTTTGGCCCACAGTTGCTAGAAATTGAAATTCTCAGAGTAAATTCTTTAAACAGACTAATGAGAATGACAACCACAATCACAAGGCATGACCTGTGGTCTCATAAGACCAGCACAACTGACTGACATCAGAGGATCCCTCAGCCTTTCTGCTGCAAACACCAAGCCAGAACCTGAGAAGCCTTTGCAACAGACATCTTGTTAAAAGGTGGGCCCAAAACTTGCAATTCCAAAAGATTATAATTTCCCTACATCCATAACTTTTAAATAATAATAATAATAATGATGATTATTATGATTATTATTATTCAGTCTTTGGGTTTCATAAGCTTAGAATCAAATGGAAAATTGGAAAGAAATTTCAGTGTAGTGGGAGATTACAACCAGAATTATCATAAATTATAATGAGAATAAATGCGTATTCATTTTAAAAATTGTAAAGTCTGATTTCATATTTAAGCTATTGTTTCATTATGATGGCTTTTAAATACCTATAATTACATCTTAGTTACTATTGTTCAGACCACTTTATATGAACATATAAAGAAAATGCTCAGAAATAAATCCTAGGTACTGATTATTTTTAATAGTACAATGCTTCTTCTATGGTAATTACTGGGGTACAATGCCTATTAATCTATGCAGCATTCCTAGAGAATTTAAGTCAAAAGCAATCTGATTAACTTTAAGGTAAGGGCTTTCCATCTCTGCTTTCTCTCCCACTTCTCTGCTCAAATAAATATAAATGTGTATTAGCTATGCAGAAAATCAATGAAATTATATTAAATTTGCAATTCAGCTAAGTGTCTGCAAATTCAACTAATTATTTATATTTTGAGTCTTGTTGATGCTGCAGTTATTGCAAAACTCAACAGTCCATCTCTTTATTGTAACCAGTACCTGAGGCTTTTACATGTCCATTTCATTAAATTTGAAACATTTTGTGGCCTAGTTAAGTGGCATAGGCAGTTATCTAATTATTTACCAGAAATTGTGAAAAATGGTTTGATCTCCTGAAATGCATTTTTAAGTAGCATATTTTCAATAGGTGCCACTAGCTTAGTACACATGCTTTATAAATATTTGGATGTTTGGAAAATCATTACTGACTGATTTTACTTCCCATAGGACTTCTGTGAAAAGCTTTGGTGGTGGCTGGAGAGAGCAGCTCCTTTCAGACTCCTTTCAGGCCCTGCTCCAGGAAGCTGTGAAAATACCCCCAAAAAAAACCATCATTCTGCCTATTCCAATGTTAAGAAAGCAATTAGCTTGATGGTAGCAAATCTTGAAAGGGACAAGGAAAGCCTGCCCAAAGGCATTGGGCAACAATTTTCAATCTGTAATATGACAAACATTGGTGCAAATACTTCAAAATTTGTTTGAATCCACAAGGAATAGTTCAATATAAAGACCTGCCATCCATGGTTGCTAGACACTCTGCAACATTCATCAGAGGAGTGCAGGTAAGAATCTCACTTTTCCTTGGCAGACATCCTGCCTCCCTGAACTCAGCTTTAAAAATGTCAGGGGATTATATGTTCCTCATTTCCAGTTTAAAAGTGTCCATTATTACCAAAAATAACATTTTGGTAGAGAGAGAAACTATTTCAATGCAACCTACAAAATTATTTGCAGGGATTTTAGCAAAGCAATTAGGGGAATTTCTGGACTACAAACACTGTAGTGTGTAATGTGAGATTTCATCTTAACTGATAGATCTGCTAGGATTTCCATCCAAAAATACAGCTGTGCTTCCCTCCTTGCCTTTAACAAATAATAAATTTTCTTCTTTCCTGTATTTTTTACTTGTACCTTACCCAACTTTAATCCATTTCAATCCTCCTGTTGTCCCACTGAGCAGAACAAATGTCCAGCAGGACTGCAGAAAAAGGAAGAAACTGATCACTCCAGGGCTCAGGAGCCACCAAAAAGAAATGCAAACCAAATTAAACCCCTAAAACTTACCAAGTGCTCATTGGGCATGGGGGAGCAAGGTGAACCAATTTTAAGTTCATAAGCAATCATAGAATGGCCTGGGTTGGAAGAGTCCTTAAAGATCTTCTAGTTCCAGCCCTCTAGCTGCACTGGGACAATTTTCACTGGACCAGGTTGTCCTTTTCACTGGACCAATGCACTTTTCACTGGACCAGGTTGTTTCCCTGGACCAGGTTGGATTCAACCTGTCCTTGAACATTCCCAGGCATGGGCATCCACAAGTTCTCTGGGCAACCTGTTCCAGTGCCTCACCAGTCTCAGAGTAAAGAACTTCTCCCTAATTTCTAATCTAATTCTCTTTCAATTTGAGACAGTTCCCCATTATCCTGTCACTATGCATCGTTCAAAATGTCTTTTCTGTAGGCTCCCTTCAGCTACAGAAGGCCACCAGTAGGTCACCCCAAAGCCTTCTCTTGTCCAGGCTGAGCAAACCTGATGAGCCTCTCCTCATAGGAGAGGTGCTCAGCCCTCTGATCATCTTGGTGGCCTCCTCTGGACTCACTGCAACACGTCCATGTCCTCTGAGTTCTGGGGACCCCAGAGTGGGATGCAGTGCTCCATTTCCTTCTGGCTGCATGGATGATGCTGCTCCTGATGTGAGTTCAGTCTTCTGTTCTGCTGTTTGCTGTGATAGTCAGACACAGCCATGCCAGCTGCACTGGGAGGGAACACAAGCATGGATAAACAGAACATTCAGAATAATTAGATACCCACAACACTGCAAATAATTTAAATAGGGGTTTTCACACTCTGAAGAGTGGGATGGAGCTGTTCATGGCAGATTTTTAGTGGCTGCATCTGAACCTACTATTAAAGCAAACAGCAGAACAGAAGAGTGAACTCAAAGCAGGAGGAGTCTGCACCATCCATGCAGTCAGAAGGAAGATTTCATTTCCTGCCTTGTGTATCCTCTGCTGCAGCCCTTACACACAGACCCAGCCCCGATGGCTGAAGAGGAGGTTATGTTGTGACAGAGGAGAGGGAACTGTTCCAGGTGCACAGCTAGAAGCACAAAGATTTGAAGGTAGTATCAAATGACAGATGGAAATCCAGCATCACTGGATCAACATGAAATCCAGAACATGAAAGAATCAGCAACTAGGAGAGTCCCAAACACCCAGAACTTTTTGCATCAGGATGCTAGAGGAGGCTACCTGAAATATTTTGTTCCCATTAAAGTCCAAAATTATTGTTCAGGTAAAATACACCTTTACATATCATGTGCCTGAAAAGAGAATTTTCATCATTGCTCATTGTCCTTGCAGGCAGATGAGACAGTCTTCTCCAGATGTTACACAGGAGGAGATACAATCCATGTGGTACAGACAAATGGGCCAGGACTGGGGTAAGGAGGGATGGTTCTCTCCACCTGGCAGGTGAGGCAGGTAGACAATTTGCCAAAAATCACCAGGGAAATTCGGGGCCCCATCTCGAATTGAACATAAACTGTCCCAGGCCCTGCAGTATGGTTTCTGAATGGCAAGAAAGGAGATGTTCAATGAGACAGCCCTAAGAGCAGCAGTGGAGCTGTGCCTGCTAAGCCAACATAAACCTGATACATTTATTAGGAAGGAAAAATAAATTAATGAATAAATACACTGTTGTCGTGACATACAAGGGTGTCTCTGTAAAAGAAGTGTCTCTGCTCACTGCTGGCACATCACAAAGAGATTAGTGAAGCAGAAAAAGATGGTGTCAACAGCAAAATCTGCTACTGCAGCTGCACCACTCCAGAGCATTAAACTGCAAATTGGGTATTTTTCCCCTTCCCCACAATTTCCCGGGGAAACAAGACTAAGAATACAATGAGCAAAGTCCAGATACAGGCTCAGTCCTGCCAAAATTTCACTTAATGAAGAGAGGAGAGAGGGGTTTGCAATCAGCTTGTAAATCTGGAAATATTTGGCCTTAGGCTCCTATCTGGCATTAAAATGTGGTAGTTTCTGGTAAGCAGGCAAGACTATGTTTTTCTCATCATAATTTACTGGTCTTCTCATCATCTTCCAGTTCACCAAGGCAAAACCCTACCTGTGACAGCGTGTTAACCTTCTTTTTCTGGCAGGATTGGCCAGCTAGTCCCTACTTACCATCCTTCATAATGCAAGCTGGATACTGTACCTGCTTGCACATCCTGAACATGTGACTCCACAGTTTTTCCTTACTGTCTGAAAACCATTCTGTATATTTTTACAATGCAGGTAGATAAAACTGTTCTCTCCCTCCAGGCCCTATAATATTTTAATTTTTCAAATCTTTAGTAAAGCAACAAAAACATAGTATTGACTCTTTTTACTGCTAGTTATACCTAAGATATGTCATTTTGTGGTGCATTCACATTTCAAGAAATATGTATGCCAGAACAAAGAATTACCAAGCTTCACCCACAGTGCATTGTGACAAAGCATTTATTTCTGGCTGTATTCAGCCACCACCAGTGGCTCACAGTGCATCCTGACAGCTGCCACTGGTGTGTGACCTCCTGAGCAGCCCTCATTAGTACAGTTTCTTAGCCTATCATTTCACAAAAAAAGAAATTACTGTGGAACAGCTCCCAAGTGAGAACCTCTCCTTGCAACTCAAATTTAAGGGATGAGACAAGAGACAGAACACCTGCCAGAGAAGAGGATATTTTGTATGATCATTAGCAGTGGAGAGCAAATAAGCCATGCTCTGAAAATAGCAAATTTACTTCCTCCAAATCAGGAGAGCATCTATGCTTACTCTGAAAAGGAAAAGCAAGTGACTGCCACCACTGCATACAAGAGCACCCCCAGTCAAAGGCAAGGTAGCTCCCCAGCCTTGATACTGTTCAGCAGGCAGTGTTCCCTTTCCCACATAGGCTGAGGTTTCTGGATGATGGAAACACTAAACTTTCAGTGTAGGCATTACTTTAAGAAGAAAATTAAAAATTAAAAAAAACAAAAAATTAAAATTAAAAATTTGCCATTCTGACTATTTTGGTTGGTATCTTTTAGAATCTTGGATGGTCTGTCCTGGGAATTAAAAGCTCAAATGTGATGACAGAAACAGTTTTTTTTCTTCTTCTTCAGCCAGGAACAAAAGCATTTGCTTACTGATCTACCCATAGAGAAACAAAGCAATACTTCAAATACCCATTCCAAATCAGAAACAAAAGATAAAAGCCAAACAAGCGGGCACCTGCTCAGCATTCATAAATTTCTTTATGTGACTTCATTTCTACAACAAGTTTCTTTTCCTGGAAGTACTACTTAAACCTGGAAAAAAAATTCTCTACTTGAAAGCAATTCTGGAATGGCAGAAAATAATTAAGTGACCAGAATCCTGTTTTGAACATGTTTCAAGTGCTTATCATGAAGTTTTTTGAATGTATTTGACTGGAAGCTCTGGAAATGAAAACTAGGGCTAGAAAGAGCAGAGCAGTAAAAAGAATATGCTGGTTGTTTCACTCCAGACATAGCTCTTAAGCCTAATACATTAGGGGAACATATCTAGAATGTAGAAAACAGCTCTGTCATAATGTCAAAGATAAATAAAATATCAAGGTATACATTTTGGATATTCAATTATTGAAAAACTGTTTGTTGCTAATTATTAGGCTGCATGTAAAAAGATAAATTAACAGAAAAAGGAGTTATCTTATTCCCTAGTCAACCAAATCTGTCAAGCAAAAGATATTTCCATTTTTTGGCTGGGTAGTATTTTTGTATATTACAAATTGTTAACAGTTAGTTATCTGTCAAGCAAACGATATTTTCATTTATTCTTTTGGCTGGGTAGGATTTTTGTATATTACAAATTGTTAATAGTTAGTTATGATTATAAAATAATTACTAAAATATGAGATTCATTTTATGGCATCAGTCCAACATCATTTGCTACAGCACATAAGCTAGTATATGAAATTTGCTGAAGCCAGGGTTTTGCTCCAGCTATTCAATCACAAGACCAGAATATAAAACAGTTCATACAAATACAAAGACATTTATGAAAATTAACTACCTGTATTTAGAGAATATGTGATCAGAGATGCTCAGAACAAGAGGAAGTGTTTACAAAGTATACATGATCCTATTCTTTGGTCAATCTGTAATAACAAAAATACTTTATATTTGGGGTATTTCATCCAATCTTCAAGATCTCTCATAGAGGAGCACAATGATAAAACATGGGGCTGGCTTTGGCTTTCACAACATTGAAATCAATCAAGTACCTGTATGCAGTCCAGCGGGATGATAAATTGTGTTTGTCACACCTAAAACCAATTTTCAGGGAAGAAAAAAAGAAGTCTAAAAATTTAGAGGAGCCCAGATGCCCTAAATTTATTCTTTCCCTGAAAGACAGAAGTGAAGACAGAACACATCTCTTCTTTTTATATATATTAATTTTTTTAATGAACTTTTTTTTTTAAATAGAGCCTTTCTTTTTAGAGCTAGATCTCTTACTACAGCTGAAGATTCTGCTTGAGGCAGAAGCTATTTGAAATGTTTGAAACAGCACTCTGGGCTCCATGTAGTGGCCTAGACTATACTTCATAAAATGAAGTTATGTTAATCTCAGCATTTATCAGGAAGCATGAAAGAGGGTAAAATGCCTTAGATTTTTTATGAAAAACAATATAATGAAAAATCTTTTCCATTATATCTGCTTAATTTACTACCTCCTTCTACATATATATTCTCGTTACAAGGCATGTTTGTTTTCTTTATTGGTAAATATTAGGACAATATGAGGTTTTAGATTAGAAAAAATATGTGCTGTTGTGAGCTCTTAGTTACAGAATTACTTGTTTCCACTAGATCTCCTAGATATATCACTGATCTATATAATTCTAATAAATATTCAAGCAGGTCAGTTTCAAACACAGCTGCTTACCAGGCGGATGATGATTCTGGAGCTAAGAAAACACAGGAGAGTAATTTTCTCTGCATCATTTCCAGCCACCTTTGGTTATCCCCAGGCAAAATTACCAGGTACACAGAAGCGTTCATGCAAGCTTGATATGAGAGGTGAACCTGTGCTCTGAGCACAAGGTGTGCAGTGAGACTCATTAGCTGCACTGCAACAGTGACCAGACAAGTCTCTGGAGCACTGGGACTGAAAACACAACCTAAGTCCAGGGTGGAAATAAACCACATACAAAAAAGACACAAGAAATATGAGACACACAGAAGAACATCCGTGTGCAGAAATACCAAACACAGTAAGACTCTTCTGTTTACCAAAAAAAAACCAGGACTGCTAGAACTTGCTATTTTGAGAAGGTGAAACAACAGTTAGTAGTTCTTTCTCATCATACACTATAATGATATGATCAGGCACCCAACTTTTAAAAAAAGAAACATTTTTTCATATAATACAAAATCACGTCATGGAAACACAAGAATGCTACGATAAAAAATGTAAGTCACTTAAAAAAAAACTGCTTTAAAATTCATGGACTACCCAGAGAAGGATCACTGCCCACCTGTTTCCTTCCTCTCTTAAGCATCCAAGGAGCTGCCAGGGATGAGGTATGGACTAGAAAGTTATAAAACTCACTCAGCTTCATCAAGTAGCAAACATTCATTTCAATTAAAATGCTCAGGGAGTAAAAAGCAGCAGCAATAGCAATTTAAGATTTTAAGAAAATTTAAGATTTGCTCATCAGAATAAACAATATACAGAATAGGCAATAAGAATAGATCAAGCTTGTTATTGCCATTCTATGCTATGAGAATTAGAGCTGGGATTGAGAGATTGCAAGTAGTTCCAGTACTCATCACCTGAGTTACAGAGCTACTTTCTAATCAAAGGTCTTTAAAAACAAGGTATCATGACTAGTTTGTGTGCATTATATTTACTTATTTTTATAATGACTGAAACAAAGAAAGAAATCCAGCCTCTAGATGCCCTTGTGATCAATCATAAATGCAACTGAGTGCACTAAAGCCCAATATATTAAAATAATCTTTATAAATAATTATGAGCTGACCCCTAAGTGCTAACATGGCTGAAATGACAAATTGTCATCTCATGATGTGCATTAGCCCAGTGCCACTCAAAGCCAATGTATTTTAACTCATATCAAATTAGAACTGCCAGCTACTGTGGACTTTTCTTTCCTTGAACAAGGTACAGCTGAAAGGTTTGCCAAGAGAAATCTGCATTTCTTTTGGAGCAATCTACAAACCTTCTGCATGTGCCATCAATGCTGGGCATGGGAGCACAGCTGCTGCATGTCAAAATGCTTCTGTGGTGGAAGTGCTGCTTTGGAAAACAAACCAGGCTAATAAAAATGTGGTTTATAAGCTGAAAAAAATATTACAAAGCTGAATGAAAGAGACTTGGGCAACATCAGAAACAAGACCTGGACTGTTCTGTCTCCAAAAGTCCCAGGCAAAGAAACAAGTAAAGCTTTCTGAACACTGAGAACAGCAACAGCATTATTAAAGGCCTTGTCAGACACAAAAGCATCCTTCTCTCATACATGAGAAACAGGCACATTCCTGTGCCTTTTGTTGTCATTGCAATGCCACATCAATAACCCAGAATTAGGAGTAGGAAAGTGAAAGCTTGTGTTCATACAAGAGCTTCTGCATTGTCAGAGATCCTGGAAGTTTGTGGACAGCAAGAGAACACAAGAGAGTAAGAGAGGCACAGACTTCATCTCAGCAGTTCATCCTTCATCTCAGGGTTATTTTGCACATAATTTCATTTAATGTATTTTCTTACTTTGTATTCATTGATTTAAAATCCTTCCTCAGCACCCAATTGCTCATACTGGATAGGCAAGAGGCCAGCAAAGACTATGGACATATTTAGCACCTATTTTAACAACCCACCTCAAACCTTCAGTTTACACAACACATACATGTAAAAATACCACTGGTCACAGTCCTCCCCATTTTATATTTTAATCATCTGCCCCTTATATTTGTTGCATTCACTCATTACATCATCTCATAATTTAAACTGTAAACTGTTGGGGACAAAAATTATTCTGTCTTCCATATTCTTGTGCAATGAATGAGACCCTGCCAAAACAGCTGCTTTGGAAATTAATACATGTAGCAATATTATTATATACTTCCAACCTTTTCTTTATAATTTTGAAGGGTTTTTTTTGCTATATTTTTTAGGAGTAGCAAGGGAAGCTGCTGTCTGGTTTGCACCTCTTTGCATTTTGCACGATGTGCCCCTTACAGCGCACATCTTCCAAGGGAAAAGTGTGTTGGTGTAGCAGCAGCAGAGTGAATGAATTCTATAGGGTTTGTCCTTCAGAGGAAGATGCCTTGGTTTTGTCATGCTCCATGTTTTTATGTTGCTCTAAAGTCACACTACAGCAATCCACAGCATGCAGCACCTCAGTATTATGGTAGAGATTACAAAACAGAAATTGTGTTCTTTTGGAAAAAGCAATTTTTCACATTACATCTATTTACCAAAGTGCTGCAATTCAAGTGGCTCATTAGCATTTTAGCAGCTTCCAGGTTCCCACAGCCTGATGGAAGAAGAAGGTGAATCTCCAGATATTCTTGGTACATATTTTTCCTTTTTCCCATTCGTTGAACACAGAACACAGAATGAGAGACAATGGCAAAATGAAGTTTGCCTGAATGTCTCCATTAAGCCAAAGCTATTTCTAAGAGCAAACCTGACAATAAAACCCCATCAGGGGAGTGTTTTCAACTGAAAACCTGCTCAGGGAGTGCATGCACAAAAAAGGTCTCATGCCTACCAAAAGGAAATGCTTGTGGCATTGAATCACCCCCTTGTTAGTAACAGTGAATAGGAACAGCAGCATTTTCCTGTAACAGTGCAACACCATGCCCTGAAATGATCACTTGGTGCTATTTGGTTTACAGCCAGGTTTAACATCACAATTCTTTTGATAGTGTGATTCTGTACTTCCTTCAAAGTGAAAATCTATAGAGTTTGGGAAATTTTTTGAGGTATTTGTATTCTAACAGCCATGAGTATTACACAGTCTCTCAGATGTCACCACAAGACCTCCAGATTTTCTAGGTACCTGATGGCTGTGGGCACACAGAGCCCTTAGCCCACGTCCCATTTACTGCAACCATTTAGCGCAACCAGTTCATCCATGCAAAAAGCAAACATATTGATGCTTTTATCCCTCCCTTTTCTATTCCAAAGCCACCCTGTGACCCCAAGGATCACTCTGGACTCCTTTCCATGCTAACAACTGTCCTGAATCATGAGCAAAGCAGGACTGATGGCCAATAGAAGCCTTCTTTACACTGGGAATGAAGATTTTACCAATCACTTACAAACATCCCACTGAGACCAGTTCAGAAGTATATCTTTAATTATTAGAGTTCAGTCTTCCACCTGGCAGAACAAACATGCAAAGTAACCCATGGCTTTAATAATTCACCCTCTGCAACCACAGTTTGGTCATACAGCTAATTCATGCTGTAGATTCTGCTCAGTGAAGCACCACAAATTACCCACACAAGGGAAAAAAAAAAACCCACCACTTTCAGGGAGTAGATTTAGGTTAAGCAACATTCAAGGATGCATGCAAGACTTTCACCACAGTGAACCATGAAGACATTAACACTATGATGCATTAAGTACCCCAAATGCATTTATTTACTTAGAGCACAGAAAAGAGCCAACTTTTCATTCCCAAAACAGTCATTCAGCAACTGTTAAAAATTAAGACTCTTCTAAAGTACCCAGGAATAACATGTGTTGGTGTTGCTTGTTTGATTTTAATTGAAATATTTAGACATTTGGATTTTAAAGGAATGCCAGCAACCTTTAACTTACTGGTTGAAATAAGTCCAAACCAACTTGCTTATCTCCTTATGCAGCTATAAACGGAGCATTCAACTTGTGAATGAATTCTCACACTAATTCAGCATGTGAGATCTGAGTTTTCTAGGCAGCTGGTCAATGCACACAGTACAACCCACCTGACTGTCAGACCCAAATTCCTATCTTCAGGTGAAACCAGTCATGAAGAACAGTTCAGTCTGATACTAGGAATCTCAGCCCTGTTGAGACGTAAGTTAATACTAATTGCAGAATAAACCTTGCTCAGTAAAAGGGGTCTGTTCACTTCTTCATAATGTCAATTTAACAGCTATTAAAAGTGGTCCTTACTAAAGCTTGAGATGCTCTTATTTAGACAATTCTTCCAGATTTATGGACAACATCAGCTATTATTTATTAAATGTTCTCTATAGTTATGATGATTAAGAAGAGGACAACACTTCTTATTTAACTCTTGTTATTTGGAAGAATAACACTGTTTGCAGGGGCACTAGTTTCTGTTCTAAGATTTTGTTCTTTCAAGCTACAGAAAGCTTCTCAAGTGATTTTTGTTAGAGAAAATGATTATTGCAGTTCCTGTCATTGAAGACTCAGACAGGTTAAGGTCTACTAACACAAAGGGGAAAAAAAAGTAACTTAGAAATAAACTGCTGGCAATAAGCTCCACTGAATTAAAAAAAATCAATAGCAAACTGTAATTAAAAAATGTAGCATTTTTTCAGTTCAAATGTAAGTAAAACTTTTTTTTATCAATTCTTTCTTATTAAGATTACCACAAAATACTGAATCATTACAGCTGAAGACTGCAAGTGAAATTTTTGAAACGGCATTAAATTCTATTTAGGAAAAAAGCATTTCTAGAGGTTGCTACTTGGTGAAAATAAGATCAGCTATCAACTACCTTAGAGAAACTGAATCTAAACTATGAGCTGAGAGCGCTGGTGGCTGGCATTATTGCAGAGAACTGGGTTTAGTGCTCTAAATCTGCACAGTAGACAACTTAATAAATATTGAAGTTACTAAGTTATGAAATAATCATGTGCTAAGAACACTTCTTGCAAAAATATGACAAGCCTGTTACAGTACAGCTGTTATTCAGACATAAAACCCATTTAGAGAAAGCACTTTAGCAGAACCAGTTATACAGCTGGATGCCATACACAGAGATATGATTTTCCCCTCCCAGATAAGCATTTAAGCACCTTAAGTAAGTGTCACACAGGCGAACTGGCTTAAATAGGTTCCAGCTACCTACAGGAGACAAGTGTTTCTCCTCTGCCATCTAATTTGATACATGCTGGGAGCACACATTGCAGTCAAAAAGACTGAATATCCCATCAAACTTGCTTGACAGCCAATTTAGATATTCCAGCTTGATGGTTGTGCTTCAGATAATTTTGGCCTTCAGGTTGGAAGCAGTTCAGCAGATTGAATATTCTATTTTCATTTCTGATAAGGCTACTGAGGTTGGTTTGGTTTTCCTGCACAATCTAAGTCCCATTTACATATACTCCAAAACAATTCAGATATCAAAAGAAAAGTTTTACCTCTAGAACAGGCATAAATATAGTTATAAGGCTTTCTCAGTGTAATTACACCCTGTTGTTTAGAAGAAATTTTACTTATTTTCTTTATTTAGAATTTTTTTTGATTGAAGCTTTAGAAGGTCAAAGGAAGGAGTTTATTTCATATAAAAAAGGTCTTCTGAATTTTCATTGTGTAGGGACTTTTTTCCTAAGTGATGCACGAAAAAAAAATTGAATGAAGTTGGATTCTTTAATCCAAAACTATAAAATCCTGAGGTTTCAAGGTAAGACCTTACACAGCTCATAAGAAGGAGCTTAAACCAAACATAGAGGCAAAAGACATAAAATCTGTGAATATCAGTGATGAATTTAAAAAGGATATTCCGATGTATTTTTTCCATAATAAATTTGAAATTTTTACAAAACAAAATTATAACAATCTATAAATGAATGGTAAAAAAGAGAGAAATATACTTTTTAAGGCTCATTTCTAAACACACCAAGTAGAAATAACCTGGGAAAGGAGTACTGCACTTCTTTCATATATGCTTGCCCTCCTCAGATTACTATGGCTGCACTACCAACATATTCAACTACTGTAGCTCTGATTACACACCCTACAACTGACATGACAAGTATATTTAAATAATTATTTTTATTTTTCTTATTTGTATGTTGATTCAGATATTTGCACTTGTTATTCTTAATGTACTAAAGTACTGATGAAATTGAGAAGAAGACCATAGGTGAATACCTAAAGCCAAGTGAAAAGTTTCCCCAGCTGTAAAAAATTGTATTTCTGTTAATGCTAGGTTGTGGAAAAGGAAATTCTACAGCCACCTCAGATATCATAATAGGGAGAAAAACAGCATCACTGTAGATGAGACCACTCTTCAACAGTGCCTCCGTATTTAACCGAGAGACAATGTAAGAAAACCTTCACTTCCTTCCTAAGCCACAGCTGACAAGGATTCTCCTTTTCTTCCAAAGTCATATAGTAACTGCAATTGTTACTGGTTTTCACCTACAGCATGTTAAGCACTTCACATATTTTTAATTATGCTCCAATACCAAAGATCAGCTCAGAATCAAAGTAATTCAGCAGGTATTTTTCTGCAAACATCCATTTCTCTGAAAACTATAGCTGGCCAAACCACCAACAATTCCAAGACCTGAACATCGAGTTGGGTGAATCACACATTTCTGACTCTTCCATTGCTCTTAGACTGGCTCTATATCCCACCCAAAAGCACTACAGTAGCTGCCTGAAGCAAGGACACTTTCAGCTTAGAAGATTAAATTTGTATTAAGCATAAAAATAAATCCACATGTCTCAGACTTTAATGGCCAAAAGGGCCAGCCAGGTCATCTACTTGGAACAGCACAACAGAGACCATTTACATTTTATCCAGTGCATGCATCCATTTGACTGGTTCAGTTTGAGCAAAGACACTTCAGTAAAAATAATTGAGATCAGAAGTTCACTTTATGAGTTTGGCCATTGAGCATAGCAGAGATTTTCTGTTTGCATAACATCTCCCATTATACAACTCTGATCCTGAGTAGAATGCAATATTCTTCTGAAAAAATAAACATTGTGCCATATCTTCTTCCACTTACACTGACTTCTTTTTCATTACCCCATGTTCACGAACCATCTTAATTAAAGTTTATGATTATATGACAAAACATTCTCAACTTGGCTGAAAACTTTTGGCTAGAAATACAGCTTCTCATGATGCTTCCATTGTGGTTGCAATTTTTATTCTAAGAGAAACTGAGAGTGTATACATCTTCCTTTTTTTTTTTTTTGCAGTCTAATCACCAAGTCCTGCTCTCCCCAACCGATACACACTGATACCACCTTCAAGTCTCCAGCAATTTATCTACTTTTCACCCAACACTCTTCTAAAGTCTTCCAGTACTTCCTGTGTTAATAAGTTA
Source organism: Chloebia gouldiae (assembly GCA_003676055.1). NCBI lineage: Eukaryota > Metazoa > Chordata > Aves > Passeriformes > Passeridae > Chloebia > Chloebia gouldiae. The sequence continues at coordinate 21,036,370 of QUSF01000002.1, read as the reverse complement.
TTTAGGTACCTATTCCTAATATTTCACAACTATAATTCATTCTTGACATTATCCCAACCATTTTTATACTTGTTTTTAACCAATTTACCTATATAAACACTTCAGGTTCCTTGTGGGATTGAATTATACCCATTGATCATAACCTTGATCCAATTCAAACACTGTAAATCCTTCAGCATTTGAGGGATTTAGACAAATCTCAGCAAATAAGTGTGCTAAGGTGTGAAAGTCTTTATTTTTCTGTCAACTAGATACCACAGGTAGAAGTTTTGATGTTGAGATAATACCATTAACAATAGTAGATTTCATGAGTACAAGCAGAAAAAAGTGATTCTTCTGTGGGTTTTTAAAGGACTTCAAATAGATATGGAATCTAGAATAGGCTATATATACTTTAAAAAAATAAATAACAATTGAATATCACAATGTTAAATACACCCAAAAGAACTACTCAAATATGAAGACCTTGAACACATCTCTCCACCTGTAATTCATTAGATTTTCCTGATATGCACTTGGGGGAAACAAGGAAAGCATCTCTAATTGCAATCAGCAAGATTACCTGAAAACTCACACACACCATAAACTCCTGGGGAGGGATGAAGGGAAGGGGTAAAAATCAAAGCAAAAAAAAACAAAAAAAAAAACCACCTCCTGATGGTTGAGATAAGAACTGTTTAATAACTGAAACAAACATTTTTTAAAATATTATTATAATAATAGTAATGAAAAGGACAGAAGGAGAGAGAGGAATAAAACCCAAGAGAAAGAAGTGATGCACAATACAACTGCTCACCACCCACTGACTGGTAATTGGTGACTCTCAAGTAACTCCCCTCAGTTTGCACACTGACCACGACCACATGCAGTATGGAATATGCCTTTGGCCAGTTTGGGTCAGCTGTCCTAATTGTGTTTCCTCCTGGCTTCTTGTGCAGCTGCTCCCTGGCAGAGCATGGAACACTGAAAAGTCCTTAGTTTAGAGTACACCCTGCTCAGCAACAACATCAGTGTGTCATCAACTTTATTCTCATTCTGACTCTCATTCTGAGTCCAAAACACAGCACAGCAACAGCTATAGGAAGAAAATTGACTCTATTCCAGCCAAAACCAGGATAAATTACGTGGACTTACAACTGTCTGAAATGTTCACCATTTTCAAGGCAATCTCCTAAGTCACCTTCATTTGCTGTTTTGGCTCATGCTGCCAACCAGTCTGCGTGCATGCAAAGTGGGTCCCTTCTGGAAGAAATTCACACAAAAGGCACATTCTGCACATTCCTCTACCTGCTACTGACCACTCCAGCCACAGTGTAAGACAAAAACTAGTCCAAAGTAAACCTCCCAAAAGACGCAGCTGCTCAGCATCAGGTGTGGGGCTGCATGGCTCAGCTCCTGCCCCGGGTGCTGTGATGGTGGTGGCAGCTCCCACCATTCCCCCTGCACTCCTCACCTCAGCACAGCACTTAAAGCCTCCCTCAATTGGGAGCTCCTCAGCCTTCCTTCTGCTGAACACCCAACAGTGACCTCCTCTTCATCATTACATCTGCAAAGGCCTTGAAGTCAGAGACTCTTTATTGTCTTGGATGCTTGCACTTCACAAGCTTTGGGCCAGCATTTTGTTTCCTTTTGAACATCCAGCTACAAACTGAACTGGGGTACATTTGAGATTAGAGGTTGGATGGAAAGAAAACTATTTCCTACATCAGCATGACTGCTGCACAGGGCTATCTATGTTCTGGCACAGTGCAACCCTTCAGAAATGCAACCAAATACTATCTTAGTATCTCCTTTACTGAGCCAGAATAATGAAGTGTCTTCTCCAGCACAATTTCAAATTTTAGATGTATGTCTCCTGTGTTTTATTCAAGTAGCAAAATACAATAATTTACTTTAAAGATCCACTTAGAAGAGTTGATACTTGCAAAGAAATCCATCTGCAATGCTTTACTGCAGAAACACATTTTCAACTTGTAAAATAGGGATTGGAATTTTGAGGGCCTACGGTTATTGGTTTATTTGGTAATTGGGTTTGTTGCTATTTTTGACTACTGCATAATTCTACCAGGGTGTCCTTTATTTTCAGAACCCTTATTTTCTGACTAAGTATAACTTCAGCAGCACTACTACAATGAAGGAAATGTTTTCATATGAATGATTCTTAGTGATTCTGCCTTTCTAATCTCAAAAAGCTCCATAACCATAGGACAACTGATTCACACTGAATTTACAAAGCAGTAAGAGTTTTAAGCTCCTCGGTGTCCAACAGCTCACAAGGAGGATTTTCTTCTGGATTTTTCCATGTCATAATTTCCAAAATATTCAGCTTCCAAAGGAAAGACAAAACGGTCAAAATGTGTGAAATATGAAAATAAATTTCAATTTGCTTCAAATAGCACCAAAAGCATTAATTTCAATCTTTTGTTAGTTACTTGCAACTGTAGGCCATAATCTGTACATTTTTCTGCTACTTAATTATAGTCCTCCTGGCTAATAAAAGAAAATATAGTTTAAGGCAATTTGTAGTACTATTAATCAAGTGATGTAAACTTGCATTAATGAAGTAGGCCAATAAAGTAATGAAGTAGGCCTCATACCCTTCTTTCTTGCACTTTGGTTTAAGATTTTTCATTCAGAGGATTTTCTACTATTATCTTCATTGTAACATACACTTATTTTTCAAAATATTTTATGCTTGAATTTCTAAAAATAAGTTTATTCTAATGTAGCAATCCACTACAGAATACAGATACAAACATCCCATTACCAACATAGATTTCAAAGCCCAAGCAATGCTCAGAAAGGAAGAGTTGGAAGTTTAATGTCTACATGAGCAAGTTACAGCTGAACCAGAAATTATTTTCCCTTGGATTACCTGTATCCACTGCTTTGATGACCTCATTCTTCTCCCAGCTGTTTCATTTAAGACCATAAATTTCATAGCATGTCTGAAAGAGTTAACTTCTATTGAAAGAATTCATGATGCCCACTTAGGCACCTCTAACTCAGGTATTCAGTAATGCTAAATCAGAGGACAGTTACCACTTCCTAAGAAACTTCAAAACCCAGTTTTTTAACCATCTACTACAACCCATGGACTTCCACACATCAGGTGAGGTGATGACAGAAGCTTAACCAGTAGGAAAAACCATCCTTGTATTAGGATCCGTGCTTGGCACTTGGATGATTTGTTTACATCCATGGAGCCTCTGCACCTAAAATCATTTTACACAAAGTAACTACTTAGTACTTCCTAGCCAACAGCCACAGAATTATACCAGAATCATTATAAATATAGGCAGCACACAAGGCTGTCATTAGAGGAACAAAGTTACAGCTAAAACAAAGCTTCAGGCAGGACAAGGCAAGCTCAGAAAAGCAGAGGCCAGTGAGTCCTCATGTCAAGGGCTCCCCGAGCTGGTGCAAGTCCCTAGCAATGCCAGTACTGTGTTTATGTGGTTAAACTGCACTGGTAGCAAGGTCAGCCTCCAGGGAAGGCAAAATGTTGTCTTGAAACTCCTTAAGCATCAGGTAAAATAAAATTGAGGTCTTTTAAATCCCTGGGAGGGTACTCAAACAGCATGCTAGAAAATACCAGCTCTGCTTGGAGCTCCCATCCACTGCACACTGGTTGCTGCTGGACTGAAAGCAGTTTGTGTGTTGGGCAACCTGAGCTTTAGGAGAATGGGAGGAATTTAGGTGAGCCAAAGCTTCATTCTGATGGCTGTTTATCTTAGCAGGACACAGAAGGCTCCAATCACACTCAGACATTGAGGAGACTTTAAAAGAAATATATGCTAATAAGCTTTTAGCTTCTTCATGATAAATCAGTTGGTAGAATATCTTTTTTTATTACTTTCTTAGATACAGGTGTGTAAACTCTGATTATGTTCTCTTCCAAGTATCAAAACCAGTTCTCTAAATTTAGTGCCAAGATACAAATTAGGAAGCTGATTTCCCTCAGCTCCTCATATAGAAGAGACAGACAGACTCCTCCAGAGAGTCATTTTGATTGTAAGAACACCTACTTCATTACCATCCCAAATACATTACCAGCCCAGCTAAAAAGAAAATACAAAAAACTTCTGCCTTGCAATTTTCTTTATTAAGATGATACATAGAAAAGTGATCACAAAAGGGGATAAAAATATTTGAACTTTTTGAAGAAAACAAAAAAAAACCTAAGTCAGACAAAAATTACCTAATAATTGTGAAGAAAGTTTCATTTCCCATCCTTAAACACACCCTATAAAACAGTTTCCTAAAGCAATAAGAATAAATACTGGATGCAATTACAGCTTCAATATTTATCTATTGTTTTTTCAGCCTTCTCAAAGCACTAAATGCTTCTGTCTTCCAGGTGGTGAAGTGCATATTCTTCAGTACAGGGACAAATCCAGCTAGAGAAGGGAAATAATAAAAGAAAGAAAAAATAACACAAATAACACAGCTGCTTAGTCTTCAGTGAAGTAGGCTTCCAGTCCTTCCAGTTCTGTATCAGCTTTTGCATTTGAAGAGGAGGGAGTAGAACTTGAATTTATGCTTTCCTGACTATTATTTTTTTGTTGAAAGTTTCCTGAGTTATTGAATTCCTTCTTCGGTTCTCTACCACCACTTAACAGCTTCTGACTCTCTATAAAGTACTGATTAGGATGATTCAAAGAAAACCCAATGTCATCCACCTGCACATAAAAGGAAAGGAACACCAAGTTATTATACTTATTTCTAAAACACATCTTTTTCATATTCAAAACCAGATTAATTAACAATGTAATAAGTTCCAATTTTGTTGAAGAAAAAATCATTGGTTTGTAAATAATGTTTCAGTAAATGATACCATAACACAAATCTAGTTTCATCAGAAATTTTCTTTCTTCATTGCAGAAATAAAATAACTTTGGCATATTTAAACATTATTCCACACTGTCTTTAATACAGTAAAGAAAAATAACACCCCAAAGCATCTAAAAAACACATAACTAAAATGGCATCTCTTTAGAGATGTAGAACTATTGAACCTACACCTTAAAGTGGACTTTCACCATCCAAAAGAAGGAGTGAGAGAAGTATAAAGTGCAAATGAGAGTGAAAAATACTGCTAGAAGTTGCAGCAACTGCACAGTATAAATGTAGATCTTAAGTATCAGTGTGAAACTGCAAATGGAAAAGTGTAGTTTCATGTGTTTCCCTGGTTTCCCAAGAAGGCACAAATGCATATTTACAAGGGAGCGAGCTAAGACAGAAGCCCCAAAGATCAAACTTATCCTTGCTCCATCAGTGCCACCATCAGTATCCTGACTCTAGATGCACAAGCAGTACAACAGACCATTTAGTCTTCAGTGCAAAAATTTCAGAAAACTAGCAGCAGATTTGCATTACTACTTTTTACTTAGCAGAGGCATTCTTTCAGCTCTGGAATTATTTGATAAGTGAACAATGAATTAATGCTCATCAAATATTTCAAGTCAAGAAAGCTTTCAGCTTTAAAACAAAGCTATTCTGATGTAATGACCAAGAACCAGAGTTATAACTTTTTATTTATTTTGGGAGGCTCAGAAGTTGGAAATGCTTACTTTAAAAGGTGCTTTCACCTCCTATTCAAGTCAACCTGCACCTTTCACCTGCCTGTCAGCTCATGCGAATTCTAGGAACATTAAAAAAAAAACCACTGCTCTTAAAATATGTTGGAAGTCTTACCAAACATGGGGTACAACACACCATGGAAGAGTCATATACCTGTAAATTTCTGCTCCCACTATATTCCTTTTTTCCCAGAAGGGAGTGGCCAATTCAGGCATAATAAGCAACTCTGCACACACACTGAGTCTCCTGAGGACATACTGTGGTTAATTTAATATGCCAAACCCCATCAATTTAAATTTCAGCTGCTTGTGAATAATCATAAAGCCGAGGATCAGTGTGTGCTCTAAATGGAACCCTGATTAAATGCATTACCACTGTCGAGCTTAGCTGCATTAGAAAATGGTGACATGGATAACAAAATCTAATTCAGACATGAATTGGCAACTGTAGTCAGCGACCTTGCTTGAAAAATCTTAAAAGTAACAGTCCTAGCACTCTAATTTGGCATTCAAATGCATAACCAAAAAAAAAAACCTAACCCAAAGTCATCACTGAATTTGATTTTAGTCTTATCTGGATAAATTTCATCCAGCCAGCTTTCATCTATGCTCCAATTTTCATTACATGGGAACTAAATTACTTCTTTACATGAAAAAAGCTTAAAAAGAAGTGATATAGTGAAAAACTTGCTTCCCTTTTAGAACTTCTTAATGAACTCTTTTTTTAACCTTAAAATCTCAGTTCTCTTCAGACCAATTTAAGAGTCACTTTGTAACTCTTAATTTTATTCAAAACTCTTCTCTCCCCAACAGTCTGGAAAAGGCTGTAGAAGCAGCTCATTGTATGAACGGAGCCTACAATCATATTTTCAGAGGTGATTTATGGTATTTGTGAGTTTTAATTTGTGGGTTTTTAGAAGTTATTTACAAGTTGTTAGTTGAAATTGTTGTATGATTCCATGCACCATTTTTTCCATTTCAAACTTGAATGCTACTGAAATAATACTATCACATGAAGCTTCAACAACTCTTAAAAGAATTCCAACCATTCAACCATCAAGTTTTTGTGAGAGCCTTAAAAGAGAAGGGGGAAGATTTTTTCATCATCTTCATTTGTGATATAGTGATATAGAAAGAATTCTGTTCTCTCTAATTTTCAACAGGGTTCAGTAAGCATTTCTTTGAATAAAAATATTCTACTCTGGCTGGAAATCCACAAGATATTTGAACACAAAAATGGAAGTAGTTTTTTACATTAGACTGCTCATACAACTTTTATGCAAGTTTTACAAAGTTTTTAAGTAATATACATCAAAGCACATTAATTTTAAAAGCCTCATCATTAACTTAGTTGAAGTTAGCTGAGACTTACTATGAGAAATAGAGAAAGTAGATTTCTCTAACAGCTTTGCCAATGCACTGTTAAATCTATCTGGATCCATCATACCGAAATAAAAATTTATTTTCTGTGCAGTCAAAACTTTTAAGTTTTTAACATGCAAAAGCTTTAAAACTTTAAGCTTTTAACCAAGCAAAAAGACCTGGCACTTCAGACACAACTGTATAATCCATCTAAGTAGGTGATACTAACACAAGACTTTTTTTGGATTCAGCACATTTTGAACACACTGTCTCTCATACAAACTCCAGTTCCAGTTTAATATTTCTGCTATAGCAAATATTGTTTTGAAAATCCTGAAATAATAATTTTGAAGATATAACATATTTGGGCTTTAATGAAGAGCTTTTAAAATGACAGCTGATAATGGTACAGCTGATATTAGAGACAAACCACGTGGAGCAATCATGGTGCTACAGCTGTCCCTTCGCACACTTACTGAAGAGTTAAGTTGTCTCTCAGGTCCATGCACTAAACCACACAAATGATGTCTGCTTTTGTTCTGTGGTTGTGAAAAAGTGCAGCCTAAGTTCAGGGGAGGCGTAGCACTGCAGTTAATAAGCCCAGGTTACACAGAATACAGAGAGCATCAGCTTTTTCTTAGCCCATGCTATTGGAACCCGTAGCACTGAAGTGCAAGGACACAACCCCATCACCACCTCCCAGAAATGTATCTGAACATTCTCCCTCTAGTGCAGCTGCATGTATTAGCACAATGTTGGTGCCAACCACTAGACTACTGAAGCTGACCCTGCCAACTCAGAGAAACAAAATCTGTAAGAAGTCTCTGTTACAAAGTCATTCACAGTCAATCTTACCCACATAACTTTTAAGAAGTGCAGGCAACACCAACAGCTCTTTCCAATACAAATCAAACACTTTCTTGGTAAAATTTTTACATAATTTAGAATTCTCCATGTAAGCAAGTCCATTACTTCCATGAAAATTTTACTTAAGATTGCTCCCCTACTCAAACAATCATAGTTATGCTAACTGATTCTTCTGAAATTTCCTTCAATAAAAAACTCTGCTAGTGATATACAGGAAAGCAAAGGTTTGATTGCAAGTAAAGGTCACCAGCTTCAGAAACACATCTTTTACCTCCCCATAGAAAAAAAAAATTTAGAATTAACAAAGCATATAGTTGTAGACTAGAAAAATCAGTCCAAGCAGGCTGGTAACAACTTGAGCAGCTATATTCTGCAATAAAATTGCCATCATAAGCATGTGCCATTCAAACTACAGTGTCTGTGTATTTTGCTTTCTCTCACTGAAATAATATCAAGAGCAAAGCAAAAAGATTATTGTGAGTGCAAGCAGAAAAGACACTTATATTACCACAAAATTGATAAAAAATAATGTTTTTTATCATTTCCTACAGAAGAATGGAAAGACAGCTTTCCTGAAATGCATAGTAGTGATTTATCTTTTGATGAATGTTTGACCTTGGGGTCTATAGTCATCTTGAGAAAATATTATTTCTACTGACATGAGCTTACACAGAGCAAGTGTTACCTAAATTTAAAATTGTATATTATTTTGAATTTCCTTCCAGATTATTAGACTTGTTCTCACATTTTCTAAGACTGCAAGAAAAAAAGTGTTCCTCTCAAAATACAGCTGCCAAAACAACACTGAACACAGACTCAGGGTACACCTTTGCTATACATTCATACATATGACTGCTGGATATAGGTAAAGATAAACAGTTCCACTTAAGTCAATTGTGAAAACCAGTAAGAACAAAAAAGTCAGTGGTAGATGCCTCTGGGTGAGTGATCTAATCCTCATCCATATCCTTAGTAAGGCTGTTCCACAGTCTGCTGTTAGAAAGAGATGCTTCCATTTTTTGGTTTGTTAAGAGAGGGTTTTTTTCTGATGACAAGGTATCTTGAAGCACTGCAAAAGCTGGTTCTTTGAATCAAGAAATCACACAGGAGATGGAGTGTGGCCATTTGTTATCTTAGAAAATTTCTGGAGAAAATTTCAAGATAACTTTGCTTAAATTAAGCAAATGGCAAAGATCTGAGAATGCTCATCTTGATCTAAAAAAATAATCATGCATGACTACAAATGTGAAAAAATACCAAATAAAAATTAACAAAAGGTACCATGGAGATGCTGGGCGATTAAATTAAGATGTTTTAGATACTTTCCCTTTATTTTTTAAGGTGTATCTAAATACATCAAACTGGTTCAATGGATTAAAGCCTACAAATTTGATTAAAAGCAGGATACTGAAAACACTAAATGACTTGAAATAGGTAAGATTCAACAATATTGACCTTTTCAGGAAGACACCATAATATTTTGCAACATCTTGTAATACTGAAGGTATTAATAACATCAATATATAAATGCAGAAAATTACAAATTAATATTTGAAATTACTGAAAAGATAACAAACAAGGCAAAACAGCTAATGATGGATGGGCAAACTGAAAATAGTCTCTGGGCTTCATTCATGATTTCCAAGGCCTTCCTCAAGACAAAGTAGGAGGTAACAGCTGAACAAAGAGGAGTAGCTACTCACATCATGCGTCAGCTCGAAGTACTTCTGACAGGCCAGCTGGAAATGCATTCCCTTCACCAGCTCCAGCACCTGCATGGGGAGAGAACGAGACAGACTCACAAGCAGCACACATGCAACTTCCTGATTCTTGCAACAAAAAGGTATTCCACAGCAGCCTTGTACAGCAGCTCATGGACACTTGCAGCACACGAAACCTGTGAGTCCTACAAAAAACTGACAACATTTTAAAATGCCCTGGCAATGTTAAAAACAAGATAAAACCACAGGAAGGTACGCCCAACCCTTAAAATGTAATTCCAATACTCTTAACTTCAAGAATAAGTTGAATCGATATTTTGGTAATATGACTGTGACAGTTATTGTCAAACTATCATATTGCAACATCTCTTCTATAATTGCAGACATAAATCTAAGAATTCAAGTGGTTGAAGCATGAAGCAATCAAGGACATGATTTGTATTTTTATTTTCCACATTACCAGTTCATGCAGATGCACAGCAAAATACAACTGTGCTCCCATCAAGTAAATTTAATGCAAATCCTTTAGACATGTATCTATGAGAGGGGAATGCTTTTACCTTCAATCAGATTTGTCCCTTTTGAAATGAAGCTATTTCTAGTCAAGCTCAGCAGAATATGTGAGTGAATAGGCTGTTTTGAACACATATTAGGCAAATCATGCCATCTTTTGTAAATACAATTTGCTTTCCAATTCTACTTCAGGTAATCTCTTCTGTGCTGCATGAAGTCCCATTCTTATCACCAGAATGCAATGCTGGTTGAAATATTTTAAAGTTTCATTACCTCCTCCCTCCTTTATATAATCAAAATGTATGCTCTCTCTGCTTATCAAACAGAGAAAATTGCTGGAATTAAGAGATAGCCTCAGTGGAAGGAAAAATAGTTTTCAAGAAATGTTAATTTCAAGCCATTTCCCAAGGTTGACCTTTGTGTCAAACACAACAATATACAGCTTAAATCCCTGCTGTACTCATTATCGGATGGTGCCTTGTATTTATTGACAGATATATAAATAAATTACATTTGCTGAATGGATAAAAACAGCAACATACTGCCAGGAAAGTACTCAGCCCCATTATTTCTCTGTAATAGCCCAGCTGATTACATTTCTATCCCTCTTGCCACCTCCTGTTAAACCTTCTGTAAAACACAAAGGCCAAGGCCAGCTAGGCAATGAAGTCTGAAATCTGCCACTATCTGTATACATACATATATTTCCATTTTTTCTCGTCTCTCCTTGAAACTGACTGGAAAAATTAGTAGTTAAGGATTGAAATACCTCATATATTCTAAACATTTCCATTTATCTTGCCTTACCTTTGCTTGTTTGTTCCTTACAATACAATCTATGCCATACAAAAGAGCCACCTCTATTTTAAAGAAAATGCTAACCATGTTATATGTACATACTTTCTTAAAAAGTATTTTCACCTAATATGGAGTAATTATCAGAAGACTTATTTGTCTGTTGGTTAGTTAAAAGATTCACGATATTATATTATATTAATTATATTATATTTATTATATTATATTATAT
>QUSF01000002.1:20926165-21025288 GCA_003676055.1 Chloebia gouldiae | reverse complement strand
TTATATTATATTATATTATATTATATTATATTATATTATATTATATTTATTATATTATATTAACCTGAATTTTCCAGTTGAAATAAGTCAGCTAATTCAATCTAGTTCATAAATACTTAAGATTTTCTCAAAATTCTCCTTTATTTAACCAAGATTATATGCAATAAAATTATATAAATAAAAAGTCTTCTAAATTTAGTTGTAAATACATTTTAACTCTCAGACCCTTCATTGAGGAAACAAACTCAGATATGTACAAATTCTTAGTATAAACTCTTAGAGAGAAAAAAAGTTAGTATACATGTTAAGTTTCAACTGGCCACACAATGGGGGACGAGTTTCCCCCTCTGCATATGTGAAAGGGTGGGGGAATAAGGGGCATATTTAACATTTGAAAAATAGCTTTAGTAGATTAACTTGCTTTATGAGGGAAGAAGTTGCTAAGAGGAAACATAAAAGGTTAAACACTGCAAGAACAAAGCCCAGGTAGAAAGGAGTCCCCTGTGTGAGAAACTAACAATCCTCTATTAAAACAAAACAGATTTACCATCCCTAATAAATGTTATCTTTTCTACTACATTTCTGTCCATAATGAAAGCAAGCTTGCAGCTGTTTTTCCCTAGTATTTCCCAGAAACAGACCTCCACTCAAACCTTAATTCACAGCAGCAATCTTTTGCCTCTATGTACATTAAGCCATTTACACTGCATTGCTTTATTTTGTAAGTAAAGGTACACACTCAAGGACTTTTCCTATTAGTCCTTATGTGCCTTTTTCTTCACTGCCATCTGCAACTTGCTTTTCTCATGCTGCTCTACTGACTGCTAATGAGGCTGAGATGATGTTTGGCAGATGTATGCAGCCACCTGCTTTTATAGATCCTCAGCACTCAAAGTAAAGATGTTGCATAGCAGGACAGTTGGGGCTCTATAATTATCCACTGTTATTTTCAACTTCCTGAAAGTGAACTTGGGTTTGGGGTTTTTTATATTGCAGAATTAACTTATCATGAAAATCTTTCTACCATAGACTCAGTTATGTGTGATTAATTTCTAACTTTTCCTGGAAACTTTCTTTAGCTGCAAGGGAAAGTATTTTTACAGACAGCAATAACATAAAACTTTTTAAATATTAGATAAACAGGGAGAGAATTAAGGGGTTTTTTCACCACTAAGGGGTGGTCTTATGGTGGGGTTTTCTGCAGGTTTGGCAGTTTTTTGTTTGTTGTTTTGATGGAATTTTTTTCATTCATAGAAATATACAGCCATATCAGAGGCCTAAGCACAGACTGGCTTATTTATTTCCATCTCTGTGAAGAATCTCCAACCCACCAAAACACTAAATGTGTTGAAGAATATGACACAAAGTTCAGTGAATGGCTTAATCAAAACCTTTAATCTAACCCACTTATAGAAATAAAAAGATTTTTAAATTAAGAGAAAAATTCTACTAGAAAGAACAAGCCTTCTTCTGAAGTTATCTGCTGTTCATCGACAGAAGTATTTTTCCCTAGAATGCTTTTACTCCTAATAGAAAAGTAAAAAGAACTAGTCTAGACTCTCTGTTTCTCCATTTGTAGAACCAAAAATTTTTAGTACTTTTTGCTTTTGCTATTGTAATTGACATGATTTGGGAAAAAGGTAATTTCTCCAAGAAAACTTTCTGAAACAAATAATAGGTATTTTGAAATAACTAATTCAAAGCCTATAATTTCTATCTATCTGTCTATGTAAGATGTGCAGGCAACACATTACAGTGCATTTAGTACAGCATCAAAACAGATGTAGTTATCACAGAATCACAAAATGGTTTGAGTTGGAAGGGACCTTAAAGATCATCTAGTTCAGATCCACCTACCATGGATATGGAGAGGAGACACCTTTCAGTAGACCAGATGGTTCAATGTCCCATCCAACTTGGTCTTGAACACTTCCAGGGACAGGGCATCTACAATTTCTCTGGACAACCTGTTCTAGTGACTCAACACCCTCACAGTAGAGAATTTCTTCTTTATAACTAATCTAAACCTCCCTCTCTTTTTGTCTGAAGTCATTTCCCCTTGTCGTCTCACTACATGCACTTGCTCAATGCCTCAGATGTAAAAACATATCTTAGCATATACATTAGTCTTTATATTCTTCAAAATGATTAGCTGTTATCAAACCTGATTTCATTAGAATTTTACCTAATTAGCAGTATATCAGATAGAGAAATGAAAAATTATACACTAAAAATTAAAATGCTATGCACTTACATATCCACACATCAGATGCTCAGCTAATGCTTCTTTCTCCAAGAAGCATTTAAAAAAAAATGGAAGCTACTATGACAAATATAGACTAACTTAAGGAAAATGTGAAATTAATACAAATTAAGTAATTCAGTTATTGGAATAAACATGAGTATTACCTCTCTGCTTTCAGCACTATGATAACTAGGGAAGACCTGTAAGTCATCTGCTCCATTACTTTGAGACAATTACATCAGCAGATACAATCCTAGACAAGATACAGCCTCAGAAAATCTAGACTGGAACAACAGGTTGGATCCAAATACTTCACAGCAAGCAGATTAACATATTCAAATGCTTTGATCCCTTTTTTCATTACTGACAGTACTACAGAATGAATGCACTGAAAGCAGTCTAATGCTCAGACTGACTACTGAAGTCACATGAGGTCTGGCAGTATTTGCTCTTTACCATCATCACATCACCTTTCCCTTTGCACACCCAGTCTTGTGAAAAAGCCCTTTAGGATAGGGTTTGTTCCTACCAAGCAGCAATCACATGTTTTATCTGTATTGGAAAATCTCAGAAACTCTTCAGAACCTTAAAGAAAAGGGTGCATGTCAAGAGTATGGCCAGCCCCAGAAACAGAAGGCTGAGAACAACACTAGAAAACTGGGGAAAAACCACAGTCATTAGGACTAGACACCAACCCCCATTGTGGCTCATATAATAGCCATGAGGAACAAGTTTCAAAGACAAGGAAGGGCCTTGTTTGTGGGTTTGGAGGGAAGACACAAGTACTCTAACCAAAAGATGAAAATCCCAGTGGGGAACCAATTAATCAGTGCATACCTAAATTCAAAAGAGATGTTTGAAAAATTATGCATCATTGCCAGAATTTTGGAACAGAGCAAGGAACAAGCATAAGAGGTCCTGAGCCCTAGAAAAAACATACTATTTACTGAAATACATACCTGAAAGGTCAAGCTCTGAACCATTCACTAAAAATAGCTATCTACCAGTTTCTAAGAGAGCTCTTGCTGGACCTGGAGTTAACAGGAAGTCAAGAGTCAAAGGGTATGGCCAGTCTAGTTACATGAGACCATTGAAAGATGGTAAACCACCCACCCCTAATATCTATTCACAGAGCTAAAGGGAAAAAAGCATTTCTGATACTCAGCAACCATAATCAACATCAGAAAAGACTCCTAAAAGCCCTGTCTGGACTGAAGGAACCTAACCTGGTTTTCGTCACACAAACAATAAAAAAAAAATGGACCATGAAAATGGAGCAGAAAGCAGAGGCAGCAATCATGTTAAGTTGGAGACTGATTTTTCTTCCTCTTCTCCTACTGGATATCTCAAAGACTATTTAACGTAAAAGATTGATTTCTCAGAAGCCAGGAGCAGCCAACATTTTATTTTATGTTATTTTGTTTTATTTTTGTTAGGTTTTGCATGGAAGGTGTATCATTTTGGGGTTTCTTTGGTTTAACACTAGGAGTGGACACTGAAGAGCCCTTTACCCTAAATGCACTTAAATACCACAAAAGTCATGGACAGGACAACATCCATTTCTGGGCAAAAATGATGTTGCTGGAGACAGCTTTTCTGTCACTTTTGCTAAGAAAACATAAGACTACTAGTGAATTCAAATTCTACTTTACAAACAAAACAAACAAACAATCAAACAAAAAACCCTAAACAAATACACACACAAAAATAAAATCACAATTCACATTAAATAAGGAACTACATTAAATATGAAGATACTGCCTTACTGTGCAAATTCACTGAAGAAATAACCTCTATTAAATCCCACACGTACAGTAAGGCATCTAAGCCAGTAAATCCTCACCAATCTTTCCAATGATTAGGAGGATAAAAAATCCCAGACCAGCATCAATTCTTTATATATATAAGGAAAAAAAGCCAAAGGAAAATATCTCTAGGGCCTGTCAGATACATAGATGGTTTCTGATATGAACCAGAAGAAAACAGGGGGAAAAAAGGAAAAGGGAAAAATACTGATACAAAAAAGTATGAGTATTTCAGGAATTTGTCAAGAATTACTATAGTGAACAATAAACTCGTTAAAACTAGTTTCTTTTAATTTGTATCTTAATTAGTCCTTCCAAGGGAGAACGCTTGGAGTGGAACTTGCACATCGTTTTCCATCTGGTACAACAGTCTGTTGATGCCTGATAAACAATGGTGACATTCCACATGAACTAAAGACAACAACTTAAAGCACATTTTTCCTATGGACCTAAAGCAGGTTCCAGCGACACACAGTTTGGTCTCAGCTTAAATCTCAGCAGTACCTCTTCTTTCAATGAAAATTATGACATCCTCTTACTGCCTTAAGCTCTTGCTAGAGAATGAAGTGGGAGACACAGTTCTCAAAATTCCAATTCCTACATCTATCTGTATAAGATAGAATTTAGGTACATTTAAGTTTACATTTTTTAAAAGCTGATAAAAATTTCTGCTTAATTCCATTAGGTGTTTTATGTGCTTTTGTTGTTCAGAGGAAGTTAGCACAACAGATAATGAGTAATGTATGGGTTTTAAAAGTTTACTATAGAAAAGAATTACATTTGTGTACTGACTACACAGTAGTCACCCACCAGTCACTGAATAAAATAAAAATAAAAATGAATTCTCTAAAACACAGCCAGTTTCATTTAAACTTATTTTCTAATCACAGTGCAGTAAAACAAAGTATAAAAAATTCTGGATTGTATCCACTTTTGGAATAAACCTCCTCACAATATTATACAATAAAAGGTGGTGACAACAAGCAACACATCTGTTGGAGCATTGCAGCCAGAAAGCCAAAATTCTGGTATAAAACTTATATAAGAAGAAATATTTCACAATACAAAGTGACAAATTGCATGTGGCATTCCTACACGAATAGAAAGTAAAATTGAAAAGCAATGTCTTATTAATGAAAGTGTCAAACAAAATATGCCTTACCTGAGCTATTCCACTGGGAGAGATCTTGTATGACTGCAGCTTTTGCTTCAGTAGCTCAGGATCACTGTGGCGGAATGGGCACCCTGACAGTAAAAAATAAGCAAGCTCACAAACAAGGCTGTTTACTCAGGAGTTAGTGCAGTAAGGCACTCAAGAGACCAGCTAAGCTGTTCCTAATTGTCTAACAGCTTATTAATAGGAAAGTTAATTACCCATGTGTACAATTGCCTTTTTTTTCCTCTAAATAATTACTTTACTGCAGAGTTATCAGGGCACCACAGGCTCGAGAGTCACATAAAATATCCCACCATAAACAGGCCACAATTCTTATTCACTGACAGGAAAAGAGTTTAAGTTAGTTCCTTACTAACAATGACAGTGTTGGTACATTTAATAGCTGTGGAAAAAAACCAAGAAAATAAAAGCAATGAGAGTCAACTGGTCCTTAAAAGCATAGTCAGTTGTAAAAAATAACACCTTATAAGTAACTTAGAAAGTTCCACCAGTTAAGTGGATTTTTTTTGTCCTAGAGTAAGTTTAGAGATGCATCTGAATGAATGACTGAGTATTAGCATAACAACAGTGAAGCAAGTGTAGGTTTTCCATGTTTAGTCGTACATGTAGGAGTTTTTAAAATACCCTAGCAAACTTCAGACTTCCTGTATGATTGAATTCATATCTCAGAACACCTCTAATTGGTCATTTCTTAAAGCATCTGCACATTTAAAGTCTCCTTGAGCTGCATGACACATTGTATGTAAAAACAGCAGTTATCAAGTCTGATCTAAAGAGAATAGTATGGTCTGGAAATTAAATACACAGTTTAAGAGACTACAGGAGGGAATAACTTATCTAGCCAAGAGATTCTGCTGTTTGTAAATGCTTGGTAAGGAACTCACCATGATAATCCCCTTGACTTGGTGGATTGGACATGATAATTTTCATGCAGCTGTATGGGGTATAATCAGTCCTCTTTCCTTCTTTCCCATAGCTGTGGCGAATACTGTAAGCATATCCTTTGTCAAACTGAGTAAAAACAGAAGAATAAATTCTTATAGATTGGGTCAGTAATTCTCACTTTTCTAACTCAAATTTATATTGAATAACAAAATTAATTTTCCAAACATACTCAAACTGATGGAAATAAAAACCTAGTTGCTTGCTGCTAGCTTTGAGTTTTTTATTCCATGAACTCATATTTCTACATAACGGGGCTTTACAGACACAACTCAAGAGAAGTTTTTCTGTACTGATTTAAGGTCTTTTCAGCTGATTCTGTAATGGTTTTAAAGATAAGATGATATAAGGATCAAAATTTTGGACCCCACAATATTAGTAAATGGAGAAAACATGGTAATTTAAAATCTTTCATAAATGTGATCGGGGGAAAAGACAAACAAAAATTCAGATTTCTTTACTCAGGTTAATGTTCTCGTTCTTCCAAAGTATAATGATACACCTAGCTTTGCTTCAGCACTGAAGTTCCGTTCTTCAGATTCTAAAATTATGTGTACTTTGCTTGTACAAAAAAGATTTTGTCTTATGTCTACCAATAGACTACCAATTCCTCCAATGAAATGAAATCTTCTAAAGTGTATTGATGCAATCTAACATTTATCTTTACAGCTGAGCACACAGGTATCAATATATCATTTTAGATAAGTCCTGTGGAAACCATTCAATTACATGAGTTTGTGTCATTTTTTACATGGTAATAGGTCACATAAAATCTGTAAAGGAATCAGATTACTTAATATAAAGATTTCATTAAATTGCATTAGTTATTATAAGACATCAAGGAACATTTGTTCAAAGATCATACTTCAAGTTCTAAAAACCACAAATATGATAAAATAATGAAGCATCATATTTAGAATTGCACCTCTTCAGTCTCTTTGTCTCAAAAAAGAACTATGACAATACATAAAAGGAACAACTCTGCTCTTGCTCAATTCAAAATTATAGCATTAATCTTGAATTCTCCATCTAAATAACAGAAAATTCTGATAAGAATTTAAGTTTTCTTATCAAAAACAATTTTAAATTAATTTTTTACTCTGACTCTGGTATTTTACTAATAGAAGACAATGTAATATACTGAGAAAAATCATTCAAACATGCCACTGCTAACACTACTACTGCAAGAATATTCTCATTTCTACTGATAAAGGTAGTTCTCCATTTGGCCTGTGGATGTCTAAATAGTACTTCAGAATATTAATATACCTATGAAATCTCTTGACTGGCCTAAAGATGTCAAAAACAAACTAGAAACATAAATGTATTTTTTCCAATGATTTTGAAAATATAGTTAGTTAAAACTCTATAACGTAATATGCAAATATACATGATAAATGTGTATAAAAATATACATAAACTTTGAGAAAAAAATCCTAAATTGCAAACAGCAAAAATGAAACTTCAAGATGCTGCTCATAATCAAGTCAATACAAGAAGACTAAAATTCAGCACTCATCCGTAATAAAGCTTAAGACATCCAAAGCTCTGAACAAACATTGACTAATTAATCCATACTGTGCATTTGACAAAGTGACTTTACTTTAAAAGACTTTTTAAAAAGCAAGAAGGGGAAGAAAAGAGAGAAAATAGAATTTAGTTTTCAGCATAGCCACAGCAGGCTCAAGCAGGTGGGAATACTCCTTCCTATCTAGTCAAACTTTTTGGTCAGGAGATAAAAGAACTGGTTGGTTGAACAGCAAATGAACACCACTTTTTCTAGCAATGGAGTTGGGCTTACCAACTCGACACTAGAAAGAATTCTCTGGCTGTGTGCTCACACTTGGAAGGGCCAGGAAACAGCTCCCCACCCCTTCACCAGCACCTGCAGCTGCTGGCCAAGTCCTGCTGCTGCTCCTGTTGGAGCTGCAAATGATCTGGCTACTCCTGAGAAACAGCAAAGATCAAACACAAAGATGACTGCATTTTAATTTCCAGTCTCTGCATGAACCTGTTAAACTGAAGAAGGAATCTGGGGTCCTGTAGCCACCTGTTCTTCTACCCAGAAGCTCTGGAATATTTCCTCCTTTTCAAAAGATGAATTAAAGCACATTTCACCTTCTTAACAAAGGATATTTGAGCAAGCAATTAAGTTAGACTAATTTTTTTTTTCCCCCAAGGGTAAAGCAAATCATGAATGCTTCAGGATGTACTGCTTAGTTTCCTAGAAAATTAACACCCCTCTTTAACAGTTCTGTATACTAAAATCTTGAGCTGTACTTTTCACATCACTTGCCTTAATGCCCACAGAAATTACTTTTAGTACCTAACTCATTACTTTATGCTGAGAAGCAGCTCTTGCAGTAAATAGAAACAACAGCTACATAATAACACAACACAGCCTAGGGACAGGTTGGATATTTTCTCTCTGCTTTCTTGTAATCCTGTTTGATTCTCTCTTTTTGCAGTGGCAGATGGCAGAGAATAACACAGCTACGTGGCACAAGTTGGCACATGTGCAGTTACACACATCACTGAGAGCTCTCTCATCCTTGTGATTCAGCTTTTCTTCTCATTGATCAAGGAAACAGGATTTTAGCAGGGCCAATATCTGACAGGCTGTGTGGTCATCCTCAGTGGGAAGAAGTCATGAGTTGGGGCATTTCATTACAGAAAACACACTCTGCAGAACAGCCTTCTTCTACACTGGGGAGTGAACTCCATAGTCAGCCTCATTCTTTCCTAATACCATAATATTATTACTCTAGGATGTGCATAAAGAAAAAAAAAAAACACAAGGAGCAACCTGTTTCGCTAGAAAAAGCACCAAGGTAAAATTAGACATGTTTGAAATCTGCAGAAACAAGAAGGCAGAGGGATCTGTTCCTTCCTATTTATTCTAACACTCCAAATTGAAGTCGTTCAATTAAAATTCATTGAACAAAATAAATTATAGACAGCACATATAATGCATGTAGGTGTTTGCAGGATCATTGTAATTGCTTAGTTTTAAACAATTTTAGAGAAACAGCTTAAAAATCCGCAAAACTACTATTACCATCTATTCTAACTGCAATCTATTAAAAGGGCATTATGGCAACAACCTGCAAAAGGTCAGGCTCAAATTAAGTGATTTGAAGATTTTGAGGGTCTAATTGAACCCTGATATGAACTTGCTCAACAGTAATGATGCTGCACGAGCAAGTCCATTTCCCTTGTACTCTGCAAGACAGTTTCCACGGAGATGAAACGAACACAAACCAAATAAAATTATTCATAGAAAAGCTCACTATATTCTACACATTCCACCACAGTTGTGCTAAATAGCAACACAAACTGCCAAAGTTACCATGAAACAGTAATACTGAAGCATCATCATTACACTACTGAGATGACCTACTGCTGGTCATACTTGACAGCAAGGATTCTCTCCAACTTTTTAACTGTATGGTCCACATCAGGACTATCTCAATTTGCTTCTATTTAGCTCTCTGAGCTTTCTAGAATCTGCAACACATAATTTAAGTGTGAGGTGAATGGGCCATGGCCTTGGCAAGGGAGAAAGAGATCAAGAACTGTATCTCGTTTAAGCAATGAACTGATTCACACTGCGGCCAAGAAGCTGAGGCAAAGGCAGCCCTAGCAAAAATTGTTATTTGGATCTTGGAATGTGTAAGTCGAGGCTTTAGAGGCAGTGTGAATTTTTGTTTTAAAAGAAACTGCAAGTCAACTCTCTGAGCTTTAATTTGATCACTAAAGACATCGTTTTTTAGGGACTTCTCTTTTCTTTAGCTACGGCTGTAGGTGCAGGGGATGTCATCAGCAGAGCACTTCAGAGTGGGCAGTTCTGAGGGTTTATGCACCAGTGTCTGCTGCAATGAACTGGCATGTCCATTGTATCATAGTGAATGTGCTAATGGTGATACTGGCTATCCTGCTGAGACTGAGGCTTTCTTAGAAAACTTCTCCCTCTGAGTACTGTAAGTGGGACAAAACCAATAGTCCAAAGCCACAACCAAGGAGGCTTGGGAGACAGTTCATTTGGTACAGATAAGTGTACTGTAGCAAGGAACTTATCTTTTGCTTTTATGTGGTACATTCCCATGAGTATCAGGTAATTAAGATTAATTTGTCTAACAAATGTTACTAAAGACACATGTACTGTACTAGATAGCCTTCACTAGAAGATACAGAAGTTATAAATTATAGTATAAGTAAAAAGGGATAGGTATAGATACAGATATCTAAAAGCTATAAATTTGCAACTGGTATAGCCTAATACCAGATTCCCATATTCCAGATAGTAAATTCTAGATAGGAAAAGATCCAGATAAGAAAAGCTTTTTTCAACAAGTTCTGATCACATAAACGCATACAAGATCTTTAGATATGGAATGAGGATGTAGCTCAAAAGGACCATTTGGCAGGTGTATGCTCTCCTTTGCAGGGAAGTTTTCAACAGACAGAGCAGGAGAGCATGGGTCACGTCTGCCCCATAATTATCAGTTTCATATAACAGAATACACTTTCAAAAGAGAGCTACAAGAAATGACATTCCCTAGCCACTCCAGTCATTGAACAATGGGCATCATGTCATCACTGACAGCTACCTTCCTTACATCACTTGCCATATTTGCAGATTAGTACCTGTAAATATAACTAGGTGCCCCATAAATTTTGTTATCAAATTTGATATTCAGCATGGGTATTAGGATAGAAAATAATTTGCTGAAAGATCTTGCAAGCCCTGTATGCTCAAGTTCAGACTTCCACAAAACCTTCATGTTTCAGCCAGAATTACTTTTATATATTCTTGTAAGATTTTATGCATCTATTCTTTACAGGACTGGAAAATTTATTTATTTAAAGTCTATTAACTAAGCAAAATGGTGCACTAACTTTGTCTAGCTTCTTGGCTGACCATCTGATTAGTTCCAAGTCTGCAAAATGTAAAGTAATGGCTCAACAACTTTTTTTTAAACAGTCATTGGGTAATTTCCTGTCTAAAATTGTTGAGCCTGTGTAGATAACAGCTTCAGATTCATAAATTTATCACACACAGTCATGTATCTGCTGAAATAATTGGTTCTCTTTCTCTTTCATTTCCTAGACAGTAACTCAAATCATTACTGTTGACACTGCTTAGTTGGCATATCTTTATCCAAGGAACTTTTCTTTTTTTAAGCTCATTCTTAAAATAACCTCAACTTGAGATTACCTTTTTGCAAGCACAGTTGTATTTAAGAGCACAAATAAATGCTTCTCTATCTGCCAACAAAAAAATTTGTCCTAAATTACCATCCTGTAGCCCAATTCCTACCTCAAAGGTACAGATCAGAGACATCACCGAAAACTGAGCTGGAAAATTGCTACATTGTGTAGCAGTCAGCACAGACCAATTCACAGCAGTATAAAAAAACCTTCTTCTTTCCAGTTCCAGGATTATCAAACTATGAGGCAAGAACACCTTACTGCTGGAGATGGTTTTATCTACTATAAGAAAATAAGAATTTTTTTATATTAAATACCTTGTATACTACCCACATGAGCATAAAGTGTGTGGCTGATGAAGTAGCTAAAATTTGATACCGTAGGCTTTTATTTTCATCAGTCTAAGCTTGCCTTCATATAATTTAGCTAAATACACAATTTATTTACACAATTTTTTTCACACATTTACATGCACCAAGACTTTGAAAAGGAAAAGTAAAACATAAACCACAGCAGGCTGTCTTCTGCCTCAAGATACTGCATCAAATTGTCAGCACAGCACATCTTAAAGCCTCCTCTATAAAATGGAGGGTTTATGCCTCCATGTTTGGAGGCACAAGCTTGGTCATCTACAAAAGATTTTATTAGCTACTTTAAAACATTGCAATATTTCTTTCTGTATCTAAATTATTCTGATGATTTCAGTTGGGATAAAGTTAATTTTCTTTCCAGTAGCTGGTACAGTGCTATGTTTTGGATCTAGTATGAGAATGATGCAATACATTGATGTTTTGGTTGTTTATAATTAGTGCTTACTCAGAATCAAGGACTTCGCAGTTTCCCAGGCTCTGCCAGTGAGGATGTGCACCAGAAGCTGGGAGGATGAACTGACAGGACAGTTAGCTAAGGGTTATTACAGACCACAGAAATCATGCTTGGTGCATAAACTGCTGCAAGCTGTGTGGGTGCTGCTGGTCACTGCTTAGGGACTGGGGGGAGCATTGCTCAGCACATGGTGAGCAAATTTATTATCTAACACTTGTGGCTTGTTGGGAGGGTGCTGTGATTTTGGAGGGGGGAGGAAATAGAGGGAGAGGGTCCTCTATTTTTATTTTGATAACTAAGAAAGTTCAACAGAAGTAGAATAGTGACTAACTGCATTTGCAGAAATAAGATTCTACTCCAAACATCTAAATCCAGACATCCGTCATTATCATCAATGGTGATCAATGCAATGAAAGGAGTCTGGGGAGCAATTCCATTTGCTCTGGAGGCTCATTAAATAAATCATTCTCTAGACACTATTGACTATATAGGCTAGATTTCTATTGGTCATAATGGCAGTTTATAATCCAAGTAAAGAGAATGTATACTAAGAAGAAAAGAAATTTAGTATGTCTTTATCAAAACTGGGAGAAATCCATACCTACATGTATGCCACAGTACCCTGGGTCCTGGCCAGGGACCCAAAGTCCAAAATCTAATTTCCTACTGCTAGTTCAAGCTCTATCAATTCCCTAAACCAGAATACTCTTATATGATGTTCTATAATTTTATTTAAATTTTACTCTAAACCTCAGATTTTCAAAGACGGCAGCATCACTGAAAGAGATTCAGTGACTGAAAAACATCCCTTTAACCAAAGTGACACAGTTATCAAAATTTGATACAACTGTGACAAAAACCCCTGCCTTTTACTGAGATATGGTTAAATCTCTTGGACAAGGATCAGTGACAGAACAAAAAGATATTAAGTCCCAGTCACATGTCTCAAGATGTCAGCAAATCCTCAGTATAATTGCAAATTTAAAAAAATTTATTTATTTTCTAGATAAACTGATAATTCGGGAAAAATACAAATAATTCTTAAAATAAAGAATTATTTGTAATTTATAATTAATTAATAATTAATAATTATTAATAATTAATAATCAATAATGAATTGTAATTATTTGTAATTGAGTAATGAGTAAATTTCCTCAGTCTGATAAGAATTCCTTATATCTACTCTAGAAACATATACACTTAGCTTTTTTGAGGCAGTCATAAAAACAACAAAAGCAAGGCAATGAAACACCTAACAGAACATGGATAGTTGATGTTTATTAACCCTCTTGAACAGAGTAAACCAGATATTGGAGCTCTCCTAACAGCACAGTTTGACTCAGGATCACTAGCATTCTCTCTCTAAAACTCTGCTGTAAAACCAGATTTTTTAAAATTTATTAACAGGATAATAAAAGACAAAAAACACATTTTGAGATAATGATCAAACAGAAGTGCAGAAAACCAGGTATCAGCTCTTGTTGTCATAATAAAGAGAACTGATTACATACAAAGAGCATTTTATATTCTACCTTATGCAACGTGCACTATAATCAAGACATATTTCAACTCTAGACTGCAATTACAACAAAAGCCTTTCTGCACTCAACAAAAGAAAGCTTGTTTCAAAAATACACAAGACTATTTTCCTATCCTTTTAGTTTTTTTCTGGCTAAAAGATTATTTGACTGCAGAGAAAATGGGAACAGAAGAATAAAGAAGCTCCACTACCAGACTGCTCTGAACTGTCTCAGAAGTAACACACATCTCATTTTCAGTGCCTGCTGTAAACTTCTAAAAACAGGGAAATAACTTTGGTAACAAAGTACAAGAAGAAGCCCAACTATTGTAATTGACTTTTTTTTTTTAAAAAGTTTGTTGGAATTCACTAGTATTGCCCCAGTTCTCATGACCCAAATTCAACTCCATTAAGTAAA
Organism: Chloebia gouldiae; assembly: GCA_003676055.1. NCBI lineage: Eukaryota > Metazoa > Chordata > Aves > Passeriformes > Passeridae > Chloebia > Chloebia gouldiae. Next base: position 21,011,146 of record QUSF01000002.1, on the reverse strand, counting down.
TGAAATTTAAAAAAAAATTGGAATTTAAATAGCAAAACCTGCCATAAAGACCACGTTTCCACTCCTACATGTACAGCAGGTGACCAAAAGAAAAACAGGATAACAGAAAACAAAAACAAAAAAAAAATCCAAAACCGCAAAAAAACCCCTATTTGAAGACATTTTGATTTTCCTTCTTTGTAAGTGGACTTAAGAGGGGATGCAAGGAGACATAAAACCCTAGCACATACCACATTCTGTGGAATTCAGTTTCACAACTAAATAGCATAGTACATTTCATACAAAATTAGAATCTAGCCTTCTTTCAAGAAGTAGTAACACCATTGAAATACTTGAGCCCTATCAGCATTTCCCTTTCCTAAATCAAAATATTAAATTTCCAAAACATAAATTGCACATAGAACAAATAATAATAATAACGACAAATAATGAAGAGCTGTTCTGTCTTTATTCATGAGATTCAACAGATTTCAAAGACAGGAGGCAGAATGTTAAATCAATTCTGAAAGCAAAAGTACATTTTTATTTACATCGTGCTTATTGTGATATATCAGCAGAGTGCACATTTGATACAATATGCTGCTTTTCAAGATGACTGAATACAAACACAGCCATGATTTATTGGCTGAGTATAGATTGAATATGACAGCTATATGATGTTAAAGCAATTACATGGTCATTATCAAAATAAGTATTCAGAATCCTGAATTTTGTTTTTGATAACAGTTTATACAATTTCAGGATACTGAATATTTGATACAATTATTTTAAAGCATTATTTCAACTAAGAGTATCAAGATTTTAAAAATTTCAATCAAAACTTTTCTGTTCAAAAAGCACAGGAACAAAAGTGGAAGAGACCTCCTGCGTCACTCAGCTTGTCCTGGAAGGTAATAAAAAGATGTGGATGAAAAGATTTGCATCTCAAAAACCATTAACCCACGTCTCAGAACTTGGGGTAAATAACCAAAGAGCTTAAATACGTTACCAAGTGGCGTGTGCAGCAATGTGCAGCAGGCATTTTTCAGCAGATGGTTAGAGATGGTTAAGAAGGTGTTCAAAAGTCTGCTAAAAGCTCTATATTTAGTGACACTCAGATACTTCATTATCCCTAAACTTAGAAATTTATCAGCCACATAGGCAAATCCGTCTATTACTTTCCTTAAAATGTCATGGAAAGACTTTCTTGCTGCTGCTGCTGCTGCAAGGGCCAATAAAAAAGAAACCTCTTCTGACAAGTACAGTCCATCTACACTGATGATGAAGTGCAAGGACTGACAAGTGATTCTAAACTACAAAAGGAATCTTAGAAAATTAAAGGTCTGGCTTCACCATTCATTTTTATACATGCAGTTCTAACAAGACACTACATCAAGTAATATCTACAGCAATGTGTGTTGCTGAGAATAAAACAAGTCATAAGAGAGCAGATTCTGATCTAAATTAGTTTTAGTACAGGAAAGATAATTATTGCTTTCACTCTCTTCACTGCAAGAACCTTATCACCAACCAGCTCAAACATTAGAATATTAAATGCAGATTTCTGTGTCTAATATGTAACAACAAAAAGTGATCCTATTTCTTTTTATAGTAGCTAGCACGGTGAAACATCATTAAAACTATGCCAGCACTGTTAATGTCCTGGAAGAGAGATTAAAGCTAGAGCACTTCTCTACCCCTAAGACATGCCACAGGCTGAAACACTGTCCAAAATCTTCGCTTTTAACATAATTCAGAAGAGGAAAACTGAAAATCAAACATTCTTAACAGGTTAAATGAATACTGAACAAATTAAAGCACTTTAAAGTGCATAATTATAGGCAAACGCCAGCATAACTTTGGTGTCACAACAAAGACTGCAGAGTTCCAGTTTCAACTTGAATAATTGGGAAAACTGAAGAGGGGATTGAATTTGGAGTGAAAGAGCACACAGTTTAATTATCATTTACTACTGTGATTCCTCAAATATTTATGTGCACACTATAGCCTTCATGTATATTACTGTCTAACACTCTTAAATGTTTTCTAGTACCTTATCTTCAGTTGGGATTCATTGGAACAACACCAATGAAACAAAAATATGGTGAAAAATAATGGATCTATACCAGATCCATTTAATTTAAGAAATACTGCTTTAAGACTTTGCATCTATTATGCAAAAACTGGTGCTTTTTTAATTAGAAGTTTCTGTAACAAAAATACTCTCTTAAGAAAAATAGTTATAAAATGAAACTGAAACAGATTTTTGTCAATATTCCTAAGCTTAGATAACTGTAAGACACAGATATGATGATTTTTGGCTTGAAAAAGGAAAGTTTCAGAGGGAAATACACAGAAATATGGTTGAGTTTAATGGGCATCATTGGCTCTAGGGCGTAATTAAAACATAATTAGGTCCCAAAGACATTTCTTCCTTAGCATCCTTAACTTCACTGATAATCCTGTAAGCACCCTGGGTTTAAAAGGTCAGGCAATACTGTTCAAAATAAATTCTTACAAGTAAGAGGTAAAAAAGGTTTGGCTTTGTTTTTATGCCTTCTGTGCTCAGAACTTCCAGTGTGTCAGTCAAAAAAGAAATTATATGCAAACTGAAAGAAAACAGTATCACGTGAAGTTACAGATTATTCACCTGCTAAAAGGACCCAGTGCAGCATCTACCCTTGGACAGGGTGTGCATGTGTATTTATGTATTTATGTTTACATAAAGTTGTAAGTTAACAGTACCTTTTCAGTGTTGATTACATATATAATATATGGGCAGAAATGGTGAAAAAAAATTACTTTCATCTTACTTTCCTGAAATGAGTGGAATGTGTATTCTTATATTCACATCTGATTTTTCATCATCTGACTTCTTATGTGTCACCCATAATTATGATGTACTTTGTTTACTTGTCTAATTTGGACCCAAAAGTAAAACAAACTAGAAGAGAAACAGCCACAGAAAAAGTCTGCATTTCTTTGTTTAGTAAAGAGGTTACAGCAGCAATACCTACAAATGTATTTGTGTGAGAACTGTGAACAATGCAGATGTTACTGGTAAATCTCTTTGCAGCAATCATTTTTTATCCATCAGGAAAGCAGAAATGGTTATCAACTGCTTTGTAAAACTTGTACTATTAATCACATCAGGCAGCAACATCCACAAATGCAACATGGCATGTTATTTTAATGACAGCAATTCCATACGATTATTTATATCTAAGTCCTAATAAAAATCATTATCTGATGCAAACAACTTTAAACAATTTTGATTTGATCTCACGATGCTTAATTAAATAGGAAAAAACTAGCTATCTCTAGCTCTGATTAGATGAGCTAATTTTCTGCAGTCTTTCCAGAATCACTGTGTACACAAGACTAAACACAAGTAACACTGACAATGCTAATAGGGACTTCCCTCTGGCCACAGTTATATCTTTACAGGCATTGCTAATCATCTCTACTTCTGATACAGCAAGTGAGGAATCTTGTCCCAGTTCCTTCCTATGGTCTGGAAGAATTTAACAGGACTCTGCAAGAAGTTATTGAAGTATGATCACAAAAACATAGAATCATTTATATTAGAAAAGACCTTCAAGATTGAGTCCAACCATAAATTTAACACTGCCAAGTCCATCACTAAGCCATGTCCCTAGGTACTCTCCTCCTTGGAATACAATCAAATGCAACACCTTTCTCAGTCCTCTCACTTCAGAATCCATTACAGATCTCCTTCCTACTGCTGTAGTCAATGGGCACAAATTTGACAAAACCCAACCATGCAGACCAGTGTGTCAGTAATCTGCCAACAAGACTCCAATGAGCTTTCAAAATTCTGAAGCACTCCACAAGAAAAGGGAACAGAATGCTAGCAAGCATAAGCAAATGTGTCCAGGACACACAGGACATGAAGGAAACAGAGGACAAATTCCCACCTGTAAAACATAATTTTAGATAATAATATATGACAGCAAGAATCTTGCACTGACTTAACAAACATACTGTGATAGCTATAAGGCCAAAAACAACCCAATTTTAATGGCAACTGAAGCTTATCTTCATTCAGCTAAAGAAAGATATTACAATTTTATGATTCTATGTTTCTAAACTCTGTGGCCAGATGACAGCGGTTTTTCAAGAAAATCCTACTTGTCAGGCTTAGCTCCAACTATTCATATGGAACCAAATGGTGAAGAACAATAGCTGCCCACAACATAAGTCCTCAGGATTTTCAGTTATTTTAGTCTTACTCCTCACTGCTAATTAGCAAACTACAATAGCCAAAGGAAAATAAATCAAAATCTTTTTCCAAATACAACCAATAAGAATCGTACTAATTCAGCTTGACTTAAGTATAACACCAGTAATCCATGTATTTATAGCCTGATGCCATGCTTTTAATTCTCCTGCTTGACTGTATAAATTTTTTCTATAAAACAAATTAACTCAAAACACCTTTTCTGCATATTGCTTATTAAAATATAAAGGGCCCCAGACTATCCTCTTCAGCCAGGATCAAGGCAGCTCACTGACCTCAGCAGCCATCTGTCTTCATGTGAACATCACCTACAAAAACTGTTATGTCCCATTTGAACAACACACTTCTTCTCCTCCAGGCTGCAATTTGTATGTGAAAAAAAAACCACTGAGGAAGTTATATGAAAGGAGTAGATCTCCTGATATTTGACTTACTGATATTAAGCTGATTTCTGGAAACTAACAGGAATAATTTTTAACTTGGTCTTCAGTGTATCACTGTCTCAGAGGCTGTTCAATTCCTAACAACTATCTCAACATATAGCTCAATATCTTAGTTGGATAACTTTGCAGTTATGCACAAATATTCTGATTTCATAGACGTGGCTTTCTTTTCTCTACCTGGCTCTTTTCTTTAGCCTTTGGGGTTAAAATTCAAATTAAATATTAATTTTTAGTTCAAGCCTACATGCCTAGTATATAGGCCTTGGATCATCTACTAACTGCCTTAAGACCCCTAACAACTGCACATTATTGTATTTTTCCTTGAACTTGCATTGAAAGAAAAGATTTAATGTAAATTAAACAGTACATTTGGGGATAAAAATGAGTAATACAAATGAAAAACACATTTTCATGTTTCTTCTGACAATTAAATCACTTTAAGCCTGTTATTAATGAAATTTCAAGAGCTAACTTTGTAAAATACAAAATACATTTTGACATATACTGTTTGAAACATACATAAGTTATATTACGTAAGTATTGCCATTCAAAATAAAATAATGTTATGAATGGAATGCAATTGTGTCAAAACATAATAAAAATTATTCACTCAAAATCTTTAAAATTCTACTCAAAATCTTTAAAGTTCTATTTCACTACAACTAGAGTATGAAATCATAAATTCCAAATAATTGAAGACAAATACAAATAGTAAGTGGTTCTACTGAAGCTAATTTTTACAGTCATTGGTGGAAGGAAAAAAAACTTCGTGATTTTATGATAAGTTTAACACAGAACCACAGTTTAATCAATAATGTGAATATCTAGGCCCCTGATAATCCATGAAAGCAACAAGAACATTATTTGCTATATTAACACTTTGTTACCATGCCACAGTCCTTCAGTGCAGAATTCAGAAAATAAGATCTTACTGCCAATATATGCTGCACATTTATTACAATTTTGTTTTATATATTGTAGAAGAGAAAATAACACCTTGAAGTTCTGTTTCAGTCTTTATACATCTCAGGAGAATTCAAGCCTGGACACCTGTTTACAATAGTACTGATGTACAATTATTTTAAAATGAGATTTTAATCTATATATAGAGGCATTTCAATATTACCTTTACCTCTTATGTGCTAAATATTGTGGCTTGCTGTCCAAAATGTCATTCTATCCTGCAGATTTGTAAAGTTTAAATAATTAAAGAATAAAAATAGCAGATAACATTCAATTAGATAATTATAATTAAAAATATGAGAGAATTAAGATCCTTCTCTGATTTATGAATCAAAACTTTCCAAAAGTAGTAGCCAGCAATACCCAATATAAAGGGTGCAAGTAAGAAAAAAAATCTAAGAGCAAAACAACCCAAAAATCTCTCAGAAATGAGAAAGTAAAATACCAAACCCAAACATAAGCAACTGACTAATAGAGAAAATATTCCTGAGGATTTGAGCAGGTGGAGGTTGTTGTAAAGAACCACCATATCATCCAAGCATTATAAACTGCACTGGGGATAGTTGTATATGCTTAAAAGCACTGACCTAAAGATTGCCAAGTGCCTTCTTTTACTTTCATTTAAATACAAAGGGCTTTTAAAATAATGTAACTGTATAGATTTACAATACATTAGAGCATAAACACCTCTAATTTACATCTATATATTCCATTTGTTTATTCCATACTATCTTGTCTCCCTCTAGTGGCTGGCTCTCACAAACACGGGCTTCTCCCTGGATTCAGCCCTTCTGCAGAATCACAGGGCAATTCAGGCTGGACAGGACCTCAGGAGGTCCCTAGTCCACGCTCCCCTCAAGGAATTTCTGGTTGGCCTTGGTAGAAACACTCATCACCAGCTCTTTGCAATAAAGCTAAAGGCTCACTGTTGAATCCAGACTCAAAAACTTCCTAAGAGCATTTGGAAAAGAAATCAAAGAGCCAGGAAAATAAAGTCTCTGGAACTATCATTCGGGATGTATTGTCATCCCAAAGTTTCATTGTCTTTTAACACAGTAGGACACATATTTTTTTTTGCATATTGATGAAGTATATGGCCATTACATTATCTGTCCTCAGCTTCATACACAATCACCATGTGTATGAATATACACATGGTGATTGTGTATGAAGAAACATGTAAGAAACATGTAGAATAGATCAATGATCAACTGAAGTTCAAAAGCTTTATTGTGAAGGGTTTGCTTCTTTACATAAAAGACCCTGAGCAAGGTTGAACTTTCCTCTTCCTTCTTCCAGCTAAACATCTCTCATGAAGCCTTCACTAGCAAAAAAGGATGAAGAGACCTATCTCAGACAACTAAAAAACAACGTGTTCCTTGCCATTTGCAATCAACTGCCTATCAAGGCCTATGAAACTACAGTAAGTTTATCTGGAAGACTGAGTCAGGATGAATAAGAGGCTTTGCCAGCCTGAGTGCCACCACATCTCTAAAGAAAGTGTCCTAGAACACAGGGGCTAAAGAGCCCTAAGAAGTCACAAAGACAAGAAAGCTGTTCTATCACAAGGATAATTTCATAAATATAGTAATACTTCAGTTTTGGAGATTTATTGAATAAATAACCCCCCACACTCATTGCACAACTTTAAGATGTGTTTCAGTAGCACATGCAACAATAATTAAAACTAGCGCAATACCAAACTGCAATACCAAAAGAATTATTTTGCAGCACAGGAGTGTATAACCAGCAACTGTTACTTCTGTACAAAGAGGTAAAAAATCAGAGTACTAGAAGAGGGCATTTTATACCACTATACACCAATGAAAGAAAAAAGAACATGTATCACAAGTATATGTAGCAATGGAAAGCAAAAACTGAGGAGCAGCCTTAAAGCCTTTCATCTGTATAAAAATCTCAGATCCAGGATATTAACTAAAGAAGTAACTAAATAATATCTTAAAGAAACTGATTCTGCATTCCTTCTTTCCTTTGTTCAAAATAGTGCATTATCTTTCAACTCCTCCTTTTTACATTCACAGGTTAATCATACAAAAATATCTGAAAACAGTAAGAAACTCCACTACAATGGTATCTGTTAGAGGACTTTATTTTCAACTATGAAAGCATTTTTACATCTGCATTCTAATTATTTGTCTTGTCATCTCACTACCTTTGTGTATTTTTAAAGCACACTGGAGTTATATCCCCCCACTTTTTTTTTTTTGGACAAGGTCAGGAGTTACTTTTTAAGCAAGAAAAGTGAAAGAATCTGTGAGAATCAATATCTGTTTAGAGGAAGATTACAATTTATAGAAAAAAATCAGTCTTGAAATAACACCGTAGTAATGAAGCCAGCTGGCACAACGATTCATTCAGAAGTAATGCATCTACTCCTATTTGGCACTTGATCTTTTCATCTGAGAAACAACAATTTACCATTTAGGAACCTTTAACCTAGCAATTTGCATAGGAATTTTAATTGCAGTGCCTGAACTAGAAAATGTTTTATTTTGCATTTTGCATTTGTCCCTCTTGTGAACATGACCATTCCCTCCCCCACTGCACCAACAGAGCATCTCTACTTTCTTTCTTTATAAGTGTTACTTGATTTTTTTTCCCCACTGACTACATGATTTCACACTTCATTCATACTTCACAGATTCCTCTCTAAAGGTAAAATATAATTTCTTAAAAGCTTTTCTACAGCATTTTTATCAATGAGGCCTGAGGTATGCTTGAATCAGTTATTCAGAGCACAGGAGGAGTTCTTTTTGGTGCAAATTGTCCATATGCCTATGCTCAGCCTGGAGACCATGCTTAGCCAGTTCACTGCTAATGTGGTCATGGTAACTTCCTTCCTGCTGAAGGTGTGTGCCATGAATTCTTAGGATTGAAAATTGACAAAGATGCTGAAACTATTAGAGACAAAAATGAATAAACAATTTTGAAATCATAACCATTTCCAGCAAATTGAACACTCCCTCATTGCAATATAAGAGTCAATAGGTAATACATCATTAACCTTCATCTTTACAAAGTATCATGCATGTATCTTCACAATGCTCCAGTAAAATGAAACAGTGTAATTAATTATCTCCACTCTACAGGAAAGGAACAATGGCATGAATGCCAGAAAATAAAAATGTCGAAAGAAGAAACTAGCAAAAAGAATTGTATTAATCTTAGTTTTTTCAGGACATTAAACATTGTATAACACTACTGTGAAAAATCACAGGCCACCAAGCTCAGGTAGAGACATGAAAAATCAGTTTTCTTTTTTATTCAGAACTAGAACTTGAAGAGAACCAAAATTACATGGAAGTAGCAGCTTGCTTGTGAAAAATGCAGTAATCAAACTCCTTGCTTGATTCACAATACGCTTTCTAACTCTTGAAGCTTAAACACAGGATCATAAAACTTCATTTATTTCTAGGGCCTATCAACAGAGATGGTATAATAGAAAGTCATAACCCTGTGATTGAAAACAGGATGCATACACGTGCATACACGTGCAACAGACATGCATGCATGTCTTCATACATGTGCATGTACATATTTGGCCAAAGCACAAGTAGGTGGAATCAGATGTGTTCTCACAATATTTTTTGAAAACAGAAATAACAAATGTGTGGGTTTACACTGTTATCGTTTCTAATAGTTTAAGTCTCTTAGTTCCTTTAAGCACAGGATATGGCAACTGAAAATTCTGGATTTTCCTGAATTCAGGTAGTGTTGTTGGTTGACCCTGACTGGATGTCAGGTGCCCATCCAAAGTCTATCACTCCCGTCCTCAGGTGGACAGGAGTAAGACAATACAACAAAGGACTCAAGCACACAGAGGGATTACTCATCAGTTACTGTCAAAGGCAAAACAGACTTGACTTGGGAAAAGTAATTTATTACCAATCAAATAAGAGGAGGGAAATGAGAAATAAAAACAAATCTTAAAACACCATCCCCTAATCCAGGTTTGACTTTTCTCCTGATTTTTCTACCTCCTCCCGCAGGTGGTGCAGGCTGACAGGAAATGGGAGTTGACCACACATTCCTGCCACTCCTTCCTTCTTGGAGAGGGACTCCTTACACTCTTCCCCTGCTCCACAGTGGGGTCCCTCCCACAGGAAACAGTCCTCCATGAACTTTCCCAATGTTGAATTTTCCCACATGCTGCAGTTGTTCACAAAGTGCTACAGCATAGTCCCTTCTGTGACATGCAGTCCTTCAGGAACAGCCTGCTCCAGTGTGAGTCCCTATGGGGTCACAAATCCTGCCAGCAAACCTGCTCCAGAGTGGGCTCCCCTCTCCACGGAGCCACAGGTCCTGCCAGGAGCCTGGTCCAGCACGGGCTTCCTACTGGGTCACAGCCTTCAGGCTCTGCTCTGGGCTGCAGGTGGATCTCTGCATCCTCCATGGCCCTCCATGGGCTGCAGGGCACAGCTGCCTCACCACGCAGGGGAATCTCGGCTCTGCACCTGGTGCACCTCCACCTCCCCCTCCTTCTTTTGCACTGATCTTGGTGTCTGCAAAGCTGTTCCTCTCACATATTCTCACTCTCCTTTCACTGGCTGAAGCTGATATTGTGAGTTTTTTACCCACTTTTCTTGAATGTGTTATCCCAGAGGTACTACCCACCACTGCTGATGTGCTCAGCCCTGGCCACAGGACTCTATTTGGAGCCATTTGTCTTTAGTTCTGTCAGACAATGGGGGAAGCTTCTGGCAGCTTCTCACATGACCTAACCCACTAGCCCCATTCACTACCAACACCTGGCCACATAAACCCAGTACAACTAGTAATTAATTGGTATTCCACTGCAAAAATTTACTGCCATTCTTCAGAGATATTCATGAGAGCTTTGTAAAAATATGCATTTTGAAGGTTTTTTTAACAAACTACCTATCTCCTTTTAAATCATGTTACATTTAAGGAACTAAATAAACAGAGGTTTAGATATTCATTCAAATCATATTTTTAAATCCCCTTGGCCTTGCAAAAATTTGTAGACAAGTTGATCTATCTTCTGGGTCTCGAAAGAGGCCATGTATGTATGAATATGTACCATAATTCATTTTAGCTGACTTTTTTTTTTTTTTTTTTTTTGCCTTGTATCTTCTATAAATAGCCATGGCCCAGAGAATTTAAGGTAATGAAAGACGGTCTACCAAGCACTCCAAAAATACTTCATGGTACTTTGGAAGGCTGAGATCTCACAACACTAAATATGAAGTATCACACTCCACACAAAACTGAGATAAGGCTTGAAACTCAGCTCTAACACATACCACAGGCCAGGCAGAGAAGGATGAGAAGAAGCCTGCTTCATGGTAGATGAGCTGTTCAAGATAAGAAGCAGTCCACAATCCTCCAAAAATTAGACATTACATCTTTTCACACCCACAATACTCCCAAAAATATTGGCAAGATTGAGACCAATGACTAATATGTCAGTAATACCTCCCATTGCACTGAATAGTATTTTCTCACTATTTCCTTGAACATAGTCTTCTGTCTTCTGTCCCCAGTTTGTTCTTTCATTCTTCAACTGGAAATTTGCTAAGGTAAGACTACTTCACACAGAGCTGTCCAACTAATATTTTTTTTATTAAACAACAAAAAAGTCTAACCTTGTTTTTCAGACAGTATTGGGTTTGGTCACTGATCTGCTTAATGAATTAATTTAGTTACATCATACATGTATTTTGTAAAAGATACTCGTTTCCTAGAAATTTCCTGGTAAGGTTTTTTTGTCCACATTTACAAAAGCCTCTTTATGGCTTGCCTTTTTTACCCATAGTTACCGTCAATAACCAACAAAATTACTAAAACTATAAGCAAAGAGTAAAAAAAAAATCAAAACCCTCCCAACCTTTAAAATGCATTAGTGTACCTTTTGCCCTATTTTCTACTTCAAAAAGCATCTATTCAAATCTGTAGCACAACATACACATTATCTACATCCCAACATTTACATACTGAGATACTTTTCATTAGCTGAATTACCTTATCTGCATCCACTTTTCCTCTGATAAATTCTTTCTTCCAAAACTCCAGTGCCTGCTCCAGAGTGAGGCCGATGCCTTTCAGGAAGAGCCCGTACTGCATCCTGCCCCCGTGCCGGAGGTGGTGGCTGTCACGGAGGGCTCTGTGCAGCTGCCGCATGCACAGAGGGAACGACTTCACAGACAGCTGACAAGAGAAGAATCTCTGTTTAAGGCATACTGATCATTCAATTTGTAGGATATGTGTTTACTGTGATTATTAATTAGCTCCATTTGAAAATGCCAATGGTTGGAAGAAAAGATAGGCATGTACAGAGAGCCTTGGGACTGAATTCATAACACAAGTGAGTCCATAAACTAAGCAATTCAACAACCAACTCAAGAACAAAATTCAGAGGACAGAGTAATACAGCTGGTACTATCAGACTGTCTCCAGCTACAAAGTTACACAGGTTTAATTGCTCTGAGGAAAAATATACCCATACTTGCATTACAATATTTCTTGACTCTGCTTTATTTTACCATGTGGAATGGCAAAATGACCTTTTATAGAGTTTTGGGGGTTGGGCAAGGGGAGGGGATTTTAATTCACTGCCAGAGAAACACTATCATGGTTAAAAGAGATACTGAAAACACATGATTCCTAAAATTCAGATAAAGGAGTTATAATATGTTTTGAATGGACTCTGTTACTTCCATTTTATTTACTTCCTTGTTTTCAAAACCCTGCCTGTAAGTCAAAAATCAAAAACCATCATTGGAAAGACTAATACTACAACACAGTAATCATAAACTAAACATCATTGTTTGCAAGATTGTTAAATAAGAAAATTTTGTTGTATTCTGCTTATAATTATGTTAGGCATTTGTGAAAGTGCACAAAATTGAACAGCAAAATAAGCATTTCACTGCAACTTCACTCTGAGTCTGAATCCTTATTAGATGCATTTTCAGCTAATTCTTCTCTGTCTTGAACTACAATGCAATTTCGTTCAACAGTTACAAAGCAAACATGAATAAAAAGAAGATAAAGGCTTTATATTTAGTTTGTACATAGAGTACTTAAATTTAAAAAGTTATATTTCAACATCCTATATAACTCCAGAAACTACTTACAGCATCGATTTGCTCTAGAGAAATTTTTCCAGTGCTCTTTTGGATGCTGTAATCTGGGCCAACATACGAATGGCTGAAAAAGAAAGCAAACACTATGGTATCATTTAAAGCAGTTCCAAAATATTTTCAGAATTTTGAAATAAAATAATTTATCAATTATAGGCTGCAAATATTTCATATCAGGCAAAAACAAGAAAGCAAGTAAATAGGACTCATAAAGCCAACATTAGAGCAAACATATAGCAAAGAAACCCTCTTTCTCTTTATCTGAAAGGAGAGGTGAGGGATCATATAGGGTTTAGATCAGAGAGACCACTGAAGATCACCTAATCCAGCCCCTGCTCAAAATGGTGTCTGCTACAGCAGGTTGCTTAGGATCTCATAAAGCTGGGATTTGAGCATATCCAACAACAGAGATTCATAACCTTCTGAGCAACCTGCTCTAATGTTCAACCACCCTGCCAAGAAAAAAAGTGGTTTTTTATGTTTAGTCAATTTCCAGAGACTGTATATCATTCTTTGCCCGTTGCCTCCTGGCCTATCACTGGATACCACTAAGAAAACTCTCACTCTTTTTTCTATTCCTCCTTATCAGACACCTATTTACATGAACACACACACACTTCCTGAATTTTATCTCCTCTAGGCTGAACAACCTCAGTTTTCTCAGTCTCTTCTCACACTTACTGGGGAGCCCAGGATTGGACACAGCCCTGCAGATGTGGTCTCACCAGTGCTGAGCAGAGCAGAAGGATCATCTCCCCTGACCTGCTGCAAGTGCCCTTCCTAATGCCATGCAAGGGGACTGTTGGCCAGTAACAATAACAATGTAATCCTTGTTTTCATTCATGGATTTTGAACAAAGTTCAATCATATGTAAATGAGCAGAGATACAATGAAAGCTATTTCTCATATTTACACTAAAAACAACAAAACATAAAACTCTTCCTATTAATAGAAATAATGAGACTTTTAAAAATCAAAATAAAATGTCAGGGTTTGGGAACAGATAGTTCAAGCAGTAGAGCACCATAGAAAATAAGAAGCATGATCTGCAAAAAAGATCTGCATCCCAATTACCCATGCCTTGCTGCCATGATGGAGCCTCAACACTTCCATTTCTAATTCATCCAACATCATTTCAATGATCTTAATGCTAAGATGCATGTGTTCAGAAACAGCTTTCATTGCTGACATTCAATATTTAAGTACACTTCTATCCTTAGAGACATTAAAAATTCTACAACAACAAACACTTGAGCAACCTGATCTAACCAGATCCAGCTAGATTAAATCATCTCCAGAGGTTCACTTCAAGCTAAATTATTCCATGATTCTAAACCAGCTCCCTCTAATTGTATTGACCTCCGGCATATGACTAGAGGAAGAAAAGTCTCCCAAATAAAGTGGTAAAAAGCAATCATGTGTGTGTGTATATATATATATATATATATATAAAAGAAAGAGACCATAGTTCTTTACTTACCTTATTCTACAAATAAAGTAGAAAGTAGAAAGCTTATATATATTTATATACACTTATATATCTCTATACAAACACACATAACTAAGAGGGAGGCAAGCTATTTACTCTAATGCTTCACACTTTCAGCAATCTACAAAGGTCTATTAAAAGAACTCCATACATCAATGACAGCAAAATCTTCCAAAAAGAGCAGGGAGCATAGAATATTTGCAACAAGGAAGGCCCATGCTCTGAGCACGGTGATTTGGAATCTGTTTTGTTCATTAAAGAGCTTAACAACTTGCACTTGCTATTTAAAAAAAAAAAACAAACAACCAACCTTTATAAAAGCTACAACTATTTTTTGTTAGTTAGAAGCAACACTAGCTCTATAAACTATTTTCCATGTCATTTATAAAGCTTTTGTTAAGTTGAAGAATTACTTTTGGGGTGTTTTCAAAGCCAATCACACAGATGAGGTCTGTAAAAAACCTGTACTTAAGGCATTCTATCAAAACAATTACTTTAATCTGTATGAAGGAATGTAGTCATGCTTTCACTTTATACTACCTGAGATGATTAAGCAGAGGTTGAAGTCTCTCATCAGACTGAATGGAAGGTAGTGATCGTACTGTCAGCTGGAAGAAAAAAGGAGTACAATTAATAAAATATTATCTTAAAAAACCTGATAGCACAAGGCAGGAATTATGTTAGAAGTCACATTGCATTGTTACAACTTTATACTACATAAGGTAAGACATAATTTCTCCTATTGAAAATAACTAAGCACAGTCTTCCATAGTCTGAAGCATGCAGAAATATTTACAAGTTAACAAACAGTGAAAAATCATTTTGCTAAAATTACAATGCAATTAGAATTAAATAGCAAGACATTATTGAAAGTGGTATACATTTTTCCAAACATATTTGAACCAGAAGTGATCTTGTGCCAAGACAGCCTTCTGTCAATGTAAATATAATTCATGAAGCCATATTATACATAATTTACATTTGTATAAAAGCAATTTACATAGTATTTAGCACTATGTGATTTTTATATAAACATGCCTCTGTGTACACTGTTTTCTTTTAAATGAGCATAACCTATTTTGCAATTTGATTGTTCTAAAATATTTTTTTCTTCTAACTCATATGACTAGTTAAAACATTCAACTTTTTCTGCAAAAATAAACCCAGCAGTTTGATAAGTTACACTATTGTACAATATTAATTAACTGGTGTATTAACTAAAATAACTAGAAAAATATATGTATTAAATGTGTTCAGTATCTGTATGTAAGGTGGCTACCTTCACCTACAAAAGCTACAAACACAGCACTTTGGATAATTCTGACATACATCTAACTCAAAATACTGAACATAAACATGCATTTCATGATTCTGTGGCTGCCATGATTCTTAGGCTGTATTTTGAAAACTACCTTTGAACAAAGTAGAAATTTCAAGATATTTCACACTGTATAAACAAGGATCAAGTTCTGAAGTATTTTACAGGTAACTCAAAAATAGTATGCAGTATTAATTAACTTAATTATTATAAATACTTATTAAAAATATGTAACTCCTGAAAGACCACCCATTTGTTACATCAAATTCACATCCACTTTGCTGCTGGGCAGAAGTCAGACTGGGATCAAATTTGAAACTCGCAGCACCATCCACCAAATAAATGAGAGGAGGTTGGAAGCAGCTGTCTGCCAAGGGAAGGCTGGAGCCACTGAACAAGGGACAGCAGGGAAGGAGGAAGGGGCCATTGCTGCTGCTGAGGGAGCCCTGGACTGCAGCAGTCACTGTCTCACAACACGGCTCTGCTCAGCCCCAGGTCACCCAAAGGTACTCAGCCCACCTGACTGCTGCAGAAAATGTTAACCTGGCACTCTCAGCAACCCATCCATCCTCCTTTTAAGGAAGGCAGCTGTCTTGGCAGTTACAGCATGATCCACATTCCCTTGTTTTATGGAGCTAAACTGATATGCATATGATACACTAAAACTTCAGTAAACTCTGCATTTGTTCAGAAGTTTGTTTTTATTAGAAAAAAAACATTCATTTTCCTACTACTGAGTTTTAAAGGTCAATATATGCATTGTTCTAAACTCACATCCCCTATAAAGTAACCCTCTAACTTTGTTTTAAACACAACCAGAAAATCAGAAATTATTTCTGAAAATAATTTGGAAGCCTTCAAAAAACCAATCAAAGCTATCAGAACAAAGACTGCACCATCTGAAATACTGTATATTTCTTTCTCCATTATTAACTTGAGAGATACAGAAAACAGTATTTGTGTGCACACTCAAACACATAGGTATAATTTTACATAAGACAAGCATTTTTCTATATGCAGTACGTGAAATACTGCATTTAATCAGAAAAAAGCCTGCATTTGTAACAGGGTGTTTATGAAAGTCTGACTGGATAATAATGCAAGCAGAAAAAAAAAAAAAGTAGCATTCAAAACCTGAAAAAGTACCAACATTATTATCAAAGTTATATATACAATAAACTACATTTCTGTGTAAGCCCTATCAACCAGAAACACTAGTTTAAAACTAATTTAGGAGACTTGTAATAATTAAGGCAGAACCAAGACTTAAGTCTCAGTTCCACTTACACAGAGTCCATGAGTCCATATGTAAGGCCATGCCTTTATATAAAAATGGAAAGTCTACCATACAATGACATTTGAAACATAAATCATTCAGGTAAAATCTCTTTCCCACTGCAATCTGCCTTCAGCAACAAAAAATAGTTTTCATGTACATTTTATTCTAGAATTTAGCCTAAACAGAGGAAGTAATAGTCACAAAAGACTTCTTAATGCATTTCTCTCTGATTAGAAGTATTGTTGATGAATAGAAACTCTAAAACATTAAAACAAAACCTGAATTCTAGCTGGCTATTCTCTAAAATGTAGTATTAAAGGATATGAATTCTCCAGCAAGGCATTTAAATGCACCAGGCACCAAAATACTTGTTTTAGATTAAATTTCAGACTCAATGTTTATAGAGTCCAATAGAAAGGTTTTGTACTTCTGAGAAAGCCTTAATATTACTTTGGTTTGCCTTTATTTATTTTTTAAAAGACATTTCAGAATTATATTACCTGGTTTGTATGATTTTGCACTAAGAAGTCATGAGATGCAGATATTGCCAGAACCCAAGAATTCAAGTTAATTATGCTCCAGACAAACACCTTCAACATCCAGCTAAGCTGCAGGCTGTCTCATACCAACAGAAACTGATTGATTTTGAAACATCAGCTAATGTTAGAAAATGTCACAATGCAAATACTATGCAGCTGGGGAACCTGAAATGAGAGAGCAGTGTTTGCATGCCAGTATGCTGCTGAACCTAGACAGTTGACATTTTAATACTGATCAATTTTCTTTTGAAAAAAAGTTGTGGTTTAACCTTTCACAGCATTTTACAAATCTCAAGCACTGTACAAAATTAATAAGTAATTTTTGCCAAGGCTTCTTCAGCTATTAAAAGTTATTTCAGCAACACTTACACTGAAATATGCTCAATTAAAACCACACCAAACAATTAATGATACATCTATTCCACAACACACAACCTATATAACAGCAAATAACATTCTTCAAAACTAAAAAAACTATGCAAAAAATGCTTTCAACATTATGAAACTTTTCTTTTTAATTGGTCAATATCATTTAATACATAAAGCATTTAGATTATTTCCATCTAGTACCACCAAATTTATGAAAGAAAGGAAATAAATAATACAGACTAGCATTACTGGGTTTGTAGTACAAATGTAACAATTCTGGTATTTCTAAAGAACAGGAAAAATTTCCCTCTTGAAACCCTAGTGGATGTTATGAGTGTCATTATAAGGCTGAACTTGGTTTTGTGTGTTTACTTTTGTTATTTAATTACATAAAACTCCCCACCAACTCCTCACACACACACACACACACCTGTTCACAGTAAAACAAGCTAGCCAAAAGAAAATCACACAGAACACTAAGTGGCCTTCTATGTTTAAGGAAAGCAAATCAAAGGCAGCAACTAACTTATTTAAAAACAAACAAACAAAAGAAATAAAGTTTTATTATTAGCACTCTCATTTTCTTTTTTGACTCTAAAAGGCAGGGGACAATAGTTATCAATGTTGCTTAGATGCTGTATCTAAACATTTAAAACCTATATACAAGTATAATAAAATATAAATTATGTTGCAAAATATATATTCTAAATTATAAATATTACATATATAATGTCTTCTTTTCATTTTGCCAGTTAATTCAAGCTGCCAGATTACAAATTTTCTATAAGAGAAGAAACAAATTAAAGAGTTGTAAAAAGTGTCCTTGCTAGCATGTCCTAGATATTTACCTAATATTTTAAGAACTCTGAAGAAACTCAAAGTCCACTAATTTCAGCTCAGCATTTGTCAAATGCACTCAGAATAATAATTGTTTTCCTGAGGCACTTTCTTCTGAAAGTAATTGATTTCTTTTTCCCATTTGGATATGTCTAGGCTTTCATATTCACACCGAGGTATAAATAACACCTGGATTAGAGTCCTTTAAAGTAAAATTTTTCAATCATTAAACCTGGTTTAATTGCCTAACGAACGGTTGCTGGGTTTTGCAGCATTATTACTTGTGCATATAATCATTTCACTTGCATTTGAGGGTGACAGCATGTAAATGAACTCATCTCTTGTACTTTTTTGCATACTAGAATAAAGCTGAAGTTGACAGTTATGAATATGCTCATTAGATATTTTCCCCAAAAAATAAGTTATTGATTCCATCTTTCTAACAATAATGCATAGTGTGTTTCAGGCTTTAATTATATGTTGATTGAAAAAGACATTTAAGACGCTACCCTGTGAGCAAAATCCAAATCTTCTGTTAAATAATACTGCTTCTCATAGCTGTTCTCACACATTCTTCAGTGATTTTATCAACTGTTTTACCACTAAATCAGCCTTTACAGAGAGTTTTCTCAACTTTTAATTTAGTCCTGAGTCCTTTTTTTGTACCAACTTCCAGATATCTAGTTATTTTCAAAACGAACAAACAGTGTACTGGAACATTTGCCTTTGCAGCAAGCATGGAAAATTAGATTGTTTCTTTTATTTCACCATGAACTTCTGATTCAGGCATTTTCCATAGTCATCATTAGTACTATAGGGCTTCATCAATGTAGGCCTTCATAAACACCTTCAGTTAAAAACTGTTGTTTTATCTTTGCAAACCCTATTTAAATAAAGCCCTAGGCACTACAGGAAATAAATGTCTGCTACTGTATAAAAATCAGGTGCTGTAAATCAGTTTTATTACAGAGCTTCAGAAGAGATATTTAGATTTTATTAGTAATAGGATTTTACTACTGGGAATCAATTATCTGTCCAAGTTCTAGGTTCCTCTCTAAAAGAGAGATGGACATACCAGAGAAAGAGCAGCACAGGGCCACACAGATGAAGGGACTGGAGCAATCTGCTATGGGGAAAGACTGGGAGAGCTGGAACTGTTCAACATGGAGGAAAGAAGGTTCTGGAGCATTCTACCAATGCATATAAATAACTGAATGGAGGGTGCAAACAGAACAGAGCCAGGCTCTTTCCATGGGTGACCAGTGACAGGACCACATGAAATGTGGACAACAAACTGAAGCACAGGAGATCTCATGTGAACAGCAAAAAACACTGTCTGTATTATGTACTGTGCATTTGGTTTTCAACAACTGCGATTCACAATGTGCCCAAGGTTTGAATGCACCTCTGAAGATCATTTGGTCCAAGCCCTCACATCAAGCAGGGTCATCTAGAGCTCTTTGACCAGGACTGTCCAGGCAGGGCTTGAGTATCTCCAAGGATGGAGACTCTGCAATCTCCCTGGATAACCTGCTGAAAACCAAATACATAATACAGCCCAAAATACAGTACCAAATATTTCTGAACTACTAAGCCTTCCTGTTTTGCACACGAAAGCTTTCATTCTTCTCTCTCTCTCTAGTTACTTGTGGTTTTCCTAAAAATTCTAACAAGATTGTGAAGTCCTTTTTCAGGAGGATGAAATGAAGGGATTTTTTTGGAAACAAGATCATTTTACTCTTAGATTTCCTTCAAGTAAAAATTATTTTAAAAGTATCTTAAAAATCACTTTTTCTTAAAGACCAGGAGTACTTACGTTAGTTGATTCTTATTAAGGCTGTGCTCTTATTAAGTCCTTAAACAGTAAGATAGACACACTAACAACTAAGGAAAGAGGATACTGTTGCAAAACATTTTTCTGTGTTTAATGAGCTTGTCAAATCTCCATATAGTTACTTTTTTCCCTTGACAAATTTACTATACAATTTCAAATAAGTTTAAATAAACCTTAGGAATTCCATACCTGATCTTTAGTAACAAACAACATAGAAAATATTTCATTACAACAGCTTGCATGACACCAATCTCTCACTTTGAAAACTCAGAAGGCAGCATTTGAATTTCAATTGCTTAATTTTCTCAATATGTGGTACTGCTTGAAAATAATTGTTTTGTTGCTAAAACCTGGAAAAATATTCATCTTTTAAAAGTAAAGTGTATTTGGAACACTTTTGCTCATTTGCACATATTTTAAAACATTTATTATCTTTTATTAAGAAGTGAAATCAAATCTTGCCAGCCTTTGACAGAGTTTTAAGCCCCAGTTTCCCATATGTTCAAGTACCAGTGATTACATTCTTATCTTTAGTGAGTAGAGCTGAAAACATGACAGCTAAAACCCAGCATTAATCTGAGCCTACTTATCATCATTTTCCAACATTTTACTTCATCAACTCTCAATTGCCAGTAACAACAACACTTCTCAGACATGAGTAAGAGTTAATGTTTAAGTCTTTTTTTTCCAAAACAGAAAAGGACACTTGTATCAAGGAAAACTACTAACAACTCCAACAACATGCAATGCTCTAATATTTTTTAAATTATTATTTGCATTTACAATTATTACAACTATTTGACTTCTGAATAAACAAATACACTCTGACATAAGAACACCTCCCCAAGGAATAAATTTCACAAAGCAGAAAAGCAAGTCTTCAAAACAGCTGCTTATTTATAAAAGATAAATATTGCTGCCTTAGAACTTAACTATGGAAGTGGGACCTCTGCTTGACCCTCATGAAGGGCTGTGGCTCTCACAGCCAGGCTGGCCATGTACTCCTCATCCACACACACTGTGCAGACATCGCTGGCCTTCTCAAGAACTACACACACACAAAAAGAGGCACCAAAAGACTATGGAGTCCAGCAACCAAAAGTACAGAATTGAAAGATACAAGTTGTTTGAAGCCAGATGAATGTACAAAGGAAAACTAACCCAAATAAATACCACATCAGGTACTGCCAGTGCATTTCAGAAGGTAAGGCAAGCTACCTTACAGTAATGCCTTCAAATACAGGAAGTACTAAAAATGAGTTTTTATGAAGAATGTGTTCTGCAAACATTTGTCTTTGAACATATCTGGTATCCATTTTCTGAAGAAAGAACAAATTGTTAAGCAAAACCTGTTACCAAATATCTTTTGCATTCTTGTATCATTCTAACATTCTTCAAACCACAGTTTATGATCCATTGGGAGCCATGAAAATACACAATGGTATTGGCCAAGTGTCTGGCAACAGAGGGCAGAAGTTTGGTTTCTCCTAAGTTACACCAGTTCAGCACCCTCAGGGCAGAGAAATAGAGGATGTAATTGCTACTGGCAGAGGATCAGAGGCCGTAATCAGTAGTTCAAATTTATATTAGCCAAGGAACTCTTGCTGCTAGCATCAAATCAGTTTCACTATGGCTGCTGAGTAATTATCAAGCCCTAAAGGATCTCTAAGCTGCTCACAATTACTTGCAGCACGCTCTCATAACAGAAAACAACCCATGTAAAGAAAGTGTACATAAAGTACATAAAAAGCTGCTTTCTACATAGTTCAGCAAAGCCATTGTTAAATATAGTATGAAACTAACCAAAAGTTAGAAGTTACTAGATCTAAATACATATCATACCAGTCATGTTCTGGGTAGTTTATCAGCATAGCAACAGCAAATAAAAATTAAAACACCACTTACCATTGAAACTCAGCTTACTAGTTTTTTTGCAGATTTGTTTGGCATAACCCTTGGACACCATAATGGCTCCAAAGCCCTCACTAAACTGGTACCAGGTGAACTGAGTGACATTTTTTTAATATATACCCTTTAGCTACTTTGTTATTTCTTGAAACAGCATTCACAAGTACTACTAAGGATACCTCCCACAGCACTCAGCATATCACATCATCTGTAAAAACACAGATTCCAAACCTGCTCAGTTTTTTTTAATTTTGATTTTTACAACACTTTATCTACTGGTTACTGAAAGTCATGTGAAAGTCCATTGTCCATTTAGCTTATTTTCACACAACCTGTGACTTTACCATGACTAAGCCTGTACTGAATATTCAAGCAGGAGGAAAATTATCTGGGACAATAAGGCTACCAAGGCTGGGAAAATCATATTGTTTTCATCTGTGCGCAAGAGATAATGGAAGAGATTAGGAAAAAGCAGAAAACAGTTCCCACAAAATGCCAGAGCAATCACACTCACTCCTCAGCTTATATAGAATATTGTCATAAAAAGCAAAGTTAAATGAGAAATTATTTATCTAAAATATTATCTCTTTTCTTTAAGGTCAATTCACTGAGTCAAAATAGAAAAACACATGCAACAAAACATCCTTATCTTCCTTTATTCAAACTTTCTGTTCCTAATGCCTTCAAGAAGGGACAGAAATAACTGTGTATTGTCCAGATGTGCTTGGAAGTGTCACTCAGAAGATAGGAATTTGACTACATTTGTCCAGCTCTAGCTTAGATGATACCAGTATACACTGGTAAAATGAGGAAAGCAGAGATAAGTGGTGTAAGCTTGCCTGGAAAATAACATCTGCCTGGTTCTAATGGTTTAGGCACAGGCAGGACAAAAGCAAGAAGAATGGATGAACTGATAAGAGCTTTGCATTCTTACATTTGAGGCAAAATGCAAACCAATGACAGCACCTCAGGTAACAACAGCAGGTGGGCTTTAGACATAGAGAATGTCAAAGAGACAGCATCACCAAGGAGGCCACTGACAGCTTATGCCAAGGGCCTAAACTAGAATGCAGCAAATAAATAAAAAATAATAGCCCTGAATAGCAGGAGGTGACTCACCCATGAACACTGAACACTGCAAAAGGCTGACCCCAAGAGGGAACCACTATGCACAGAAGCCAAGACACCAGCCAAGACCTGACCCTTCCTGGGAGCGCCCTGCTCAGAGTCCATGTACCAACCACAGCTTGACAAGAGGAAATCTGTTTGATGTAACTCTCTTTACTTCAGAGAATGTGAGAGCTGGTCACAGAACCATTTGGTGGTAGACCTTGGCCAAGCACCAAACTCCCACCCAGCCATTCACATACTTCCCCTCCTCAACAGGAAGGTGGGAGAAAACAGATCTGTAAGTCCATGGATTACTCTTCAATTGCCATTATGGGCAAAATGGACTCAACCTGGGGAAATGCTCAGGTTTGTATTAACAATAAAAATATTTGTATTAACAGTAAAAATAGATCAGTGTGGTGGAAAACAAAGACAAAAAACCAAAATGCAACCTTGCTGTGACCCTCCTCTTCTCCCCAAGCTCAGTTTCAGTCCTGTATTCCCAATTTCATAACCCAGCCCTACCAAGTGGTATAGGGTGAAGGAAAATGAAGAGAGTAAATCAAACCCAGTGTGTAGTGTTTTAAGAGATTGCAATGTTCTTAACCGTGTACCCTAAAAGATATACTAAATTGTCATGAAGATTTTTCAATTGTATTTTTTTTGCTTTTAATTAGCCAATTATTTATATTTTACTATATTTTTCAATTATATAATCTATATATGAACAAAAAGTACAGAAAATTTACTACCAGTGAAGCAGTATTAAAGATGACTGGCTCATCTGTAGTATCTATCAAGAAGCTGTTTTCTGCCAAGTAAGGCCAAATACCTCTTATTTTCAGAAAGAGCCACTTCAGCTCTGTCTCTGACATCCATTGCCACTTCAGTTGTTCTTCACTGAATGTTATATCTATAAGGTACTCCAGATGAAGAAGGCAATGGACTATACAATTTTGTTTGCCTGAGACAGTCTGAAACTTGGATAAAGACAAGGATCACAGTTTTCACCAAACTAGGCCCCTTTATCTACAGCACAAAGTGATATAGTATGAGAGCATTTGCCTTGCTCTTGAGCTGACCATTGCTAAAGCACTTTTTAACAGTGTGAAGCTACCACGGGCCAGATCAGTATTTTTCAATAATATCACCACTATGGAAATACAACTGGATAGTAAGACATGCCAACCTTGCACCAAACAAGCAGCAAAGGGAACAAAAGAGACCAGAGAGATCAAAAGCAACATGCAAGGAAAGTCACAGAATTCCATCAGGACTTCTGGGTAGAAATAGAAAATGAGTTATACCAGGCTAAACAATCAAGTCTAGATGCCATAAAATTTAAAATAAAAACCAAGAAAATCTCCATAAAACAAAATTACTTAACTCAAATATTACATTTCAAATCCTAAAAACATCTCAAGTATTTTTTGAACCAAAACATAGCCAAGATGTTTAAAGTAGCATGCTTCATTTTTGCATATCACCAAATAAACACAAACAAGATTCTGTCAATTCCCACATGTGTTTTCAATAAAAATGCAACTATTTTTAATATAGTTCTAATGGTTAACCAAGTACACTTAAACACACCCACCAAAAAAACAACCAAACAAAACCCTCTCCACTCAAAACAAAAGGAACTTTAAATAACAGTCTATTATTGACAAACCCCCCCCTCAGGAATCTCTATCAAAACCCCATAAAGTTCACAGAATGAACTAGGTTGGAATGGTTGTTTGAAATAGTCTGTTTGGATTTAATCTTCCTTATGTGTTCCTGAGAATTTTTAATGACTTAGTTGATATAACAAAGACTGAGTAAATCCTCACCTTTTTTGGGAAAAGTACTCAGGATTGATGGGTAACATGAAAAGGTAAAATAAGCCAAAAAAAACCATAAACCATCCTCACCGTGCACCCTGGTTCATTAATGAGGCAAATCTTGCTTAAGGAATGACACATCCAGAACTTCAATATTCAAACATGAAGTGAATATGTCTTCTCCATAATGACTGACCACAGCAATGACACCTATCTTCTACTTTAATTAACAGCATACTAAATTCAGTGACAATACTGATAGGTCTGTTTCATTTTCCTAAAATTACATATTCTTTTGGTTCAAGTTTTAAATAATAAAAGATAAGAATAAAAATACTATATTTGTGTATTATATATACACACCTATAAATTAAAAACGCCATTAGTTAGTCATTACAAGCATTTAAATGCACTGTAAAATATATTAACAAATAGCAATTAATTTTTTTGTAAGAAAAATATAATTTATTAGGACTAGATTGAGAAACTTAGAATACCTGTTTTAACTCATACAGTGTGGTTTTAAGGTTGGTTTAGAAGCACTTCATACACCAAAGATCATTTACTTCATCTTGCAGATAAATAAAATCTTTCTAAAAAGAAGAGTAAGTAAATTTACCTGACACTGTCCTTCTCCATTACAGGCTTGCAGTTTCATGGGTCCATGGTCAGCAAGAGGCATGAAAAAAATGTTTACAAGCACTCAAAGTATCTTCAGCTATCTGTGTTTTTTTTAAACAGATGCCTGTTTCTCAACAGTTGTGGGGCCTAGTAATAAAATGCTGCATAACCAGATCATAAGAGGTGATTAAACTATATTTTTAATTAAACACAGTACACAAGTGTATACAGCACTATTATTCTGGCTGAAACTTCACAAACAAGGCTTAAAATGGCAAGTCCAAGAAAACACAGAAAAGAATTGTTACTGTGAAGGTATCACTAACAGGGTTAGGGTTTAGAAAGTCAGATCTCTACTACTCAGGAAGTACTATGCCTCTTATTAGTTTTATTATTTTGAGAAAGACCATTGCAAACTGCAGGAGGAAATGCTGTTACAGGAGGAAAACAGCAAAACTGAGCTATATAGGAATTGTTGCTTACAGGCAAATTATGTCAGAAAATGTGTCAAATATTTTTCAAAGCTATTTTATTGCTTTATCTTGCTGCAAGAGCAGACAACTGAAGAAGCATTCCAAATTGATGTATTTTTTTACTCAAGCCTCTATTTCTTCATTGGTTTACCAGCTAGAACACAGACAGTAACAGGGTTTCAGCTTGTTCCTGAAGTGTGAGACAACCCAAATTTATATTGCCACTTAAATCAGGTAGACATGAGCTGAAGTAGAAGCAAATCTGAACTATGCTTGCACTGTATTTAAGTTCACATGCAGAAAAACCATATCATGCAGAATGATTTTCAGAATGTACATGCCTCCACATGTGCTAAACACACACAGCTTTCATTAGAGATACCACCACAAGTCCTAAGGCTAAAATCATCATGTGAGCATGGTACTCTGCTGCTACTTTCATCTACTTCTCAGTCACAGCTTGGCATAACACAGATATGCTGTGGAAGGTAATAGAGCACATGTCACTAATTCTGTAACCTCTGCACTAAGCTGCACAGTTACCACCTAGCATAACCATTTTTAAGGCTGTGGCTCTATAAAGAATAAGTAACATGGTTTGTTTATTTACTTTTATTGCAGCCTATAGTAAAATTGTGGTTTGCTTTTTTTAAGCTTCCTGAAGAATTGCATTTGTTGCCAGGGAGGGAACACACAACTCAACATAAGCTAGATCTGACAATGAAGAGAATTCAACTAGAACACAAGTCTGGGAGAAATAAGATTGTAGATGCTATGTCTTCTTCTTGAAAAGTGTTAGACATAACCTTGAGATATTAACTAAAATCCGGAATATGTATTTTCTACAAGGAACCTGACATGCAATTACATAGCTGACAAGAATAAAAATCTGTGACTGAACCCCTGTGCCACTGTGGCTACAGAGTACAAGGAATAGGCTGTGCTCTTCTTACAATATTGAATGCAGGACAATGCTCTAAATATCCAGCTGGTAAAACGGTATCTACAAAGATCCAATACACAATATTTGCAAGAAAAGATCAAACATAGAGATCTTAAACTAGAATATTAAGGTTAGGTGTGATGAATATAACCACATCAAGGCAAAAAAACAGCACTCTAAACTCAGGATGACTTTTACAGCCAGCTGTCCACTGATGATGATACAGCTGCAGTATTTCAGGTTATAGAGGACTTGATGGAAATGCTCAAGCAATGACCTCAGAAAGCTGAAAAGACAGGCAAACAGGAACAGTTTTCGAAACAAATGAGTAGCACGTTTTCTGAGCTAATGAGCAACAGTTTTCTGCTTTTTTGGTAAATCCAGGTAGCATTATTTTCCAGGGTCAACACTAGCTGGTAATACATATTCAAAGAGAAAGAAGCATTCATCTTTTAAATATGACAAAAAGCTTTTAATATAGATTATTAAAAAAGGAACACATGTCCATTTAGTAAAAATACAATGACATCAGGAAGAAAATTAACTAAAACACTAGGGAAAGAAAATACGAACAATGATTTGACTATAGAAATCAATGGCAAACAGTCTAAACAATAATAAACAAGAAAAATGTAATTGCTCATTTATGGTCAGATATTTGGTTATGCTAAGTCATATGGAATAGAGTCTACTGACTGCAAGATTAACCTGTATAGTCCTAACATCATGGACAAAACAAAATATTACCCAGGACCCTGGAAACACTGAATGCACCAGATGTGACAGATGGAGCTAGAGATGACAAACACGCAGCAGCTCCGGGAGCGCTGCCCCAGCGCCGTCCGGAGCTCCCGTGGGGAAAACACTGGGCAGGTACTGCCTTAGGGAAAACGCTGGGCAGGTACTGCCTTAGGGAAAACGCTGGGCAGGTACTGCCTTAGGGAAAACACTGGGCAGGTACTGCCTTAGGGAAAACACTGGGCAGGTACTGCCTCAGCCACACCAGGCTCAGAGGCAGGCTCCCAGACCTCACTGCATCACCCCTGTGCTGACCAGAACTAAACCTGCCACCGTAGCTCATAAAGGGAGTCAGCTCACAAAACACGAAACCAAGGAAGCCGCTGCAAACTCCACACTCGGCGGGTAAAATGTCCAACTGGACCACATGATGTAAGTTGTGGAACTGCAGCAGCATGGTGAGAAAATTCATATATAGAATTTGATTTTTAGTCATTTGCCTGAGCTTGCTTTTCTGAAAGTTTCCTTAAATTTGAACCCAACACAGAAAACAGCGCATCTGCAGAGCTCATTTTAAAGAGCTGAATAAAGACTTCAGGAGGCAAAGAAATCTAAGTTGAAAACCGACAGAATTATCCAAAAGTGTTTTTAAATTCCCATGCTTTGAGTCCTGCAAATACAGGAAACTTTTGAGTCCAATTTTGCAGACTGAAATTTAATTACTATAGCATTTCCATGTAATATTTAAAGTGCATAGTTTAATTATGTTCGCTAAGTGACAGGACATAGCAAACAAAAAAAAAAGGAGTATTACATATTGACTTTCCAAATTTCCAAAAGTAAACAGAAATCAATTAGATCTTAGGTATTTCCTCTTCTAAGAGTAAGGACACAAATAGAGACAAATGCAAGTTTGAGAGCAATTCTAACATTTTTCTTTCATCTTTACTGATAAATTTCCAGACATTTACACCTTATAAAGATTATTTAAGGAAGCAAAGAACTATCAAGCAGTCAAAAAGGATTCAGTAAGAGATCTACCAAAAAATGTCCTCTAATGCCAAGTCTGTGAAACCTGACAGGATGTACTTGAGGGTACTGAGAGCTGAAGTTATGAACCCACTCTCCAATTTGCTGGCAGGCTAGGAGAGGATCCTGATGACTTAAAGGCAAGTCCTCCATCCATCTTCTGAGGGAGCAATAAGGATGAGTGGGGAACAAGGTCTCACTCTAGACCCTGGGAAAGTCACAGAGCTTAGAATTCTTGAAATGCACTTTTAATTAATTTGTTTTTAACTAACATGGCTCCCTTCTATCACAAAAACAAGCACATCTGTGAGTAAGGAGCTGTGGGTGTCATTTGCTTTGGTTTTGACAAGACTTTTGATACTGGATCCCTGAATTTAAGCTGCAACTTTATAGTCCGGGTTAAATTAGATGGCTGAAAAGCTGTTGGAAAGTTGGAGTGATGCTAACCAGCTCACTACCCACTGTAAAATGCAAGCAGCTAAGGAATATTGTTGTGCTAACCATATTCCTTGGCTGCAGGAGAAATTCAGGTGACTAATTGTAATTGAAATTCATCAAGCACAACTGAGAAGTCCTGCACCAATGACAGAATGGTACAACAAGATGATGGCCAACGCACTGGAGAACAGCTCTTCCAGAAAAGAGCTGAAAATCTGGTAAGCAGGAGGTTCAACTTTGGCAGTAAAGACAGATAGAAAAAACCAAAAGGGTAGAATTTTACAAAACTAGCCCCAGTTTATCTTTCTTGTACAGTGAGCTCCCAAACCAGACATGATATTCTAGGTGTGGTCTATTAAGAGTAAAGTAAAGGGGGAATTGGTTCTGTCTACTACACTTCTGTCAAACCCCAGGTACTGTTGACCTTCTCTGCTGCCAGGGCACTTTGCTAGCATGCACTGAAACTACTGTTTGCTTAGATCAACTACACTGAAACTACTGTTTGCTTAGATCAACTACACTGAATCCAAACTGCAACACTTATCCTAAAAACTGCAACACTTGTACTAAAAGTTTAAGCAACAGCATCGCATAATCCCACTGTGGTTGCTTTTGCTGTGCTATTTAAATGGCTGAAGGAACACACATCAGTGACCATGGAAAATCTTGGTAACTGTGACGTAGATTTCAATAGAGCTACCCAACATTCAGGATGAAAACATCTAAGGAAAAAAGTTGAAGAACTAATCCTGAGCTCAGAGTAATCACTTGTCAGATGAGAGTACGTTACCATTTGCTATACAAAGTATTACGTTTCTGTGGTGA
The DNA here is from genome assembly GCA_003676055.1 of Chloebia gouldiae. Lineage (NCBI taxonomy): Eukaryota > Metazoa > Chordata > Aves > Passeriformes > Passeridae > Chloebia > Chloebia gouldiae. Next base: position 20,980,803 of record QUSF01000002.1, on the reverse strand, counting down.
GCCACATCTTAAAAATTTACAAAAAGAAAACAAAAAAGCAACACACACAAAGCCAAAAGCAGCTCATTTTCCTGAGACATTCTCTGTGGCTTCTAGACACTGTCACAAAGGCAAAGAATGTTATGAAAGAAAATAAAATTGATTTCTTTTTTTTCAAATATCTCATATCCTTCTGCTCATAATAGCATTCATGCCTGAGGAAAGCACCTGAAAGAAGTGCTCACAATGACCCTCACATAGCTTCTGCACAGATTTCCAGCAGTTCTGGCAGAGCACCCTGCACTGAGGACAGGAGCTTTCATTCTCCACTATTTCACATCTAGCAGGGCACAGGTTTATGCTCATGCCCTGTATGATGTATTCTCCCTTGCACCAACTGAGTTCAAATATCCCAAATCCGTGCCTGAAAAATTTCTAATCTCTTAAGAGCTAAGTACTAAGTTGTGGACTTCATAGGAATTACTCTTGTCTTGGAGCCATTATAAATTCCCAGTCACAGATCTAAGCACGGTGCTGGTTTTAAAAACATGTAGCTTGGAAAAATTTTTTATTATTGCCTCCCTAATTATTAGTTCAGTCATCTCTGTTCTTATTGCAGGCTCTAACAGCAATTATCCTATAACATAAGAAAAATACATAGATAAATAGAAGTGTCTAATAGCCTTCCACTAGAATGGGCACTAATGATGAAAACCAGGGATTATACCCCAGCCTAAATTTTGACAAAAGTACAACATCAGATGATCCACCACACTCCCCTCTTTATTCCTCCTGAAATAACTTAAGATCAAAAGTCCAATGGGATTTACTACTTAAAACTGGTTGGTCTAAAATTGGCTGGTTGTACTATGAGTGATAAAAGCAGTGACAGGGAAGAAAGGAAAGGTAACTACAGGCATCAAGATGCCTGCTCTCCAAAGCCTTTTGTTTCTTAGACAGGAACATCAGAGAACCAAATTTAAATGCAGATTCACCCCAAGATTTTCATTTGTTCAGAAGCAACAACCTAGAGAAAGAATTTCAGTAAAGTTTAGAATCACATTTCAAAAAAAATAGTGTAATTTACCTTTGAAATCACACTTGTTAAAGTATCTAACATAGCAAAATGTATTGTGTGAGACAGATAAGAGGCTGATTTTAAATTTAAAAATATGCTAAATTAATTCATAGCGCTTTTTTCATTTACAGCCTCCTATTACATTTCTTTTATTTACTTGCCTGTGCAATATGAGCTATCATGAACTTTTATTGAAAAACAAGTATTTACTTTCTGTCAACAAGTAGTGCCACATGCCTAGCATTCTACAATATTGCCTGGGAGACTCAAATCTTCCAAAAATTACTTTAAAAGCCTGTCATCTGGAGTAAGAAGTGATTAATAGTTTTATTCATTCACTCTGACAACTGGTGGCATTCTACTCACTTCAAAAAAAAGTAATTCTACATTTCCACCATCCCTAAAGAAAATTCTCCTGATTCACACTTCAGTTTGGGGGGGGGGGGGGGGGAATGTGTTGGGATTTCCATCTTTTTAAATTCTATTTTTACCGTCTATAAATCAAAAGGATGGAGTAAAAAGAAACATAAATAATGTTTGGGATTAAGAAATCTGGTAACAGAACAACCTTCACCTCACTTTGCCATCGTAGCTACAAAAAACCCAGGGAAAATGCATTGGTTTTTCTGTTAAAGTTCTAAGCAGTACATCCAAATTTAATTCAATTTTTTTTTCAATACATAACAAAATTTTTAATTAAATTTTTTCCACATACATAACAAAGGCTGCAGTCATTAATAAACCAGGTCATTTTGCTTAACTTGCAACAGATGGTAATAAAAAGACTTTTGCTTTCTGATATTTGTTCAAGAATACAGATTATTTGAATTAAACATCAACCCTTACAAACAGAGAAACACTAGTATTTACATGAAAAGGAATTTGTTTACATAAATACAGGAGAAAAACTACAGCCAAAAAGATCTTTCACAAGCTACATGCAAATTGAAACTGTGTATCTTCATTGGTCTGTTTTTTCCTGATACTTCACCTTATTTTCTGCCTTTCTACAACTCAAGACACTGGACAGCTAATTCAGTATCCCTGAAAAATCTACAAAGCACATGCAAGATTTTACAGAATTTCACATAGAACTGGAGACTTCCAAATACATCATCACCTTCCAAAATCCATTTTTACAACAAAATATCTATATTTGAGTACCAACTCTTCCGTCACACAGATATCAGACCAGTGAGATGACAGAAAACATTTATGTATGTTGACACTACCAAACGTACATAACTCATGTAGGACCTGTGGAATAATCCAACAGGAAATCCAATCAAAAGAAAGCCCAAGTCAATGATTACCCTACTTTAAAACATCCCTGCAGTCAAAGCATTCAGGGCTACACAGTACACTCCTGAGGCAGGTAGGCCAATGGCCACTAGAAGGAAAGTGATGATCCAGTAGGAGCCTGGCAGCAGAGCACAGGCAGCGCAGAGGCACCTGATGCTTTCCTGGAGACAGGTCACTGTCCACGTAGGGACCTGCTTCTTTTCAAGCCAGAGGTGCAAAATGAAGGCACAGCTGGGAAGGGAGGGGGCAGGATTCCATTGCTACTACAGCCGAGTTAAACTACCCCAGCTCATATTTGCAGCCTGATTAAATCATGTTTGTCAGAGTGTTGGCTGGTAGGACGGTCAGGACGGGCGGAGACGAGAGAGCTCTGAAGTCAGCCCTTGGAACATGCAGTTTATTACAAAGGGCGTGGGTGCAGGGCCCTGCTTAGAGCTGCCAGCTGCAGCTCGGAGCAGGCCTGAAAGAGCAAGAGAGAGAGAGCCAAGAGCAAGAGAGAGCAAGAGTAAGAGAGCCAAGTTCCCATCACAATACAACAAATCTTCTGTGCTGAATATTCTGATTTTCACTAACCAATCTAGTACAAGATACAAATCCTATAGCCTATAAGAATCATGACATTACCATACTGTTTTACATTTTAAACCCTAAAACCTACTCTTTGGACCCCTTCTGCCAAGCTAATAGGATCTGCTCTGACCCTTGGACCTGTCTGCAAGCAGAGGGTATTGTTGCATCAAAAGGGGATTACCTTCAGCCAGCCATACCATTGTTTTCCAGTTGTTCAGTAACTAAGGCTTGGTATCTCAAAGCTTGCTTTCATTTCAATCTCACTTACAGTTTCTATATTCTCAAAATCTTTTACCAGGCAATCATATTTATAAGGCTTTCTTGTTTCATCTTCCCCAACAATGTTTCTAATATTTCAGGAATATTTTCTGTTGTAAAAATTCTGTTCAAACATACAGCCTACATACCCTACTTCCCTATTATTCGGAAAAAGTTATTCTGGAAAATAATCTTCATTTACAAGAACTACAAAAAAGTCCACTTCCTCTATAGCATAGGTATGCAAATTAGCAATTAATTGAAGAAGCAATACATTAACAGTTTCCTTTGGGAAGCTGCAGTAAAATGGAAATTCATACAATGAGGCCACCCAGAAATTAGCTACAGCAACACTGACAGTGACAATATTTCTAAAAATATTCACGTAATCTATATTTGAAGCCTGAAAATAAATATTCAATAAGTTCAAAAGGCATATTGCTATTTTTTTCTTAAAAGAGTTCAAAACACTCGAGTTGTGTAATCAGTAAAATTAGCAGAGCTTTTTAAAATTAGTTTACAGTAGAATTTATTTTAAACACATCTTGGAAAAGGCATTGCTGAGATAGAAGTTGTGCATACTTTAGTCTGCCACTCACTGCTTTAAGGAGTGCTCCAACCTCTAAAAAGATTCTCTAAGTCAATCTGCCAAGACCTGAGATGAGTACCAGGTGTTCCATTTATTTCAAGTCTGACGTTTATCTACTGACAGTCATTTCCAATTTTGCCTTCTGACTGAAAAAAGGATTTAAAATTTAGCCCTTCCCCAAAGGTCAGCCAATCTTTATCATTAGTAGGAATGGCAACGAACATGCTAATGTCACATGTGCAATGTACATTCTTTGGCTTAGGACATCATAACACTTTACCAAGGAGAACAGCCATTCTCCATATTTTATTGCAAAATGTGTGAAAAAAAAATCACATAATTGGAGAGGTAGTCATCACAATTTTTAGTGATTGAACCCATTTCTTTTTGCTTGCTCCATAAACTTGCTAAGTCAGAGTATAGTGGATGAAATTAACTCCAGAGAGATACTGCTACAGCTATCACATAGCCAATGGCTGTGAGAAAATAATCAGGAAAAATGCAAATTTGTAATGCAGTGTCAACCTGAGATACAGACTTTTGTTTACTCACCAATTGCATATGCCATTACAGTTCCTTCTCACTGACTAAAGTGCATAATTTGCAAAGTATTGTTACCAGCATATTATTAAATGACATTTAATAGGTGCCATATTAACTGACAAGTTTTCAGGTTATCGCATCTACCACACAACAAAGAAATAAAATTGCACTTGCAACCAATATATTCAATTCCAATTTTTTTCTGAAATTTGGGGAACAATTTACTTAGGCAAGCCTTCCACATGCTTCAAGTACTGCAAATCTTGTTTTGTTAGCTTGACTATTATGAAAAATCAATGTGGATTTGAAGATTGAAGCATTTTCATACAAATCAGACTAGACAGGATTATGTAGAGACCACAGCAAATGTTTATGCTGCAAATTTTGTACTTAACAAATTCTTACACTTGGTATAAAAGATGTAAGAAGACAAGAGAATAAAATATAAAGAAAAAATATTGAATACAGTAAAATTTCATTTAGCCTTCTAACATTATTTATAATTACTTTATGATAGCAATCTATGTGGTCTCTAGAAGGAACACATGTACTTCAATTAGTAGAGGAGATAAAACACTGAAGGATGTATTTTAGAAAATAGCAATGGGATAACAGCCAAAAAAAAAGAAGCCACAAAGCAAAGTCCAGTAACAATTCCACACACAAGCTTGTCTTCTCTTGACACACACACTCTCTAAATAATTTCCCTGAATATCACTTCTCCCACTCAAAATATCACCATTTTATTCAGTTGACCTGTGCCTTAAACAATAACCTTGTAATACTCAGAAACCAAGACCAGCTGCTTCTCTGCAAAATTCTCACTGCAAACTTTCCCTGAGAGATTCAGAGGACAAAGTCACTGTAATCACGTTTTACCTTACACTGCCTAAGTTATTACCTTACTAACCTTGTATGTGCATATTATAAAAAGCATCCATTTATGTTACAGTGAATTACTTTAACACCAGGAACACAACACCTGAAATGAATTTCAAGTGGCAAGACCATCATCAATCATACTTTCTCAACATTAATGCCACCACATAAAGCCTTCTGCTCTACTGCTTAAAAATATAGGTGTTTTAGGAAGAAAATGTTTCACAGATGGTGCTATGTATACTGATACTTTTCTGAATTAGGAGGTTCTTTGTAACTGTAGCATAAGTCAACCAAAATACCGTATTTGTTTGACTAATATTTCATTTTAAAGGACAAATCATTACAAATATTAGTAATGCTACTTATTTGATTCCCATTTCTAACTGCTTAAAAGATTACATGCCAAATCAGGAAAGGAATCAAGAACAAATATACAAAATTAGACAACACCAGTGAGGTCTTCCTTTTGCAGCAAGTCCCCAAAACTCAACAATTTTATTTGTAGACATTTTTTCAGATTACACAAGATAATAATTCAAAGTAAAAAAGTGCTGGTATTAAATTAGGAAGAAAAACACTCTATCAAGATTGTATGTATTAATATTGGAATTAATTTCTTACGGCACCTATTAGTGCTATTTCTAGGTTATATTTTAATTTGCAAACAGTAAGATGTTATATGATGTTCTGACAAAGTTTTCACAAAAGCAACTTTTTTGCAGTAATTCAGAGACCAGCCAAGTTATTACTTCAATTGCTAGGCAAAAAATAAAGGGCAGTATTTAAAAACAATAAAAGTCTATGGCTCAGTTATGCCAACATAGATAATTATAAGTCTTTGTAAAATAAAACTCTTCAACACACCATAAAAGCACTCACACAGCAGGAATATTTACACATTCTCAAACATCAGCTTACAGCTTCAAAATATATTGCTCAAAAACCACAAAAACTTTAGGACAAAGCATTTGCTGAATGTAATGTTCATGAAGGTAAAATGACAAAGATTCAATCTATTTGATTCAAACACTACTGGGAGGCACCCCAGAGTGGGGTTTTTCAGTATCTAGGATCCCCACATCTTGGATTTATCGGGGAGCTGTTTCAGAGAAAGAGCCCAGGAAACACAGAAGCTAACGTGGCTGTGTGAGCTGGAACCAGCGTGCTGAGCCTCCTTTCCTCCAGTATCCAACCTCAGCAGAACTACAAGCCTCACAACAAAATATTAGAAGAACAGCCACAGATAACTCATGCCAACCTACGGGCCAAATTCCCACACAGATGCTGATAAAGACAGGGAGACCAATAAACAATTACCACTGCAAGTGAAACAGACCCAATGTGAGGAAATAAATGTAATTTACTGTCAATTAGACTCAGGTAGTGAGGAGCAGAGACAAAGGAGGTTTGCAAGGCCTTTGCTTCCCTCTCTCATCAGCTGCACTGTGCCCCTTCCCCGGAGATTCCCACACCTCCCCCAGGGCAGCAGGGGCAGCTGTGACTGGTCCAGAAAAGCTCCTCTCCACACCTCCAGCCTGCTCAGGATCCCCCCTGCTCTGGATGGGTTTTCTCCCGTGGGATGCAGTCCTTCAGGAAAACAAAAATGCTTAAACATGGGTTCTTCACAAGTTGTGGTTCCTTCAGGACTCTCCACCTGCTTCAGTGTAGGTTCCTCCTTCCATCCTGTGTCCATGTGTCACTGCTTCTTCCATCCTCTCCCCCTTTTGTCTCACTTCAGATTTCTCTGGAGCAATCCTTTTGTGCAGTACTGAGACCAATATAGCTCTGATATAGGTCTGTGATTAGTGTCTGAGCCATGACACTAAGCTGAATCTTCTGATTTTTTTTTAATCAAAATTTAAAACTACCTTCCTCAAATATGAGATGCATAATTTTGTATGTTAGTGTAAACGCAGTGAAACCCTCATGAATAAAACATTAAGCAAACTTCTATGAATTTAAATTGTGTTACATTATAAAACAATTGTTGAGCTAACATTACAGCTCACATGTTACAGAAAATGTTTAAGCTTTCTACAGTTTAATCATCATTAATGGCACAAGGAAATTATTTACTATCAAATGAGTCAGTGAATACATAAAGAAGGCCTTTGCAGTATTGATTTTGCACATAAAATTAACATCTTCAGTTGTACTTGGAACTGCCAAGAAGGCTTGAGTAATATCAACTCCTCTTATTATAAAGCCTCAAGAAATAGCCACAGTTGGGATGTCAAACTTGTTTTTAAATGATGAAAGAGAACATCTGAATGCTTCATGGGCTTGACTAGTAAGTGATTAAAGTGTAACTGACTGAACTGAATTTCTGCCAGTGTCAACACAAAACTTTTTTTTAAAGTCAGTGCTATGAATTATTTACTGTTCTTTCAAAGCTCAGTGTCAACACATCAATTCACTCTCATTCTACTCCTCCCTTACAACCCCAACTAGAATCACTCTAATATGCAGGATGGTGACATACATCTGCAGTGTAGTGAGCAATGTAACAAGGCTAGGCAACCACCCAAATTATTCAATGCTTAGGAGACCTAGGAAAAGCATTTTTATCACAAGCACATTCCCATAAGGTGGACAATTTCAGAGCACCTTGGAAAAGGCAGGGCAGGCCATCATAATATCATTCCTGCCTAGGCATAATTCCTTCCAAAAACCTGCACATGTGATTACTTAAGAGTAGCACCAAATAAGCTCCACGAAGCAAAACATTGATCAAGTACAAATAATCAATAATACTGCACAAACAACCCATACTGGAAAACTATGGTGCTATAACATTGAAAAATTGCACCACTGAAAGCTGTAAGAAACCACATGCTTGAAAAACCATCTCCCCAATATCTATAACCAGGGTATTTTGTCCATTAGAAGTATACAACAGACTGTCAAAATCAGAAGTATTGCCCAGTCACAGAACTGCAGAATCAACTACTCTACAAAAGACCTGTGAGATGATCAAGTCTAACCTATGACCAAACACCACTTCATCAAACAGACCACAGCACGAAGTGCCATGTTCAGTCTTTCCTTAAACACCTCCAGGGACAGTGATTCCCTGGAGTAGCCCACTCCAATACCTAATCACCCCTTCAGTGAAGAAATTCCTTCTACTATCCAACCTGAACCTCCTCTGGTACAGCTTGAGGCTGTCTTCTTGTCCTGTCACAAATCACCTGGAAGTAGAGGTCACCCTTGCTACAACCTCCTTTCAGGCAGTTGTAGGTAACAATAAGGTTTCCCCTGAGCTTCTGTTTCTTCAGGTTAAACAACCCCAGCTCCCTCAGCCACTCCTCATGAGACTTGTGCTGCAGACCCTTCACAGGCTCTGCTGAGGTGTGTCCAGACAAGGGCAATGTCCTTCTTGAACTGAGGGGCTCAGAACTGGACCCAGCACTGAGGTGTGGCCTCAGCAGTGCTGAGTACAGGGGGACAATCCCTGCCCTGCTCCTGCTGGCCTCACTATTGCTGAGACAGGCCAGGATGCCACTGGCCTTCTTGGCCACAGGGGCATGTTCATGTTCAGCATGTTCAGCTGGCTGTCAACCAGGACCCCCAGGGCTTTTCTGCAGGGCAGCTTTCCAGCCACTCAGCCCCCAGCCCGTGGCACTGCCTGGGGCTGTTGTGACCCAAGTGCAGGATCCAGCACTTGGCTTTGTTGAACCTCATACCACTCATCACCCATCTATCCAGCCTGCCCAGATCCAGATCTGCAGGAAGGCATGATTCCAGCAGATGACACTCCAAACCAACTTGATGCCATTACAAAGAGTATACTTGATTCCTTCATCTAGAGCATCAGTAAAGATGTTAAACAGGACTGGGCCCAATACTGAACCCTGGGAACACCACTAGTGACCAGACACTAACTGAATGTGGCTCCATCCACCGCCACAGCTGAGACCCAGCCATCCAGACAGTTTTTAAGCCAGTGACATCAAAATATTTAACAAAAAATACAATTTTTAACCTAATTTTACAAACCCCTTCTTTAGAAATAGCATAAGCCTAATTCAGATAATCACACCATTAGTCTTAAATTCTCAAATTCTAATACAACGATTGTCTACTAGAAAATGCTGAGAACAAAGTGCAAACACCCAGATGCTGGAAAACAATTAAAACATACTCCCAAAAGAACATAAAACACCAAAGTGGTAATGTTATCAGATATATTCATTAAGAGACAAATAACAAAACAGGTGATGATGTTCAAGGATTTATTACTTCTTAATTAAGTCTGACCATGTTGCACAACTTCTGTGAAAAGTCATGAAGACCTCTGTATCACCAGAGTGCCTGAAATGAACTTATTTCTCTTGGCCAATTTCTCTTTTGCAGCAGACACAAAAAAACACCCATGTCCTAAAAAAGCACAGCTAAACCAGCTGTACTTGCAGAACTTGGGCCTACAGCAAACAGTATTTCAACAACTACTTTCACAAACAATACTTGAATTGCGCTATTGTTTCGTAACTTCTGCCTTTTCAGTCCAGATATGGCTGAGGACAATTGTTAAGATTATCCTCTGGATTTATATACACAATCCTTTCTTTAAAAGTGTATTTTCACAGTTTCACTGAAACGTAATTGATGTTTATAGCTTTGTTCCAATGAAAACTACACTAAGTAACCAGCTACCAAGTACCACACTTCAATTAAGCCTCTGGTGCAACAGAGTTAACATTAGACTGATGTCTGTAAAATATGCTGGAACTTTAGCCTTCATTTCCAAAGACTCAATAATCCCTAGCATCTCTCAGCAGTGCACTGCACTAGTTAAAGGTAGCTGAAACAGTTTACAAAATACAGCTTCTCAAACTAATTTAGTAATCAAACCCCCCCAAGTTCAATTAGAAACTTTGGAATAGGACAGAAATCACTAATCTTTTATCCTTTACCTCAAAAACATGGTGAACTTTAATAAACAAAGCTTATCTATTAAAAGACTAATGTGAACCCAAATCACCACAAGAACTTCAAATACAGCAATTCTGTAGGAGGTAGTTTTCCTAGGTCATGAGTGTCCAAATTTCTACGAAGTGTCACATAAAGTACTTCTTTCCTAAAAAGGAGTTATTGGCTTTAAGAAGGTAATCCAGGTGAAATGAATAATATGTGAGATAGTGTGTGTGTTCTCAGATTTCTCTTCAAACTAAGTCAGGGCCTACTCATTGCAGTTCTTACTGTTTTTCAGACTTCTCAGCTATTCACAAAAGACATAAATTTCAGAAGTTCACAAAGCTTCTCAAAAGTATTTTGAATAGATGCAGATATTGTGCATATTTAGCCACATTTCTGTGGGATACATTCATTCTTTTTAAATCCCACACAAGTGTTATTAGCTTTCAACAAAAACATTATGCATCAACTCAAATACAGGCATCTCTACTTGCAGTTCTGTTAAAGAGCTCCAAGGAAAATGTTCATATAAGACTATCACAGTTTTCACTGTACATTAAATAATTCCACAGTCTCCAGTTATATTTAAAATAAGACTGCAGTATGCTAATTTCCTAATTTGATAAAGGAATGCATTTTTGCTTCCCACTGTTTGTTTACTAAATGTTTGCGGTCAGCCTTGGCATTAATGTAACATAACAATACAAGGTCTTGAAAACATTTTTGAAAAGCAATCCAATCTGCGTTCATGTTATTCAATGCTGCATTTTCTAGGACTAAAATTTTGTGTATTAGACATGATCACCCATTTTTAAGCCCTGTGAAGAGTCTCCAAGATGTTGTAAAACAAACAATTCCTGAGTTGATCAAATTACTAACAGAAGGACTGTATTCATATGCAGTGTTTACCACAGATGTCCTAACTAGGTAGGATAACTCAAATGTTCATACAACAAAATCTTTACCATTGCCTGACATACTCTGGCTTATTCTCATTTGAGTTCATAGAAGATTCAGCTTTAAAAGGGACCCACAAGGACCTTCAAGCCCAACTCTTAAGTGTGTGACCTATTCAGAGACTGAATGATGACTAATGACCTTGGCATTATTAGCACCATGCTCTAACCAAGTGAGCTACCAACAGATCATACAGTAAAAATCCACAGCTATTCCACTTGTTCAAAAAAAAACCTGTTGCAATATGTTGTAGGAGAAAATATAGATACCAGTAGAAAAAACAGTTGTGTGCATAGGGCTGACATGTTGAATGAAATGGCACGTTACTATCTCTGTGCAAAACAATTGCTAAAATCCTCTAGCACAAACTTCTTTAGAATGCACATTATATGCTAAATACCATTTGAAATTAATGGACACTCCGCTCACAATCCATGGTTTTTAGTGCTACCAGTACTTGTAGTAAAGTTTCTGGTATTCTCCAGATGGAAGCATATACATTTTAAAGCCAAAAATGCTATTGTCCAGGAGTGTCACCAAACAATACAAGAGTTGTGAAAATCAGACTTCATCTGACTTACCGCCAGTGCTTTAGACAATTTTGTTCTATAGTTATTCAAAACAATCACATCAATTTCCTTAAATGGCACATAGGCAAAACCATCTTTAATAAATACTCTTCGGGCTCTAAATAAATCCACAGCATCGGCAAGTCCAACCTGAGAAGGAAGAAAACTCACATTGTGGAATAGGAAAATAACACAGTAACAGTAATGTTTACAGCCCTAAATTCAAGATGGACCAGTAAAGCTTTAATTTTCTGTCTTTGAACATTGTCTCCAGACAAAATTCAAAGACTGTGAAATTAAATCGTCACTTAGGAATAGCTAATCATTATTTTGGTGGGAAAATATTGCTGGCTTACAGAAGTCATGCAACTAGGCAAAATAAGGTACGTCAAAGTTTGTGTCTACAAGTATTGATCCAATTACATAACTTTGCATCACTTACTGGTTTGATACTTGAAAATGGATTTCTGTTTCAAATGTCTGGGAATATTTGATTCACGTAAGCCACATACAAAAGGTTCTGCAAGCTGATCTGGAACCCAACCAGCTTACTCCAAAGAATCAGTGGGCCACATTACAAATTTTTTCCTCTCCCCTTACTCTCTTGCAAAACAAATTTCTCACTAATACAATCAGACCATACCTAATTTCAGCAATAGATATTTGACAATGTCTCTATCCTGAACAATATGACAGCCAGGTAAATTAAGTCATTTGTCTGGGAAACATTAAAAGTTATTTTTGTGGCAGAAGTAGGGGATGGCATAAAAGGACAGAAGACATTAATAGTAGTTTGAAGCTTCCTTCATTTCCCCAGTCACTCTCTCCACCCTGATACTCACATGAAGTAGAGGAACCCTCATTAGTCTTTAAGATACTCGGATTTACTGTGACTATTAGGTAAATTTAAAATTAGTAACTTTGCATTTAACTGAGAGAGAATGAATACAGATCTGTGGGACTCAGCAATTTTTACTTACCTTATAGAACATTTGTTCTTTTACTTTAGACAGACTGAAGCCAGGAGTTGACACACTCAGCTCATTAGCCAATTCATTTTTCAGGTCTTCACCAATCTAAAATTAAGAATTTGTTTTAAAACTGTTGGAATGCATTAGGATAAGGCTTTTTTAATTTTTATTAGCATGAGCTAAAGTATTTCTTAACCTGTAATATTATCAGTTTAGTTGAAAAAAGAAAGAGCTACATATGCAGTAAGTGACCATTAAAAATTAATTAAGCAGAAACCAGCAAAACACTAGTTGTCAATAGTGTTAAGCAACCTTCCCTCTGAAGCAGAGGGCAGATTTTAAACTACAATAACGTCAAGCACTAACAAGAACTGCAAAACATACTTTTTAGAAGTCAGCTTCTCTAAAATAAAACTCATTACAATCTTTGCTTGTCTCTAGATATGCATTAAAACAAAGCAAGATGAATAAATGGCAATTAGTAAGGACTTACCTTCATCAGATATTAACAAAAAGAACAGTTTCAGCTTATTTTAAATACAGATTTAACAAAACTATATCTAATTATATATATAACTGTACTCAGGAATTTAACTTCCCTTTTTCTAATGAGTGAGAACAATGATATCTTTACTGTCTTCTATGTGTTAATGCTTTTGCAGTTCTTGAAACAAGTAGGTAAAGCAGCAATGCTCTAATTAAACAACATATTTTAAAATCACAATATTACATTTCCTAATAAAAAAATCTTACATAGTGCATATACATAGATACACATCATACAATCATAGAATATACAGAGCTGGAAGGGATCCATCAGGATCATCAAGTTCACTTCCTGGCCCTGCACAGGACACCCCAAGACTGACCCCATGTGCCCAAGAGCATTGTCCAAACACCTCCTGAACTCTGTCAGGTTTGGTGCTGTGACCACTGCCCTGGGAGCTGTTCCAGTGCCCAACAACCCTGGGTGAAGAACCTTTTTCTAATATCCAACCTACACCTCCTGCTACAGCTTCAGGCCATTCCCTTGTGTCCTGTCACTGCTCACCACAGAGAACAGATCAGTGTCTGCCCCTCCTCCTCCCCTCATGAGGAAGTTGCAGATTACAATGAGGTTTCCCCTCATTCTCCTCCAGACTGAACAGACCAAGTGACCCCAGCCACTCCTCTGGAGGCTTCACCTCCAGACCTTTCACCATCCTCCTCACCCTCCTTTGGACACTCTCTAATAACTTTATATCTTTCTTATTTTGTGGCAGCCAAATCCACACACATTTGCATAACATGCTTTTGATGAAGTATAATGGGAGTAGTCTCTGACTGAAAGGATTTTAATGTTAAGGAAGGCAGAGCACCTTCTCAAAACATAGATGGACAGAAGTGTCACCAAAGCATAACACGTTGTGTGACACTGCTCTCCACGAACTGGATGTGTGCTCCAACACCTACAGTGAGCTATACAAGGCTGCAGTCAAGGTAGTTTTTAGAAACTAGTCAGGAACCAAGCCCATGCCATCACATGCAACAGATGTGCAGAGTCCAAATGCAAGATTAAATCACCCAATGTCTTTCCTCTCCATGGCAAGGGATGTGCTTAAGCAGTTTTAATCTCTGAATGGGGCAGAATATCTAGTTTATTGACCAACACTGATACACAGTTAAATGGGCATTTCACCAAAACTTCTTTCCTTCTCAATTGAAAAATCCAAGAAAACACAATTCTCTTGGAAGTCATAGGAAGTACCATTTAATTTCAAACTTGGAGGAGGAGCTTAGTGAAAATTAGTGATTTGATATATGCCTATGAAATAGCCAAGGCAGCAATGTTGAAAAGGGCTATGGCTACCGTGTCTGCATCTTGATGGAATCTGCAGAACTCTCTCAGAAAAACCAGCTTTAAAAAATAATAATAAAGATGCCAGCAGGGCAGAAGAATGTAGCTTTGAATAGAGAGGAAATACACAACAGCATTATATTTCTGAATTTAAAACTGTAAAGCTCAGCAGCCTGTAAAGAAAGCATTATTCTTTAACAAATTAACTGTATCAAAACAATTAAATGTATTTCTGTAAATGAAACAAGAAAATATTTTCTATAAAATACTCTCATTAACAATCTTATTCTTGTTAGACTTTGAAAATTTCCTGCTTTTCATATCAGACAAACTACATACAAATTTCACACAGTGGTACCAAAACTCCAGATGATCTATTTCTTGCCTAAGTAAGTATAAATCTAAGTCACTGAATCAGCTTGCAAGCCTGCTTTTCACCTACCAGAGACCTAAGTTTTTATTTTCATTCCAAAATAGTGGCTTCCATTGTCAAATGTAACCGTTATGCATTCTTAGTAGAAATCCCTTAGGAGAGCCTGTCCACCATGCTATTCCAAATCCTCACTGACTGTAAATACACTGACCAAATAAAAACAGTACAACACGCCGTACAGCAATGGTGGTTACAATTCCATGATTTCTTACTAAAAGCCATCAAATCAAGCTAAGGACAGAGCAGAGCTTTTTCCCAGAGAGTTATTAAAGGAGTCCAGAAACTGTTTTACAGACAGGCCAGCAATATTGAGGGAAGAACAAGAAGAGGGAATGCAAAGATTCCTTCTTTATTTGTTCTTCCAAAACAAATCAGCTTAATTTCATCAACAAAACCGTTTTGTTCCAGTATTATTACACTTTATTTCAAGGGAGATTTATTCCAAACTTCACAAGCTGTCTACATACTTCTTTATTAGTAATTTGACCATATCAATTTTGTACAGATGTAGCGACAACCATTTTAGATTTTCCTGCATTTCATTAGCAAATAATTTAACACTGTTGGGGTAAAAGTGATCCTGGTGAACCCTCACATAAAACAGGTTAATGGGCCATGACTAAAGGTTTAGATAAGACTGTGGACAGTGTGACCAAAAATACATTTTTATCAGAAATTTTATTTTTCAAACTAACACAAATATTATTGCAAACCACTATTTATTATATATAGAAAGCTGTTAAATAATTTACTTCTTACAGGCTCAAGTATCTTATAAGTTAGGCAAACACACAGCAGCCCCACACTTTGCTCCTTGCCTTTTCATCAAATTTACATTGTCTTCATGTTTTCAGCTAATGGAAAGAAAGAGGAAGAAGACACAAGGATAATCCTAGCGCCTCCCTAAAGCTGGAAAATTACTCCAGAATGCATTCAAAAATAACACTAGCTTCCCTAAAGACTGGAACATGAAAAATAACCTTCCATTGGCATTAATGACTTCACCATTTTTACATTAAATTGACTGAAGTTGCAATGCAAAGAAATACACAACTCATAGTCTAAAGTCTTAAGCTTTCAGTTAGGCCTTGCCTGTATCGCTGCATCCAGAGCATCATGAACACGTGTCCCAGTTTTTCTTGGTTCACAGAAGCTAGAAAAGCTTCTTTTTTACTGTTGTTTTTGGGGTTTTTAATCATTTAAGTAAGAGTACTACAGTTTGTATATTTAATAATTTAATCCTAAAATAGCACCTGCAAATACACATTCCAGTAATCATTTAAAAATTAAATACAAATAAATACAGCTTTTAGGATTCCAACTGAAAGTGGCAAGATAAACAGGCTGCTTAACTTCTGAGAGAACTCAGTGATTTTCACCAGATAAAACATTGTTGCTCAAAATATTAAAAAAAAGTAGTCTTCTGAGGGTCTCACCAGGTCATCACCTGACCCTCTACAGGCACTGATTAAACTCACCTCACAGAAAATAATTTACTAGTTTTTCCTTGTTCATTTGTAGCCAGTTTAGTAAGCTGCTTATCATTATGTCAGACTTTGCTTTGCACAAGCAAATAACACCAGGAAAAGGATCTCCCCTTTTCAGTGACACGGGTCATGTAGCATAGCTTGAAACATGTCATTGTAAATTCCTGAGACTTAGGAAAAATAAAGATAGAAAAAGAGAGGAAGGAAAAGAAGCAAGCACTCAGGACAAGTTCCAATATTTCTAGTTTTCTTGCCTTCTACATGCAGTTTATTCATTGACTTTTAATCACAGAACTGTCCTGGAAACACAAAGACACATAAATTTAGATTAAAATATGAATAATTTAATATGTAGGGCTTGGTTAAACAAACACAGTCAGTGAGGTAGTCCAAAAACTTCAAAATAAATTTGATATCACTACTCTGTTTTAATGAAGAGAAAGATGCATGCACACATTATACTGCTATGTGTGCAACTATTTAGTTGTACTGTTTCTCCAAGTAAGGAGTAAGAACTCCATGCACAAAGTCCTTTCCTTTTTCAGGACTGAGCTTCAGGTATTTACGTGCACATGCCACTGGTGTCCTTAGAAAATGAACTTCTAAAATTTGCTTTTAGTCAAGAGAGCAGCTGGTACTCAAGTGGCACAACACCCTTCCCAAAAACAAGCTATGCCAATCTATACTTTGCTGAATTGCAACTCTAAGCATGAAGCAGAATAAATATTAATTTCCTAATCAATCTTCTCCATTGCCACACATCACACTGCAAACTAAGCTAGCGTTAGAATACCAAAGTATTAACCTAGATACCATTAAATTTGAGAATATAAAGTGTAATCAGCAAGTTAATGAATTGCTTGATTAGCAAAGGACACCATTTCCAGCTCTCCTACCAATTAAAAGGATGAAGAGCCTCAAAGAAAACATTCTAGAGGCTTATAAATCTGTCATTCACAAACCTGATGATTATCAATTTCATTTTGGCCAAGCACAAATTAACTAAGAAGAAAATTTTATCTTTGAAAATACTACAAATTTATATCTTAGCTGAAGTTCAGCTTGATGGCATACCTAAAAATATAAAGGGCAGCACTTGGAATTATCTGTTCTTATCCTTCAAGTGAAACATTGTTTGGGCTTTTTTTTTTTTTTTAGAGTTAAGAGTGGGCACAAAAAGAACATTTTATGACCTGCCTCACTATGCAGCTAATTCATGGCTACCATAATCACAGCAAAAAACAGTTATACAGGTTCAGTCTCCTAAATTCCTGACAAACATTTCTCTATATCCATTTAAAGGAAAGCTGAACTAAAGAATGACTACAGAATTACCTAGAAACACTACCACATACAAGTTAGAGACACAAAAGATTGAAGAGCTAACAGAAAAATAAGAGCTTACGATAAATACATCAACAAGTGCTCTTTCATTTACAAATCAGGATAGTAACACCAGAAGCAATTTTAAAGAAACTTGATAAAAAATGTTTCTCAAGATTCAATCACAGGATTAGCCAGGAAAAGTGTTTCAAAGTTAGAAGACCATTTTCTGAAGCTTATCCTAAACAGCTTGTCAAAATCAGCAGTTAGTAAATTCTACTTGCAGAGTAATTATATCCTGCAGAAACCATCCTGTCACCTTTTATGCTGCTGTATTAAGGAACAATATAAACATTTCCAAAGTTACTGCATTCACTGCTATGTAAAAAATAAATTAATTTTTCAAACATTTTGAACTTTAACCACTACAAAAGAAATTAACACCTTGATTATTCAAAAAAAATCTTCTTGCCCAACATATTGGTATCATTTTTAAAAATAAAGTATTGATTTCTCAGATTTTTTCTTTTCTCATTCCCCAAAATAATCTCTAAAATATTTACATAGAAAAGAGGAGACACTTGATGACACCTTTCTGCTTGTCTATACCAAGTTTCTTCCAAGAATCCAAAATTACTAACTCCTAAGAACTGAAAATCTATAAGGATGAGGTTAGGATTCGCTATTTTTTCACCTTTTCTAAGCCTTTAGATAAATGGCAGTCAAGTACGACCTGGTGCTAGAGCACATTATCACACAAGTAGTGTGGTTTCCCCCTTCCCACTTCTACCTTAAGCTGAGGAGCCTGGTGTACATGATCCTATTTTCCACTACATTTTTGGCACAGCTGTCACTTTTACTTTAGAAATCCAGAGTTACAACAGAACATCTGCCTCAGGATTCAGACTGTATTCCAAATGTTGTCTAGCTGCCTTCAACTAGATTAAGAGGAAGAATGTTTTTATTCATCGTATCTTTACTGCAGCCTTTTCTGCAACTTTTATTTCAAAGGAGTTAGAGAATGTACTTCATCCAGAAAGAACATACATAGTAGCGAGTACAGAAGGATTCAGCCTTACAGTGGACTGTAAAGTTCCTATTTAACTCAAATGATGAATTACACAAAGCCATTTAGTAAGAATCATAGTGCCCCAGTGCTCTAAAGGGGCCTAAGTAACTGCGTATTTTGTGGTGTAGTTTGACTTTACTTCCACAAGTCAATTTTAAGCAATAAGGAAGATCTTCTAAGGGTCCATTTAGATTTCTGCAGATAATCAGCATCTGCTTCTAATCAAACTGAGATGATTGCCAAATTAAAATTTTAATTAGCATTTTGCATCATTTCCAAACTGTTGTTCATTAAGTTTATGAAGGTGAAAAAGGACATCCCCAGTAGCTATATATTCTTTAATCACATCTATTACTCAATTCTACAATTTCATAGAATATCACCAACACCCTATGTGCAAATAAATACATGGAACTTGAATTACTGCAGCAAAATGCACCAGTTTTCTCCATAACTAGTAACAAAATAATGCTTACAGCTCAAGGATCCATTAGATAAGAGGAAATAAAGAACCGCCCATACATGCTGTCAGTGCACCAAAAAACCAAGAAAAAAAATCAAGCTTTATTTTAAAGGTTTGTGAGAATATATTAAGCTTACTTTAAGCTTAAATATTTGAATCAAACCTCATCCCATCTACCCATCCCTCACAATGTTAGCTCATTAGAATAGCCAGGCTGTTGGGCAATCAACACAATTACTTTTAGATGAGAATAACTCATCTCAATTGTTAAAGCACTAATAGTACATGTTTCACTGTCTTACTTAACAAACTCTAGCCCTTAAAGAACCACTCTTAACCCTTCCACAGACAATTTTGTTGTCTGTTATAACTCTAAGCATGGAGTTAATGACAGAAACATACTTTTGGCAGTAAGGCACATTTCTCACTTAGGCATGCATCCATTATGCCTTTTGCTGTCAACTGTAAGATAATTATCACTGGTTTTCAAGCAAAGGGAGACATAGAAGATTTAAGTAGTGGAAAAGTAAGATACAATTCAGAACTATTTCCTTAGCTAATGTAAACTCTAGCCTACTTACATAGCTATTGTCTTAGTTTGGCCTAAGTTTCCACACAGTAATATAGACTCCAGATAGTTTCTATTTTCCCCCATCCTGTTTAGGAAAGGAAGAAATATTATTTGATACCCCTGAAATGAAAAGCCATAAATCCTATCAGAAGAACATTCTGCATTAAACACCTGTTCCAAAATGGATAGTTATAGTCACAGCCCCTTAATGGTTAGAAATTATATTGAATATTTTCTCAAATGTATCTGTCCTTAATAGAGACACAAACTAGTCCCCATTCTCATTAATCCACACCCGACTGTAGGATCTTCTGTACCAAATAAAGTCAGTCATAAAGCGTTTTTTCAAGGAGATGAACTACGAATATTTATACAACTGCCCTACTACCAAGATAAATGTTTTTGAAGAAAGCATAATAGTGGTATCAGAAAGTCTCTCATAAGACTACTCAGACCATAAAAATGGAAATTAAAGAAGTTTAATTTCTACTGCTTAAAGCAGCTAAAAAAGCACTTCAACTGCATCGTCAAAGAACTATTGTGGAAAAAAATTCCATCGCTAATGCATTTTGCTCTTTCCATTTTATTTTGTAGTTCTAATTCCTTCCTCTCAAATGCCTGCAGATGCACTGAAGACCTCTAGCTCCCCCAGCTGACTATTCCCATCTGCCATTCCTTCCCCATTACTATGATCCAAAGCATTTCTTAAAATAATGTGCTTTATAACAGCATCTAAAAATTAGGACATCTGATTCTGCAATAACTGGCTGTTACCCAAAAAATAAGGCATCTTAGCTGGAAGTTATTTAAAAGGTCATAATATTTTTTGAATTCCAAGAGGCTATTCAGAAGTAAGAAAGTTCAATTTAAACATGATTTTTTTTTCTGCTCTGTGGAGTGAAAACAGCAACACAGATGTATTCAAGATTATATATGTTACACTTAGAAGTTTATTTCTTTTGCACAATGCAGAAAGATAATAGTGAACAGAAGCATTGCAGGAAATATGAATCCAATTATACAACATTCTTACACCACAGATTAAGACATGATAATGTCTATTAATTTTCATTTCTTCTGGGAGTAACAAAGAGGTACTAACAGTCTGAAGATAACGAAAACAGAATATTCAAAACGATTACCAGAATAACACCAAAAAAATAAATTCAGAATTAAATTCTGCATTCTACTCCACTCCATATTCCAGTATGTAAGTCAAATTCCTGGAAAGGTATAGCAAAAAAGCAAAGCATCCAATAGTACTTAGGAAAAAAACACGAGACAAGCAGCTATCCACCTGTGCCAAAACCCAACTGCGTTAAGCTGATTTCACGGCCTTTATCACAGTGTGCAGACCTCAGGGGCTCAAAAAAAAAAGCAGGTGTCATATTGTGTCAAACACCCTTGAAGTCACCAGAAGACACTTTCACATGCAAATGACCAAATAGTTCCACTGGATCTTCTATAGCCTGTGTTCAAAATCCATTGGAAAAGACATGTGTAGAAAAACTTAACTCAAAATAGAAGGATGTCTTAAGTCAAGTTCCACAACCAAAGTAAAATTCAATACTTCAGTTCCTAACCTGTATACTAAAAAATAAGAAGATCACATACTAAAATGCCATGAGGCTGGGGGCACTGCAAGAGCTCTAGAGAACAGGATCAGAGAAGAAAATCTAATCTAAAATTGAAGGCTGTAAAAATGGCAAAGGACACTCACCGAAATGACAAAACATCACACAAAGAAAGGTTTAAAGAAGAAACAAGAAAGTATAATGACAGATAAAAGGCAAATATGAAGAGAAGGAAAAAACAAACAAGCAGGAAAAAAAGCCCTTTCTTAACTAGTGGATAGAACAAGAAGAAATATGTTAGGTTTGACATTATTTTTAGAAGGTTAAAAGGAAAGTAAAGCAGCAGAATGATGATCACCACTGTGAGACTTGAATATACAGATGCAGGAAACTTTACAGTAAAAGCTGTGACATGTTCATGGAAAAGGGAAATGGAACTACTGTTATCTTCAAAATGCTGTTGAAAGTGTTGAAGAGGAAAAAACAAAACCACCCAAAGAAAAAAAACCCACACACAGCACTTTGAAAGTAACCACAGAACATTTTGTTTACCTGAAGAGAACCTAAGACCATCCCCAGGGAGAAAAAGAGTGACTGGTTAAGGTGAACAGGCTTTTGGCCAAGTTTTTACTAGAACCAAGTGGAATGGACTTAGAAGTTCATTAGATGTTCCACATCAGCACAAGATGTATCACAGACTTACAGCTGCAGATGCTAAAAGGATAAATCTTCCATTTGATGTCTAAGAACAAGTGGTAGGTCTTGGAAATTTAAAATTATGTGAGACAAAGCAGACAAAAGCCCAAAACTCAGACTGAGGGCTTCAAAGGAGATGTTTCTAACCATGTCAAGAACAGCTTTGTAGTTGAAGTCCAAGTATCAGCTACCTGTAAAACCATTTATTTTATATAATTCCTTCATATCTTGAACAACTTACTTTGAGATTAAAGTATTTTCTTCAATGACTAAAATGTTTAAAATATTCACGAATTTCCCTTTAAAAATCTTTAAATCTGTTAGTGCCTTTTACTGCCAGAAACTGTCAGGCATCATTGATGTAATTACTCATTTTTAGTAAGATTTTAATACTTTAATCTCCTAAATTGGTGTAAATCTCAGCTGCACACCGTGTTTGCATATTCTCTTTGATGAGCTCTGTTACCTTAAATGTCAGTATTTCCTCCTCTAGAGTCCTGCTTAAGGATTGCTGATGCTCCCTATGTGACTGACTTTGCATGTAGACTATTTAATATACCTTGAGTGCTGAAAATTACATGCCATACAAAAAAGCTTCCATATTTATCTGGATTATGAGAATACTGTCCCTTAAACACCTTTATCTTTCCTTTTTTTTTAATATTTAAAGTATAGAACAGACTAAAACCATTCTGAAATACCTTCAGAACGATTCCATTATTCTCCTTTTACTGCAATAGAAAACCAATCAATGCATCAGGGGAAAATACTCTTAAAGCACAGATTTATTCTTGCTTTCCTTCTATCCTCATCCTTTCTCAACATTTTATTCAATATCATGCACTCTACCTCTTGCTCATGCTGGCATACATTGGTAGGTATAAACAATAATATTTCAGAGTACTGTAAAATTTTGAGCACCCAAGTTAATGTTCCACTAGGCTGGGAAGCACCAGTCCAGGCATCTTCCACACTTGTCAAAGAGACTGGACAAAGCTGTTCCTAGAGGTGATTAAAATGCAATCTACATGTCAGTAGTTCCAAAAAGTATCTCAAATACAAACTCAAATCAAGCTTCATTTTTTTTTTCCCAAGAAATCCAGGTCCCAGAGGCTTCTTACAGAATACTAAAGATGGACTAACTTAATCCAGTGCCAGTTTTGTAAAAACTTTCCAGGGAAGTACTTGCATAACCTTCAAATTTCCATGATTTATATTAAATTTAGAGAGGCTTATTTTCACAAGCATTGTAAAAATTTTGAATTGCAATAATCCTATGCATGTTCAGACATATTCATCATACTGAAGTCATATGTTTAGCCTGAATATCAGGAAGTTTACAGCCTTACTTTTTCAAGTGAAGAACATCTTTATAATCAGGTAAAACTCCCCAGAGCAGGCATTTGCTAGCTGTAATAAACACTGTGCTACATATTTTGCTCCATCAGCAATACAAAGGTCACCCACTAGATATAAGAAATCATATTAAAAATTAAAACATATTACTTTTCCTTAAATTCCAGTTCTATTTTTAATTACAGAAAGCTCTTGCTCTTTGATTAAATATTTCTTTAACTATGAGATGACAACTACTATCATATCAAACTCTCTACAGCTGCCTATCACATAAAAGCTTTGGAAATTTGGTATTTTTTTCTTCTAGTTGTCAACAATTTTACCCTTTCCAAAATTTGCTAAATAAGATATTTTTATTAAGTATTCAAAGACCTTAAATATGGAAAGATCCTAACAACTTCTTAAGTATTATTCATAAGTGGGATTGAAGATTTCTCAATTCTATAAAGCAATAATTCTCAATCCACAAACCACAAAATCTCAGAAATTAATCTGAGAAATTAGTCTACAAAATATATATGCAAGTACCACTTCCTCATGTATGTAAGCAAGTAAGAAAAGGTGAGAGGTGACAGTTATTGAATTTTCAATTTTAGGTTCACGTTACTGGTGCTGTAAAAGACGACAACTGTGACAAAACAGTACAAGACAGTCCATTTATTCCTCCTCCCCAGAAAAGAGTTGACTCTTTTAATAAATGCTGAGAATAATTTCTTACAGTGGTTCTTAGAATTGTTAACATTGCTAGGCCAGACTACACCAAGGTCAAGCTTTAGCAGCTATGACCTTTCTCAGATTACAGTTCTGAAACCAGAACGGGATCTGGAAAATGCAAGGCACCTCTCTCCCTTCTATAGTTAAAGAAATTTAAGTTTCTTAGTGCATCATAAGCAACTGAAAGATAAGAAATAGAATTTCTATCCATTTACCCATATAGAAGATGGATTGTAACATCAGAACTTACTTCCTTTTTCTGAAAACCATCTTTTTTTCTAACAGGTAGATTGATTTCCATCTTGTTTTATGCATACTAAGGCATGAAAACACTGTAGCTTCTAACAGGGAAGCATAAGGAGAATAGTTCATCCTAATTTCCTTTTCAAAGGAAGTGTCTCCTTTTACATAGAGAACACTGAGTATAATAATACTGCTTTTAGACTGGCCTTACATTTGTAGAGACCTTTACATACTCCATAGCATTTAGACCTGTTTCAAATACATATGGGATTCATAAGTAATATTCAAATGTTTTATACATGACAGTGCAAGGAAGGATTAATTTTGCCTAAATGAGAATTGGAAGCAGGGGGTGAAAGAAGCAGGAAGTAGATTTTCAATGAAATGATACTTTTTTGCCTCAATAGGAGTAAGAAAGTAATACCTCCTTAATCATTTTGACATACTGAAGCACATACATACATACAGTAGCACAGAATCAAGACATACTCCTAGCTATTTCCAGCAGCCTGCAAACATTCATTTATTCTTAC
The DNA here is from genome assembly GCA_003676055.1 of Chloebia gouldiae. Taxonomy (NCBI): domain Eukaryota; kingdom Metazoa; phylum Chordata; class Aves; order Passeriformes; family Passeridae; genus Chloebia; species Chloebia gouldiae. The sequence continues at coordinate 20,955,889 of QUSF01000002.1, read as the reverse complement.
AAACCCAAATGCTGAAACTGTGACAGGAGAATATGAGGCCGGGGAATAAGCAACAAAAATGCAGCTCCACAAACACACCTTTCACTGAAAAGTCTGCTAAACCAGAGAATGACATTTCTAATAGTCTCTCAAAGACACAGAAAAGCCTCTGTTGCTCTTAACACTGCATAAAATCATGTTTTACCAACATGCACTGACACCAGATATTTCAGTCCAGCAACACATAATGTACATCAGCCACATATCTTAGAATACTTAAGTTATTCTAATAAGCAGTATTTTAAGACAAAGACATTCTCTGTGCAGTGATAATTGCATGTTAATTTTTATTCACTCAAGTTTACAGTGAGAGCTACAGGCAAAGCTGGACTTTCTCAACAAAACAATTCATAGCTGCAGTGCAAAATACTATTAAAATCATTAATGAAGACACTGCAATAGACATTTTCCTTTAATCAACTCAGACAAACAAAACAGTATATAACAGCAGAAACTCTTTTGTAATATCCCTAAAACAACAGTTGTTTGTCTAAACAGATTTTGCATTTTCAAGGTTTTTCATCAAAAAGAAATAGAATGAGCTTAAATTAAAAGGGAAGAAGTTTTGAATCTAAGTTATAATGATAAAACGACAAATGTGGAATGAGAACATTTACAGAATTTTGGACAACTGATATTCTGCATTCTCTATATCACATACTTAATGGGCAAAATCAAATTGTCTATTAAAAGAAAATAGGATAATTTACAAGTATGTGCATGTATAAAGTCTAAGTTACAATGAAACATATAATTGTACATAATTTCTTTTAAAGTTATAAACAATAAATAATCCTTATATAAATAATTCTTAACCACAATTTGTCGCTACTGCATTTAACACCAGCCTCAAATTTTGTGTTATTTAAGCTAAATTATGGTCCTGGTTATAAACCTACAGCTTCAGTAGGTGTGTAACTCACATAATATGCAGAAACAAAAAGAGTCAAAATAGTTTTTAGCATGCACAAACATACACATGCCCCCATGGTGACAGTAACACAGAAAGTTACATTTTTGAGGAATTCAAACAGGATTTCCATACTTGGATTATTAAATTTTAACTATGTCCTCAACAGCTATCATAAGCATTCATTGAATGCACTTATTTTTCACTTCCACATAGTTTTCCAGATGTCAGTGCTCACAAAAAGAACAATGCACAAAGTCCCCAGGTCACTGTAGTTTGCTGTGCAGTTAGAAAACTGTAAAGGTTGTAGAGCAACGTTTATGAATAAAAACACATTTTGGCCACAATTATTTTTCAACTGAAGTCAACAATGCGATGAGAACAGACTACACATGTAAGAACATTCTTACATTCATGTAAGAATCACATGCAGCCGTTACTTTTCTTATTACTAAACATTTAGGGTGAATTATCAAACAATTCACCAAGAAAGCAAGATATTATTAACATCAGTGTTATTTGGCCCAGATGGCCAGATAAGATCTTATCTGAAGAACCCAAACAATGCTCTTATCTGAAGAACACAAATTTGGGACCTGATAAGATGCATCCCAGAGTCCTCAGAGACTTGGATGATGTAGTTGCCAAGCCACTCCCTGTGGTATTTGAAATGTCATGGCAGTCAGAAGTCCCAAGTTAATGGAAAAAGGCAAACACTGTACACATCTTTAAAAGCTTAGAGAAAACCCTGTCGACTACCAACCAGTCAGGCTCACCTCTGTGCCTGGAAAGATCATAGAACAGATCCTCCTAGAAGCTGTGCTAAGGCACATGGATAACAGGAAAGTGATTTGGGACAGCCAGCATGGCTTCATCAAGGGCAAATCCTGCCTGACCAAACTAGTAGCCTTCTGTGATGGAGTGACTACATCAGCAGACAAGGGAAGGGCTACAGATTACATTTATCTGCATTTCTGTCAAGCTTTGACACAGACCCCCACAACATCTTTCTATTTTTTAAACATTCTATTTGCTAAAACTATCTTAATGAGAATTTAAAAAAACAACAGACACGTGCAACACAAATACAGAAAGTAACATACTTACAGCTTCAAATGATAAGTTAACGTGTTCCAGGAATTTCTGCATTAAATTTTCAGTTAGTTCATTGAAGCGATATCGGAAGAGATCCATTTCTTGTTGAAGAAACCAACGCCTGAGATCCTCCCTGAAAAAAAAAAAAAACAATAAAAAACCATTTTCTGAATCTACATTATTTCTTTGCTTGAAAACTAGACCGCAAACCTAGTGAACACAACAGTAATGCTGACTTTGGCATGTGAGCCACACACACTGAGAAGCTTGGAAGTGAAGGCAGGAAACATTCAGTAAAGCATACTCAATCAGAAAAGACTTGTGGAGAGACAATACTTTTTATTTGTTTTGGATAAAAAAAGTTGTAGGTAACTTTCTCCCTTGATATTTAAAGGACAGGTTTTTTTCTATAACATGGCACAATATTTCCTCATTCTACAATTAACATCACAATTAATGTAATGAGGCAAATACATTTTGAAGGCTACTTTTAATTCTCAATTTTGGTATATCTCCAGCTGAAAAAATATTCATTTATCTCAGTAAATGTGAGGATTGTGCATTCCATTTTAGGTAACAAACAGCCTGCAAACAGGCAAAATGAAAATATATGGCAATGAAGTTGGGTGAGGAACACAAACAGAACATCTAACTCCTGACAAAATAGAAAAAGGGCTTTAGCAACTGCAGGTGAACAAGAAGAACAAACAACAACACAGAGACAGGAGTCAGAAGACATAAAACAACACTGAAGCCAATCCAAGTACATTAAGTACTCATGGAACTCTTCACATCCTAGTGCTTAGACTCAGGCATCAGCACACAGTACTGAAAGCTACAGCAAGTAGATGTTTGAAAATTTCCTGGATAAAAGGAATTCCTGCTGTCAGAGCAGAGGTAAAATTTATTTCTTCCATCTTAAGACAGTAAAGTGAAAGATATGCCCCTGTGACTTTCAAGGTTCTTCATAGCTGATTTGCTGAAGTGACAAGAGATGCAATAGACAAAAACAAAAACGCACACTCCCATCCACATGCAAATAAAATTATCTTTATATCTTTCATGTGCCATGAAAGCAAATGAAACAAGGTTATTTTATTTTCCGGTCTTGACAGGTCTAAGTGACATTAGAAGAGGTGTGAAAGAAGGGTATGGATGAGACTGTTCTCTTCAGACTGCAAATACTCTGCCATATGGAAATAAGCTTTAAAGTCTTGGATTTCAGAAAGCAGAAGAAGGAAAGTTAAGAGACAATGACTACCTTACAAATTTAACTGAGCAGAATGGTGGAGCTGGTCACTTCAGATCACATGAAAACCAAATCAAAACAATCCAATTTACAAGTGAGGACTGACAGTGACTAGAAAAGAAAAATCGATATAAACTTTTACCCCTGGATGGCAGTGTTGGCCAACTGAAAACCCACTATGGCAGGAAAATGTAAACACAGGTACACACTCAGGAACTGAATTCAGCCTAGCTTGCAGTTATGTCTATTTAAGTGCACTTTTTCAATCACTTCTACGTTAACAACTTTCTTCGGTTAACCTAATGATTTGTGCCAAGGTTATTTTTCTGACCTAGTATGATAAAAACTCGAAGTACTATATGTTCCCTTTGCCTCCCAACTTTATCTTTTGGAAACTTGCCAGTTGTAGACAATTGAAATATTCCCACAGTAGTTGCTTTTCAAGAAAAGAAAACACTGGGTTACAGGCCCACCTCATAGTTCTTAGAATGTTGTTTTCCATGTCATGAGTAAGCACTAAATCCACCTTTTTGAAGTACAAGTAGAAACTGACCAAAAGCTACTTTTTCAAAATGCAGCAAGTACATAAAAATGAGAAGACAAAATGGCATCTGCAAGTTGTCTAAACAGTGTCCCAGAGCTCTATTCAAAACTCCTCCTCTAAAGATGTCTTTCCACCTACATTACAAAGCCAGGTTCTTTCCTAGTGATTCTGTGACCCAAAATAACTTGTATTCATTTCTGCACAGTTTAACAAGCTGTCCATTTCTTCCCTGCCTATAGTCTAATATTTAAGATACTTCCCTGAAACACAGGGTTTCAGCAGTACCTGCAATTTATTTACTAAGCAAGAACTTCAGTCAAATTCTCACCTTTCACAAGAGCAGAATTTTCATGAACTACCCTCAAATATCTCATCTCCTACAAAAAAAGTAATGATCTAAATAATAACAGTGTTTCAAGTAAAGTTTTGGCTTTGGAATTAAGCCAAATTGATTATTCATAGTGCCACTAACAGAAACCACTATGTTTTCAGGGGCCTTTTAGACCCAAGACTACTTGAGGATACTACCTTTTAGGGGGTTTTGGCAAACTTACAACATATGTAAGGAAAGATATTGTCAAAATCGGCAGGACTAGTATGATTAACAGGGTTTCTAAAAACACAACAAACAGGGGCACTAGAGAGAAGACAATATTACACTTATTATTCACAATCTCAAATTATACATATAGACTACAAAGGTATATACAAAGTTGCAATTCTGTTATTCAGTCTACTCCCTTCTTTCAGGATTTCAAGCTACACTACTAGAGTCACTGTAGTGAAGGCTGGTATTGATCTCCACATCCACAAGCTATTCCTCATGGTACATGCATCATGGATCTAGCAGGCTCATTCATCACACACATTGACAAACTGTCTTCAGCACAGCCCAGATGTCTTTTGAAAGGACAACAGGATGGGACGGCAATGATCTGGAAGATTTTAGGGTGTTTAAACATCACCCAGACCTTGCCATGGTGAGATCTCATCCATCTAGAGGCAGGCTTTTGAGACCTTTGCTACTTCCTACTCTGATCAGATGCTCTGCAGCAAGAAGCCAAAGCCATTTCAAAGAAAAGCCCCATCCATTCCAGCTCCATATCCCAGCTTACACCACAATCCCTCCTACTCACCTTCCCTGGTTTTGGTTACAAATGTGTATCTATAGCAGTACTTCAGTCATGTCAGCTATCACAGTATCATAATATGCATTCTATCACAGTCACTTAATTAAAATGAAGTGTATGGTAGCCTTAAGTGCAATTGAGTCAGCAATTCAACACACTTCATATCTGCCAGTTTTAATTAAAAAAAAAGACCACAGTGATAAGAAGAGTTCACACAAAAGTATAACAAAACAACTTGCAGACATGAAGCACTAACAACCTCTAATTTCATCCAAAAACTACAGGAGAAACAAAACAATGTGTTTTACAGGATCAAGATTTTGCTCAAAATTTCATATAACAAAAAAATTGCAGCGCAACCAGCCACAGCAATAAATATGGACAAAAAAGAGAGGCAGTAGATGAAACCTCAAACTCAGATGGTACTTTTAGTCAGTCAGAAACGGTGCTCTCTTTACAGTAATATAAAGCCTACTTAGATAGTCAGGTCTTTGGTCAGTTATCAATAGTTAGCATATACAGAAGTTAAACTATGCTATCAATCACTGCAAATGCCTGACAAACAGTTAATACTGACATGCATTCATTTGGAAAAAAGCAATCAAGAGACTCAAATCAATTGCATGTTTTTAAAAGCCAAAAGTTTGTAAATTTTTTAGTTATCACAAAATCCAGATCTTAATTGATTACATATATCCCTTTTCATCACAGTTAAGATCAGATTCCTTGCAAAAAATTCTCTTTGAGTCTCCCTCTCTCTTTAGTAGCCATGCAACTCTAAAGCTCTGTAATGTCTGTAATAAAGTAGTGCAGTATCTATATACATTTAAAATTAAAAATCAGAGTACAGCACAATCCAGAAAGTACTTACGATTGGCAGTAGGCAAGGCGGAGTATGAAATGAGAGATATGATCTTTTCTTCTTGCCTCATAATCATCCTCAACCAAAGCCTGTAGAACATATTATTTCTGAGAAATAATCTCACTTAGATTAAAAATTCACAATTTACCATTGCTATTTAACAGTGTATTAATAGTCATCTTTTAGACAATAAATGCCAAATTAATTATTGAGGAAGGTGTTTACCCTAAAGAAAGAATTTCAAAGTAAACCCTCCCAAGAAAAACTGCATCTCTGACAAAATCACAGAACTGCAATTTTAGAAATAGTATTTCATCACCTCTACTTTTATTCATTATTCTTGAATGGTATAAAGAAAATAAAGTGCAAGGGAGTTCTATGTCTTGATCTTTACTCACTCTGTAGGGAAACTTCAGTTTCCGGAGCTCAGCCTCCAGTTTAGCTTTGTATATGTCAGAACCTCTTACATAGCTCACACCGAGATTTTCAATTACTTTAAGCACTGTGAAAAAAAAAACGAAAATGTCCATGTTAGAGACAACATGCTGAAATCAAACTAAATGTATGACAGCTTGGGAAAGGCACAAACTGGGGTAAGGCCACAGGAATTGCTTTTAATGGCATGAGGAGCAAAAGGGTGAGAAATATAAAGTGTGGCCCGTGAGTCCTGAACAGGTGGACCAATTCTGGGATCCATACCATCAACAAGGAAAGGGAGACAGCTAATTGTGATGGACCAGTCTCAGAACATGGGTTTCAACTCTAACGAAAACTTGGATCCAGTTTTCAGGACTTCAGGGGAATCCCTGACTGCCAGCCACAATGACCTGAAATGCAATACTGAGACATCAAATATGTCACAACATTTATAGAATGTGAAATGTGCTCATAAAACCCCGCCGTGTAAACCAAAACTACACAATCCCGACAGCTACAATAAAGGCCTATTGTGAAATCTCTCTCAGCTCTCCGAAACGCCCAAAGCAACTCGTTTTTCTTTAACGGGAGCAGGCGAACAGAGCATCCAGGCCTGCCAGAAACACACACAGCCATGACAGGAAGGATTCAAAGCATCGAGGGAGGGAAGGCACGGGAGGGAGACGCTACTCACGCCTCAGGCGATCGACAGCAAAGCTCTCAAACTCCACCAGGGAGATGCTTTCCGTGGGGGGCTCCAGGTAAAACTGCAGGCTGTGAGGGTACTGCTCCCTCCGGTCTCCAGCCAACCGCGCATGCCTCTGCCTCGCTCGACTGGAGAACTCCATCTCCCTCGCCCCAGGGCTGGGGCTGCCGCTGCCTTTGTCTCTGTCCCGTCCCGACCGCCCGGGCGCCGCTGCCGCGGGACCCGACCTGAGCCCGCCCGACCCGCGCCCGGCTTCCCGCGCTGCGCCGGCCCCGCCCACTTCCGCACAGGGCCGCGCCTGCCGGGCGGCCATTGGCTGCTGCAGCGATGTGGGCGGGGCCGCGTTGGCCGCTGCCCACACCCGACATGGCGGCTCCGGCGCGAGTTGGTGCCCGCGCCTGGCGCAGCCGCTTCCGGCTCTGGCACATTCTCCACTGTTCTACGGTTTTATATAATTGTGTCACTTTTACAAGAGAACTGCAGGATTTGCTATTTTTGCCGCTGTGTTGGCAGTTTTGCCGCAGCTGAGGGTATGTTGTTTCATGCCCCTGCCACAAAATGCTACATACCTGTTTTTCCCTAAAAGTTGCTTAATGATCTCGCAAGAAGTTCGGAGCGCAAAAGGGTGGGAAATCATAACTGGCAGACAGTTTGCGCCGGCAAAGTGAGGAAGATCAGCAGTGTAGGAAAACCCGCGTGCCTCCGGAGCAGCGCCCGGAGCGCGGTGCGGAGCCCGGCCGAGGAGGGATAACCCGCTCCCGCTCAGAGCATTGCATCCCGCGCCCGCGCTGCCCCCGCCGCGAACTGCTGTGCTCGTGCCAATTCCCAAACTGGCGCCTCCTCGTTGTCCGGGCCAAGCCACTGCCACGGCAATAGCTGAACGTATTAGCAGGACAGAAAGTCAAGTGTCATTGTCCAAAAGTCCTCTGTAATTTACAGGGGGAAATATACTATTGATATATTTTATGTGTTTATATTTTTGTAATATTTAATATTTAACCGAAAGCAAGTTCTCATCTTTTCATATATATATAAAACTTTAACCTGAAGCAACGTTTTTTTCAAATAGCCACTGCTCATCCCACACAATTTCTTCATCACCTGGCTGCAGCCTGAGTTTCTTAGGAGTAAGGAGTGTATCTGCCAAAATCCTCCTAATATTTGTAGGAAGATGAAGCTTTTGCCTTTGACCAGTGCGTTAATACCCAAGAGATCTTACAGAGACTGGAAATGCACTGTCCAGAGCAGGTCAAGGAGCTCCATCTGTTCCCACATTTGCTTGGAGTGCTGTACCCAGCCCGGCCCAGAGGGGGAGAAGGACGACAATGCTGAGGAGCACAACAGAAACCAGAGATGCTTTCATTTTCATTTCATTCAACTCCCACTCATGTTTTAGGTTTTGGTACATAAGCAGCACCACACTTTTGGAAACTATGTTTTGCAGTTTGCTGTCCATCGCTAATTCTACTGAGCCATGTGCTGCTGATTTTTGACAGGTCAGCAGCTATGTCTACATATGTTGTTTTCTTTTATTTATTTTACTTCTAGGGTTTTTTCCTTTCTTGCTGAATATTAATCCCCAAATTGTCTGCAGTTAAGTGAAGATATACCTTGTTTGTTTAGGTTTTTTTTTCATTTCAGTTAACTAATGACAATAACAGCTTTGCAAAAAGTCATATGTAAGATTACTTCAGCAGAAATTAAGAATCAAAATTGACAGCTATATTACTAGATTTAATTACTATATTACTACACTTAAATAAAACTTAAAACTCAAGACCTTACCCTTTCACAAAAAAAGTTATTTTCTTGGGAAAAGAAAATAGACAAGTGAAAATTTTTCACCTTGGGGTAAACCCCTCCTTTTCCCCCACCTCCCCAAGTTTCAAAGTTTCTTACCTATGCATCTATTGAAACCTACAGATGGTAATATTTTGCACTATATTTTGGTTACTTTTTTCTACATGTATTTTCATGACTCCCACAGTAACATTACTACTGGGGGCTGATTTTTGAAGTAGTTTTTAAGAGAATTATTGATGTTGTAACAATCCACCTCACAAATGTTTTACAACAAACATCCATATGCTCAGCTGTCAAGCTGTCCCACTCATCCCATGCAAATACAGTCCAATTCAGCATACTCCAAACTATTCTGCTACTTAATTAATGCACTGTTGGGAGGACAGGGTTAAAAGCAGAAGAATGGCAATGAGGAGGATGAGGACCTTAGATTCATTCAAGTGACCTTGCAGCTGGGAATGTCAAAGCCTGGAGAATAACACTGAGAGGAGGCCTATATATTATGTCTACTGTTGTTTATACTCTGTTTTGAGAAGCATTTCTGTGTAGAGACAATATAAGTGTTGCGAGAGACTTGGAGGCACTCTCACCAACATGGTTAAGCACCCTGGTTTTGGGAAAGAGAGGGTCAAAGCTCACAGATCATAAAAAAAAGCCCAGAGGAGATCACAGCATGTTGGTAAACTACAAGTGCAGGACCCTTGATAAATTGGTACAAACAGCAGGCCTGCCTTTCTTGGATGGACTGAGCCTAACAGTGCCTGCCTTCCTGCTTGTGTGTCTCTGCCAGGGTGTTGCCTTGGGATCTTCCAGTTAGCAAAGTAATGCAATAAATTTACTCTTTGCATTTTAACTGTGTTTTTGTGCTTGTTCCAGCTGCCTGCCTGTGTCAACACAGTCATGCAAACACACACACAAACACAAAATCCTTATTTGCATTAAATATGAATCATTGCACAGTTGCTACTCCCACTTTTGTTATATTAGCTAGCAGAGTGCCTGATTATAATCTGCCAGAGCCCAGTTGTTCTCTGTTTGCTTAACTACATCTACTAATAAAAGGTAAATATGGTAATGCTGATATGTAGTCTGTCTTTCAAGCCCCATTCATCCCTCATGTCTGGGATGTTTGGATCTCTGTGGGTGGCAGTGATTAGCACAAAATGTCCCTTCCCTGCTTCCAGCTCCCTTTCAGCTCTTATTGTTAATTGAGAATCTTACTGCCTGTATCATCAGCCTGATTGAATTCTCATGCAATTCTGTATTCAAATATATTGTATTAATATCTTGGACTTCTGGGCTTTTCACCTCTTAAAATGTTCTTCTCAAAAAAATTTAAAACTTCTGTTTGTTTGAAATATTTATTTACATATAAATGTCTAACTCCCTTGTGTAACTCTATTCCTTTAATGATCTGACCTTTTCAGAAATCTTTTCTTGTAGTCTATTTGTGTAATTCCTAGCCCAATTCCTATTTCATTTTTTTCTGTTTTGTAGTTCTCCATGTTTTTTATTACTTCTTTAAATGTTTAATGTCCAGGTTATACTGGGACTTTACTTCTGACTCAAATGCACAGATACCTCTGTACTTGCTATAAATAGCAGGGTAAATGTTCTGAGCTGGCCTTTAAATTCCTGCAGGCTCTGAAATGAGTAAAGCATGAATCATGAAGGGAAGAGAGGTTCAAAGGGCTGCTTTAGCTGGAATATGCTCTCAATGTTAATTTATTTAAGTGGAAAGTAACAATGGTCACATCCCCTTGTGACACTCTAAATCTCTCTTGCTCCACTTACACAGGGCTTACAAATCCTAGATTTATTCCCCAAAGTCCCTGTCCAAGACTCTAGTGCAGAGGAAAAGAAAAATCTAGATGTATCTTCACAATTTTCTTAAATTTATCCTGACAGGTAGGTCTATCATTCAGCTCTGCTTCTCACTGCATGCATTTTCTTCATACTGAAGAAGTATGCATTCATTGCATCTTTCTTCAGTTATATGTCGTATTTTTGATCCCTTTGCATAATTTTTCAAGGTACATATAGAGGCAAAATCTGTCCTGTCCCTGCACTAGGCTTTTTCCAAAGGGATGTTATCCTTGTATTTCCCTACAAGATGCTCCATGTACTTGAAATAATTTTGCTTGCCATGCTGGGGCTTAGGGAAGAGGGGGAGCTGGTAATAGTCAATCTGTCTCTGGTAACTTGTGAACATTGAATCAATGTTAGAGAGAAGTTGAAGTATCAAAGACAGATGCACTCAGTATTTGAGAAATGAGAGTAAAAAGACCAGAGAAAAAGATTCAAATTTCTACCATAGAAAAGAAAAGCAGAACTTGGTCTATTCTGTAGGTGGAGCAGCAGCAAGGAGACAACACAAACATCCAGGCTGGTCAGCATAAATGCATCTTGAGCTCAGTCACTGCTCCATCATCTCCACAGACAGGGGAGGGTTTGAACTATCCAGAATTAGGACCAAAAAAAAAAAAAGAATTCATTTCTAGACTTAATTTAATCTGCTGCATAAGGATCTTCTTCTTCCTAGTATGTCTATCTTGGTCATATTTAAATTGTGAGTTTCTGAAACACAGAAATAAGTTTTTCAAAGTCTGACTGTTTGAAGGCATACTGATGGGCTTTTTTCTTGGATTTGTACTACCACTAAACTAATTTACAGTAAGAAAATGCTTTTGTTACACATAACATTTAAGATTTACTTAATTTCCAATACTCTCCTGAGAATAATCAAATTTCTCCTGGTATAACAGAGAAGAAAGAATGCTTTCTTATCAAGTAATCTATAAGTAATTGAAAGATTTCATTAACCCTGAAAGTATTGCTATCCAACATAAGAGCTAGATTAAGCTATATACCTAGAATTTTTAACTTTTTTCTAATCAGATAAGGAATTATTTGTCAGGATTCAGAATAATATAAAAAACCTCCAAAGTTTAAAATATTTTTTCAAGGAAAATCTCTTATTGTCTGAAAACTTTTAAATACTATTCTGTCTCCATTAAAAGAAACGCACTGCAGTTGAAGGATTTTGCTCAGCCTTTTTGGTGTTTGATGAGGAGTATTGTATAATTCAGACTTGGCCAGGAAGACTTCCTGTTTTAAGCCTATGACCTGATGACAAAAAAATGTCCTGTTCAGTCCTGACATATACTGAGTGTTCAAATATTCAGACACTTTGTAAAACAGTCTGCAAAATTCCAACTTAATTGTAAGTAGCGAGCCACATTCCAACTAATAAATGTTCACATTAAACTTACTCTGAGCACTTCTACTATTACAAGTGAAACCCACCAAAATAAACATTGGGGTGGGATTTATTCTGCCTAGTCACTAAACCTGCACCTACCTTTTAAGCTTTTCTTTTAAAGAGTTTTCCTGAGAATATTGGAAAGAGTATCCTGCAGGCTTCCAAAAGGACATCTAGACTGCCTAAACTGAGGTTCCTACATAGCTGATTGTTTTCCCTTTGCCTCAAGTTTGTTTGGCTTTTTCACTTCCTTCGTTTTCTGTGTTTTGGGTTTGTGGTCGTGTTTCAAATATAAGTGATGTTCAGGAGTGGAAGCTTAAGTATTTTTGCAAATTAGGGGAACAAAGTCTTTCTTGCATGTAATATGAGGTCCTCTGCCCCATTAGAAATAGATACCAGCATAAGGAGTTAGAGATAATTTACATTCCCTATGTAAGAAAAATTCCAATTAATTGGAAGTTGCCTAAGCAAGACATAGATGGAGATGATTAACAAACATACCAGCCAACCCTTGAGCACCTTCCTACTGTAAACTAAATATATTACTTGGGCTTAGTTCATAGTATGTTGCCTTTGTGGTACTTTTTTCATGCTCTATAATTTACTTTGTCTGAAACTCTGTGGAACTTGAGCTAAGAAAGTAAAACTGATTAGGAAAACTTCTAAGTAGGGCTGTGTCTCTCCTTGTTAAGTATTGTCTGAAACTGGTTTCACCAGCACTGATTTTACCAGAAGCAGAATATAGCCTCAGAATATAAAACCCCAGCTCCATCCACCAGTTGGAAATCAGTTCTTACTGTAATGCTCCTTAAAATTCAGGGCTTGCTGATAAAACTTGATTTATTTTCAGACTACAGAGCTAGAATAACTATTGGCACCAGTATCTTGGCAATCTCTTCAGCTCTCCTATATGAATATGCAGAAATCTGGTACACGCATTGTTATTTTGAAAACTACGTGGCACATTTACATAACAAATTTTGGAAGCTGACACTCATCCTAATAGCTTTTGAATAACCATAAAAATTGCCTACAATATAGCCACACTAAGTACAAGGGTTTCATATGTTTAAATTTCCAATTAGAAAGCCAAGTTTATCAGGTGCACAGCTATTAACAACATAATGCTTTAAAAAAACAGTGCTATTAGTATATTGAAGACCTAACATTTTTTTAACAAATCTGGTAGCAGTTAAACAGCAAGTGTGGAACACAATATATCTAAATGAATCCAGCTATTATGCTTTATATTTTAGGTGGTATTTATGAGTATAGTAGGAGATAGTATATAGCAGTTAATGTTACAAATGCTTTCAGTAGGGGCTACTTTCTCTTCATACATATTTAATTTTGATGGACCCATAACTTACATGGATACCTGGCTGATATTACACACTTAGGTGCCTGCAGTTTTGCCCTCTCAATGAAGTTAAACAGTTAAATATTGGTAAAAATTATGGTAGCTATGTAATTATATATTTAATGTTGCACTTTCTCATCCAATGCCATCTAATCTCAATACCTTGCAGAAGTGAATAGAATATATTTTCAGGGAACAGACAAGAACATTAATTTACCTACAGGCCTGTGGACTTCTTGGTTTTTGCTTTGTATATCCATGGCAGCCTACGAACTCTACACGGGGCACTGAGAAAGCCCAAGCTGTAGGAGGGTAGTACAGAGTAGGCAGTCTCAAAAAGAGAGACAGCCACAGGTGTCCTCAGAAGTATGCTGGTTACACTGCCATGCTTAGATCCTAAGTCACCTTATCTGCCATTCCAGTTCACTTGGCACAACTCAGCCCACTCTTGACAGTTTCTAGGCCCAAGGAACTCAGGATGCTTATTTCTACTCTGGTCCCATCCATGTGTGTGTGTTTCCCCTTATTTCCTTTCCCTGCTGTCTTCTGCATAGGCAGCACTTGGGTTACTGCCTGCCCACATAGCCCAGTTCCACACGTGTGCAGGCAAAGCTCATGTGCAGGCAGCAGTAGAACACTAGTCAGAGTGGTAACCCCAGCAGCCTGGTGTCCTGGACCACACCACCACAGTTCCCTTCTTGCCTCCCTTATGGCTCCACAGCCAATCCTCTTTCTTCCCACACTTCTTTTTGCCAGCATCAAACTTACTAACATGCTTATTCTGCAGCTCCGGGCACTTGCCTGCAGCAGTTGCAGACAAAGTGATCTAGACCTTGTTCTTCATTGCAGCTCCACCTCAGCCTTGCCATCCAAGGAGTTTACAGTGTCCAGGAAAGAGAAGCACACCTCCCATCTCCCAATATTCTGCCCCTCCAAATGTAGGCATAGACCAAGTAGGCAAACAGCAACACCTTCCCAATGCTGTCTCCTGGAACACGTCAGACAAAGGCCTTTTCTGAACATCCAGTTATGTCATGTGTAAAAGGAAGAGGGAGGGGATAATGATATTTTAGATAATTAAAAATACATTTCCTCTTACAAATTATTGGTACTAGAGGCAAAAGACTAGCTTAATTTCTCATTGCATTTATCCTTCTTCATAATGTTTTACTTCAGTGATTTTTATTGAACATTTTCCTGAGTCTGTTATAAAAAATCTGCATTCCCTCATAAGGTTTCTGTCTCCCTCAGTAAACTAAACCTGGATTCACTAACTTCTTTTTTTAAGGTTGCTATGACAGACTCTTCAAAGTTAAAGGGTAATAGCCTGAATATTGATGACTTTTCACCAGTATCCAAAGAAAATATCAGGAATGTATTCTTCCTGTAATTTTTGATCTTCAAACAAACTGAAAAAAATGCCTGGCTGAGATTTTGCTAGACCAACCAAATTCATATATGAATTTGGTTTGGTAGTTGGGACTCTGTACTAGCCTGTTTGTCAGCCACAGTTTTACTTTGGGATATTATCCTTCCCATGCTGCATAGGACTGAGAAGACAGTTAGTTAGTATCTTTGGATATCTGTAAAAACTACTTCAAAATAAGATGTCTCTGGAAATTCAACAATACAATTTCTCTGTTGTTTTTGTGATTGACAGATCATTTTCCATCAGAAACAACTGTCTATTTTAGATTGTGCTCTACTGATGACAGGTTGACTGTAAGGTACTTACTCATGGTCTACAGAAAGAGACTGACCACACAATTAGAAAAATGTAAGTACTTACTTAATTGTAAGTAGTGAGCCACATTCCAACTAATAAATGTTCACATTAGACTTTTAGAATTAGAAAAAGTAGAATATGCTCTGTGATTTAATTTTAATTAGACTTTATAGCCAGAAGAAAGTATATTTAAACTTCCTGTATACAACAGGTCACACAATTAAAACTGGTCTAAGTTATCTGGTTTAGGAAAGAGTGGATCTTGGCATCTTTCAGTTGAATCCAAATTTTCCTGAGTAAACTTGAAGCAAAAGGGAGATCTGGTTGCGCCAAAACTTAGGAAAGTTCACATGCTGTGGTCACAAGAACATGGAACATATATCTGAAATTTGCATCAAGACATTGCAAACAGTCCTTCAGATCAATAATTATTTAATCACATACAATAGCAAACCAGGGGTTGGTAGAGACCACTGTTCATTTTCTTATATTTACTAAAATATAAGGAGATTATTTCCCCTATTATCTGGCTGTAACATGTTAGAAAGTAAAATTCTATTGTCCTATTGCTTTTAAGCAAGGGTAATCTTTCTTAAGTATAAATTGCTTTCCTCTACTGCTTGCAACAAAAGGCTTATAGTGGACAGGTCCATAAACACAGAGGCAGAATATTTCCACTGTAATCCGTACAAATACTTTCCAAAGTTGTCTGTATGTTTTCCAGTTGTTGTTTTGCTTTTATTTGTGCTAGTTAGTTTCAGATTTCTTGCCTTATTTTCCTCCTTATGAATGTAAACATAGATTTAGTTTTTCTGTCTACATTGACATGATCTCAGTCTAAGAGTACATCATGGGAAGCTGGAAGATTTATCAGCAAAAAAGAGCCTATTGGAAAAAATCTGGGTAGTGGTAACTGGAGAGTGAGTCAGTGTCTGGAGTCCAGCTGTGCTTACTCAAGCCTGACTAGAGCTGAGTTACTCACATTTCTTCAACTATCTGAAACTGACTTAAAAAAAAAAAGAAATAGACTTTATACATACTGGATATATTTTTGGCTGAGAACATTTGTATAAAGGCAGCAAATTATCTTTCTTCTTGTTGTTGTCAGTATTGCAGTGGCATGCAAGAGCAATGCTCTTGGAGAAGCAATTCATTATCTATGCACAAACCAGCATGTCTGAAAGGTGGTGTAGCATCAACAGCTCAAAATGCACCAAAATAGCTTGATATGCAATCAATTCTATGACTAATATTCAAAAAAAAACTGTATCCTGACCCTGGGAGGCAAAGCTTTCCTATTTCTTATTATGCACATTTACAGTGGTTGAAACTTAAGAAGAACAAATCAATTCCTGGTTGGTATTATTTTAATTACTAGCCTGTATTATGAGGCTTGCTTCATCAACATCCCAAACATTGAAATTCTAACCTTTGGACAATCCATAATTTTGAGGAAAATGGCATTTAAATGTCCTTAGAGAATATTGTAAAACTAAACACTAAATTCATAGCAGATTTTATAAAATTAAGGTCTTAAAAATTGTAATTGTTATCTTTTGCCATACTAATAAAGAGTTATTTCTAAGTTCTTCACAGATTAAAGTAAGAATCTCAGTGATATAGGGGATATTTGTTACCTAATTTTGTTGCAAAGACTGAAGGAAAAGACCCAATTGTGAATAATTTACATATTTTAATTTATTTATGCTTTAATAATTTCTGAAAGTTTTCAAACATAATTAAGGATTTTTCGTGTTTTACATACAATTCATGAAAAATGAATATTTAAACAGAAGAAGTAGTACAGACATGCTATTACAATTTTGGGCTACAGACAACACAGAGGCCAGGATGAAAACAATAGTACTACAGGTGCCACAACAAAAGTCAGGATTGAAATTTGTGGGGTGGGGAGAAAACAAAATCTGTCAAACACTAAGAGTCTCATTTAAAACAGAAAAAGCCTTTGACAGTCAGCGGAAAGAAC
Organism: Chloebia gouldiae; assembly: GCA_003676055.1. Lineage (NCBI taxonomy): Eukaryota > Metazoa > Chordata > Aves > Passeriformes > Passeridae > Chloebia > Chloebia gouldiae. Next base: position 20,938,799 of record QUSF01000002.1, on the reverse strand, counting down.
ATTTTCAGGCAACACTCACATTCAGGCTGAAATTTTGCCAGCAGTATGGTATCTAAAACTGTTTCAGCTCATAGTAAAATCTGATGTGTTTGACCAGTTTCTTATCTCAGTTTTTGGCTTATTCCATTCAGTTATAATTGTAGATAGGTAGCCTAAAATTTCAGGAGAGCAGACATAACAAGATATTATGTCTTGTATTTGTTACAGGTATTTATAACACTGTTTATAGGGTTTTAGATTGACTTAGGAATTTAAATAAACTAAAAACAGAGGAGAAAAGATAAGGAGCCATGTTACCCTTTCCTCTCTCTCCCTATTATTCCACACAAATGCTTCAAGACTATTCATTCCAGCTCTGTGTAGCTCTAAAGCCAGCAGTGTCTGCTGGGGTGTAGAGAGCTGGATGTCTAAGTAGCTTTGTTCCAGATGGGAATACAGAGTGACCCATTCAGTCTGCAGGAAGAGGTCACTGGATAAAGAAGATCTCCGTGATGCATCTGAGACCTGGCATAATTCCTGAACCCCCTATATCATTAGAAGTACAGCATTTATTCTATATTTAGAACACATACAATTTTCCTTTTTATGGATCACAATTTTTTTCTTTCCCCTAGCTTGCCTACAGTCCTCTGCTCCATTTCACACACAGCCTCTTCCCCATTTGTGTTTCCTAGTTCCTCCTCTTCTTCCTCACTGCCTGAAGATGACTGTAAATGTGAGCATAGCCTGGACCTGCTAGGTTTAGTGGTGGCTATCAAAAGTTACAGATAATTTCAGCTGTGTTGCCCCTGGGTGAACATACAATTAGGTCTCTCTTCTACTTCAGCATTCAATTTTAGGGCATGTTGAATCTTCACCGTCTCCAAGGTGTTTATCCATCTATATTAATTGAAATTTACCATTACCAGCTGCCAACTCAAACGAAATTCTGCTGCTGCTGTTGTATTCACAACAGCTGGAAAAGGCAGCCAGCAGAGATCAGCTACATAGACAGCATTTGCCACTGAAATAGTGAGTCCCTGTCTCCACCACAAAATGTCTCGTGGAATGGGAACAATGCTGGTAAGCTAATAGTGCCTATCTTACAAATCACAGCACATTGTTTCTGATGAAAAATAACACCTTTTGTCATTATACTTCTTTCTTGGTTCTCTTTTATGTCTTGGAGAAGGTAGTTTGTTGTAAGGTCCTTAAGAATTATGACTATCAGAATTCAGTTCCATATAACTTCTGAATAGGTTGTCCTCCTAATTTCATTAATTTGCCCATCCACAACTTTTTAGCAGTTTCATCCAAGATATCCAGATGTCCCAGATATCTCAGACTAGCACAGATGCTGCTGATCTGAAGGCAGTGCTCAAGGAAATAGTAAAGTACACAGGAATTTTAGTCCTTAGCATTACCTATATGTGTTAGCCTAGAATTTTCCAGATTTCATAGCAAAAGTATTTCCTGATTTTCATTAAGGCATTTCCTTCATTACTATTATATTAATATGAAAATAATAAATATCTTCTGACTATAGTGAGGCAAAAAGAAAAGTGAGAAGTCACATAAAAATAGAGAGGATCAAATGGTTCTGAAACTCTCTAAATGAGAAATAAGGGAGTTCCCTGGATGTAAGCCACAGTTAACTCAATTCAGGCTTCTCAGAAGCAACATTTTTGCATCACTGTGATTATTTACCTTGAAGGCAGCTTAAACTACTTCAAATTCACACGTAAAGGAAAGCATTTAATGACTGAATCCTTTTTCTAAGTAACACAAACCTGTCCTCTTCACAGTTTTCTTTCAAAAAAAATGTTTGAGCTATGTGTTGTTTTAGGAGAGAAATTATTTAGGAGAGAAATTTTGTCTATTTTTCAAATGCAAGAGAGACAAGCTCTAAAGGCAAAGTCAACATAATAAATAGAAAAGATAAAAAATAACTGCTACCAATGATAAGGAGACTGATCATCAGTCAGGAGACAGAGCCTTGGTATGGAAATAAATCTAAAGTAAGCAAGAGGACCACCATGCACTACTCCATAACTAGGGCATTGAATTAAAGTGCCAATATTCTTTCATTGCCACCATCACCAAGGACATCAGTTATGTAAAAATGTGACATAAATATGGGAACAGACAGATATCCTTCTACAAACGAAGAAAAAGGGGATTGTTTTCCATCTGTAATATTGAAAAATGAAATACTGAACAACTTAACTAAAAATATCAGAAGCCATTGATCCAACTTTTATAATCACTTTCTACCCCTGTCTGCTCACTAACATCAAGGCAATGCAGAGCATAGGTGGGCTCTTTTCACACAGATATCTGCATCTGCACAAAGTTCAAGAGCTGCAAATACAGGAGCAGCCCAAGCAGCTACTTACTGTGATCTGGTTTTGACAGTGATTGGTTCCAGATGCTGCAAAGGAGATTTCCACAAAACCCACAAGGTAAGCAGTTATGGAAGAACTGATGTATAAGGACAGATTCTTGCCAAGTTTACTGTTTACCTGGTTTATGCCCTGAAGAGTGGCATCTTATGCCCTTCCCAAATTCACTCTCTTCCATCACCTCAATAATGTAGTTTAGTGAAGCCTGTCTCTTTCTTTCTATACTCTGCTGCATACTTTCCCCATCCCCAGGGCTTTAGCAGTCTCTGCACCAAGGATCCTGTGACACCACAGCTGCATATCCTCTGCTCAGACTGCAGAAAATGAGTTGTGAATAGATACAGAGACAAGGAAAATAAATATTCCAGGTATGGCATGTCAGGATTATTAGCAGCTCAAGGATTCAAGAGGGAAAATACTGGCAAAAGAAGGTATATAACCATAAATTAAAACACAGAGGATAGTTCAGAGGCTATTCATGAGCTTCTTGGTCACGTCACCAGTGCCATGAATGTCAATGGAGCTGATGGTAGGTGGCAGCTCAGCAGCCCTGGGCATGCATTGCAGGGAGCCATGGGACGGCCTTCTCTCCCCATCATGACTGATGGCTGAGCGACAACAACCTTGGGTACCATATCTGGAGCAGTGAGTATATCCTTAACTTCAGAGGTCATTAAATCCAAGCTGACTTTGTGAGGCAACAAGCATTTGCTTAATATCTGTAAGATGGACATGCCATGCTTGTGTAGATCCTGGGCTATGGACAACAGGCCCAAACAATCCAACTCAAAACAGGGACCATAACAACTGATGTGAGCTTATTGCTGAAACCTACTGGACTCTTAACCTCAGTCCTTATTTACTGAACAATCAGATCCATGGATTATGTGTTGTATAAAACACTGGTTATGTCTATGTAAACTGGAAGAAATTGCACCTTTATGGGCCTGTGTTGCAGATACCTGATTGAATCAAATCTTTTTCAACATGCTGTTTTAATCTCTGTAGAGCCAGCCAGTTCCTACCATTCAATTTAGTTATACTGCAGCTATTTGACCCTTCACATTTTCAGCAGATTCACCATGGGTCACCAATTGCAACATGTGTGTACAGTTTATTGAGTAGCTAGCCCACAGCCATGTCTATTTTGTTTTTACAAGCATTTTTGTTCAGTTACACTGAAAAATCAGTCAGCAGGATAATATTTCATGAGGTCATCTTTTGCATTAATGCTTTTTTTTTTTTGCATTAGTAATGAGAATTTCCACAACAGAATATTGTTGCTAAGTACATTCACTGAGCCAATTAACCACCTAAAGGCTAAGTCTAATTTAACCTAATTTACTTGCCTGCCTCATTGTTTACTGCAGAGAGAGCATAGTCTCAAAGAGCAAAAAATCTCCAGTGTAATTTCGAAGATTACACTATCCCAAGATGAATCACTCTGTAGCAGTCCTCCTTCTTTCTGCTGAGTACAGAGGTACTCAAAATGACAGATTTAAATGGGTGACCACCCCTGCTTTTATGCAGTGTAAGTATGAAGTTCTCTGCAGATGGACTACAAAGAAATGGCATTACATAGACACAGCTTGAAATCACAGTTATTTGATGTGAATGAGTGGCTTAGGTCACCTAAAGAATCACTATCAAAGGTATTGGTAAAATCATGTGTAATATAAATTTGCAAAAGCATGACTTAAAACTTGGGGGGAAGTTTCACTTTATTACTTATTGCACGGATGAAGTACACAAAGGCAAATTGTATTAGGATAAATTTGTGTGGAGACAAGGATCACAAAGGGCAAAGGGGTAAGGGAGATCCTCCCACTGAGACACAAGGCTCAGAGTTGACCCCTAACTTTCTAAACTCCTAATAGTGTGGTTGATTCCAAACTTCACCTCAGACTTGGCCAACAGCTTATATCTAAAGGGTTTAACAACCCTTAATAATTGACTAACTTAACAATGAATCATACAAAAGGATTTACAATAATCACAGCAGTAGCTTAACTACACATCAGAGATGGAAACATTCACACTATACTTGCTATAAGGTAATTACATCAATTCACACAACAATTATGTACAAAGGTACCTCAAGTTTGGTGAAATACCTCAATTAATAAAAAGAATTGGAGATGGGTATTACTAGTCCAGGCTTCATCATCAGCTTTCAGTAATGATCCTCCAATTACCTTGAGCTTGGTAAGCTCTGAGAAGCATCCCACTCAGGGGAGATGTTGCAGCCCAGGAAACTCAAAGAGCCTCACTCAGGACTGCAGTTTATAGGGTGACCAAAGTTTTGGCTGTAATCATCTGTGAATCTCCATCCTGGCTGAAAATTATCCAAGCTGGTAATTACTGAACTTTCCTCAGTTACAATAATATTGTTCCACTTGGGCTATGATTTAGAGAAAACAGCATTCCGAGGCTATCTGTTAGAAAACAGAAGTTTCTAAGGTAACAGAAGTTCCTGGGAACAGACAGTGTTTCTGATAGGCGCAAGAGGAGTTTAAGTGCCCAAGAGTCATTAATCAAGAGGGAGGCCTAACAAGAATTTCTAAGGTCTTAGAGCAGCCTGGGGAGGAGGAGGGATGCACCACCACAGCTGAGACATATTCGATCAGATATAGGAAGAAAACTTGAAATTTTCCTCTCCAAACCAAAGCCCAGGTCTTGGTCTTTTTTGTTGCTAGGTGTAAAGTAAAATAAGCACAATTGGTAAGCACAATGAGTCCTTTGCATGGCTGTTCAGGTCAAGGTATTTCAGTTTCTTTTGTGGTTTTTTTTTTTTTTTGAAGGCAAGGGGTTGGAGTGTGAAATTTCAGTAGGAGCCATCATCACCAAACCCCAGATCACAAGTGAGAGAGGCCATAAATATGCTTTTGCAACTGGTCATCACATTCAAAAGGATACACAGAAATTGGAGCATGTAACAACTACAATCAAATATCCAATATCAAAACTATATAATTAAGTGGAGTTTTTTACTTTAATGAAGGGAAGACAAATGGGGGAGAGTGCTGCCTGATGATTTTCAAAAATCATCATGAAAGAAAATCAATGATAACTGCAAAGAAAATTTCAGAAAAACCTTCTCAGTGTGAAGAAATTCCTGGGAGAAATTGCCAAGTTTTCTTTACTGGAGGTTATTAAAACCAAGACAAATGTCTATCAGGAATGACTTAGGCATAGGTGCTCTCTTCTAGGAAGACAGAAATACAACAAGTACATCCTTCATCTGTAATATTTCATTATCTAAATTGTTTTTTGTTTATAAGAAAATTATTTTATTTCAATGTTTCTTATGACAGGAACCACACGAAGTTCAAAAAAGAGAATTGCAAAGTGCTGTACCGAGGGAAGAACAACCCCAGGCACCAGACCTAATTAGCTCACTGGTGAGAGCATTGTGCTGATAACACCAAGGTTGTGGGTTTGCTACCTGTGTGGGCCATTCACTTATGAGTTGGGCTCAATGATCCTGTGGGTCCCTTCCCACTCAAGACATTCTGTGATTCTGTAACAAGAAGCATCTGTACCTGCTGGGACCACCCAGCTGGGAAGCACCTTTGGATAAAATGACCTCAGTGTCCTGGTGGACATGAGGTTCATCATGAGCCAGCATTGTGTCTGTGCCACAAAGATGACTACTGTTATCCTGTGCTAGGATACAGGAATGCTGCTGTAGGTAGGAGCAGAAATCCTTCCCCTCTACTCAGCACTGGTGGGGCCACGTTTGGAGGGATATATGTCAGTGCTGGGTCCCTTCTTAGCTTCCACTAGGAATCAATGAGTTTCATTAGCCTTGTTATGAAGAGGAAAACTTGAAAAGTAATCCTTAAGAAAATCAAGTCTCAGGACATTCTGGGAATGAGAGTGTATGGAATGGAGGGGGGAAATACAAGACTTATTTTATTGCTGGGCTCCTATGGACAGACACGTTTTGTAATGGATGCTGTGTCAGAAGAAAAGGTTTAGTATGACAGGATGGGTCTCAGAATACAACTTGGGCTCAAATAACAGGTTCTTTTCACTTTCTGACAGCAAAATAGGTGTTCCTATGGACTTAGAAACAGTTAGGAAGCACAGCGTATCCCCAAATGAACAGTACTGTTAAGAACAATAGACTTGGAATTTGGATCTGATAATAGCCTCATGTACAAACCTTCACCTTTTCAAAATAAAGAAATCTTATCTCTAATCTAGTAAAATAACCATATGCTTGGTTAAATACAATTTATAACCCAACTGATACCTGAGTAGGATTACTTTTTTCAGATGAAATTAGTTTTAAAATCAGTCACTGGTGAGTTTCTATATATTAGTTACTGCTACCACTGAAGCCATGGTCTGCTTATTTAGCAGGAGTTCATAGATTCACAGTGCAGCTCAGTAGTGAAGCATTAGCTGTATCAATTTCAGCAGATCCACTGTCAGGGAAAGTCAATCACTCTGCTGACAGGAGCTATAGACAACATTCTTGTGCAAGGCAAGCTTCAGTGCTTTGCCTGGTTACTGTGCCTTGCAGGGGACAGCTATGCAGTAATTTCCTCCTACTTTCAGGGACATTTTAGATGACATCAATTTTATCAATGTCTAATTTTCTTTGAAAGTTTAAGTTATATAGCTGAGTCCAACAGGCATTTTGGAAAATACCTGGTGAGCTCTCATGGGATTTACAGTAAAGTGCTGGTTTTGGCTGGGATAGATTTTTTTCAGAGTAGCTAATATGGAGCTGTTTTGGATTTCTGCTGAACTCAGGGTTGATAATAGGGATGTTTTTTGCTGTTGCTGAGCAGCACTTGCAGAGCACGGTGTTTTCTGCTTCTCCTACTGCCCTGCCAGCAAGAGGCTGGAGGTGTGCTAGGAGCTGGGATGGAACACAGCTGGGACAGCTGACCCCAGCTGACCAAAGGGATGGTCCATATCATATGGTGTCATGCTCAGCATACAAAGCTGGGTGCAGAAGGAGGAAGGGGAGACATTCAGGGTCATGGCATCTGTCTTCCCAAGTCACACAAGCTTTCCTGGAGATGACTGAACACCTGCCTGTCCATGGAAAGTGATCAATGTTGTTTTGGTTTGCTTGTGTGTGTGGTTTTGCCTTCCCTGTTAAACCGGATTTATCTCAACTCATGAGTTTTTTCACCTTTGCTCTTCTGATTCTGTCTCCCATCTCACTGGTAGGGTGTGAGTGAGCAGCTGCATGGGGCTGAGTGTGCTGCAAGATTTCTCTTGGACTTCCATCTTTCCTATTTTTAGCCTAATCTTATATATTAAATGATCCAGAGCTACACTGAGCGTAACAGTCCCCAGTTCAGATGGGCAGCAATTATCACAGTGTGATAGTTGGACCAGGCAAGCCCAAATGGCAAGGAAAAAGGTGTACCTAAAACATTTTCTCTTGTATGGGTCTATTTTAATAGCTTTAGGCATTAAACCTAATTGCTATTTTAAACTGTCATGATTTATGCAGGATGAAAAATATCTACCGCCTTCAGAGATCTTTTGTATAAAGGTCAAATTTTTGAGCACTCAACTCTGGACCAGGGAAACCTTGGATTCCAGTCATATGGCAGCTGGACAGAGTCTGAACTCACTACATCTAGCTCCCTTAACATGTTTATGAGAGTTTTTTTTGGATATGCACTACCAAGAAGGGAATAGATCAAAAAATATAATGGTATGTAATAGTATAGACCTTGTATTCTAATTACCTATCAGCTTATATTTTTTTTTCACTCCCAAGGTGATATTTGTCTTTAGAGGACTGTAAAACTATCAAAAAAATGAGGTCTGTAATGCCAAACTCTACCCATCAACCCTACTCTATAGGCTATTAATGGTCCTCAACCCATCCTACATAGCTATAACTCTGCCAGCTTCATAGGCAGCATAGCCAGAGCAAATTAGAAGCCAAGGGGCAGCGATGGGCATGGCACCTTATACAGAATATGGTGATACAAATGATGCCCAAAGTTTTAGCTTTCTTATTTTTAGATTCTGTACTGCCTTGGTGTGTGATTCTGAACTTCATCATAAAGTGTTGTCACTATTGACCTCGTTTCAGAGAGACAAGACCCAGTCTTTCAAGAAGCAAAAAAAGTTGAGACTTTATTTTACACATCCCTTTATACAGAGTTTTATAAACCCTCCCGTGTCTATCCCCTATTGGTCAGTAACAAGCTGTTACCCTGTAGTAATTGGTTAGTCTTGGATAAGGTGTCTACATGCAAGAAAGGGTTGTTTGTGAGATTGTTTTCAACTTTTGCTGAGACAGTTGGAATTCTTGAAACAGGTGCAAAAAACAGTCCTAATCTGTAGAATTCTTTTGCAGGGATTTTTTTTCCGCCATTACAGGCTTCTGTTTTCATAAAGAGCTGTTAGCTTTCTAATGGCTATGTCAGACCAAGTCAGGATTCAGTCTGCAAGGCCTTACACAGGCCTGCTGTTTGCCACCACAAAGTGTTTGCAAGTTCTCTTCACAGGATTGTTAGACAAAACAATCCTTTTCCAACTTGAGAACTAAGGACAGCCATTACAGCCTCAGTCCCAAAAAGCATAAACAATGGCAAATTGAAGAGAGCAAACTGAGAGAATGGGACTTCACTGAGGCTGTAACTGGACAATTAACTCCAATATGTAAAGGGACCAAAACTTCTAAAAGTATGAAGACTCGTGACTGGTTGTCCATGTTGCATCCATCTCGGGTCCGTCTTGGGCAGATTCCCAGCCAAGCTCTTGCACTGCCTAAGGTGTATCCTTTAAAGCCCTTTTAATGAATACCTACTTTATTCCTTTAACTCTGCCCAACCTCTGTTCCAGATCAGCCCCTCTCTAGGCATCACAACCAGAAGGCAAAGGCCAATTAGGTGACAATGAAACAGAAAATGTGCTAAAATCTTACATGTTCAAGGGTGAAAAGGGTGAAGAGTTAAGTTCTCAAGCCACAGCCCACTCTTGTCATCATGCTGTATGAGCTGTCCACCCCCAAGGACGGTAAGACAGGAACAATGAGCACCATGTACCCCAGCAGTCATCATCTGGTAACCTTCCAACCTGACACAAAGCATGAGGCAGCATCTTGGCAGTTCTTTATGCTTACTTGCCCAGCTCTTTGAGTGACAATTTGGAAAACTGAAATCTAGTTAACATTCCTCTTGTGACTGATTTAACTTGTATCTTTTAAACCTCCTGTATATCCTCCCACTATATTGGTAAAAACACAATTCAGATTACTTGAGCAGAGAGAAGCCTTGACCAAATGATGTCTTAATTAATTCATTCCCACAGCAAATTATTTCATTATGAAAATTCATTTATTATTAAACATATACACCAACTTCAATACACATAAATTTCCCTCCAAGCTCATCATGTTGTACGAACACAAACACAAAATTCCAAAGAAGTCTATAGTTACTAGAAGGCATATGTAAAAAATCACAGCATTAAGCAGCTACTGGGATGTACAAATCAACTTCTTTAACCAAATAACTCATAATTGCTACCCTTTCATAAGTGCTTTAAAACAAGCATATAAAATTTTAAGGTATAGTACATCATATGTTGCAAACAGCAGAAATTACTATTTAGGCATGGAAAGACTCATCACTACTCTCATGACTGTATATTTACTACTCTATTACTAAATTATTACTTTTCTATAAATATCTGATTCCTTCACTGGGGGCATGAAAATTTTAGCCATTCTTGATTAAACTGCCAAGTAAAATCTCAGAAAACAAGTTGTTGTGCTATTTTTATAGTACAATTAACAACTTTGCATACTTTTGAATTTTTTCAGTTGTTACAGTCTGCACTTTTTGTCCCAAATAAGTTTGCCTTAATTAATTGAAGGCTTAGTAAATACATACCCCAGCTATCTGGCAAAACATCTGACTAAACTCCATGCAGCCCACATATGTTCTCTAGCTCTTCTCTCTCTACTCTGTTTCCCAAAAAAATCCACACTTCAGTTTTCCAAGCAAAGCATCAACAAGTCCCCCCTGTGGCTTTTGAGTCCCTGCTCTAATAGCTCCAACAAGACAACATAATCCAGCAAGGCCACCTCATCCTCACGCCACAGGAGAGGCTCAGCAGTAAGACTGTATGGGGTGTGCTTTGGTCGGCCACATGGTGTGGGGGAAAATCTGTTTTATTGTAACTTAAAGTTGTTGTTCTCACAGGAATTAACACACTCCCGGTCCAGATTCCAGTGTTCTAATGAATAGTTTTAAAGGAATTTCAGAGAAAATTAGATCTTCACTAGAAAGTGCTGAGGCAGAGTAAAGAAAGGACTTTTATACTGGCAGCCACAAGTGAAGGAGGGAGGGAAGGAGGGAGGGAAAGAAGAAGAAAAGAAAGAAGGAAGGAAGGAGTGAAGAAGCTGTAGCCTTATATAAAAACATCAAGAGTTTATTTTAACATGGTTTTTTACTCAATAAGGTAAAAAATTGGCACTTGTTTGTGCTTAAATCAAATACAAGGTTTTGTTTGCAGCAGATTTATTCAGTTTAATTCTGTGAGAATGCAAGGAAAATTCTACAGATTTCAAAGCAAATTCACCTATTATCCTTGTGATGGTTTTCTTGACAATTATGCCTGAGAGTTTTCTGATTGCTCAAATGCAAAATATCTGTCTTCACTCTTGAACAGCATTTTTTTCTGCCCTCTTCATTTCTACTTTAACAGTTTTACTGCTGTTTGTGTAAAGAGGGCAGTAAGAAAGGTTCCATTTTCATAGAACAGATTCTGTTAGGTTTTGTAAATATACTTACAAAGGTGTCTGGGATAAATGCCCATAACGTGGTGTTCCACATTTAAACTGCTTTCTATCAGCAAGTGCTTGCAAAGACTTACAATGTGGAGAACTAACACTTCCAAAAATAAGGATACAGAGATGTTGGCCACTCAATACAGTAAATGTACACTTTCTATCTAATAGAGTATGTTTACAATAAGGTTGTATCAGTCTTACATAAGACATTAACTTACTTAAAGACTAGTTTGGACATGACTTATTGTACACAAAACTTATTTTTCCACTTTTACTGATGTGACAATTATGGATTATTCTAATGCCTGAAAAACTTCTCAAGTAGTACAAACATGGCAACCAGGCAAATATCCTGCCTAGTTACAGGGATCCACATGCATATGTTCTCTTTTCCTGGTTCTGAAGGTGAACCAGACCAATGAAGTATTTACAATGTAGGCATTAGGTGAGATGAATCCCAGCCACAACCCCAACGTCTCCCATGATGAAAACAGGGAAGTATAATAAGGCACATGTCCAATATATTACTTTGGTATTAGGTAGGTAACAAATTTCTCTTAATGCGAGGGCTCTCCAATTCAAGGCCTTTAGGAACAGAGAAGCCATGGCATCAGACAGACTCTGAGGCTATGAGCATTAAAAAAATGAACATATAAATTTCAAAACAGAAACCATGCATAAAATCTTACTATTCCTTTGGGATGTAACTGCACAATGTTCTAATCCAAAAGGTATTTATTTAGGGACATAACTGAGGCTAGAACCAAGGTGTTGCCTTGGGAAGCACAGGACAGGCATAGAGAGCTCTCTGTTGTGGAAGACAGACTTCATCAACTACACTTGGCAATATCTGAGTGTTACTTGGCCATCTTTGAGTAGGAGGAGGGCCAGGGGTGCTAGGAACAACCACCCCAGCCAGGGAAGTGCTCTGCAGTATGGAAAGGGGATTTAAGGCAGTGGGCTTCTTTCATCAGTTTAACTTAGAAAGCCAACCAGCTAAAATATGAAAACAAGGGGTTAATTAAGAAAGGTTAAATTTTCAGATTTTAAGATAACCACGTCTATCGTTATGCCAAAACTTATCCTGTTTAATATATAGCCTGGGAGCTAGCAGACCACGTAACACAGTGATGGGCATATCTCGGTTAAAAAAAAAAAAAAAAGGGTGCTACACACAGGAAGGCAGCTGCCTTCCGTGGTAGCCTAAGGAAAAGCTGTGACTGATCACACGGGTTTGTTTTCCATGGAGAATGAGGTGAGGAATGCCGACGCATAGGGAGTGGACCAGGGATAAAGGCATCCGTAGGCAAGGAAAAAATCAGCATTGTCTGGATCCTTCCTCAGGAACCCAGACGAAAACACCTCAAAAGCAACTTCTCCCTCGCCTCAAGCCCGACTTGTGCGGACAACGACCGCAGCCCGCGCCCGGGCGCGGCTCCCGGGCACCCTGACAGCGGGGTTCGGGAGCGGC
>QUSF01000002.1:20895072-20911205 GCA_003676055.1 Chloebia gouldiae | reverse complement strand
GTGGGCTGGGTTTGAATTATCATGTACTATACTCCCTAATTATATATTCTTGTTTAATTAGCCAAGATTAATAGTAAACTCCCTGTTTCTTCTCTATTAACATCATTCACCATGGGAAAAATCTGCAAGAGAAAATGTAAAACTCTTTGTATCGTTTTTAAATGAGTTGAATTACAAATGTAAATAATCATAACACATCTAGGTTCTGAAAATTCTGCTTTAGTTGTATATTTTTTTCAGATTCCTAGGTCAGCTTTATATAAGCCAATAGAAATGAGGGTAGCATTAGTTAATTAGAAAAACCTTGTTGCCAAGTTTTATTAATAGACTTATTTTACATTATTACTGATTTTCTAAGGCTTCCTGCAAAATATATATATATTAAATTACTACATCATTTTAACAAGTTCCAAGTTGCATTAATTGAAACCTTTGGCAATATGTATTCACCAGTTTTTTTTTATAAGAGCACTGAGATATTTCTGTGCAAGACTTCAGTACTGCAAACTGCAGGAGCTGGACCAATACTGGAGTGACCTGGATTCTGCCTAGGCACACAGGCTTGCCCAGAATCACTCACCAGGTTGTGCTAAACCTGGTGTGTGAAATGCACTTTTGTCACCATGCAGAATTTTGATATAATGACATTATGATGATGATGATGATTATTATTTTTAAGCATTCTGTGATACACCTTTTTTCTTTTTTAACTTTCCAGTTTTTAAGTATTTGGCCGATAAATATCTTCAAAAGCTCAAGCAACAAACAGCAGAAGATTCAGAAGTAGTACATACAAGCAGTAACAAGATTGGTATGTATACTATAATAAAAAAAAACCTAGAAACAGTATTTTGTGCCATCAAAGCTTATGGTCTCATCTGTTTCCTTATGGAATTAATACAAGGTGAATCAGAGTCAATTATTATCTCCCTATCTCAAGATATCATCTCTCTGTAAAATAACTTTCTGATTCTTTAAAATTACAAGATGGTCAAACTGATGCACAGAAGTTTCTAGCTAAGGCTTGGCAAGTGTCCTTTCACTAAATTCATTCAAACAAGATTGTGCAAGGATTTGAGAAGGATGCTTGTTGGTTTTTTTAATGCAATTAGTGGTATATAGCATTGCTCATCTCAGTGTCGACGTACAAGACTCACTGGGAAAGAATCTGGCATGGTATCAGAAGGTGTTTGTATGTTGCCTTCTGTAAGAAAACACTTAACTTCTGTAGTTCTTCTTTAAAGCACTTCTGAGTCAGGTAATTTATTTTTCTTAAAGCACTCAGTTTTTATTCAGGCCTTTTACTTTATATCAACAAAGTTTCTGAATTTTAAATCAGCATGTTTTTCTTCTATTATGTTACTCAACTATCCACAACTTTGTGCAGTTAGTAAGATACACAGATGAGTGCATATGATGCCCTTCAATTACACAGATACATGCTAGCTTTAAATACTGCCTGACTAGTAATTCCAACTGTTTCTACTTCCAATTTAGCTGCAAAATTGACCCAGAATAGATTTAAAAACTACTGTATACATTTAAGGTGCTCTGCTATGCCTTAGCAGGTGTTGCATCTAAGGTGGTAATGTATTATGCTGCAAGCAGTAAACAAATACAAATACTTCTCTTGTCTGAATTCTGTAGGTGTTTTTAATACAGCTGGCGGAAGTCACTCCAACCAGAATTCTAGCACTCTTAATGGTGGAGATGTCATCAACCTTAAGCCCAACAAACAGAGGACCAAGAAAAACAGAAGTCCTTTTAGCAACTGCAGTATACCTTAGACCACTTTTGGAGGAAATTAAGAAACTCAGAGAATTGGATGAAGTTGTGCAATTGAATACAGAATAAAGCCAGCTGTAGAGGTATTTTTACTGGTGCTTTAGCAAATCTTGTGCCTCCTAGACAGAGGGTGGATTTCAATGAACTTGCTGATGCCGTGGGTTTGTTGTGTGGCTTGAGACACCTGGTGGCAACACACAGAACTGTGGCTGCCTCGTGCACTTTGTACAGATTAGGTGAGCTTTTCCTTTTTCAAGGAGTTACTTACAGAGCTATGAACTAGGTATTACTGAATTGCAAAGCACATTTAATGTAAGGATAACACTTACATATATAGGTACGGACTGTAACTCTATGGCCCAAGGTAATGTAGCAACCTTGCCATTAAATTTCAAAGAAAATATTAGAATTGGTTAGTCAGGACACTATCACAATAAATGAAGAGCAACAAAACACTACTTTGTTTTATGCCTGACCATATTAATGTTCTGCCAGGATTCTGGCAGTCCTGTGGGTGCAAGACCCTTGCATTATATATATGTGTGCTAAGGTATATGTGTAAACATTTGGGATGAGTATCTAGGCTTGGTTCCAATGTGTACACTACTTGGATATCAGCTAATGATCGTCAAATGGCATCTTCCAATTGTCCTTTAAAAATGTTGCATTTCAGAAGAGGCTTTTCAAGCTGCCACTGTGTATGTTTAATTTGCTATATTTCGGGCCTAAAAGCTTAGATTTAAAAATGTGTGGTGCCAAAAATGCTCCTTTTTACCTAATGCTATGCTGCAGATGTTTTGTAAGTTTGTTTTTCTCAGTCTTAACAGGTTGAACAAATAACACTAATAGCTGTTCAAAAGGAATGTATAATCATATTCTTGTTCAAATTTGATTGTTATATCTTACTTGTTGTTGTCATCTTATGAAAAAGGAATTTTCAAAGTGTTGTTAGAAAGTATCGTATTTGAAATTTTTTCATAGATACCATAAACTAAGTTACAGGGATTCAAAAAATTGCAGCTGATTTTATTAGGGAGACGTTCTTAAATGTTGTCTCAGATTTAAAATTAAGGAAGTCCAATTCTGCAAGATGAGAGACATGGCAAAAAATTTTCAAAGTGCTTCAGTAATTTTACAGAACTGATTTAGATGTTTAGGAGCCCAAATCTAACTTCAAGGTTATTTGGGCTAAGGCTTCTAAATCACTAAGGTGCTTTTAAAAATGAGATACCTTTTATTTGGCAAAAATGAACACTTTACAATCCTCTTCAAGAGCATGCATGCCTTATAAAAATTTTCCATTTTGTTTACATGTTTTTGTATGGTATGATATAATTTTAACTTTCTAAGATTTCTACAAGTCTGCCAGTGACAAATGCAAAATATGCTGCTTAAAAAAAATCTGAGTTTTAATGTTTTATAAATGGTGTATAAGAATGAAAATTGGATGAGTGATCCTGTATATTTCTGAAGGAAGGACTTTTCACTATGTGAATTCATGTAGAAAGCTTGACTGACTTTGTTTCTAAGTCAATGAGTATGAAAACTGAAATGTATTCTTATTCCCACTGTCTGCAGGGAGAGAAGTGAGTGGTAAGTTATGCACAAACACTAAAGATCTCTGAACTCTGTATTTTATGTTTACTGTATGAGGCTTTCTACTGAGTACTGCAGTTTCTTTGACAAACTGTTAGAGCTGTCCTGTTGCTGGCAAGGAGGGCACTCCATCCCCTTTGCTCCTGCAACAAAACCGTGTGTTCTTCACCATAATGTTTCCTGTATTTTCTCTTGGATAAAGGCCTCTTATTTTTTAATAAGTGCATTCAATCACTGTATGTATAAATGGAGTCAAGTCCTCTCTGTCTTAGCAGTTTAAGAAGTAAGGTACTTGGGATAAGATGGTTGAACATCATGGGGCCACCTCACAACTTAGGGGAGACTGTATGCATGAAGAATTTTGACAGCTGGTTTTAATATGGCAAATTTACATTTCACTGTCTGTCTACAAGTTTCATGGGGTTTTATTCATTTTTCATGAAAAACAAACAAAACAACAAAGTGTTTGAAACGTCCTTTTTTGCCTTGTTTGACTTTGTACAGCATACTGAAAAGTAAATACACATAATGACAATTTTTCAAATATTATGATATACTGTAACACACGGTACAATTGATATTGCCTGTTTGTATTTACAGTATGTCACTAAACTACTGCTTTTAATGACTCAGAAGTTGTTTCATAGGTGGAGATTTGACAGACTTTATAAATTTAAGATATGTTGAAACGTAGTGCATATAGTTTAATGCAGGAATAGTTACTTGCAGCATTGGGTAACAGTAAGTTTTCATTTTACTCCCCCCCTAAATCTAAAGTGGATCTTTTTTTTTGTTGAGACCTTGCAGTGCTTGTTCTCTAAAATGACTGTGACAGAAACTGCTCAAATTAGCATCTTTCTGGGAAGTGCCCTGCATGTATGCTGCTTGAAAATTTTGATTCTTTATTCTGCTCGGGTTAGTGTGTAGATGTAAACCAGATGACTTGCATATTTATTGCAGGAACCCTGAGGTATTCACATCACTCTTCAGTGGCACTAACATTTGCCTTTGGAAGAAGACACATGCCTAAATGTTTTAGCACTTGTGTTCTCCCTCATGAATAATTTTTATTACAAACATTGCTTCATTCTCCACTCAAAGTGTACCCATTAAAATATCATATGTTATAGTTAGCAAAACCTACAGGTGCACGGCTGGTAATAAAAATGCTCTTCTCTTTGCATCCCTGGGACTGCATGGTGGGTGTGGATGTAGCTCTGTTACGTCCATGGTACTCTGGATTAAGAGCAAGAGAGTCTTGTGCCACAAGACACAAAATTCATCGCACTCCTGTATATTCTTTTTATATCTTGAATAGCTCATTGGCTATATTATCTGAATCTTGCCACAATTTTTTGCCCTTGGCTGATAAAGCTACCACTAGCAGGAAACTTCAGTGATTGTTAATGTCTTAGTGAATTAGGGATTCACTAAAGAGTACGACACTACAGCTTTGTCACTTCTCTCTTGTATCCATTCAGTGAATGGGTGTTCTCCCAGTACGTGGGGCATTGTTAGATGCAGAGCAGTAATGCTAGGGATGTATTTCCAACTGGAAATAGCAAATCTCAAAGTTGTATGACTTAATCACACGATTTTTTGTGCTTGTGTGTGTGTGTGTGATTAATTAGAAAAAAAACCTTAAATATTCCACTTAAGACAATTTTGAAACTTTCTTATTTTCAGTGTTTCTGAAGGCAACACTTTGGTAGTCAAAATGCCTGAATTACCACACTGTCAGTCTGATTTCCTGTTTAATTTTTATGCTTCACTAAAATATACCTTGTTATTTTCTTCATTATTGGGCTGCAGCACATCTGACATGAAGTTTTTGTTTGCATTATTTCTGTAGAGGTGGGATAATCTAAAGAGCATTGAGCAGCTGAACATGCAGCACTCTGGGGGGCTATGTGGGGTACATGCACAAGACTGAGCAAGCCTGCCCTTGAAGCTTCATGCACCCTTCAGGCTGAGAGCTCCAGGTGTTAACAGGTGAATGATCTGCCCTTCTCTGTGGGAGTTCATCATGCAGCAAGCCAACACACATGCTGCTGCATCCCAGTGACACTACCTGAGCCCCTGCTGCTTTTCTTAGTGTAGTCGTAGACCTTCAGTTGAAGTTTCAGTACCTGAACATTAATTGTACTGAAATTAGAGTGCAAGGATGGTCCAGCAAGCTCGAATTCATCGAAACTACCTTGCCATCTTTTTGTAGGAAGCAAAAGTTGTGCAGATTTTCTTTCTAATGCACAAATAGTACTGAGAGAATAAAATAATTCTCTGTTAAATATGGCATCCAAGCATATAATCAAAATTATAGAATGAAAAACACAGCAATGCTTAAAATGAAAGGTGCTATAATGGACTAAGAGAAACCTGCTAATGTTCTGTGTTGAAGTGTTCTATATGAGTTATCTTGACACCAGGTGAGTCCTAGTACTGAACTGGGCTCATTCTCAGGTTTCTTGTAGAAGGGTAATGCTGATAAATAGTTTGTCAGTTCTGCAAAACTCACTAAAGTTGATAAGAAAAATTTAAAATTACTGTGGACCAGGAGAAACACCACTCTCATTGTGAGGATTAAGATGCATTGTCACTAATGGCTTAAATATAACTGGCTAGAAGAGGAAATGTATATTACTGGTTTTATCACCTCATGATCTCAAGTAAATGTAACAGATTTGTAAAACAAAAGTCAACATACCATAAATCTTCAATCAGAAGAATCAGTGTTTAAAACTGAGTATCTTGTGTATGCTGTTCTGTAAAATCACTACAAATTAATTCTGCTGTTCTCTTGTAAGTGACACTAGTTGCATCACGCAACTTAAAATGTTTGTTTGCTTATTGTTGGGTCTGATATAAGTCACTACTTTTGTGGTTAAATTGTCATTATATTAAATTTCAAAAATTGCTGTAACTACAAGCTGTTCAACCTCAGTCTGGTTGAGAAATGTGTGCTTGATTCTTGGGTGTGTGTTGCCAACAGCTGGGATCCAGGGCAGCACATGAGAGCACTGAAAGATGAACAAGTGTGGATGCCCTAGACAAATAGAAATAGTGCTTCTTAGCTCTTGCCTCTGATTTCTTTACCATGTGGTTGAAATACAAAATAGGGATTCTTTTCTGGTTATTTTTCTTTTTATGATTCGTCTGACCAATACAGTGACAAGGTTTAAGATTGTAGACATTGGAAGTGGCATTAAAGTATTATTAATATATCAAAGATGCCTGGTACATTTTCTGAAAATAAACAGGTAAATAGTCACCAGTGATTGTTAGTTGGGGGTTTTGCATTGTTTTGGTATTTTTTCTTTTTTTAGTACAACACAAATCAGCATTTGTGTCTGCCTCTTTACACAGGTATCTGAAGAATATCAGAAGTAACATGCTCCTGCTTCCTCTTGCATGCATGTTTTGAACACAGAAAATCAATGTGTTTGCTTAACACCCTGCTAAGGATTAATTGGCAGGGTTTTAGGCTCATTCCAGAGGCATTAGACTAGATGACCTTCATCAGTCCCTTCTAACCCACCTCTTCTGCAATTCTGTGATAGCACAAGTGCTATAAAAAATAAAAATGTTTCTAAGTATCAGTACAAAGAGGATGTAATAAAGAAAACAAAAATATTTTGCCTGAATAACCTTATAATGGCCTTAAAAACCCAAATATTGAAGGAATATTCTAAGCAACAAGAAGCTATCTTCAACTTAAGTGTTGCACAGCATGAGTTCTGAAAACAGCCCAGGCTGCATATTACTGTAAAGGGTTTTAATACTGTTGAACAGCTTGAAGATTTTTTAAAGTGGAATTATAGAATTAATGTCACCAACTCTTAGAAACTTCTCACAATCTCAAAGCTGAAACTTGAACTGCATTTGAAGCACCCACCTGAAGTGCCATTTCTGCAAATTAAATGCAGTGACGGTGACCTCATAGCAGCTGAAGTTTCCAAGAAGGACAGCTCTTTAGTTTTCCTGCAAGCCCCTGAGGCCATTCAAGGCATTTAAAACCACAGAGCTCCTGGCTGTTGGCTGTGCAGGAGCCTGGTGTGGAGGGTCTCACTGTGGGCTGGTGCCCTCAGCGCATCCAGGTGTGACACTCCAGCTGTAACACCCTAGGCACTGCCACCAAGGCAGCTGTGGTAGGTGGCATCACTCAGACCCTTTGGGCTCCCTTCAGCTGAGCTTTAACCTGAGGCAAATTCAGCAGGCTGGTGGCTGAGCCGGAGAGCATCCTGCTCCCCTCAGGGCACAGCCACCCTTGGGTGAAGTACTGAAAGACTGGCCAGGCTCCAGGGCGTGACAAAATTTCAAGCACACCCTAAAATCTGCAACTTTTGACCCACAGCCACAGAGCTCAGTGATGATGTGCAGCAGTTACTGTGAGTGAGAGAGTGGAAGACAAAAAACAAACCAAAAACCACTCACACAAAGAGGTGAGTCATGCTGGATGTACAAAGTACCATCCTACACATGACACAAATACAGTGTTTGCCTGGTGAGAAGTCAAAATGTTTTGCTCTGTGGTTTCATAGATCATGAAAAAGTGGAGCAGTAGCTGATGTACAATTCCCCTTTCTATTATCTCAAAAAAAAACACACAGCAGTCTCAACTGAACTTGTGGGAGCAGAATGGTTCACCAGGCATAGGGATCTTGAGAGGTAATTTCTAGCCTAGCTAGTGATCCCTGGGATACATGTGTTGCTTTTCACTTAAGTTACAAACTGTCTATCTCTAGCAAAGTACTGTGATCAGTTTATTCAAAATATTCAAAAAGTGCAAAATTATAAATGGTAATGAGCAGAACACTGTGTTGTTTATGAAAATACCATAAACAGTTTATTAATTATTTTGATTTATTGCCATAATTTGTCTTTTGTCCCCAAAAGTCTGGTTCACACACTACGTATACAGGAGAGAAAAGCTGAAATCTCATGATAGGACAAAACAACTTTAGTTTAAAAAACCCAGAAGAATGGAGGAAAGGCTAGATTTTCAGTTTCTGTCAGTTCAGCAGAAGCACAATTACAATTTGCAATAGAGCAGTATCGACTCTACAGAAGAACTGATAGCATTCCTTACTGCCAAAAGAAAATGCCAATGCTACCAAAACCCATTAAATGCCTGCACCTTGCAATCAAAGATACTTTGGTGCATGTGGATGTGTATATACCTGTGTGCTCGTACAGAGAATTCTTTTCTTGGCTACTGTGTGCTTTTTATGGGCACTTGCTCATCCTGTGGTTTGCCAGAAGTAGCCAGGAGGATACGTTAATCCTGCTTGCTGTTGCAAGACTGCCGAACAGATGATTTCTGATGCTCCAGCAATGTGATGGACTTTTCAGAATTTTCCAAGTTTCTGAGCAGAGTCTCTAGGCGCCTTTTGATTTTCTTCTGATCCTCAATGGCACATCCGATGACCACAGACTGAAATTTCTGATCGATGGGTCCTGCTGGCACATCGGACGTGCACGCACCGTAAAGTGACATTAAACGCATCTTGGCGTCTTCCAAATCATCGAGGAGTTTATTGACGATCTCGTCGATCATCTTGGTGGCGTGCAGAAGGGATTCCTGCTGCTGCGCGTTGCGGATGGTTTCCACGGAAACCTCCACGGTGAGGGTTCGGCCCATCAGGCGATTAGCAGTCAAATTAAGTTCTTCTCTCTCACCTCAATTCAAAACAAGAAAATATTCTTGGTTGCAGGCAAATACTTTCCTGTGCAAGTAGCATCATCAAGACACTCAAACTGCTATAACTTAGCAATAAACAACGTTTTTTTAAGAAAGTGACAATCAACAAGATTTCCAGAAGGCAGAAATGAGCTTTTTACGTTGGCCCAAATCATACTTGTTTCATAGAGTATGATTTGAAATGAGGCATTAAACTCTACTAAAATGGTAAGCTATATTTTTCCACTGCTGACACAATGCTTGCTGTGTCACTTCAAAGCAAAACACACAATATTATGAGGAAACACTCAGTAACAGAACTGGGTCATTAAGGACTTCTGTGCCATTCTGAGGGAGAGATTTAGACAATACCCCAGAAGGCCATAAAGAGAGAACTAGATTTTAATAAGAGACCATGAAAAAACTGGTTTTCTGAAAGCATAGCTGCTTTTCAAAAGTATGAAACATAGACTCTTCAAGAGCCAATAAACTAGCAATTTAAAGCACCTAATAATCAGGTTTAGGGAATATATTTAAAGACATGAATCACACAACTATGACAATGATCTTAATCATCAGGTTCTCGCAGGCTGTGCACTTTGTAGCACTCATGCCTGTCCAGTAGTCAAAATCACTTTCAACTCTGTTATCATCATCATCAATGTCTCTCCCCCAGGACAGCAATGTTAATCTTGATTTTGAAAATGTATCCATGAACTAAGTGTAGGCTTTCACATACACAGTAGTGACATTCATGATAGTCCATCCACCTAAACAGCATGGATCTAGTCAAGAAAAGGAGATCTCAGGATAATGAGTGACATTTCAACAACCTCAGCTGGCTCCAATGCTGCACCTTTACCAGCAGCAGAGAGCTCACAAAGAGCTGCTCCCTAAAAGGTGGGCTGATTAGACTTTGGGTCAGTTGGAGGGTACAGGAAAAGTGGCTTCTCACCTTCACTGATATGCCTCATATCCTGGCTGTTCTGTATGTTGTGGATCATTTCAAGCAGAATTTCTTTCTCTTGCTCCATAGCAGATGCTGCATCACGGAAAGCCTCTACCCTGTACATGGTTGAACCAAACAAAATGTTTAAATAACAAAATAGCTGTTCACCTATATAGCTGCAAAGAACTCTTATTTTAAACTTCGGCTTAGAGTAAGTACAGTCAGTTCTTAGTTATCCATGAGACAGACTCTGACTTCATTACCTTCCCTATCTTAACTTCACTTTTCAAGACTCAGTATAATTAAACAAACAAATGGAGGAATGGAGGAGCAAACAGAGATATCAGCAATTCAATCAGACTTAAATCTTTAATTTTACTGACAGTGCTGTTCTATCCTACTCTGTGGTTATCTGGATGTGGAGAGCCTGATGGTACCACAGCCCAATAGCAGAAGTCCTGTAGCCAACTGGCAATTATTGTCAGCTGCCTAACTAGGAGAGAAAGGGACTGAGTCCCCCTCAGGGAACTTGGCAGTGAGGGTGGCAGCTGCAGAGATGGAGGCAGCAGGGCGCCCTGGCTCCCTGTGTGATCACCAGGCCAGCAAAATCCATAGAATCCACCTGCAAAGCAACAAACACTCCAGAAAACTGCAACGTGCCAAACCACCCCTTTCACAAAGGAGAAAACCCTGTGAATGGGACAAAGCTCACATACTTTTATTAACAAGACAAGGGTTTCCCTGACACAAGTGGTGTGCCTTGGTCACTGGGAGAAGATGCTGGACTGCCTGCTCCCATTCTCATTGATGCTTTCCATGGAATGATGCTCACTGTGACTCATACAGGGAGGAAGCTTCTGTGGGAGCAGCTCCTATTTCTGGGAAGGAAGCATGACACCGAGTCCCTCCTGAAACCAGACCCCTACTCCAGTCCCATTACTCTGCTGAAACTCACATGTAATGCAGTGAGGACAAGGGGAAAGCCCATCAAAGACTGCTGTCCCTGTAACTACTGGGTCTTGGTAAGGTGTGTGGTTCTGTGCCCACAGCCTGCCCTCCTTGTGGCATAAAATACAGACTCAGCTCACCATAAGCAATGTGAAAATGCTGCATGAGAAATCTGAGTCCAGTTTCTTAATTCATGTCTTATTCCCCACCACAGTTCTAAAGAGGGGGCTTTTGCATTCAGCTGAATAATGGAAAAGAACACTGGAGAACTCTAATGCAACACTTGACCTGATACAAAAAGGGAAATGTCCCACTCCCTTGGCTTTTCTCTGAGACTTGAGGATCTTGCAGAAGAGTTTCCAAGCTGGAACTGGCTACAAGAGTTGTACCAAAACCATCAACTCTGCATTCACAGGCCACACAGAAAAGCAAGAGTATCATGTGAACCTGGCTGATGGTTTGAGATGCTTGCAATGCACAGCTTGGGAGGTCTAGCTGCATCACAAGAATCCATCCATCTCTCCTGAAATGTTTATGAAGCCTGGCCAGAAAAGGGGAAACGAACCAAAACATGGTTAAATCTCTTAGGTGCTCTACACTCTTCAACATTTCTGGGCGCTGCCCTGAGACTGCAGTGGCTCGTTGCTGTCTCTGCAGCTGAGGGTGCGTCTCCTGGGACAGGAGCTGCTGCTCCCTCATAGGCTGGCTGAAGGCAGGGAACTTCAGGGAAACAGCAGTAAGAGAAAAGAGGGTGAAAGCAGAGGAACAGGAGCATTTGAGGATATAGTCACTCTTCACATGCAGCCTGCTCACTAAATGATTCTGTTTTACAAAATATTTAGCCTAATTTAATCACTGAAAGCACAGGCTTCAGGTCTTGCCTTTAATGTTTTTTCTGAGGATGAGTGGGAAAATTTAATGCAATGCAAATCCAAGAGCAAATACTTTTAATTATTATTTTGGACTGGTTAGTAAGAGCAATGAGGCAGGTGGAGTCATTTCATACTTCAGATGTCTCTATAATTTAGAAAGTCTAGTAATATTTTCAAAATACCTTGCCATGCCTTTTTATAAAAACCAGTCACTGGAAAGTTGTAAATTAAAATTCTGAAGTGCAGACTTTCAATTTTGATAGTGTTTTAAAATCAGATTTTGTATATCATTGTACTGACATAAAAACTGAAGTTCTGCCTTCAGTAGATAAATCAGTCCATGATTTCCACCAGCTTTGCTGGGTCCTAAGAAGAATGTGGAAAAGCTGCATTGCAGAGATGTATCCTGAATTGGTACAATTCTAAAGAGATGCTTAAAATATCACTGCTTCCAAAGGCCAGCTTGGTATGTGAGGTAGGACCTAAAAGCCAAACTATCAAAAGTAATGTGTACTGCAAAAAAAGGAAAACACAATTCACCAACTAGAGCTTTGATTGACATTTATTTACTAAAGGTAATATAACCAAATCTTAAGAACTATTTTATTTGCAAAAATTGCTTCTTTAGAATTTTTTTTACCATTTCCTAAACTGCAATATAGTGTGCCACACAACAATGGGACAGGGTCATTTCAGAACAGTGCTCTAGTTGGGGAAAAAAAAAAAAAAACAAAAAAAAAAACAAAAAAAAAAATGGAAACCAGTGGCACCAACTTCAGGAAAATAATGTGTCAGGATCACACTATGCAGTCAGTTCTCATAACTTCTTTCCTAAAATGAATGGTTTCTTAACTTCACAGGTTTCTGTAAATCTTTCCTTTTCTTGTGGGGGGGGTCAAAAAAAAAAAAACAGTTGGAAGATTTAAACCTCTAACAGAGGTGACTGATGTGGGAAGTCATGGAAACACAATCCAAGTCTCAAAAAAACAACGAACCAAAGAATAAAAGGTGAAGAAAAAAGAACACAAAATACTCATATTTATTTATAATAAATAAATACTCATATTTATTTATAATTGATAACTAGGCATATTTATGCCTAGTTATCAATTATTTTGAAGCAGCAGTATGGTCTTTTTTCCTTCAGAGATGAAAACCTCCAATAGTATTTTTACTTGGATTGTATTTGTTGCTTTGAACATCAAATAAATATTCTGTCTATTACCTAACACTGAAAAAGACATTCCTTACTTCTGATTTTCCCTGTTTGTGAGCAATTAGCTGAGCAATGCCTTTTTTTGCTACATACCATTTACATGAGCAGAGCATTCCCCTAAGAAACAGGTGGACCAGGCTGTGCTTTTGTTTCCAGATGAGAAACTTGACACCCGCTTTCTTAGGACAGCTGCAA
Organism: Chloebia gouldiae; assembly: GCA_003676055.1. Lineage (NCBI taxonomy): Eukaryota > Metazoa > Chordata > Aves > Passeriformes > Passeridae > Chloebia > Chloebia gouldiae. Next base: position 20,897,967 of record QUSF01000002.1, on the reverse strand, counting down.
TAACTCTGTCCTTTAAACTAATGACTGACTTAAACAACCCACTATTAAAGCCCACGTGCTGGGGGTCCTAATAAGTTTTCAAAGGAAATAAGAAACATCTGAGGATGGAGCAGCTTTTTTCCTGAAATGGAGCTAACCAGGCGCACTGGAAGGAGACAAAACAGAAGGTTTCACCCTGGCATCCTCAGCTCCTTCAGCTGAGTGTCCACTCCCAGGTAAGCAGTCCTGTGAACGCTCGAGTGAATGGTGGCAGAACATGGTTGACCCAAAGAACAAGACAAAAAGTACAAAAAATGAAGATTAAAAAATACCCAGCAAGAATCTGACTTACCTCGTGTATCATCACACCTAAAACTGTGTTTTCACTTTACACAACCAACAGAACGCAGTGACTCATAAACAGAGCCTCTGGTCTGGCTTCCAGCTGCTCCCGAGATATCTTGGCAGTCACGGCAACACGAAGGTCCAAGCCCTTCCAAGGGGCAAACGTGCCACCTGCCCCGCTCACCACCTCTGCCTCAGGCACTCCCTCCCAAATTAACTCCCCTTCCCTGCTCACTTTCCATTCAGAAGAAATCCCCTCGGCAAACACCTATCAGGGAGGTACAAAAATACCCCATTACTGTTGGTAAATAAGCTCTCACAGTGGAAAGAAAGGGAGGAAAAGGAAGGCTGTTCAAACTGGAGCACTTTACAATGCCTTTGAACTGAAAGGAGGCATAATAATACCTTAGATTAGATATTAGGAAAAAATTCTTCACTATGAGAATGGTGAGACACTGGAACAGGTTGCCCAGAGAGGTTGTGGACACTTGGAGGTGTTAATGGCCAGGTTGGATGTGGCTCTGAGCCACCTGGTCTACTGAAAGGTGCTCCTGCCCATGTCAGGGGGTTGGAACTAGGGGACCTTTAAGGTCCCTCCTAACCCAAACCATTCTGTGATCCTGTGACTTCCAGAGGGATGAGTCTTGCTTCAGAGTTCAGCTGACCTTAAGCAACTTGAGAACTGAGGATTGTTGAGGGTTTTAGTTAAAGGCTGTAGTTCAGTTTGACAAATTTTCACTTATTATATTTACAAGTGACATCTTGAGGGTCTATAGCAAAACCAAACAAGCTGGAGAAGGAGAAAGTTTAGAAATTTTTCCTCCTTTCATTCAAATAAATTTGAAATGAAGCATGTTGATTAGTTGTGAATAGGAAAAAAACATAAGACTTGAGTGATTTTTATCAAATTAGACTTTTTTTTTTTCTCATTACTATTCCACATTTAGAGTTATGGCTGTCTGAAAGAACCACAGCAAACTGGGAAGTTTAATTGAGGGTTTAATTGCTGGCTAACCAAACTGTCTGCTTTGTTTCAGAGTCACTCAGCAAATCTAAACCACATTTTTGCATATTCTCATGCTAATTTTTGGATTATATATTCATCATATGCCTAGACCTGGATGTAAGTAGTGAGACTTGTTTGCAGACAGTGATTTTGTTTAGTCAAATTCAGAGAAGTCTGCAAAGGACTTCAAGGAGATTTAATCAAGCTAAGTGAAAGGCTAATATAACAGCACATGGAGTCCACTCCTGAATAATGCAAAGTAATGCAGGCAGAAAGGGGAAATAAAACTCCTGCATCCCACAGAGCTCTTTTAATTACAGGAAAGTCCTAGAAACATTCTGGGTGGCTCTATGAAAGCTGCTGATCAATATGCAGCTGTAATGAAGGAAAGGGTGTGTTGAAACAGTACCAGAGGAGGTGAATCAGTGGCATCCTGCACATCCATCCACCTCAGAAAGGACACTATGTAATTTAGCAGAGCTGAGAGGACAGGGAAGATGATTAAAGGCAAGGTATCATCTCTTATGAGGCCAAACTGGGAAAAAAAAAAGTCAAATGGTATTATTTAGTGAACGTCAAGTAGCATAAAAAGTTAGGACATGTCTTGGCACAATTATGAAATTCACATAGCATTTTCAATAACTTTGGGAAAACGCACCTCAGCTGCAGAATGCAATGCTGTTCACATTTTATAGTGACACGTTTTAATACACCTCAGAGAGGAGGTGGACACAAACGCTACAAGAACATCCACAGCTGAACCAGTAAGTGCAAAGGGAGGTTTGGAAGACAAGAAGCCTCACCCGCCAGCATACAGCACTGCAGCTTAAAGGCTTGCCAAAGTCTCCGAGAGCCTGAATGACACCACGTTTTATCCTCGGATTTCGTGCATCTCCTTGTAAAACACCTGCCCGCAGGTGCGGGAAGGGGCGGCAGGGCGGGAGGGCAGTGACGATGCGCGGCGGGCTCGCACCCGCCGTGTCACAGCTCGGAGCGCGGCCCCGTCTGCCGAAGGCTCCCCGCGCCCTGAAGGGCAACAAATCCGAAGCGGCCCTTCGCGCCTTCTCTGAAAAACGTCTCCTTTCATACATTCCTATAGATATTCCTATTTTCGTGTATTTCCAGGCCACGCTAACTCACCTTTGAGCAGCAGCTCCCATTCTTTTTCGTCCCCCATGAAGGAGAGCCCTTTTCCCCTCGGTCCCCTCCAGAAGCCTCGCACCGCCCCCCCCGCGCCCCCGCCGGGGGAGGGCTCCGCGGCGCGGGGCCAGCGGCTCCCGGCGCGGCCCCACCTGAGCTCCAGCTGGTCCAGGTTCTCGAGCAGGCGGCTGGAGCGGTCGGCCATGGAGGTGGAGCGGTAGAAGCGGCCCCGGAGCTGCCCGCCCGACTGCTGCTGCTGCTGCTGCGGCTGCTGCGGCGCCCCCTCGCTGGCCTTGGCGCTGATCCTGGCCTGGGCCATCCCACCCGCCGCTGCCGCCGGCGGAGCCTCGCTGCGGCCGCTCCCTCCCCGCGTCCCGCAGGCGGCGGCGGCGGCCGAATGCCGGCAGCCCGCTCATGGCCAAAGA
>QUSF01000002.1:20854762-20894672 GCA_003676055.1 Chloebia gouldiae | reverse complement strand
CCGGACGGGCCGGGTTGGAGGGAGCGCGCCGGGGCCCCTGGGCCAGCCTCCCTGCCCCTCTCGAGTGGGGGAGACTCCACAACCTCTCTGGGCAACCTGTTCCGCTGCCCGATCACCTCGACAGCAAAGAAGTGTTCGTATCCAGGTGGAACTTCCCTTCCTGTGCATCAGTTTCTGCCCATGTCTCTTGTCCTATTGGCACCACGGAGAAGAGGCTGCATCATCTTGACACCCGTCCTTTGGGTACGGAATCACGTTGATGAGGTCCCCTCTCAGTCACCCCTTCTCGAGGCTGAACTGACCCAGCTGCCTCAGGCATTCCTAGTCCGAGAGATTCTCCAGACCCTCGGCCGGGTTAGCTGCCCCAGGAGCTCCCCGTCTCCCGTCTCTGCGCTCTCCGCACACAGCCACGGAGGCCGGCGGAGCCGCGCGTGGGGCTGAGGCCGCGGCACCGCAGCGTGACCGCGCCGGCCCCGCGCAGGTCCCCGGCCGCTGCGCCCCGACACGCGGCAGCCTCTGCTCCGCGCTGTCACCATCTGGGCACACACACCCGGGCTGTCCTGCTCCTGGCTCCGCTCCCCTTTGTGACAAAAGCAACAAAACCTGGAGCAGCCAGGAAGGAAGGAGGAATAATGCTTTCAGTATCTGTATTAACTTTGTGGGAGATGGGAGCTATTGGTATGAGGATTTGTGTTCCACAACTGGTCTGTATGGCTGGTTCATTGGTTTGCTCTTTCATTAAAGAAGACAAGAAACCCACAACTACCCAAATGTTATCTTTATTTAAGGCTAATTAAACAGTAAACTACAAAACTGAAAACATTGGAAAGTCCAAAAAAGGGGAGGAGGAAAAATAAAGGGCTTTAAAAATCCAGAAGCTTGAAAGGAGAGAGAAGTTAAACCAGAGACAGCCCTTAATGCAAGCAGAACCTAAAGAAAATTCCTAAAAAAAAGGTACTTTGGATAATGCTACTTATAGTGCATCATTCTCCTGCCAACTGCAAGAGCCCCCTACTACTTGCAGAAAAGCAGCTGTTTCACCAGCTGTTATTGTAAGATTCTACAAAAAAAAGCTTACTGGAAATAAAAGTGGTTTGTATTCTCTTTCTATGCCAGAGAGAAAAGATATATCTATTTCATGGTAGCCAAGGAAGTTGATCTAGTAATGACTTGTCCCAAGAATATATTTAATTTGCCTGTAGGAAACGGTTCCTTTTTTTCTCACAAGCACCAGCAATTCAAGTCACACGTAAGTTTTAGTTACCACTACTGTGAGTATTTAAAAAGGAATTTGCTTATCCCAAAAGACGAAGTTTGGGCAAATACCCCATGGCTCTAACAGACCAATTTTTGGCACCCAGCTAAGAGGGATTTTGTTGCACAGGGATACTGTTTTGTATGTTTATCCTGCTGTGATTCAAAATAGCTGTTTTCTCAGGCTCGTCCATCCAGAATGATATCATGTCCTGAGTTAAATGTACTCTCGTTAAATTAATTGCCTGAGTTTTCTTTGTTTTACATGGTTGGATAAGCAAGGCTCGTTGCCTGTGAGCTCATGGAAATAGCTTCATTTGAACAATTGTTCCATCCATCTCTCTACAGTCTCTATAGAAGATAATTAAAAACCATTTCCCACCCCAAACAGAACCCATTTGTAGCCATGACACACAGTTTGCTACCATTTATTTCCTGGGATCCTTCTATTCATCCCATGCCAATTTATTAAGCTTCAATTAGATTGGGTTTAAAAAGCAGAAATCAAAGTAGCTGAGCAGCTCTGAACACTTTTTTCCTCCACACGTAAATAGGGGTTTAATTCCACACAGGTAGAAGTCACAACAGCTGAATCAGAGGCGCAGAACAGCTGTAAGTGTCCAAATGTATCACACTTGACTTACCCTCTTTAACAGCAAAAGGACACTTTACACAAGAAGGAGGAATAGCAAAACTTCGGAAACAAAATGCAAATTTAAAAGTAAAAATAGTCTTCTAGGACAAGTCTTGATATTACTGCCTGTAAAAACTGGGATATTTTCCCTTCCAGAGGCTTGGAAGGACCTTGAAAACTGCTTTTCCTGCTCTCTAGAGTAGGTTGCCACCACCCCCTCTATTTTTGCTGAGGTATGTAAAGGGACAATTGGCATCACATTTCCAAAATAATAACGGGTTGGTCTAGAAAGATTGGAGTCCATCCCTGCAGGAAGGAATGTGATTCACAGCTGAGTTGGAGGAATTTTGAGGACAAAAGGCAGGAATTGGGTCCTTCAGGGAGGCAAGGAGGCGGAAAGGCCCCCACACATGAAACAAAGCACAATTTCATTCTCCTCCTTGCCATCACTGGTGAAGCATGTTCAGGACTGCTGGTGAAGCCATGATACATCCCTGTCTTCTCCCATGTCCTGTGAAGGACTGCACAGCCCTGCTCTCACTATGGGCACCCGCAAAAACATGAGACGAGGGTGTGTATCCCATTGTTCCTGCATTCCCATCACAACAGTGAAAACATTGGCTGTCTCTTGTTTAAACTACAGCGTTGTAAAGAATGGGTGCTGATTACAAAATAGAGCAATGAACAGAAGTCTCATTCACATGCACGAAGTCCCTTGAGACAGCAGAAAGAGGAACTTTCCCAGGTCTCAGACATCTGATGTAGAAGTCCCAGAGCCAGGGAGATGACCTTCGCCAAAAGCACTGCAAATTTTAACACTACTAAATAGCACCTTAGTTCCAGCTTTGCCTTATGTCAAATCCTGATATATGCCTTGTCACATAGCCTAACACTTACACATGAGCTGTCATGGAAGAGGATCAAACAGAAAGTCCACACCCAAGAAATGCCATGCAGGATTATTTTCCTGCTTTCATCTACAGGAACTTAGTATTTTCAAGCTGAAAGAGGGGAAATTTAGGTTAGATACTAGGATGAAATTCTCTTCTGTGAGGGTGGCGAGGCACTGGAACAGGTTGTCCAGAGAAGCTGTGAATGCTTCATCCCTGAAAGTGTTCAAGGCCAGGATGAAAGAGGCTCTGACCAAACTGGTCTACTGGGAGGTGTCCCTCTCCACAGCAGGCTGGAACTGGATGATTTTAAGGTTTCTTCCAACCCAAACCATTTGGTGGTTTAGAACCCTCCTTGAGCGCAGGTATTCTGGAAACACAGCAGTTCCCAGACGTAGCTGAAGGATGCATCCATGGCTCAGGCCAGCCAACCAAAACCAGCCTGCAGTTTCTCCTGCACTGCAACAATAACAATAAAGATGGGCCAACCTGACGTTTCACACTATGTTTTCCATCAAAACACATCTGCTATCACAGTAGGCTGCCCCCTCACTTCACACCTGCTGAACCTGTGCTGCTGTGTCTTTACTGCTGCTCTTACCAATGCTAATTAAAACTAGCCTGGGTTTGCCTCTACACGCTGCAGTTGTTTTACTGTGTAGGCAAGCCCTGAGGTCCCAGGCCTTTTAGAAGTCTGAATGAAGTCCTGTGTCTCAGGAGCAATCTGAGAGCTGCTATGACCATTTTGGGGCATGCAGCAGTTCATTCTCACTAGAGCAAAGTCGACAATTAAATGAGGCAGTGCATTCTGTACAGCTGCAGATGCTCAATTGGCAGTGGAGCTCTGAGCAAAAAGCAAAGGGAAGGACTACCAGAAATTAGGATACTGCAGTCAGTGAAAGCCAATTTGCAGATGTACAAAAGGAACTTTACATTAAATTTCCATGCACGCAGAGCTTTGCTGTTCAAGTACACACTTGGCATGTTCTTGCCATCTGCCATAAATTTTCCAACTTGTTTACATCCACTTTTAGAATTATCTCAGGCCATATTATTTGACCCCGATTGTTATTAGTGAGCACCAAAGTCCTTGAACTAAGAATTTCTACAGTAAACTTCAAGGGGTTTAGAAGTACCAAAGAAAAATGCAGATGCAGACTTTTCTAAAGCTGCTTAGCTGGAAAGAATTGCCAGAAAGTATATTTGTGCTAATGTAAGCCAATTTTTCAGAATTAATTTTGAAACAATTAATCATTCATCCTCCTCACCTCTTTCCAATTTACAGCAGTCTCTGTAAACATAGCCAGGACACTGCAAGCAGATGATAGAACACTTTCCTTTTAAGAAAGATGATGGCACAACTTCATACCTCTATGAACTTCACTATATTTGGTAAAGATTTCATAAAGGTTTGCATTCCATGACCACTACAGGAGCAGTGGTGGTCATTTCTGTATTCCTTGAAGAGCTTAGAAAATTAACCCAACACCCAAACATACATACAAGGCAAGTATCTTAAGAGGCAGCTAATCTCTCTCTTTTTAATATTATTAAGTAACAGAAGCAACCACGCAGATACAACACTTCAGTGCTCCAGTGACTTTAGTAACAGTTGCTTATTTGGTGTCACACCTTGTGTCTGAATACGACCAAAAAGGGATTTTGTTTCCTAAGAATGTGGCACACAGAGCACCAAAGAATTAAGAGCCTTATACCAATCTCAAGTTGTCACAGTTTCATTTTTGCAAAACTTAACACATGTGCCACACGAAAATTAGGAGCACTGGCATGAAAGCTGGTGGTAGTCAGGTAGAGATTAGACTTTTTCCTCATTAAAGATAAATACAAAGAAGCACTACTGTATTACTTCAGGCTAACTCAAACATCACCACAAAAGCAAATGTTCTTGAAAAGGGCATGAGAAATCATTTCTAGTACAAATGTACTGGGCAAGTCCCTTTTAACAGACAGGTTGTGCTTGTAAACGCAGGCAGATTTCTCAGCACATGAAGGACAAAGCTCAGAAATTTCAGCCAGTTAAACAAGACTCACCAGACAAAACCACTGAATTCTGAAACACATTTACAAGACAACTTATTCAGTTGAAGGTGTTCAGCCACAAGATGCTGCTGAGTAACAAGTCACATGTCTGTACATGCAGTGCTTTAAGAATCCAATTTTCTCTGTTCTTCTGGAAACAGAAGTATCACAAGCCTGTGATGGCAGAAAATTTCACAAAGAAAAATCTGAGTTAAGGGGGAACCTCAAAGAGACCAAAATTTTCTTCAAAATGAGGCCAAATTTCAAGACATTGCTAATTCTGAAGACTACTGTTATAAAAATAATAGAGAAACTAGAACTATATTTAGTTGTTTTATAAAAGCCAAAGCAGCAATGGTTGGGGATTTGCCACTTGTTTTGGTAAGCAGATGATAAAGCCAATACAATGTGTTTAATAAGTGGAGCTTCAAGTATACAGAATATGTGTGCACACAGGACTTTTTTTTTAATGTAACCAATTAAGTCATGGCCTATCAGGTACAAGCAAACTTTACATTTATGACAGAATAAAATATTATGAAAAATAAAGCACATAATCAAATTCTCTGGAAAGAGCAGACTCTGGAGATCTATCCAGGTTTTAAACACCGTGGAGCCAAAGAACTTTCTCAGAAACATCTTTTCATGTGAAAGGAATTTGAAACTTTAGGATCTATATAGAAAAAACCTGCCCAAAAGCTTCTATAAGTTAGATGGAGATGCTTCTGAGGATGAAAATTGTTTTCTGTTTCATTCCACTGTAACAGAATCACTGGGGACAAGGGTGGGAAAATTCTGGAACTGATTTAAGCTAAATACAGTAGTAAATTATGTAGCTAAAGACAACTCAAAATCCCCCAATAGGGCTCTCTCAGGAGCAGTGTGAACTACACACTTGAATTTTATCAGAAGTACAATTAATCCAAGACTGGCAGTAGGAAAACATGCAACAGGCACAAGGAAAACCACTAAGAGGTTGTGTTCACCCTGTAACACTTGGGAGTCACACTCAAATGCACTGTAAGTGTTCAAACAATTTTCTGGCATTTAAACAGTTTTTTCAAGCTGTATGATTGCTAATGAGTGTTAGATAGCTCATTAGATTCTTCCTTTATTCTACTTGCTTCAGAGATAGTGATTATATCAGAGTAATCATTTGAAATACACTAGTGTCAGTCTTCCAGCTTTTCTAACCATGATGACAAACAGCTGTAGTTATGCTGATTCTTTGGAATAGTGAGAAAAATCCAGCCCTCCCCACACCATATTCTCCACAAAAAGTATCTCCTTGCATAATGAGTATTTAAGGATACAGCAGGTAGAAGCAAACTCACAGGGTGAGTGAATCATGAAGAATTAGGCTGGCATTTTATTACACTGAGATTTCTTACTTAATGACAGCAATCATTAACTGAAGGATAAAAGGCTGGTAAAGCTGGACAGTTTGCATAGGTATTTTTAAACAAAACTGAAAAAGATGACAGATAATTTTAAACACAAATAATTTCACTTAAAGTAAGGACAGTACAAAAATAATTAGCACATTTACATTAATTTATCCAATGCCACCTCTTCATGAACAGAAGAGAGAGAGCAAAGACCATAGTATACAGAAATATTACAGTTTAAATCTTCTCACGTGTATTCCAAACAGAAACTAGGAAGTTTATTTAGATTCTCTTCCCTTAAAAGGTTGTTTCTGCTTCAGGTAAGGGAGAGGCAATGAAGTCATCAAACTTTAAGCTATCAAATACTCTACCAGTATTGAAAAAACAAACACATTTATAAAAACAAAGCTGGTAAACTAACTGTACAGCCTGTGGTTCTGATTCGGACATTTATAACAAAAAGGACAGAAAATTATAGCCTATGAAGTAAAATCAGCCACAGGAAAGAGTTAGGCCATATGTTCAACAAGCCTGGGATATAAGCTTCTCTTTATAACAAGATTAGCCAGGCAAATCTGAGATAACTGGAGTTTACTATTTTTATCTGTTGCAAAGACCACATCAAAAAGTAAATAAAGACAATGACATTTTGTGACAAAAAAATTAAATACAAGAACCAATTTAAGAAAAGAAACCTGAACAACCAGGAACCCCAAAATACCTAGTAAGACCAGCCTACGAATTAGGCAACAATTTCAAACAGCTAAATTGGGAGAGACTTAGTCATCATCCCTTAGAAACAAATATGAAAAGGCTTAAACTTTTATTTTTATCAAACATAACACATTGCAATGAATATGAATAAACTCCAGCTGTACATCAGATTATTAATCTAACAATTACAGACATTTCGAAAGTGGCATTTCTGAACCCTTGTAAATAGATGGAACGAGCTTCCATTTTTGTGAGCAAGCAGTTCTGATGGCATGCTGTTAGTGTACTGAAGTATCTTCATTTACATTTCCTCAAGGCTCCTTTTGATAGCTTCTTGCAGTTCTACATCTTGCAGTTCTGCATAAATAAAAAAAGACTGTAATGTCAAACTGCTATTGATAACTAGCCATAAACACAACTACCTTAATATTGCTACATAAAGCATGAACTTAATCCTGTGGGCAATGTCAGTAGACTACAAAAAAAACCTAAGAAACAGATGAAAGCATAAAACAAGGAGAGAAAATGTTATCTTTTCAACACTATAAAATGTGGAAAGCACCTTTACAACTTTTCACTGTATTACCCAGGAGCAGTCCAATGATTAATTTAAGACCATAACTGCAACTATGTATTTACTGGTCAAACTAATAGCAAGATACGATCCTGTATGTATGCACCAAGAAAAATAAATTATATTAAAACAAAAAACCACAAACACACGACAAGCAGAGAGGTTTCAGTATTTTCATTCCAGTTCCTTATCCAGAGATATTCCCATACCTACATTCTGACTTGGCACCAGTGTTGTCACTCTTACTAGGCAGTCCAGAGAAGAAGATAAAAAGTCATTCTCAGCAGTAAGAATAGTCTAGATCAGGGTTGTAACAGTTTTCATGGTGGGGAGGAAAATTGCACTGCACTCATCCGACTTCTTAATCTCAAACAGTTTTCATAATACTCAAAAAAGAAATTCCGCTTTTGCATTACACTGAGGTTGTTTTGGGCACTAATTGCTTGGTGCTAGTGATCAAATGCCATAAATTTGACAAGGTTTGTAAATACAGCAAGTATTAATATCAGTAATATAGCTGGAAAAATTAAAGCAGCTTTCAGACACACTGTCATTCATTAATTATTCATCTTCTGCTTTAGGAGGACACAAGCATATCCTATTAAAAAGAAAGATCTGTCTATTCTTATGAAAAAGGAAACAGAATTTTAAAACTTTAATAATTGTTGGGCTGTTGTATGCGAGGCTGAGATTTGGAACAGAGATCATATCACCGACTGCTCTCTCATGCATGTGGACCTTCCTGTAATATCCAGAACTACTGATAAAAGAGAGTTGCTTACAGAAAAATACTACATGCTCACAGAAACAAACAAACCCAAAAAAGAGAGAAAACCATTTGCAGACAACTGCTTGCATTAAAATATATTATTTAGCCACTAAGCCTGTGCAAAAATACAAAATAAGGTCCAAGCTGTGACTCATCTTAAGCCAGGCTGCTTCATTAAGTTCCTCTGCACTGCAGCATCAGAAGTGGGACCTCCTGCATGCACCAAATGCCACTAATGCTATCTCAGTACTAAGGGGGCCTGAATGCACCAAACTTTCAGTGCTGGAGATGAATGCTGGACATTTAACAACAGTGTTTAGTAACAGCTGGTAAACTTACAACTGAATAAATTCTGGGAACATAAGATTCAGTAATCAGTTTTATCACTGAGCTTGTACAACTTTTTTGTGGTTTTTTGTTTGTTTTATTTCCATGAAGTGGAAGGGCATAATCAAGTCTTTCAACAATAAATTATTTTCAAAGTACATTCTGGTCTGTCACCAAAAATGTATGACTACATTTAACACCACCAGAAAACCCAACAGCAAAAGGATGAAAACCATTTCAAATAATATAAGATAGGATGTGAATGGACAGATGTGATTCTGATTCAACCTTGTGCATAACTCTACAGCTCTTTCAGGAGACCAGAACGCTTTATTGTGAAATTATATCTAAACTCAAATTATTTATTCAGGAGTTCAACAATTTAGTCAATAGTTCTGCTCTGAGACAACACAGTCATATTAAACTGGTACAAAGTGAACTCAGTCAAGTCTTTAACTGATTGGTTCCCTGTGGTGTCCAATGAAATAGATTTTTAGTCTGCTGGCATACTTTTCAGATTAGGAATTTTTTTTTTATAACTCATCATAGCATTCTTCACTACTCAAGACTGCCCAGCATAGTTTAGAGAGTATTCCTAACGGGTCACTTACTGTAAGACTGATTGTAAGTTTAGTTTCTCTATCTTCCATAATTAATAGTGCTATTGAACACAGAAAAGTAAAAATTGACAGACCTTCCTGTTTCTTTGCTTCTTCTAAGCTCCGCTTCACTGTTTCTTTCATATCTTCATCCTCTTCACTATCTGAACCTTAAATGCACAAATGAAATAAATTACACATTGCTGCTAATAAGGGTATTAACAGCCTCTCTTGCATTTCTCTGGCTGTAACACAACTGATTTGAAGAGTACACTTGTTATGATCTAAAAAAATAAAGATAAAAATACATTCCAGTGGTAGTTTAAGACAGCGACTCAAGAGACATTTATTTTTCAGCTACTTCCTTCCCCTTCTCCCTACAATTTAGAGGCAGATTGCTTCAATTTTTTATTATGTTAAAGCAGTAACAAGAAATAATAGGTACAGAAGCAACAATGTCTACTGCATTTGTGAGTTATTTAATATTCAGTTATTAACAATTACTCACTTTCTATCAATTACATACTTTCTATAAAATGTATCAAGGATTTAATTATGGGAAGAAGTGCTCTGGCATGTCTCTGCCTACATGTGACTGCAGCTGTGTTTTATTGTCCAAATACTGCATTTAAAGAAGGGAATGCTAAAACTCAATTGAGCAGTGCAATTCAGCAGATGCTGCTCTTCAAGTCTCATATAAGCAGAAGGCTGATAGACTTAGTTTAATCTATTAATTTATCACAACCCAACCCAGCCAAAACTCCATAACCTTTCCCTTCTCAATAACACTCTTCACAGGCTGGTTTCCAGCTCCAGAAGGACGACTTTATTTTGAAGTGTCTAATGCACCTGAAGTGCTGTGGGGTTTGTTTGGTTGGGTGGTTTAGTTTTTTGTTGGTTGGTTTTTCCCCCATTAAACAGAGGCACAGAAAAGTACAGGTTAAAAGCCAAGCCAATGAGTCACATTATGCATTCATGCTCCTGCTACAGGCTATTGCTATTTTGGGAGATGGTCTCTGTAAGGAGGTCTTACAGTAATAGCAGTCAACAAGGTCTCCTGCAGTCACACCAACAGAAGCACTCCCCTTAAAGTCATCACATTTATTAACACATCAATGTATTACTGATTACATTAACCAGCAAAATTTCTGATATGGCCATCTAACTTACTGACTGTGTGACTTCTGCCATTTTGAATTACCCAACTTAGCTATTCAAATTGTCAGGTATGCTTCCAAAAGTTGTTTTCAAACCTCTGACACACAACCTGTTTGAGCAGAACCTTGCTGACTTTCCCAATTCCAGGAATAAAAATTCCAACAGCTGGTGTCAAACAGTGATCAGCAGCCCAAAAATATGCCAGAAATAGATAGTTAAAATGGTATTCCTCCACTCACTTGGCAGACTGACTGTGAACTCTTTTTGGAGTTACCACTATTTCTGAGCAGAAGAGATACTAATTTTTACATCATTTTCCAAAGCAAAGGAAAGAAATATCCATAACCCCTCGTCCCCAAAGCAATCACTACAATTACTAATGAAAGGGAGGAAAAAGTGCAAAGGAAAGACTTTTTCCAAGTGGCTTCTCTGTTATTAACTATGCTTTTAATCTTCCAGCCTGGAAGACACGTCAGACCACTCTAAAAAGTTTTATACCTGTTAGAGGTGGAACAGTTGAAGCAATCACTCCCTAACTCAATTCTTGGCTTAGTACACATGACATAAAAACATTTCCAGGGATGGGGCATCCACAGCTTTTCTGGCCAACTGGTCAAGTGCCTCACTACCCTCCAAGTAAATAATTTCTTCCTGCCATCTAATCCAAATCATTTAGCTCTAAATCATTCCTCTGTGTCTTGTCACTATCTGCCCATGTAAAAAGTCCTTCTTTTTTTACAAGGCCCTTTAAATTACAACAATTACAATACTCTCAGCCTTTCTTTCCAGCTCTCAATCATCTTTGTGGCCTCCTCTGGACCCACTTAAACAGATCCATGTGCTTCTTGTACTGAGGACCCCAGAATTGGACATGGCACTCCTTGTGGGGTCTCATGAGGGCAGAGGAGAGGGGCAGAATCCCCTCCCATGACCTGCTGGATGCCGTTGGCCTCCTGGGCTGTGACCACACACTGTTGGCTCATGTCCAGCTTTTCATCCATGAGAGCTCCCAAGTCTTTCCCCACTGGTCTGCTCTCATGCAGCTCTTCTCCCAGGCTGTACTCATGTCTGGAATTATTCCCACCCAGATGCAGCACCTTGCACTTGGCCTTGTTGAACTTCATGAGGTTCTCATGGGCCCACTCCTCAAGTTTGTCCAGGTCTTCCTGGATGACATCCCATTCCTCAGGTGTACCGACTGCACCGCTCAGCTTCACGTCATCTGCAAACCTGCAGAGGGTGCCCTCAATTCCACTGTCTGTGTCACTACTAAAGAGACTGAAGAGCACTGGTCTCAAGACAGAGCCCTGGGGGTCACCATTTGTCACTTGTCACCAGCCTCCACTTTGACACGGAGCCTCTGACCACAGCTCTCCGGCTACGGCCATCCAGCCAACTCCTTATCCACCAGTTAAGTCCACCCATCAAATCAACAGCTCTCCAATTTTGAGATAAGGATGTCATGTAGGGTGGTGTCAAGGTCTTACAGAAGTCCAGGCAGATGACATCACAGCCTTCCCTTGTCAACCATTGCAATTGCTCCATCATAAAAGACCACCAGACTGGCCAGGCAAAGTCATAGAATGGTGGAGATTGGAAGGGACCTCTGGAAGTCATATTGTCCACCCTCCTAGCTCAGTCAGAATCATCTACTACCCAGGAGTCTGTCCAGATAGTTTTTGAGTACTACTGGAAAGACAATGTAGAGGGAAGCTCCAAACTTGTTAGATAAGACCTTACTGAATAAAGTGAAAGGATCACCTTCCTCAACCTATGGGGAACAATCCTCCTAATCCAGCCCAGGGTACTGCTGGACCTCTTAGCCACCAGAGCATACATTAGCTCACAGTCAACTTGGTGTCCACCAGGACCACCAGGTTATTCCCTACAAAGCCATTTCCCAGCTGGTTGACTCCTGGTCAGCATATACTGATGCTTGCAGCTACTTCTCCTCAGATGCAGAACTCTGCACTTCCCTTTGTTGAACTTGATGAGATTCACTGTCAGCCCACTTCTCCTCTGCCAAGGTTCCTCCACCTCCTGTGGTGTATGAACCACCACTCCCAGTTTTGTCTCATCAACACACTTGCTGTAGGTATACTCTGCCCCATGATCTAGGTCATTAACAGACATTAAAAAGGATCAGCCCCTGTACTGGGACACAGCTGGCTCCTGACCCCCATGCCACTGATCTCCAGTTTCCAGGTCAGGCTATTCAGCCAGTTTTCAATCCACCTCAGTTTTCTCATCCAGCCCACACTCCTTCAGCATATGCTCCTGATACTGTTGGCATCTTTTAATGAAGAATATTTAATTTGAGAAACCAGGCATGTCCTGTCCCTCTGGTTAAAATGCTCAGCACATACTATAGCTCTCAACTCCTTTGGTGTCAGAGGAAAAGCAGCTGCCCAGTTTCAGAGGCAAGAGATCTTAAGATCTCTTGTACTATTCTATAGTACATTTTGTCAAATACACATCAGGTAAGAACTTCTGATTGCACCTTTCTTTCAAAAGAAATCCTACTGCTCACTATTGTCCTCACATACTGACATATTCCTGCTGGAAGAAGGAGGAAAGCAAACTCTGGAGGGATACAGAACTCAGAATGATTTTTTGACATTTCATGTCACTCAGAAACCTGTTCTGGGAAGAGACCAGTAACTTTCACAGAATGTAAGCGCCACCCACTGTCCTGCCATCAAAGCACCACAGCTTGAATTTGGATTAGCTGCCCACACAGCTCAGGGTAACATCCCCCCACTACATCTTCTTCCATATCCCCCTACTAATCTTCTTTTGCAACTTCCCCAGTCACCACCAACCCTTTCATAATTTCCACCAGGTTTGCCACCATAGACTCAATTTCCCTTCCCAGCCTTCCTCCTGTTCTCTTACCACACAACACAGCTCTTGTCTACTACACAGTCTCACCTTCGCTTCCCTCCTAAAATACTCCTTCTTTTAGTCTTTTCAGTAACTCCCAATCTCATGTGCCCCTTTCCCATTCCAATGTACAGTGGCATTCACATCACACTATCTCTCCAGCCACTGACCCTTCTCCTTTTACAGCTGCTGTCTGCAGTGTTACCTTATCGATACCATTTGTTAACTCAGTCAGGATCCCAGGAATTTCTTAGCCAAAATCTTTAGATCAGTACGCCACCCTTACCTTTGTTTGCAATCACATTTGGTATGTGCAGCCATGCTGCCTTTTAAAATACTTTCCTTGGCTTCTAGAATCTTTTCTTTCATTCTTTTTTTCACATGCTCCTGGGGGATCCTTCCCACATACTCTTCCCAATACTTACTGCTCTAATCTCGCTTCATATTAATATCATCTGTACAGCTACTCCCTGCTGAGGGTTACCACCTCTCTTCCTCCATGCAAAGCAAGCTTTGCTCTATGTATCTCTGCCTACAGTTGCTCATTCAAATGTATGAAAAATAAAAATAAAAGCTCTCAGGCTGCCACTCTCCTCCAATTGCATTTCTTGGAAACTGAGGCCAATATAATGATAATCGCTCAGGCTTTCATCTAACCTTTATCTTAGACTCCTCGCTCAAATTCAAAGCCAGATTTAAGCTAAACCTCAAGAAATTTTTTTGTATGATCTCAGTGGTGAGGTCTTCCCAGTTCATCCACTGGCTTACAATTATTGTTCAGACTCATTATCTTAGGTCTCAGTAGATCGCTTTCTCCCTAAGGCACACACATACAAGAGATGCCACTAACATACCAAACCCAGTAGTAACTTCCTGCTGTAGCTAACACAAGGTTACAACTGAAGAGTGACTTTCTTAGCACTCTCTACTGCAATAAGCTGTGGCTGCTACAATAAAGGAATATATTACTAGAGAAACTATAATTCATTCATGGCGCATCACTCTACAGATGCTCATGCCCTTCACATTCAGTTTCACATTCAGGAAAGTGGAGGCTGGAGGCTGTGATTTGCAATCTGTGTTAACTAAAGGTTTAGAAAAACAGAGCTAGGACAGATGTAGCATTAACACTGGACCTCAAACTGGACCACACACAGGTGTTCACCCATAAAAATCTTCATTATGGAGAAGTAAAGCAACTATTTTCAATGTTTTTTATAGACTTGTTCTTCTGTCCTCTTAAATTATTTTGTTGGCTGTAGGTAAAATGAAAGGTTTTGGGCATAGTTGGAACTAGGAAGTTGGGAGCATTCATTAAAATGAACCAGAATCCTGCTCTTCCAAACGTAAAAACTCTCACAGAAGCTGTATTTGGTAGTACTTAAACACTTCAGGCAAGAGTAGCAGATAGGCATAGGCTGGCAACTCCATTTGTGCACAGGGAAATGTACTTTATGGGTCAGTGAAAGAGGTATGGTGGCTATTTGGCAGACAACACTACATTCAGTATACCACTGACTCTGACAGGCTCATGAGACAGACTGGCTCTTCAAAAGAAAGGACAAAAAATACTTACAAAATTTTGTTCTTATTATTTAAAAGAGTCTGTTTTACATAAGAGCTCAGTCACTGAAGGATCTCATTTGAACATAATTGGAAGAAATACAGTTAAGCTAAAGACATCCACTTACACAAAAATAACCTGTCAACTAAAAAGCTGAGGCAGTCCTGCCAGTGTCCAGATAGATATGATGACCAGAACTTCCTATCAACTTTGCCCTCAACATTGTCCAGCACTTATTATAAGTGTACTTTCAACACACAGGATATCATCAAGACAGACAATGGAATAATGATATTTTTCTGCACGCTACATTATTTTTGTTATAAAGGAAGACATTGAAAACTCTTCTCTTCCGCCCTTCCCAAACCACTTGGTTAATACACATGAAGCTCTTCTCATGTGTTGTGGCTTCAGCAAAAAAGCAAAAACCCTCTTCATTTATGAACTCAGGCTTAGCAGCAGCAGAGAACAAGTAAAAATGTCTACTCTTTTCATACCTCAAAGAAAGTTCAAGCATCTTCTCCAGCCAAGGGTTTCCTATAGTAACATACAGTAGGTGTTGTATTGCAACATATGCAGAAAATTTTATTTTTATTACTTTAAAATAAACACAGTAATACAGCTCCCATAACAGTTGTGCTGGTAAAACAGTTCACAAGATGCACCTGTCAGACTACAAGAGCACCTGTCATCCAAACACAATCCAGGTGCTCAGAAGTTGATGATAGCTCTGTCAAGGTGATTTAGGGAAAGAGCTTTTTAATTTTGCAGCTCATCCAATACCAACAACGGTCTGATGTTTTTCAACATGATTCCCTGTCCTGTTTCTCACTTACTTCTCTCTACAGAATAATAGCCATAGGCTTGAGAAAGTCACAAAGCAAGCAATTCTTGTTTGCATTTCCTTATACTCAGCTGCTTTTCTGTAACAGGTCAACAAGTTATACCAGCCTATGATACACTGCACAACTTTCCACCTCAACCCTCCAATACTGGTTTTGCCACATTAAGATTTGCAAATGATGGCTGATGCTGCTAAGTCACACAATATGTGCGTACTATGTGGTGGCTTTATCTTTTTAAAGAAAAACTTTATAAACTCTTGGTAACAACATCATCCCAAAATGCAGCAAATACAGACTTATTACCCACAGTGAATTCTCTAATATTCTGTTTTAATACACGACAGGGAGACAAAGGCAGCTCTGGCTGCAAGGGCTGACACTAACTAAAAAAGGGGACAATTCTGCTCCTTATAAGTTTGCTAAGGAAAGCTAACAGCCAAAGAATAATGTGTCATTACATCAATTTCCCGTTCAAGGATTTTTTAAAATATGACCACATGTGCAACTTAAGTGGAACATGCAATGAGCAGCCAGCCAGCAAGTAAAGGTTTGCAGCCTCCAGGTAGGGCCAATTACCAAAATAGTAAATATTAATGTAGTAAAGGACATTGAAAGAAATGTTAAATTAAGAAAATTCTAATGCCTGGGGTGGCATTAGGACTTTATCTCTGTAAGGACTTTTTCTGTATCAAAAGCACTTAATTCCAGTTCACCACATATAATATTTTTTTCCAGAAAGCTACTTAGTTATCCTATTTTTTCCCTTTTATCAGTCAATGCCAATTCATCACTCAGAGATAGCACTCCACTTTAACCTTCTTTGTGGAACAGCAGTACCATGTTATAGCTCTCATAAACCTGTATCAAGACTAGCAGTGTAAATTTTCAGAAAACAGTTTAGGGCTAATTCAGAAACAACTTTCTCTAATATTCCATGAATTTACAACCCTCCATAACCGCAACAAGAAGCCAGGAAAAGCAAAAATGTCTACAGAGAAATGTCAAGTCTTCCAGGAAAACAGCAAATTCTTTTAAATGCTGATAAGTATTAAAACTCATCTGAGCTCTGGTACCCTTGGCATGAAAATGAGCTGGCTCAATCCTCTTCGATTCTCCTATATAAAACCAATGTGATCATTTTAGCACCCCATTAGAATCTGACAGTCTAGAGAACTTAAAAACTTCACTGAGATTTTTTTCTCCAAATGGGTGTGTGAGTTGTGTCAGTGAAGACAATTATCAAATGATAGGAAGGGGCCAGGAGGTCCAAGTTAAAATAGACAGAAGTATTTTGAGAAATAATGATGCTTTAGCAGAGTCACATTTGTTTCAGACACAGAACAAATCTAGCCAAACAGATCTGAGTACAAACTGATAACTATTCACACAAGAGTGCTTTAAACAGCTTCTCTTGAACCAGAAAGGAGTTTTCAGACTCAAACATCAGTTTTGTCTCCTGCTAGAATAGAGAATACAGGGATGACAGAGCTTTTTATATTGAAAAAAAAATGCTTAATTAAGTCTGTTTTCAAAACATGCCCCAGCATAATGATTTTCTGAGGTATTATTCATTGAAATGCCACTACAAGAAGCACCAAGCAACAGTTTACGTTACCAGTGTAAGTGTTCCATTTTTTTATTGGAAAGAACTATCAATTTACTGGAAAAATTATGTTTAATGTTTACTTTCTACCTTTTGTGGTATCTGAAATGCTGTTTAGCAAGGCACACATCATATCTCCTTCAATGTGGTGAGGATTCAGGATGCGAGCTGACCGCTGGGTCATTTTAAATTGGTTTTCCAGTTCCAGGAAGCTTTTGTCTCCAGAAAGAACAGTGAAAGGAATTTGCTTGGGCAGGTGCTCATCCAGACGACCAGCCTATACAAAACAAATAACAAGCGTTGGACAGAAATCATGTTTTTACCTCGTGGCATTTGGCTAGCTTTTCATTGCAAAGTTTTCTACAGCAATTTATTCCTGCCTTTATGATCCAAGCCACATTACCCCACTGTGAAAGGCACTGTTTCAAAAATCTGATGCTCATTTCTTCTCTATGTACAATAGATACTGGTAATGGCTACCAGAACAGTACTGACAGAGTATGGAACAAATTCCTAAAAAGCAGCATTTTAGAACCCTGTCTCTACATAAAACAAGTCTTCTCTGCAGAGCATTTTAAGCATAACACAAAAAGCATGATGAAACATAAAACCACTGTTGCAAAAATGTGGTTATACAGTTAGATAGGTAGTAATTTATTGAAATGATAAAGCTGCACTAGGGGAGGTTCAGATTTTCACTGAAAAGGTTGTTAAACATTGGAACAGGCTGTCCAGAGAAGCACTGGAGTCACCATCCCTGGAGCTGTTCAAAAATCATGTGGAAATGGCACTTGACGACATGACTTAATGATGGTGGTGGTGCTGGGTTGATGGCTGGAGTTGATTATCTAGGTCTTTTCCAAACTTAAAATCTATGATTCTACATTAGGAACAGGACTCCCTGTGGCATCCCTTATTCCCATTCCTCACCTGCACATCCCCAACCCTGCCACAGCCCAAAGTCTACTGAATAAAGGCACTGCTCTTTGTCAGCTCAACAGGGTCTGTGAAACCAGCACCCATTCAACTCCATTGTAAAGGTGGCTCGAGATTTGGCCTACTTGAAGAGAGATGAAGGAGTTACGTATCACTCTCAAAGAGAAACTGCAAGAAGTGCACGTTTTTTACTCCTTGGTCGCTAACCAGCTCCCTTCCCCTCCACAACAGACTGTTCTCCTATCCAGGCTAATTTTTAAGTCACTTCTCAACCAGCGGCTCCACTCAACCCAGGTTTATCATTCTTTATAGGGGACGCAGAAGTCTCATGCAGAGAATATAAAAATGTCATCTGCAATTAGTACTTAACATCAATAGCAGATACCATCTGCCACCCTTCTCAGGATACAGGACACAAGAAAGCAAGTGTGTCCTAACTTACATGAACACAAAGAGCAAAGTCTGCTGCTTCTCTTCTGGTACTGCAACGTGGATGAAGAAAGAAACATCCAATCCTCTTAAGATAATTGTAAATTTTGCAATGCACTGGAGGCTTCCAGTTGCTGCATCCTCCTATACAGTGAAGGGGAATAATATTAATAATAATAAAAACCAAACATGAAAAACAAACAAATATGGGCAGAAATGCCTCTATGAATTAAGAATGCAAGAAGACAAAAAGCAAATATAAAGCTGTCTTTAAAGACAGAATTTATTCTGACCAATGTGAAAGCTAAGAAAAACATATAACCCAATCCCCCCAGCCTTCTTGTTTTTTAGATAGAAGGCAAAAAAAGGAGCTAGCCTGATGCCTATTTTGTACAATTCTTTTTCTTCAAATCTTGAAAATCTTATATTCTAGATAACATGTGCTTTTAGATACAAGGATGT
Organism: Chloebia gouldiae; assembly: GCA_003676055.1. Taxonomy (NCBI): domain Eukaryota; kingdom Metazoa; phylum Chordata; class Aves; order Passeriformes; family Passeridae; genus Chloebia; species Chloebia gouldiae. Next base: position 20,875,603 of record QUSF01000002.1, on the reverse strand, counting down.
GTTTTTCTCCAGTTTGAAGCACAGTTATGATTTAATGTGCAGAATCAGAAGAGGTCTGAAACAGTACAAGTAACAGAAATGCTTCTCTTAGAGAAACCTGTACCACAGGAGTTTCACAGCCAACATGCACTGCCTGACACATGCCATGTCAGAACTCATTAAAAAGAGGATCCAAGATCTGGAGCAACAGCTGAGAGAGAGTCCTGAAAAACCCATGGATGCACTCAAGGACGAGCAAAATGAGGCTACAAGTGGGAAAAAGGTGCAGGAACTTTTAAAACATAAGCATGTAGTTACAGGCTAAGAAAATAGGTAAATAATAAAGATGAGCTGAGTACAGACAAAACCAGTACCAGACTGGAACAAGGGAAAGGAAAGAAGCAGGAAGTCTCTCAAGAGGAGAGGAAACACCGGAGGAGTTTGCACCATAAAAATACATATGGCACCATAAACAGGCAAGCAAACGGAAGAACAATTTGACCAGAGTGACTACGAATTGTTTAACATTCCAATGACTAACAAATAATGGGTCTGCAACATGAAGGAAAAAAATGTTGCTTTATCTGCTAGATGATAGAGTAGCTGGAGGATTTTGAAAGAAAGATCGAAAGAAACGGATTTTGAACAGAAAATGAAAACAGTCATTGATGGCACTTCACGTAAGGTCATGGAAAACCAATGTTCAAGTAACCAGGCTGCAGAGATGGCTTATGCCAACCTCTCCACCTGCAGTCTGACAAAGAAAAGCATTCCTCAGTAGATATCTCCTGTTTCCCCCCTGCCTTTTCAGCCTAAGATGATGATATCAAAAATGATCACAAAGATATATTAAGAGTCTACACAGAAATTATTTAGTAGAACCTGTACATAAGAAAAGAATGCTATTTGCAAGTTGCTCTTTTAGCCCTCAGTCTATTTGGGAAAGACTTGTAATCACCACCCCTATTTTTTGGCTGCATAAATGTACAATAAGCATTTTTGTCCAGGAAGCTGAAAACAATGACAGACCTGTCATTTCTTTTGTTTGTTAGCCCACAAATGGATGAAAGACAACTGAGTATCTGAAGACAGAAACAACACAGAGTCCAGACAATATAATGGAAGAACGTGAAGCAGAGCTAAGGCTATACTAGAAACAGGAATAATAGATATAATGCAGATATATAGAATAAAAATAACAATTAGAAATTCAGAAATGTTGTTTGGGAAATGCAGAAAAAAAAGTTGCTATATTTTCACAGGTTAAACAAACAAGAACAGCATGCCTCAAGTAACTACACAAATCATTATTATGAGAGTACCTACAACAACAGATACAGATCTGCCTGGGAGTCTTAGTGTTCCCAGGCTCAAAACCAATATATTTGACACTAAAACTGGTAAATTCTTCTTTAATATGAGTATGGCCCATTTTATTCACAAGTAACTCTTTAGCATGTTTTTTAAGTTCAGGTGCTTCAAGGGCCATTCCCATGAGGCAGCCTGCCTGCAGCAAACCCATCAGGAAGTAAGGAATTGAGTGGTGCTGATATGGGCTGTGCTGTGCCATCAGGCACCTGGTGTTTGGAACATCTCTGGGCACAAAACTCCTAACAAGCAGATACCAGATCTACCACTTTACATCAACAGCTATACTTGCTCTGCCTTCATCAGCTAACTGGAAAATCTGTTTCTAAGAGGAAAAAAAAAAGTGACCCAGGCATCAACAGGCTATTCTGTATAACCTGAGCAGCATGAAAACTCTCAGCTTTCAGAATTGCCCTGGTTATCTTTTATGGGAAGAGATAATAAAAAACACTTAGCAAGGAAGTGCAGTGCAATGGTGTTCACCAAGTGTAAAACACACCTGACCTACAAATCTGGCAAGATGATGCCTGTGTTTCAGGCCATTAATATTTTGAGACTATCCCTTATCTATATTTTACTGAAGAAATCAATGTACCACACAGACAAAATAATTGTAAAGGCAGATACAGAGCAAACCTGTAGAAAAAGCATGAGGTGGACAAGCAGTCAGATAAGCAAAAGCATCAAGTTAAAGTCTGCTGCTGGCAGACTTTGCAAAATGGTATGATCTTTAAGGTCCCTTTCAACCCAAACCACTCTATTGTTCTATGAAACCCATGACAATCAGAGTTCCATCAATCATTGGCATCTTTAAGATGGGACATACACCAATTGTTGTACAGGATAACCAGGACCACTCTCTACAGAACAAGCCAGAGACAGAACAAAATTAAAAGTCTAAGAGTGCAAAATCATGACTTCTGGAACTAAAAATCCAAAGCAAAATAAAAAGTCCCAGCCTTATGAGAAAGACTTAGGAGTTAATATAATCTCTGAGTATTATGGCTGTCCTGATAACTATGAAAGTATGATACAGCTTAAGTAAGTTCATAAGAGAAGACAGACTCCTAAACAGCTCAGCAATTCTAGAACTATTCTACAAGGACTAGTAAGAGCAGTGGAGGTTTATATGGAGTTTGAAAAGCAACTTTAGAAGCCTAGTGCCTACTTCCTCCTGCTCTTCATTCTCTCAGATTCAAGGAATCTCTGCTCAAGTACATATGTAGACTTGTTCATCTTATCTTTTAATTTAAACATTTTTTACCTTGAAAACCCCAGATAAATGTCCCTTGGTTCAGGTTAGCTGGCAGGTGTGTGAAAAGGCTTCCCCAGTTGTCCAGATCCACCAACACAATGTGAGTCATAGTACTTAGATAGTCAAGATCAGGAAGTTCACCATCTTCAATGGGATAAAAAGGACACATTTAAAATTCCATTGACTTTCTGGTCAACCTACTTGCTTTTGAAAATACTTGTAGTCACATATGTAAGGAAAAGTCACAAAAGAAAAGCTATAAAACATTATTCTATTTGGTGACTGCACAGATTTTTTAAATCAACTGAATTAGCACTTGATAATACATAAATTAGAGAGAAGAGTAGAATCTGGCTTTATGATGGTATAGACCTGGATAGTTTTGTGGCAAGCACAGAGAGCTGTCATCCTTCACCAAGACATTTTAATAACTCACTTAATATCCAGCTGTGTACCCCTGACTATGGCAAGCCTGTAACATTCAATTACTTGCATGTATAAAAGCACATAAAATGTTTAGATATGCATTTTTTGCTGTACTTCTAATAAATGTCAACCTCTTAATCAAAACATTATGACACCACTAGTAATCAAGAAACACTTCCAATTTCTGAACACAAGAAAACAATACATACTGGGAATATAAATTCTCAGCTGATACTGCTTTTTGGCAGGCTAAGAAAGTTGAGATGATGGTGATATAACAGCACTGCCCACACAGAAAGCACTACCAGGCTCATAAATATTTATATATATAAAAAAGGCAAGTTTCATTTGAATGTGTATGATAGATCACTTTTACACTTCTAGGCATTGGATCCCTAATTGGGGTATCCTTGATGGTCCTCTTCCTATTAACACCAAATTATGCTCCAAACTAATTTGAAAATGTTTGGGTCTCAGGATTCTCACATCTGCCTTTCTGTTTGTTTTTTTTTTTCCCCAAGACTTCATACAAATAATAAATTGTGGAGTCTGAGTTTTAGAAATTCAAGTACTGAGAATTCAGTATACTAAATTCTGAGCTCACTTATAGACTGGATATAACCAAATGGTATGTGACATGTACTGACAATGAAACAGAGTGTGTTAAGGATAGCAGTACTTTTCTAATGCTGAAAGAAATTTTCTACATACTTTCACTAAGTTGTCCAGACTGTTCTAAGTCCTCATTTTTAATTTTCTTTCCCTCTATTGGGCCCTGCAGAGAAGACTGTGGTCTGTCCTGAGTTTTGGATGGAGATGCTTGCAATTGTTGCCTATGAGGTTTTCTGACCACACAAGCCCCACTTGCTGAAAACTTGAATACTGTGTCTTCTGATTCTGAGGCAAGACTTGACAGATCAGGTTTCTGCAAGAAGCAGTGTTTCATGTGATAGTGCTGATGAGCGCTTTGAAGATCATCAAAGTTTTTGTTGCATGCAGCACATCTAACAACATACAGCTCTCCCTTAGATTTGACTGACGTGTGACTCTTGAGATGACTGTTCATATCAGCAATATTCTGCGCCGTTGCAGAACACAAGCAGCATCTAAACCATAAGTTTCCTTTCTGAAGCATGGCTTTCTGACAATTCTCATGATCGTTCCTCCTGTTTATTTTGGAGATGTAAGTTGTCCGGCAACCACAGGTTAAGCGGTCTCCTTGTTCGACTGGGAGGAAGTCCTCATCTTTTTTTATGGACAGCTCCATCTGCTCAGGCACAAATGTATAGTCCTTGCTATGAAGCGCCTTGTAATGGGTTAGAAATTCTTCCTCTGTGTTGAAGAAGAGATTACCACAAAGGCCACAGAAATATTTAGTCTGCATCTCCTGATTATGATGCTCTTGGAAGTGCCGCTGTAGTGTTCCTACTTTCCGAAAATGATTTCTACATATGCCACATGAGTACCTGTGAAATGCATGGCTTTCTAAGGACATGCAATGTTGCTGAACACTCTCTTCAGACTCAAACATCTCCTCACAAATGCGGCACTGCCATTTTCCCACAACAGGACCACTTTCAGGAGACAGTTCCACAGGGCCAGAAATGCAGTCTTTATCTCCACCTGCAGAAATGCTCACTGCATCAGAGGCAGATGGCATAGGTTCATCTTCTACAGCTTCTTGCTCATAGTAGTAGCTATGTCCACCATGAAATTCAGTTATGTGTCCCATAATATCCTCTTCTCTAAGATCTACAGAGCATGCTCTGCACCAGAGAAGAAAATTAGTCAAGTGTGCTCCTCCATGGAATCGACTCATATGCAGGCGGATAATGCTTGAATTTTCAGCCAGCTTTCCACACACAGCACACTTGTGACAGATCCTATTTGCTGATAAAATGTGCTTTTCTACTGACTCTTCTGTAAAAAACTTTTGAAGGCATTCACAAAACCATGCTTTTACTTTGCAAGCACTACCTTGACTTTGGTTTGCAACTTTATCTTCATTTTTATCTTTTAAATTACTCTTCCGTTTTGAAGGACTGGACCCCATTTCACTGGAGGACTCATCTGGACTCAAATGTCTTTTAAGCAGTGGTCTTGACCGCTCCACAATGTAGCCCAAATTTTTGTGTTTTCCATTGACATGGCAGAACATCAAGATTGACTCCTCCAGTGTCGTAAAAACTCTAATGTTATGTTGAGTGGTTTGTTTGTGTTGGGTCATCTGATTCTTATCAGCAAACAATTCATCACAGTTCTTACAGTGACCTTTCATTTTAAATATCTCTGCAACCTGGGAGATGCTTTTCTTTGACAGTGCCATGGGCCCAGAATTATGACAACGTGTTCTAGAATGGATAAAAACATTAAGGGGTTATATCACCACCTGAAACATTTGTAAACTTTCAGATGTACTTGATATATTATCAAGTAGCTACAGCAGTAATTGCATGGAAACAGTGTGCTCTGTGTCCTTTAACCCACCTACCAGCTTGCCAACAAAACCATGCAATGTATATTTAGTCTCAGAAATTTGAAGAGAATTAGGTGCTAATTTCCAAAGCTAGCATGTAGATTGATGCTTATGTTTTTGACTTTACATTTTCAAAATCAAATGCTGCCAACTTAGAAACAGTGGACCAGCGAACAGCTTTTGTTGTTCTGTTACAGAAAATACAAAAACATTGATCATTGACATTGATCATGTTTCTGCAGTGTGGGGTTAAATTAAGGGGGCAGGCTTTTGACTGTTTATTCAGGAAGTCAACATTCAGATGGTCCTAGCTGCCCTGAAATCCACTAGTACCACTGAAAAAAATGTCTGCATACCTCTCATTGATCTATGGATGTTCACGTTATAAAGAGAACTGCCTTTCACAAACCTGAAATGAGCCGTTAATTCCATATGTGAGCGCAGTATCTTGAAGCAGGACATGCACTTCACTTGGAAGGAGACCTCTTTGCACAGAGATATCAAGAGGTTCTTTGCAAAGGATGGAAAAGGTAGTGGATGGCCAGACTTCACTGCATCTGTAAAACAGAATGGTAGAAAGGGCAACCACACATTAGAGTTACTTAATAGAATTTCAGCTCTCTGATGACATAATTAATTGCTACTTGTCTGTCACAGGGTTTAGAATGCAAGTTAACAAATGTCAGCTGAGCAGTAGTAACTGTGTAGTACTGCAAGCTGTAACTAAATCCTAAATTTTTTAGACTTCTGTAACTATCTTATATCTGAATATGTTTGCATTTTGCTTTTTTGTACTTGGTGACTGATTTTACTTCCCTTTTTCTCCTTCTACAATGCCAGGTCTATATCTCTCTTAGGAAGGTTCTTACCTTCTTCTCCTCCACCCATTACCAGCGGTCTACTCTGACTAGACAAAATTTTGTTTTAAGACATAGAGCATTTTTTCTGAAAGAGCACACAATTTATTTAAAAAGTTCCCACATACCCTGACCATCTCTTTCTCTCTTTCCCATCCTTAACGTTAATTCTTAAATTTTTAGATGCAGGACTTTCTGTATTTCTGAGTATATATTCCACAGGTAACTCCCAGTGCCAGCAAAGTAAGAAAATTCTACTGAAAAGATAATGGAAAATGGTTTATGGGTTATATATTGCTCATGTTCTGCACCTTAGCAGGCAAATTTTCTTTGATTTTTCTGGTTTAGTAAGATGGGATGATCAGCATTATGCCTTTCAGCTAACTTCATTTGCAGATCTCAGGCCATGCTAATAATTATTATCATAAAGCCTAACTAATGCAAAGTGAAACATGGAGCACTCAGGTTTTTTTTTTTTTTCTGAGGTAAGCACTCTCCATCTCTAAAGATGAAAACACTAACTCATGCTTTTAATATTTTCAAAGCAAGAGCTCACCAGTAACCTTTTTTTAAAACCTAGGACCTGAATTTATTAAAAGCATCTGCAGTCACCAAATTCAGAATTAATAACCTATTTGAGAATACAAGTACATTAGAGTAGCAATGCATAAGAGAAAGAATAACCATGCAACTGACTGTCACTTCACTACATGAAGGCAGCAGTACTGACTCCAACTGCAGGGGATTCTTCAAAGCCTGCCTTTTCTATACATTTCCTGCAGCCACTCTATGGGATGGCAGAAGTGAAGATACACTTATGAAGATGAGAAATAACTATATGAATAATTTTGGCCTTGTCCAGAGAGTTACAATGTCTAAAATATGGCCACTTAGTAGTTTAGCTAACAGTGAAGTAAATGCTTTAATGCCTATTGCTTATGTCAAAAATAAAATCAGTACAGCTGTGTTGGGCATTAACCCTGTTTGTAACACCATAATCAGACAGATCTTTCCTTATTAAGCATGGTTTAGGATGTTCCCAGCTCACAATATAACCAGTATTTCAGCCTTCAGAAGCCATGTAGTCTGTGAAAGCCATCAGACCAGCAGCAATGTTCCAGCTAAGCACTCTAAATTTGCAATTATATGGAGAAGACCATTTTAACAAGTCTTTGCCATCAGAAATGCCAAGGACACTGACAAGAAAAATAGCCTCCAAGCACACTACAGACAGAGTAAGGGGAAAGAACTCAACAGCTACTCTGACTGGAATTGGAAAGAAATTTATGTTTTGCTCTGAGTCTCTTTCAACATGCTAAATGTAAAGTTATTCAGGAAAGTAGTTGCATGGAGGATGAGAAGCTAATATGAGAGACTCAACAACATCTCATTACAGCAAGTGTGATAGAGGAATCATTTCTACACAAAAATATGAATTTCAAGGCATCACATTTACGATCTTAAAAGAAAATTAAAAATCATTAATAACAAACTTTAAAACTTTAAGCTTTTTTACTCAGCAGAAAAATATAAGTCACTTCCTATCTTAAGGCTAAATTATCAGAAAAAATTAAAAGCAGTACACTTAGTAACAACGTACCACTCAGTTCAGAAACCTGGAGGAAGTGTTTCTTTTGCGACATATGCTGCCAACACTCGTCTCTTTTGGTGAAAAGGAGGAAGCAGTTTGGGCATGCAAAACACTGAATATGCTGTGGAGGAATACCTTTTTTATGCCCATCATTTTCATTTAGCTGGAAGAGAAAATTATCTATTTAGGAAAAAAATTAAGTCAAGAAACCAGGCCCAGTTCTCATGTCCTCCCACTCCTCTCTCATTTCTATGGTTATATTTTCACTTTTAGGTTTTCAGCTACCACATCTGTATTTACCTACAGCCTACCCATCTGCACTTCAGCTCACAAGACACAAGGAACTGGCCAAAGTACCACTGTCAAACCAAGCTACTCATCCACCTTTACTACACCGCCAATTTCTCCATCCCCTTCTTGCACCACTGGGGGCAAGTACCTTCCCAGGGACTATGGCCTCCAGCAATTCTTAGCTATTCCCTTTACCCAGGCTCTCAGAAAAAGCTCCCTCTGTCAATAAAGCAGCTGTTTTACCTCATGTCAGCTCTCCTCTAATCTTGCTAACCTCTAACTCCCCAAAATGCTGCTCTTCAGAGTAGCCCAAAAGGTCTGTCTTCTGTAGAAGTCAATTCCTTCCACCTGCTTTGCCTTCTACATCAACCTCAGAGCTCCGCCTTCAGGGCAAAAATCCTTTAGTTCTGCTTCTGATATTTTTGCTTGCTTCTTTCTACATCACTCCAAGAATCTTCACTATATGCTTAGAGCTTTGATTAGGATTATTTCCCCATTCTTTACACATCAAAGTAATCCCATCTTCTCGCTATCGGTGGGAGACACTCACTGCCTTTCCCCCACCTTGGCTGCTACTCCTGCTACTGTCTCTGAACACATGAGAGGCACACAACTTTGAAGCAATGGAAAAAGAGCAGGGACACACTACAGTGCAGTCTTTCAGCTGCACTGATAATTAGTCAGGTATGACTAGTTATCAAGTTATTACTACAAGCAAAATTTAGTCTGATTTTTAGAAAGTCTAACACTTCCCCAAATTTAATGCAGCTTCTGAAGACTTGGCGAGAATATTTGTTGTCAAAACACCCAATTTTGAAAATGCTACCCACTACCCAATTCTACAGACTGCTTAAATAAAACCCCCATCTTCTTTTGGCTGCTTCTCTTTGCTGTCAAGTTATTTCACCTTAACTTCCTGCCTTTACCTTTCACAGTTTTGGAAATGCAAAAAAAAAGGGAATATCTATCAACAACACCAATAGATGGACAAGAGTTCAAGACAGAACTATGGTCCTCTTGAAAGCATACCAAAAAGTACAACCTAATGGCCACATCTAAAGGGAATACTGTCAGGCTACACCAGGTGTTTGAAATGCAGCAGAATCAGAGAAAACAGTCTTAAAGAGTAAAAGAGAGAAGAGAGAAAGAGGGCTAAAGAAAAAAACAAAACAAAAAACCCCACCAAAAATCAATGCATAATTTTAAGTCTTAAACCCCCTACTACATTTTGTCAGGAGAGTTATTTATCCTTGTGCTCTTGCCTTAGATAAAAGATGATCACTGTACTGCTGAGAGGTTGAAAATCTTTCACAGCATATCACACAGGCAAAAGCACTATGTGGGGGTCCATGTAATGTGACTGTTGGGTCACAAGGAGAATGATCAAACCTGGAGAAGAAGAAATAATTAGTAAACTAGTCCCCTCTAAATAGTCAAATAGCTTTTTTTAATGGGAACAGTTCTGTCCTTTGAAGCTATCAGACTCCCTATCTAACCAACCTAAACTATAAACTAAGCTAAAAATCACCTATCTAACCAATCTAAACGATTAAAATTCCTTACTTCTCCTATCACGAAATGTATCAGTTGAAGTGTCCTGTACAGAGATGATTCTCCCTGCAGCTTACATATTAAAACAGCTACTCTGGAGAGAAATCATACTGCTTTTAAGAGAACTAACAAAGCCTTAATTTCCTACATAGACATTTTAATAATTTATTTATTTTTATCTCCCTGTACTAGTTCTGGTTGGGATGGAGTTAATTTTTTGTAGCAGCTTGCATGGTTGCTGTGTTTTAGATTTATGAACAACAGTGTTGATAGCACAGAGAATTTTTAGTTATTGCTGAGCAGTGCTTGCAGAGTGTCAAGGTCTATATTTTTCAGATTGTCCCACCAGGAAGATGTTGGGAGACACAGCTGGGACAACTGACCTCAAATGGCCAAATGGACATCCCCAGCATAAGACATCATGCTCAGCAAAGAAAGTTGGGTGGAGGAGGAAGGAGACAGTTGGGAAGATAAATGCCATCACTCCAAGTAACTATCACATGTGATAAGACTCTGCCTGTCAATTCCTTAAATTGCTTCGCATGTGCGTGCAGCTTTTGCTTTACTGATTAAACTGTTTCTACCTCAGCCCAGAGTTTTCTCACCTTTACCCTACATCCCCCCAGGGTGAGTGAGTGAGCAGCTGTGTGGGGCTCAGCTGCCTGTGGGGGTTAACCCATGACACTCTCAACATCTCACCATCCTGCCTACAGACACCTTCAGTATAAAAGGCAGTATCTGCTGGAACTGAACACAGACACGCTGAGTACTGACTAGCAAGATCAGATATGAACACACAGCCTGTAGCTTCTGTTCCTCTTTCCCTGCATTAGGGGCTTTTCTTTTTATCTTACCATCAACGTGTGTAAGTTGGCCTTTTGGTTTATTTCAAGTTTGGATGAAGATACAACTAAACTGGAGTACAGAAATAAGACTTCTCAAAAAAACTCAGATATTAAAAAATGCTCAACAAGAGGAAGACATCACTTCCGAATGAAAACAACAAACCACACACACCAAGTGAAAAACTAAACCAAATCATCAAAAAAAAACACCCCATGAAGCTAGTCTACACAAATTGTTACATATTAACTGGCTCTCAAAATAGAGCTTTGTCAGTACAGGCAGTCTGAAGCACACTTGATAGTGATGTGCTAAGCTAGAGCACATGCTTTCATTATTATTCCTTGCACTGAACTCTTGCAATGTACCTCCTTACCTTTGAAGGTGACCCAGAAGAAGATGTACATTATCAAACTGTCTGTTGCAATGCATCACAGGACAACATTTGGGACTGTTGTTGACTCGAGTCTGACCTGTCCTCTTAAAAATAGCCCTTCTTCCACCATTAACAGAGCCTGGTTTCAGACCTGTGTTCCAAAACAAAATACTTAACCAGAAGCTCAATTAGAAGCTTAAGAAAACAAGTAACACACAAGCCCTAAAACATTCCAGAATCAAACTGTAGCGATTCTTAAAAGCAAACTAACAATCTACTCACTGTCCTTCAATCCTACTACAGTAAGTCTGCTCTTTCACTGTCTCTTCAATTCCCAGTAGTGCAACTTTTCAAACAGTTTGACACCCTTCCTCCAGGTCCTCCAGACAGTATTTTAAATTCATTAAACATTGTGAAGTTACACTTACACTTTCCTAAGCAGCAGCTCAACAGTAGTATTTTTTAATTCCTAGCAACCTGGCTTATAAAGAATAACTAACATTGCCTTACTGGTTTTTAGACTTTGTATCTTGAATTTTCTAAGTAGCAAAGCATCACAAGAATAGCCTTCATGGAAATAAACATTTAGAAACTTTCAAACCATATGCTCTACCAAAATTAATATTGTAGGATTTGGTTATGCACAAGGCACCTGCAAGCTCAATACAACTTTCACATGTTCTACTCTGTAATGCAGGACTTAGAAACCATCACTCAAACTTAGCTTTCTACTCTTACCTGGCATTTTTAACCACTGGTCCACACATAACCTTGCAGCTTCTGTATCACTGTGTTCCCGAATAAATTCTAGTTCTTGCAACCCGTGAGCATATTGAGAATCAACTTTCTCCTAAGGGGAAAAAACATACCAGACAGTGTTGTGATCAAATTGAAAGAATAAAAGGAGAAAAGACTAAGTATGTATCTCAAAATTTACATGTGGGTTCCTAAAAAACACACCCACAAAAACCTAAGTGAGGGGAAAAAAATTCTTACAACTCAACTGACTTTTATTTAATACAATAAAAATGGAATGTAATAGAAAAAAAAAGAAAATAAAAAGGCACTTTCACTCTTTCCCTTTGAAGACTAAATTGAAGTCTGCAGATTGCATTACCTGATGAAGAATGAAGAGCCAAGCAATATTTAACAAAAGGATCTTTTAGCCTTCATTCTCAAGCTGCTTTAAAAGCTACACAGTTACCTCTGACTAGACTTTACAGTTGAAAAACTGTATGTGAATACACAAACAGATTGCCAAATTCAAAGTGGAAGAGACAGAAGGGGGATGTAGGCCTCCAGACTTCAAGGCTACCTTGGACTCTATCTAATCTAGCCTTTTACTCTGTTGTAATACAGTTGCATAGTTTACCACAGACTGCAACAAGCTGTAACTATAGTAGAATTATGTTATTTTAAAAGCCTTGTTGAGAAAATTGGGCTGGGAAGTCAGCACATTTTGCCAACTCTGGATTTACATTTATCCCTATTCTATTCCATCAAGTTGTTGTAATCCTATTCCTTCAAGATGTCCAGCTCCTACTGAGAGCAGTCCTACCATTAAGCCCACTGACTGGATCTACCAATTTGTAAAAAAAGTAAAAAGTACATTCTTTTCAAACGGCTCCAAAGTGCAACTAACAGGACTCAACTTTAAAATTATGCCTTAAACACTGAAAATTTTTCCCATTATGAAATACTACCTCATACAGATTTAATGCAGCAAACAGTTTCCCAAAAATCTCAGAAAAAAGCAGATAAATAGCAAGGCTTGTTGCATGGTGGTTTGTGATAATTGTTATTTTTCAATTAATTGCAATATTAGAATATCAGAATAATTGATACTAATGTTCCTTTGCTATATCTACAAACAAGAGAAGTTTTTGCCATTGGTTTTCTTTCATTTAATTTTCCCCCTTAGAAACTGCAATAAGACTAGAAAATTCATCAGTTAAAAGCCACTGAAAAGACAAAGTCCATGTAGTGCTTCACATGAGGCCCCAGAAGTAGTTTAGTTGCTACTTCCAGGTATGCCTCGCCAATTTTTTTATTTACTTAGTAGTGAAAACAAAGATACTTGCGACTACAAGGCCTTTATTATGCAATTCTTCCAAAATAAAACACATCCAATACCTTAAAGGCTTTGTTTTTCTCTTCTTTTTGCTGTTTTTCTACTTCAACATGGCGTGCCAGACGATCCAGGGTTGATGTAACTCGTTCCTTCTGATAGTCAATGTGATCCTTACGCTTAGTATTTCTCTGCAGTTGGAAAGTTAAAGTCTTATTTAGTGATTGTTATGTAACAGACACTAATACAGTGAAAAGTGGTACCCAAGCATCATGACATAATTCAGTAGAGATACTCTTAGGCCAAGTTCCATGAGCTACCTTGTAGCTTTCTCTTCTTTTTTACCAGCATCTGTAGCTTCTGTTAAAAAAACAAAAACAACCCTCCCATCCACATATTCAAGGCAATTCAACATAAACATTAGCCTCACCATGCAGTAGAGGAACATGCATGATTGTGCTGAGTGTCTTAGAAGTCTCCAAACAAATGAAAACTTAAGTTCTTACAAGTAAATAAAATCCCTCCTGACTTCAAAGCCAACATGCAGCCCATCTAAAAAACTTGAAAACTGTTATCATTCTTGCCCTAACACTGCCCCACTGTCTTCAAAAAGGCAGATAATGAGCTTTTTCTAGCCTAAGGGATAGGCCATATACTGTAGTTTCCTCTTGTTACAGTCAGCTCTAGTAATGATCCCTGTAATGACAGCCTGTGCGTGTACAGAAGATCACCTTTCCTTAAGAATCAGGTTTATTACAAACATCCTCTGCTGCAACACACAAAAACCAAAAGTCAAAATACAGTCACTGCTGCCAAAATCAACTCTAGTAGGGTCTCTCATTGTCCCTTCCAAAGGCCTTGCAGAGCAGACAGAATCAGCTTGGGGGATAGATAAACTGATTAGCCTGCTTCTGACTCGTACATTCTTAGAATGGATTAGGAAGGATTAAGCTGAGCTAAACCCAGACTGTCACTGGAATAAGGTCATTCAATCCATAAATTGCTCCTAAAAAGTTATTTTAGAAAGAAAAGGCCTTGTAATAGACCAAGTATATTTTCAGGATAGAAACTGGACACCCCAACTTCCGAGGTTGCATGTAAAGTGACATTTATTTCCATACACTTGTTCAGATGACTGAAAGGCAAATACAAGTACCAAGTCATTTCAAGGCAGAAAAAATGGCTTTGGAAAAAGTGAAGTATTCTTGCTTTTCACTCAATAGCAAGTAGAAAAATCAAAATATTTCAATACTGGTTATTTAGCACTTGTTAAAAATACATCTAACAAGGCTTTCATGAAGAGTAACGTGAAAGGAAAAAATACAGAAGACCAATTATTTTATTCAGCCAAGATGTCCTAAAATACATTACAACATACTCACATGAAAATAAGAACTGCTGTTAGGTTCTTCATCATCACTGCTGACAAGATCAATGCATTCAAGGACGGGCCTTAAAGGTCCTTCCTGGAAAAAAAAAAAGGAAAAAAAACCAGTCACACAAAAGCATTAAACTGTCTTCCTTAGAGATAAAATGTACCATCTCTTCCATATATTGGCATATATCTCTTCAAGATATCAACAACCAACTATGTAGGGCAAGCTAGGAAGACCTACTGCCTCATGATGAGTAGCAGAGAGAAAAGCAGCGAGGAATCTTCCCTGCTGCTCTTAATGAATCTCATTCTTTACATTCTTCCACCTTTCAAGGCAGTAAAGCTGTTCAGCTGGCCAGGCATGAACAGTCCTTTGTCCCACTGGGGAGAAGAGGGATGAAATCTTGCACAGATGACAAAAGCTTCTATGAATCAAGCTGCCAGCCTCCAATTACCCACAAAGAGTAACTCTTTATGATTAAATAAAGATAACATGATTTTCTAAATGAAATAGAAAAAAAATCCAGATGCAATAAAACGCAGTTTTGCTTCTGTAGAAACTAACAGCCTCTGCAATGCTTTTAAGAAATTAAACCTTTCTTAAACAGGTGTTAGCAAGTAAGAGTTCAAAGACACACTCTGACCATCTGACTGTCTAATCAGCTCAATAATGTGTTCTGAAATGTTCAGCTCTGATCCTAGCAGCTTCATCAAGGGCAGAGATTTTTCTTATTTGTGTTCACTTACTCTCAGGGCTCAACAAATAATGAAAATGCACAAAATTGACAGCTGAAATGCAGAGTAACTTGCTTTCAAACCTAGAAGATCCAGTGATCAACACAATGAATTTAACACAAGTAGGATTACACTAGTTTAAATGTTTTCTGCGTGCATGAAATATTCTTTTTCCTTTTGAAGTCTGTGCCATTTTCTATGCAATTTTTGTGTACTGTTTACCTCCACACAAGGCAAGCCCCAAACTGAAAGTTATGAGAGTTTTAATTACTTTATTTTCCAGATGGTTCAACTAAATAGTAATGCAAAGATGGTGCCAACCCTGAGAATTCCATCACTGTAAGAGAGCTAAGAAGCTGAGGATCAGAGAGATTCATCCTACCTGTTGTAAATTCCCCACTGCATGAGTGGGGGAGTACATCTTGACAACAAATAGTCTGCAATTTCAAAAAAACAGTATGGACAAGTTCTCCATGAAAAGCTGAAAGCTGGGGCCTCCCTAATTGATTATAGTGACATACTTGGCACCCAGAAAGACATAAAAGTATTCAGATGTACCAGCATTAAGATATACTTAACTCTTCACATCTGATCAGCAGATCCTTCACATTTAAAGAAAAAAAAAATAAAACAAAAAAATAAACAAAACCCCCTCAACCCTCCCCCCCAAAAAAACAACCAAAACAAACAAACAACCTAAAAAAATCCCCCAAACCTCCAACATGATCCACTTCTACATTACTTCCCTAAACAATCCTCAAAAGCCATTCTTCTCACAAACCAATAGCCATGCCACTGAGCAACAAACAAACAACAGTTACTTCTGTGAGCAGAAGAATTTCTTGATGTTTAATTCTCCAGACAGCTGTGGCATCTCTGATGTTATTCACAGCTTTACCTGGAAGCATCAACAGAACTGTAATTTCACTACACTATGCAAAATACCCAGTTTAACTCTTAATACAATCATATTTGTTTAACTGGTGACTAGTAAATGAATGAAAAACTGGTGACTGAAGAGGAATGAAGCCTCATGCATATCCAAGGAGTCTTTTTCTCAAGGAGTTCTGTGAAGCTCAGTTTTATCCCAAAGTTTTCTCTGAAACCCCTAAACAGTGGTTTCTCTTTCATGCCCTTCCTCATTTCACTCCATCTGTGTGTGATCTGGCCTAGCTAACAGACACCTTGTCCACTGACACCAAGCAAGGGGTTTTGTTTGTTGTTTTAGCTTTATTCAGACCAAATGCCCATAAACAGTACAATTAAACTTCTGCATAATTATACATAAACTAGCATAAAGAAAATATGAATCTAGCTTTCACATATGTGACCACAAACTTATCTTTGACAAATAATTATGTGAGCATAATTGTGTATACACATGCAAAAATATTATTATCACAGAACAAATTTACATTAAAGTAAATTTTTAAAAATCAACACAAGTTGTATTATTTGTACTCTAAATCTGTGTCCCAGCAGACTTCCAACTTCTAAAAGCTGGAAGTGAACTTCTAAAAGTTGGACTGCTAAGAACTGACCAACATTGTGAACCAACATGCACTTAATAAATTTTGACTTTATAACCTAGCAAATACAGAAATTCAAGTCCCTGGCTGACTTGGGATGGGTGCAGAAATAAGAGCTGCTTCCTAACACCACTACCATTTTATTCAGTTCCTGCTGTGATGCAATTAAAAGCCAGAGAGACAAAAACTTCACTATGAAAATCCAATATTTAACACCACAGAGATAAAGGAAGCAAAATCTTATATTGGTAGCTACCATGTTTTAGTGGATTACTTGATTTGGTATAGTTACTAATTCTCCTCTAAGTCAAATGCTTTTGGTGCCAACTGTGGCAACTTGAATTATCTATTTGTTCACAGGGCATTACAATTGTGAATTTCTTCACTCTTGCCTCATCTGTCCCAAGTCAGTAAAATGGGGACAAGATCATCCTATGTTAAGAATACAGGAGTAACAGCTTGCACTGTAGATTAAATCGTATTTCTCTGGTCGTATGTAAAGCCTAAAATGTAATAATTTTAAATGGACAAAATATGTTTTGTGGTATATGTGGAGAATTATGGAAGGATAATTTTAAGTTTTTTGAATGAGGGTGATTCAGACTACAAAAGCTGAAAATCTCTGGCAGCAGCAGATTGGCAAGTTTTTATCTGATGGAGCAAAAGCATAGTCCTACAGTATGAATTGAAACACCCTAGTACAAGTAAATAATGTAGGAAAAAATCACCCCAAAACCACAAAGAAAAACTGATCAAAGAAACAAAAAACCCACACCAGTCAACCACATCTGACTGTCAAGAGGAAAAGAGAAAAAGGAAGAAAAACACAGATCACATGGCCTACAGCTAGCTGCTTGTTGTCTATGAAAATGACACAGGCTGGGACACCCCAGTAGCTTCTCTAATTCAATTTATACAGTACCATCTTGTACACTAGGTTTTAAAGACATGTAGATATTCAGGAGGCAACCATCCATAATAGTTATGAAAAGTGTAAGTTTCCAGTCATACACATTATTATAAGGAAATTATGATCTAAAGCTTGCAAGCACTCTAGAAATCCTTTTGCAAAGTCCAAAGTTACCTTCACTCAGAGGAGCAAATGAGATCTGAAGACATATTGCTGATATTAGGTGATGGCCAGGGTCGCACACCTTTCCCCTCATATTCATCAATTACAATAGTAAGCTACTCACCTACTCACCTCAGGATATAAATCCTGCAAAAAATTAAGCAGAGTCATCTTCCTATATATAGCAGCCTCTCTTGGAAGCACTAGTCACTGGGACCACAAAGGATTCCTATTATCCACAGGCAAAGCCAAAGGAAAAAAAAGGTAGCTAGAAGTGTTGATTTTAGTTTCTTTGTTTCAGTTCCTGTTCTTGGTGCTCCAGCAGCCCTTCAATCCTAACACTTTCTAAGCTATACTAGCTTCCTTGTTCATTCATCGCCCAGCTTGAAGAAAATGAAGCTTATTCAGTCATGATCACAGAATGATACAAGGGTTTGGAAGATCATCTTGTCCCAGCCCCCCTGCCATAGGCAGGGACATCTTCCACTTGACCAGACTACTCAAAGCTCCCTCCAGCCCAGCCCTTGAAGACTCCCAGGAATAGGAGGCATCCACAACTTACCTGGGCAACCTGTTCCAGTGCCTCACCACCCTCACAGAAAACAATTTCTTCCTAATATCTAATCTAAACATACTAAGAGTCTGAAGCCATTCCTCCCTGTCCTCTCACTATATGCTCTTGTTAGAAGCCCCTCTCCATCTTTTCTGTAGGCTCCCTCCAGGTGCTGGAAAGCTGCAATTAGGTCATCCTGAAGCCTTCTCTTTTCCAGACTGTACAATCCCAATTCTCTTTGTCCTTCCTCACAGGAGAGGTGCTCCACCCCTCTAATCTCGGTGTCCCTCCTCTGCACTCATTCCAACAGATCGATCTCCTTCCCATGCTGAGGACCCCAGAGCTGGATGAGAACTGCAGGTGGGGTCTCACCAGAGCAGAGCACTGCAGCAGGATCCTCTCCCACACCCTGCTGGCCATGCTGCTTTCAGCAGAGCCCAGGACACACTGGAACTTCTGGGCTGCACGCACACATTGCCAGCTCATTCACCAACAACCCAAAGTCCTTCTCTGCAGATGCACATGAATACTTGTGTGTATATAATGAACTTTGAGCTCAATCAATTTTGCCTAAATCAACCAAAATCTTAAGACATCTCAGAAATAACAAACTGCTTATCATTTTTGCAAAAAAAACCCTCTATCCTTCATGCCAGAGCTCCTAAATATCTCTGATTAAAGCTGAAGTTCAACATACAGACTTTTCTGCAAACACCAAACAAAATAGGGGGGAATCTAGTAATTTGTCAGCATATTGTTCAAAAATGAGACAAATCTACAAAAAAACAGCCACTAAAAATACTGGCATCATTGAATCACTTAGCAACATGACTTGTTCCTTCAAGAAAAACATGTTTAGATGTGTAGATGTGGCTCCTAGGGACATGGTTTCGTGCTGGGTTACTGGCTGGACTCAATGATTGTTGGATTGTGTTTCTATATTTCTGCAACAGTTCTGTAATGGCTTGCCCCTCCACCCCCCATTTTCTCCCAATGGTTCCCCCCCGAATTTTCCTGCCCTTCCCTCAGTGCCAATCTCCCTGAAAATGCTTAATCACTTTTCCCTCCCCTCCCTGGTACCTCATCTATCACTCTCAGCTCCCCATCCAATTCTTCCCAAATCTTCTACCAGAGCCTGGATTAAACCTGAAACTGTTTCCCCAGCCTTGAGTCATCTCCCTCATTATCTCCTTGGACACTGCCTCTCTCCAAACAAGGTGGACAGTGTGACTTTCTGCCTCAGCTGCTCCCAGACTCTCCTTGAGATCCAGGGGAGTGACCCCCACAGCTGACCGTGCCTCTGCCGGGCAGGGGAAGCCAGGGGGCTTCAGCTTTGCACAGCAGCAAATGATCTTAATGGTCTTTTCCAACCTAAACAATTCTATAATTCCATGGAATCCTGCCATCCAGCACTACTTCAATGATGCCAGAACACAGGCAGCATGGAAAACATTCTGCTTCTCTTGGATATCCAACAGATACAAGTGTCTCATGGTCATATAAAGCATGCCAGCATTAGACTAAGTGTTGTACAATAGAGTGCCTCACAATTTGAGAGATCCTCTAACCTATTATTTCCTTCCTCTTCTACACTGAGTACAGTGATTTCAACATTGATCTGCAGAATGAGCAGTGATTTATGACTACATTTTCTCTACAGGACCAACTGACATCATCTTACACCCTTCCAAGAAAGGGCACATAAACCTTTAAGGTTGAGTTGTTATCTGCCATAAACATTCACAAATGAAATTATCTATATTCAAAAGTAATGCTTTACATCAAAATATAATCATCATCAACAGAGTCATTGAAGACCCCTCTCCTGTTTATTGGACTACTGAAAGTGTATTTTTTACAACAAGCAGTGTATTTCCAGTACAAGGTATACTTACTCCAATAAACTCAATCTCATCTTCACTTCCTGAAGCTGGTGATTTACTCTTGTGAAGGCTGTCAGAGTTATGAGATTCCATTATCTAAACAGAAACAAAATATACTATATAATTTCACTTTTTAAGTTTCATTTAACTATACAGCATGTTCCATTTTACGCCTTATTTGGCTTTGCAGTCTATCTGTATTCAACACGTCTCTATCATTCACTCCCAGTTACCAGTAACACCACAAGTGGTGATAAACGACTCTGACTCGAATCACGCTGTTTTTAACGCGTAAAACGTGGTTTTATCTACAAAGCATACCAATACCTACACTCCTCCAGCAGCTGTAGCTGCAGTGTAGCAGCCCAAGGACATGCCTGAACCCGACACCCCAGCAAGAGCCGAGACCCGAGCTCCAGCCTGGCGGACCGACGAGCCGAGGCCGACCCGTAACAGCCGCGGGCGAGCTCGGGCCTTTCCAGGAGCTGCGGCTGCTCCGGGCCGCTCCAGGACCGCGGCACCGGGCTGAGCTTCCTGCCGCAGAACAGCGGCGGGGCCGCGGTGCTGACTCACGCCCCTGCCCCGCAGGGGCCCCCGGCACCCCCGGCACCCC
>QUSF01000002.1:20521645-20849762 GCA_003676055.1 Chloebia gouldiae | reverse complement strand
GGCAGCCCCGACCCGCCGCGTCCCCGCCTCCCCCGCGGCCCGCGGGCGGGGCCAGGGCGCGGCACGGCGCGCCGGGAGCGGGAGGGGCCGCCGCGCCCCGCGCTCCCCATGGCAGGTGCCGGCGCTACCCCGGCAGCACCATGGCGCGGCCTCCCGGGCCGGCGCTCCGGGCTCTTCCCTTCTTCGGCCCTCGCCTTCTTCCGTCCTCCCCTCGTCCGCCTTCAGACGGGCTGCATCGAGTTCCGGCCCGGAGCGGGAAAATCCGCACTCCGCTTCCGGGGAGGAGGAGGAAGAGGAGGAGGAGGAGGAAGGGCGGCTATTGGGGCTGGCAGCCGAGAGGCGGGACGGCGGCAGAGTCGCCGCTCCGGGCCGGGCCGCAGTGCCCTGCCGCTGCCGCCGTGCCTGCCCGGCCGGCCGGCGCCCGGCCGCCTCACACGCTGCTCCATCCAGCCCAGCCATCCGCCAAGGTCCTGCGCGAAAATCTTGCGGGAGGCGTTGCCAAGGGCAATGGTGAAGTCTGGATACACAATGGTCGTTGCTTCACTCATATACCAGGGAAGTCAATTTATCACACAAGTTTGTCAATCTGGTCAAGCCTGATTTCCCCTTGGTAAAGCCATACTGACAGCACAATGATTTTCTTGTCGCTGAGATACCTGGAGATGGTTATTTGCATTGGCTGCTTCATCACTTTCCCAGGGATCAGGATGACACTGACTGGCCTGTGGTTCTTCCTGCCTTCCTCTTTCCTGCCCTTCTTGGAGATGGAGGAGGTATTTGCTTTCCTCCAGCCTCAGGCACCAGTCCCAGACGCCATGACCCATGAAAGATAATTGAGAGTGATCTCGCTGTGACATCTGTCAGCACCCTCAGCACCTGTTGGTGCATCCTGTCAGGGCCCATAAACTTAAAATGCATATGCTCATCTTGCTAAGGTGTATATATTCCCTGGCTTGATCCTCTCCCACCAAGGGTACATCTTCCTTGGTCCATCCCTTCCCCCTGATTTTTGAAGCCTGAATTCCTGAAGGCTGGTCTTGGTAGTGAAGACTGAGGCATGTACTGTGTCACTATATCAACTGTCTCATTTAGCAATGGGCCTTCATTTTCCTTAGTCTTCCTTTTGTCACCTATGTTCTTCCAGAAGCCGTTCTTCTTGTTTTTGACATCCCTAGCTAGATCCAATTCCAGTCATGCTTTATCTTTCCCAACTTCATCCCTGTATGCTTGAGCAATGTTTCTGTATTTCTCTGAGGTAAGCCATCCTTGCTTCCACACTTTGTATGCTTCCTGTTTGTGTTAGAGCTTGACCAAGAATTCCTTGTTCATCTACATAGGCCTCGTGGCATTTTTGCCTAACTTCCTGTTCACAGGGATGAACTGTTTCTGAGCTTGGGGGAAGTTATCCTTAAATATTAACCAGCTTTCTTGGGCCCCTCTTGCCTCTAGGGCTATATTGCATGGGACTCTTCCAGGCAGATCTTTGAAGACACCAAAATTCACTCTCCAGAGTGATGAGCCTGCTTTTTATTCTTCACCCTCCCCTCAGGATCTGGAGCTCCACCATCTCATGCTCACTGTGGCCAAGGTTGCCTTGAGCTTTACATTTCCCACAGTCCCTTCATGGGTATAGGTCCAACAAAGCATTGCTCATTCTTGGTCCTTGTCGACTCCTTTATGACTTGAAAGAAGTTACCAGAAACCTCCTGGATTGCTTATGTCCTGCTGTATTGTCCCTCCAGCAAATATCTGAATAGTTGAACTCCCACATTAGTACCAGGGCTTGCAAACACAAGGCTGCTCCTATCTAGGAAAGGACCTGGGAGATATCTCCATTATGATTTCTCATAGACATTTCTTTGCTTACAGTCAAGAGCTGAAGGTGATCTCTCCTAAGCTCCACCTTCTTGATTTTGTGTTCTCTTTCTGCCACATGACCTTATGCCCTTTGCTTTTTTCTGTGCCTGTCAATCCCCCACAAGGCTGCTGGTTACTCTCTTGCTAAATTCTTAGTTTCAATCTCTGCTTATATGGTCATGATCCTACTGGTAAAAATAGCTTTGCCCTGCTTAGTGAGGTGGATCCCATCTCTGTCAAGCAGAACGTGATTTGCAAGCAGGGTCTCATGGTCATACAACTCAAATCCTTGTCACCAACACAAGTTCTGCCAGCAAGTATTGACTTGTCCTGTCAGTGCCTCCTCACTGCTAGGATTGAGAAAACATCACTCAGACCCCCACACCCATGATTCTTACTATTTATCTGCAACTGCTCTCCTACTTGTTCATATAGCTACTTTTTGTCACCCAAAGTAAAAGTCTCTATGAATTTTACTCAATGCATTGACTTTGAGTAAGCTGAACAGTGTAAATGTCACCTGTGAGTTGTGTATCAGTATAAAAGAGCTGCTTGCACACATGCAAAGCACTTCACTGGTGTGTGCTTATCAAATCCTGTAGACACAGGAGAGAAAGAATTCAAGGTTGCATGTTAAATTTTGGCGTTATGCAAGAGAATAAACAACCAGCAGCAATGTCATATAATGTACTGTAGGGATTAATTAGTGCACTTATTTTTCTTGAAAACACAGAGTTACTACTGTTTGCTTTAAGCCTCTTTCCATGTGAATGTAAAAACAGCTCTGTGATAGAAGATAGACATACTGAGCTGCTAGTTGTTTCTACTAGTTATATACTCATTAACAGCTGTACGACTTAATCACTTTTGTTGGAGTGTATAAACAACACTCATTTGTTTACTTTTATTTCATTATTAAAATAATGGAAACCTGATTGCCACTTGGAAAGTCATTGTTGCTGACTAAACTTTAATATTTTGCATTTGTAACTTGAATTTGCTAACAGAAAATTGATAGCAGTCATTCTGTTTGTAGCTTGCATTTGATAACTTTTGATTCTTGAGAACAGATAATATGACAACCTGTAGTAAAAAGTTACTGGGGCAGCGTGATGGAATTATATTTCCAAACTCTGAGACCCTATGCAAATGATGCTCAATTAAATATTAATTTTTCAGTAGTCATTCATGTAAATGTTTACTCTTGCAATGACCAGTCCAAATTTCCTCCTTGTATGTAAACAATACAGTTAAGGAAAAAAAGCAGTAAGGGAGTTGCCATGCAATAATTTCCAATATGCTAACAAAACTCTGAATTCCAAAATTTGTGTATTTCATCTAATTCCTGTGAAAGAACAGTTGTCAGGCTTTGGGCCAGCTTAGGAATGTTCTTATGCAGAACTTGCTGGGGAGGGCAGGGGAGGTGAGGTAAGAAGGAGCAAGGGTTTTTGTGGGATCTTCATGAGATCTCCAAGTCCAAAGCTCAAATGAAGTCTAGATATCACATAGGTTGTGGAAGCTGTTTCAGAGCAGATGATCCTTATAAACTCAGTAATGCTCTCTAGCAGTTAATTCCACATATTCACTATATTTCCTTAATTATAGAGTAGGTTTAGATGAAATATTATTAGGAAGAAATGCCTTACTGTGACGGTGGTAAGGCACTGGAACAGGATGCCCAGAAAAATGGTGGATGTTCTATCCCTGGAAGTGTTCAAAGCCAGGTTGGATGGGGCTTTGAGCAGCCTGGTGTAGGGGAAGATGTCTCTGCCCATGACAGGGGAGTTGGAACTAAATGATCTTTAAGGTCTCTTCCAACTTGGACAATTCTATGATTCTAATTCAAACATATTTTTCAAATATATTTCAACATTCTTGCTTCTCTCCTTGTTCCCTTAAGTGAAACACTGATTGCCTTTATAACCATTGATTTCCCTCTTGTATCAACATGGCATACTGCCACTTACTCTTGATCTAGAAAATTTAGATAGCTGGTGGTTTGGGTTTTTTTACTCCTATCTATATACCCTAATAACAGGGGACATGAACTCGACATGCATTTAACTCCCTGATTCATTATATTTTATTCATTATATTTTATCAGTATATTTTTTCAGTAAGGCTTTTATCCAATTCTTGACATATCTCAATATTCATCCCATCTTAGAAAACAAGTGCTTTTCTGAGCACTTCATGATAAACAGTTACCAAATTTTTTTCCATGCTAACCTTCAAATTCAATTTAATATACACTAATATAAATAAATAGTTCAAATTATTAGTTTTAGTATTGCTTACCTTTTCAGTAGTAAATCTCCAGTTACTAAATGCCATACAGTCTAATGCCACTACTACAGCTTCTGTAGCAACCATCAATCTTCTCCCATTCTGAGGACTGCAAATAATGTGCCCTCTGTTGCTCATATCAGAATTTTACACTTCAGAACATCACACATTTACCTATAACCAATTAATTTTTACTTTAATGCAAATTTTGGGAGAAGCAGCATTACCAGCATTATGCTGATCTGATGTTCCTTTCTATTCCTTTTGAAGTTTCTAACCTGTGATTATCTAGTCTTCAATTTTGTATTATCAGAGTTTGTCAGGGTAATTCTGAAAAAAAACAGTTTTATTTTGTACCTTTCTGGTCATGCTGCATGAGATATGGCCCTTTTGTTAATGGTATAGTTGCATAACAGCTATTTAGTTCTTTCATCCATAGGGATAACATTGTTTCTATACTTCAGTAGGAGGAAGGAATGGTCTTTTTGCAGCTTGCTCACTTTTTGTCCTTTGTTACAGCATTAACATTAAATATCTCCTTCCATTTTTTGTTCCTTTTGTCCAGAATACCCACCTATCTCCCTGGCCCATGCCTGGAAGCAGGTCCTCCACCCTACCATGAAACTCCTCCTACACTTTTTGTGGTGAGCTGCCAGCCCCATTGGTTTTCCTTTGACAACTCACCAGGGCAGCAGAATAGAGAAGCACAAAGTACAGCAGGATCTGCAGCGCTGCACCAGCCACAAGGAGAGCAGCTGCAGCTGTGCAACATCAGCTGTGACAGCTTTGAGGTTAGAGTGCCTTTGTAAGCTGGGCCAACTCCTTCCTCAGGTAAAATGATGAGATTTACAGAAGCTGGCTTCAGAACAATTATTAAAGAGAAAGAAAACCCAAAAAAATGAGTGAGAGGAAAAACTCCAACCTTGTAAATTTGAGTGTACCACAGAGGCTCATTAGACAGCGAGGACAATAAAACAGCACTAAGACGTAGTAATATTTCATTTTATTTGATAGAAAGTCACTTCAAAAATATGATTAACTATATACATTATTATATATGCTGTACATACAATTACATATACAAAATTTACATAATAGCAAATTTTGTTCTGTTACATTTTATAGATGGTAGTTAATAGCATGAGATAGAACTAACATATTTCATACCTGCTTTCATCCTGATCCTATCTATAAGGAATTGTTAGGTGAGAGATGAAAAAGGATAGCAAATCACTTAATTTGTACCCCAGCCCACAGACAAGTCTTCTCCACAGTGCATTTTAGTAGTGCCTTGCTCTAGAACAGTTAGATTTGCAGCACTTCCCTTCAACAGTATTTGGCTGATAACCTTATCTTCAGATTTTTTTTCAGTGTTCACCCTCATATTATTTCTAGTTTATTTCTGTAACTCAGATGTCCTGAAATCTTCCTTAAATCAAACTAGATTTCTTCAACATAATGTCACTTCATTTTTCCAATCTGATTTGTTAGTTGCTTGTTTGCCATGTTTGACATAGATTCAGCTAATAGTGCTTTCAGTTCTGGGAGAAGTACACTCAAACAGGAAAGCCATAGTCCCAAGCATTCTCTCCTTCCCATGTCAGCACACTGGAAACCTGAAATCAGTCACCAAGGAAAAAAAAATCATAAAACCACAGAATATGCTGAGTTGGAAGGGACCCATCAGGATCATGGAGAACAACTCCTGGCCCTGTGCAGGACACCGCAAGAGTCACACCATGTGCCTGAGACCAAACACTTCTTGAACTCTGTCAGCCTTGGTGCTGTGACCACTGCCCTGGGGAGCCTGTATCTTCCACTCCTCCTCCTAAGGCTATTATAGGGTTTGTGTGACTGGCAGCTGCTTCCTGGAAGAAGTGGTGTCAGATCTCAAGGGCAGCTGCCCAGATACTGGGATTTTTCTGGTCCTCATCCCATGAGGAATTTTCTGCCTGTCCACCTTTTCTCTCAGCAAGGGGTAGCATATCAAAATCAAAACACAGGGAGTAGAAGCTGGCAATTCTGCACTTTACTAGTTACTTCTGCTGAAGTGTCCTCTATTTCCCCACTGAAGGGACCCGGCACCCTTACCCCATGGACCTGATGGTCAGGGAAGGAGAGGGAGTAAGAGCTGCTGAACCAGCAGAGTACCAGCAGCAGAATCCCCAAAAGAGAATGGCTTCCATAACTAAACAGGCTCTCCCAAAGGACTCTTCCCTGAGCTACAAAGGAACATGGCTGCTTCCATTGCCTTTCCTACTTTGAGAGGTTAAAAAGTAGCTGCTCCTTTTCTGTGGATAACTTGAAAGTTGTAGTTTCATTGGCCTAAGACAGTTATTTTGTTTTCCAAGTTAGTAACAGCCTTAAACATCTATTTAATTTCTTCTTCTCTGCTCATGTGGCCCTGTGCTTTCTACTCCTGTGCTGGCCCCAGTCTTCATTTCACTAGGAGATCTTTCTATTTTCTCTCCATATCATTATATCTTTTTTGCATTAATATACAATAACTTTCTTTGATCAGTTAAGCAGATTTCCCTCAGCTGTCAAGGTGAAAGCAAGGGGAATTATGGTTCCTCATACATATTCTTTTGGTAGTACTTTAAATAATGGTTTTTTCTAACTAAGGGGAACTCTACTTGTATTCTTCAGTACAAGTTTTAATTACTGCATACCATGCATATATCTTATAACATCTTAAATTCAAATATATTAATATGCCTTCAATTTTTTTCTAGACTATGGGATTTTTATTTGCTTGAGAAAAAAGTTCTCAGGCTTCTATCTCTGTCCGTTGTTGGACACTACCATACTTCTAGTACAGTTTAGATATTATTTATTTTTTTATCTTATACTGCTTCTTAATCTCTGTTGAGCTCATGAGCTAGAATGAAACACCTGTTATTCCTTGTCTGAATTCCTGAGATCCTGTCCACAGCCCTGGCTGGGAGAGGGCGCTGGTGAGCTGCTGGCGAGTTGAGCCTCCGCCTTAGAAGTGAGTTTGGGACACTCCTGCTGACCTTCTGGGGCGGGAGGTGGAGGAGTCAGGCAGCTGTCATTTTGCTGAAGTTGTGCATTAGCAGCTGGTGAATCATCATCCTGCTGGTCTTGTGTACAAGGAGGAGCAGCCGAAGAGATGATGCCCTGAGGAGCAGCTGTTGAACCACTGTTGAGACAATTTATAACTAAGTTTGAGATATTAACATTAAATCTGCAGTTAGTATTGTTCTTAGTTTCCAAGCTGCAGGTTGTTTATTAGCTAGTTAAATAATTTTCTTCACTGTCACATTGCTCTTTTCCTTGTTTCACCTCAGCTTCATGGATCTGAGATGGAAATTTGTCTGTTTCATTGGATTTGTTTCCATATTTTTCTCTTGGATCATAATTCTACTCTATGGAAAGGTGGAGGAGGTGAGTAAGGAAGAAAGAGCAGCAAGGGAGGAAATAAAAGCTGCAGCAACACCAGTTTTTAAAGTTAGTAACTTGTTTGGAAAAATGGTTACTAAAGGTCCTGCACAACAGAATTTTCTCTACCCCTCTCTATACTTCATTGCTGGAAGGTGGACTGAAGGAGTACCAGTGAGATTATGAGCACTTTTTAATTGTCTTACTTTTCTTACAGAAAATGTGTGTCATCTGAGTTAATGGAATCAGTAAGTTATCTTGATTACTTAGGTGGTGCTTAAGTGCTTTGACAGTAAGGGAATGCTTAACAGATGCAAAAAAAAACCATTATAAATGCATCAATTCAAAAGGCATTATTCAGGCAATATCTGAATTGGTCACAATGGATGTTGGATTGGATTTTACATAAACACTAATCAATAACAGATGTAAGGGCATTTTTAAAATATTGAAAGGGCATTTTTTAAATATGGGGTTTAAATTGGAAGGTCCATAAGCAATATTAAATAACAACCCAGAATTGTTGTAGTATAGTCAAGTTCTTCCTATCAAGGTTTCAGGACTACTGTATACATTAGAAGACTCAGGAATTAGCAAAAATGTATGAATCCATCTGATGGAGATAAAGATTTAAAATACTTAAGGTTTTAACACTTTCAAAGAAGATAAAATCTGTGGTTTTGTGCTGTTATTTTTCATGTCTGTGTTAAGGACAAGGAAAAACACTACAGTGAATCGTTGCATACTGTATATTACAAATACACAGGACCTTTACTTTATGAAGTCTTCTCGTCTCATTAAGCATTAACATAGTAAACTTCATTTTTGCCAGGCTGGTGTTTTTTTGTTTATTGTTTCCAGATGGGAAAACCTTCATATGTGAATTTTCCTAACAGATATTCTGTAAGTATTTCTCAAGTAATAATTCACAGACAACTGATGGTCCATGGAGTACTACCAGGCAGTTTAGAAAGGAATTTTAGAAGCACTACTACTTTTCAAATATTTGTGTCATAATGTAGACAAATATCTTGAGCTGCTTCTTATTTGTTGTTGTTGGGGATGGTTTTTTTGTTGTTGTTATTGTTGTTTTGTTGTTTTTTTTTTCTTATGAAGTGTCTTACAGTTGCAAATTTGGATTTTAAAAACATGCAGGGGATAAGTGAACCAGGAAGAAGAAAAATGCTACTTCAGTATAGAAAGTCTAAGTAAGGACAAGTA
Source organism: Chloebia gouldiae (assembly GCA_003676055.1). Taxonomy (NCBI): domain Eukaryota; kingdom Metazoa; phylum Chordata; class Aves; order Passeriformes; family Passeridae; genus Chloebia; species Chloebia gouldiae. The sequence continues at coordinate 20,840,996 of QUSF01000002.1, read as the reverse complement.
TCTTTTCCCTGTCACCCTATTTTAATCTCTTGTCCTGTTCCTTGCTCGTTTCTTATCAGGTTCTTGAGGAGAGCTGAGCCTGTTCAGGCTCTAGAAGGCTCAAGCTGATCTTATCTGTGTGCACTATCTGATGCAAGAGTGTAAAGTAGATGGAGGCTCTTCTCAGTGGGGCCAGTGGGCACCTTCTCAGAGGCAGTGGGCACAAATGGAAACACAGCAGGGAGGCCCTGTGTGAGCACCAGCCAACCGTGCAGGAGCGGAGCAGCAGCGCAGGGTGCCCGGGGAGGTGGTGGAGCCTCCGCCTTTGCAGGTACTCAGCCCAACTGTGCATGGCTCTGAGCAACCTGCTCTGGGTGACCCTGCTTGGAGCAGCAGCAGCTGGACCAGCCAACCTACAGGGGTCCCTTCCAGCTCCACCCTTCTGTGATATGCACATTTGGAATATGTGGAAACAGTACTGTGCAAATAGCTGACTTCACCAACTGTAGCCATGCGTTTGGTAATTTTATATTAGTTTCACTCACAAAGCAAACATACCCCAAATAGGTAAGACATTATTTAATAATTCCTCTGACCCAATAATTTAGACTCTTTTGGCAATAAAGGATTGCCAGCTTAGCTCACCTACCTCTTATAAATACATACCAAAGAGGTGTGATTTCCCCTACATTCACTTGTGGGTTAATTGGGGTACAACTGGTGACATGAAAATGGTTATTGACTGGTCTATGGTGAGCCAGAGAATAATAAGAAACATTAATAATGTCAAATCTAAAATATACATATTCAGCAAAGAAATTCCATGTGTTTCCTTCTGTTTTCTCTTCCTGTAATTTAACAGTCTTGTGCTGCTTTGTCTGGCACCAGTAACTATTTTTGTGCAGTAATGTTATGCTAGACTGCTTCTGTATTATGTACTTTTTGTACAAGTTTATGGAAATATTTACTGGCTGGGTAGTACATTTATCAAGTAGGTAAATATAGATTGTTATCTGAATTTTAAGACTGCTTTTAGATTTTATTACTATGAAGGAATATGCAGGTTTACACAGTGCAGGCATTTTTTAATTTGACTTACCAAAAGCTATGTTTCTGAAAAGCACCTGAGTTAAGATCTTTGCTTAAAATTGGCTTCTTGGTGCAATTGTTCAATTTTTGTCCCATCATTCGCCTGATTAAAGCATCATCTGTGTTTGGAAACAACTGTTTTGTGATTCCTGCAAAATAAAGAGATGATATATATATATGGACCCTCCAAATCAGGGAAACAAGAGATGTGCAATATAAAATATATTTCTTGTATCTTTTAAAGTTCCAGCTACTTCATCTTCCACTCTAGTTACTTCACAATCTTTACAAACTCCTTCATAGATTTTACACAGCTCCTGTTTTTCTTTGTGCCTTCCACATTGCTGTGCCTGCTCTTGGCAGACTCAAAAGGAACTCCAGGGCCACAAGGGCTTCTGTAGCCAGTGATTTGTGCTTGCTAATCCTCTGTCCTTATGTTCTGTTCTTGATCAGAGTCCTTTTCCTATCCTCATCAGTCCTTATGACTCTGAATCTTACTCTTTTTTTCCTCATTAATTTTCATTTGCAGGTGATGTCACTTTTTCCAAAAATTTCCCTTCTGTTTTGCCTGGCTACATTTTTTGAATGCAATAATAATGGGACTCAGCATGAGGAATGTGATTCCTGTACCCTTCTTTCCATCATCTTCTCTCCCCTTGATTTCTCTGCCCTTTAATTTATTTTATTTTGAAGTCCTACAATTTCCATCTTCTTTAAATAATCTGATTTACTAACTCATTTTCTACAGTCCTAAAACTCCCAGGCTTCCTTCTCATTTTTCTTTTTCTCTTGTATAATGTTGTTACTTTTCTGTTTAAATTCCAGAGTATTCTCTTCTACCTTAACAAAATTCTTTGCTTTCTTTATAGGATTTGTCACTGAATTCTCCACAACATGCTGTATTCCATTCTCTGATTACTTTCTCTGATTCCCTTTTCAATTTTGCCAAGGTCCTAGTAGGATTTAGAATAATTTAGGTTGAAAAAGACCGTTAGTCCAACCATTTTTCTTATCCCATTAAATATTTTTCATTTTTCTCAAATGTCATTCTGAAACTGTCTCATCTTACTGCCTCTAAATATATTTTTACCATCCTACACACTCTTTCCTTTTATCTTTCTTGACTTGGAGCTTTTTTTTTCTAATGAGATTCTTAAGGAAAAAAAAGGATTTTTCAACTGATAACTTTTGAAGCTGCCGGCTAACTTCAACAAAACTATACTAAGGTACAGGAACTGGAGCTAAACTGAGAAGGGAACCAAGAGAACCACAAAGTCCAAGGGAATGGCAATGGGGGAGGAATTATAGTACAGGCTATAATATAGCTATTAAGGCTATATCGTTCTAGTGTTTAGTCATAGGTGTGAATCTGATTAAAATTTGGCTTCATATACTTACAAAATACTGTTTTCTTTAAAGCTATACTTCCATCTGAATTTATTTTCTGTCCTATGCACCAAATATTTTCTGCTGTAAACCTCAGCATAAATCAAATTTTGTTTGCTTCTCTGATCACTATTTCTGTCTTCTATACACTCTCATTTTGCCTCTAGCACTATTTAAAATGTCAGAATTCATAACAGCCACTAAACTTCAGAACACACAAGACATAATTTAAAATTTGATCCAAGCATATCCTTTTTTGCCTTCCCTTATCTGTTATCATCGTGCTCCAAGTCTTACTGTTGCAGATTAACCTTTCAAGGGCTAAAACAATTTACAATATCACTGTTCCTGAGAAGTCACCTGAATAAAACCCACAGAATTCACACAACACTAGTACATCGCATTTCACTGGCAGTATTTATAATAGATGGTTTTAAAAAGCATGTAGCTGAAAAAGGAAATAGGAAGCAGCTCATCACCTGAGTAAGGTGCTGCTAAGCACGATGGCCCCTCCCTCCAAGAAAGCCCCCTGTCAAGTCAGAGCCACGTTGAGTAACTTAACAAGACATCACCTATGATTTCCTGAACTTCATTCTGATTCATAGCTGGTTTTGCCGCTTTATCCTTTGAAGAGGAGGACTTTGCACCTGTCAGGCTGTGTGTAGCCATGTATTCATGTGTATAAAGTGCTTGCATCAAGTCATTTATAAATTTTTGAGGTTTGCTCTTGTTACAAAGTGCAATCTGCCACTTTTCGATCTTGAACTGGAAAACAAAATTGGTCATAGGCATAACTACGGCAGTTTTCTAGAAATATTATATACTATTACCATTGAAATATCTTTTTCATTTTATATTTCTAAACCACAATTTCAAAAGTAACCTCTGCTTGAGATAACACCACACTTGCATACTGCTCAACATTTGGGACTATACACACAGCTTGATTGTTTTCCAGAAGGAAGTGTGGGGCAGACTAAGGACCCCACGCATCCTACCAAACCCTCCACCATCCTTATTACTCACTAGTGAAGACAGGACATGTTCAGACATAGCAAAATCCTTCTGCTTGCTCTCCATGCAGGCTGGCTGTGGTCCAGTTCTGGCATGGTTTCTGTACTGCCTTGGTAGCATGGCACTGTGCCCAAGCAAATATTCCTGCCTGCAAGCAGTCATGCCCTAAGAACTGCAACATCTGCTCCTGGGCTTTGAGAGTGGCTTCTGCATGCAGCGGTGGTACAGCCAAAGAGCTTGAACTCTCCTAATAGGCAGCTTGAGCTACCTCTACAAAGTAGGCTGCTCAGAAAATTAGGTCTTTTTATTTCTTTGAAGATGTTAGGTCAAATTTTGTGTTTTCCAATATGCAGTCAAATCATACCAAGATAATTCTTAACAGACTTCTTTGGATTTTAGCACTCGATGACAACACACAGGAATGATTTGCATGGATTAGCATGACCCAATGCATAATAATGTTTATTTAAATGGTGAATGTAGATTCTACAATCATTCTTTTTGTTGTGCCTTCATTTTTTTCATGTATAGCTCCTGTGCCTTAGATTTCTCAATCATGTTCTCTTATAATTGCAGAGAATAAGGGAACTTCTTTACTCAGTATCTCTGTATACACATATTTCTACTTAAGTGCTAGCCCGTGTCTGGAACAGGAGAAGAAACACAGCAGCCTCCAATTACAAATTAACAGTTTGAACAGACTGCTGGTATTCATCTTAGATTATCTTTGAAATACTATTATTCCCCTTTGGCATCCAAACAATTAGGCTGGAAGTTATCCCTGGATCTTGGCATTTTCATCATGTATCCACATTCTGCCCTTTGCCACAGATATGCAAGGCCACTGAAATTAAAGTGAATTTGAGAATATACAGGACACTGAATAAAAGCTAATGGTCTCATGGAAAGAGCATTCTGCATAAAAGGAGCTCTTTAGTTATGTTATCAATGCAATGATGACAAATTATTTTACTGATGGTTATTTTTTATATTATATTATAGCAGTAAACTTTATACTGTATAAAGTTCCATGCCTGAAATTGCCTTTTAACTGACCTGTTTTTCAGTCTGTTGCTCCTCTTCTTCCACATTCAAAGTTATTGGTGAGCTGGAGTTACTATGCATAGCTGCATAGGAATCTGCTAATGGATTGTGAGATGCCTTCCAAACAGCATGTGGATGCAGACTGGATGTAGATGATGTCACTCCCCCTTTGAGCAGTGCTTCAGCCATCCCTACCAGTTCCTCAAAATGAGTGACTGCCTGTGGCAACACTGAAATCAGATGAAAAGTGAAGGGTAAAATAGTAATGGAAGCTTTCAGACTCCAATTACATAAGCAGAGATATTTTTGCAATTAGATTCCTGTCATAATGTGAAAGACTCAAAATAGTCAGCAAAGACGTTTCAATATACATTTTTCCTCCTCTCTCAAATGCTTTCCTTCCATTCTGCTGTCCCCACCCATGAAGATCTGGGCTCAGTTTCTAGAATAGATCAGTTCAGTGAAAGGCTAACTATTAGTTTATGCCCATCCTGGCACAAAAGACTATTTCTCTTTTTTCTTTTTACAATCTCCAAATCTCTGCAAGTCCATAAAGCTATTGAATATGGGTAAGCAATGTCTGATTCTTTTTCCTTCAAAGAAATTACACAGATTGCAGAGGCTTTTCTTTTTTATAATCTATAGAGAATATATTTTAAATAATCTTTCCTCAAAGTAATATTTTCAAATATGAACTTTTCTTGCATCCATTAAGAAGAATCAATGAAGAGCAAAAAGGATGCAAGAGATATCAGCAAGACACAAAATCACTAAATTAAATAAAATACTGTAAAAGACAAAAAAAAAAAAAAGCCAGATACCACCACATTGTCTAGGATGGTGTAGCTGACACAGGAGGGAGTAAATCCTCTTTAAAACTTATTCACTCACTAGTGGTTTGAAATTTTGGATTCAGTTTTGGATGCCTCAGAGTAAGGGACAGGGACAAGTGAGAGGCACTTCAGAGATGATCACTAAGAGATGAAGGATTCATTTAGAAAGGAACAAAATTTTTCATCTCTGGGGAAGAATTAAATTTCGTGCATCAGTATTATCAGTAATGAGGAATTACCAAAGTAATTAGAAATTAAATAATTTCAGAATTAATGAAATATCAATTGATCAAAAAAGACTGCTAGTAAATAAGGGTCACTGGACTGGTCACTGAAGCCTTTGAGCTTAGCCAGTGGTTATACAGCATACAGAAAGGTTCTCCTGGGAACAACTAACAGGATTTAGACACATTTTTCATTTCTAACTCCATGATTTCATGGCCTCTGTGTAAGTCAGTAAGTGCTGCTGGGATTAAATGCTCCCATGTATCATGGACTGTGATGCTAATGATAGGCCTTGATCATGTCAGGTGCTTGAGCATCCATAATTCCCAACCAAATGGCCTCTTATAAATCAAGCTTTTCATGACCTTCAGGCTTTCCTCTTCATCAAAATACTCCCAACTTTACCTTGAAGCATCACCAGGGACTGCCTTAGGCGGCAGTTTTCTCTCATGGTATCTGTCAGCTTCCTCTTGAGACTTTTAATTTTGGCACATAGTTCCACCTTGGAGAGTTGAAATAAAGGCTCTTCATCATCACTGCTACTTTCACTATATAGAAAGTTGCTTCCTGAGTATGGTTCTCTCTGGAAAAAAACCCAAATAACTGTGATATCTAGAGCAAAAACAACATAAAATCAAAGCATCAAAACTAACATTAAAATATCTGGCTAAATAAAAAAATTATCTTGTATAAACAGACTCAGTGCATTTTAATAAAAGCTTTAATCAAACATGGCTATTAATATTCTTATTAAAATTAAAAACGAAACATCAGTGTACTATGTAACTGTTAGGTATCTTTGTCTGTTCTCTATTCGCCAATTTTCCAAAGCAGCATCTTTTAGAATGGTCAACTTCACTATAGCAAAAATTCTATGCCTTCCTCAAAAATACCTTTCAGATTGCTTTTGCTTGATACATTAAAATTGCTGAAAAGGTGTTTACCTGTTTGTTAATTAAAGATGTTTCAAGATGACTCAGGATGTTGGCAGGAGCAGATGCCTGCAACGATTTCTTTCTTTTTATATGTTTCATCATCTTCCCCTGTAAAAAGTGCATAACAATGCCTTTGCATTCCTTTCATTAGAGTATTTCATAATATACCATCAGTTTTTATTCACTGTGCACTTGACAGTCTTGGTCAGTAGTTTTAAAAAATGTATCTATAACTTTGTTAACTTTTATGTTTTCCTTTGCCTATATTTTGTCACTGCAGATCTCAGCACAAGGCACACCTCAGAAAACCTGGTCCTTTCCCTTTTTTACACACTAGTCAGATTTGTGTCTTACGGGGGAAAATGCAATGGAGCTACAGAGCATCAAAGCCTTGAGTAACACTCATCTCTTGATACAGAAAAGAACAAAATCCATTGGCCTAAGTAATTGACAGATTATTATGCTGAGGTACCATGTGAAGGCTGCCTGTGTTTCTACCTTTACTATACATCCTTTGCGTGTTATATCATGAAGAATCAATAGTTGCAGTCTATTTCATTCCTTTATGGAATGAATAATATAAGGCACATAAAGACACCAACTCACCTTTTCTTTATCCAGGTCACTGTCCTCACTTTCTGAGAATATCATTTCTATCCTCTTCCTCTTGCCTTTTCCAAGGACTTGTATTTTTGTAATTTCATCTGCTCGTAATATCTTTTGCATCATTTCCACTAGCTCTTGGGGGTCATCTGAAGTGATGGAAAGGAAAAAGACCAAAGCACAGACAACCAGGCAACTATAACTTAAAAGTAGGTTTCATAGCAGATAAATGTTCTGGAACTGCACTCACCACTCATGTACACAACTTTCACCAGGTGCTTTTCTGTCTTTCTTTCTCCCACAGGCCAGTTTACTAGTACGTGCTCATTAGGTTTCAGAAGTCTTTCTAGTTCATTGTCATCACAGGGAAGGTCCTGTATCCATGAAGTCTCTCCAATTTGCAGTGAATTATCATTTACAAAATCAAACAGTGTGAATTTTTTCATTGTTAAGTGGCTTTCTTGTCGCACAGACACTTCCTGAAGGACATCAAAGGAAAAATAGCAGTTACTGTATCATGCCACAGGGATGTTACAAGAACCCTTTGAAAAGCCCCAAACAACCCTCCTTTTGCTGGATATTGGTAATTACCTGTATGAAAATATCCTAAGAAAGTGAAAACTAGCCAAGCAGTGAATTGTATTCCCCTTGAAAGATGGGAGATGGTCTGTTTAACACCTGTACATCAGACATTTGCTTACAAAACTGCACAGAAAATAGCTTTCACTCACAGAGTCCTAGCCTCCATATTTCTTCTATGTTCAATCTGACTGGGATCTCTACTGTTTCTACATTTGCCTCAATAAAATTTTTAGTCCAGCTTCTGACTGAAAGATACAGGTGTGATAGAACCTTTCCCTAGAATAGAAGAAAGTGCTAGCTATTCATGCTATTAAGTGAGATGTATGGTTAACATTTCATGGTTAGGAAGACAATTGCAGCCTCAGAAAACCAACCCAGAACTACCCAGGCCAACTGAGTGGGTGAGGTATGACACATCCTGGCAGTGGAAAACTTGATGTACAAAAGAAGTGACAGGCTAAGGACTCAAAGAGAGCTGGGCTGCTTCATGAGGAATAACAGCAACAAGGAGAACACAACCCCAAATATACAGTTGAATCATTTACTTCATAAAACAATACTTTTAAAGCAATGTGCTGTTCTGGGTTTTTTAAAGCACTGAATTTCTCTACCAGGAAAAGGGAACAAGCTGTACTTTGAGCTTTATTTTCCCAATTAGGATGATAGCTTTTCATGAAAGTATAAATTCTACTGTAAATGTAACCATTTCTTTTAAGTGTTGCCACTATACTCAGAGAAGATATTTTCTACTTTAAAATTATTAAATCAATACATAGAAAATCTGATTTTCAAACCTGAGTCTTCTTTCCAGCAAACATATAGTCAATTCATAAAGGTGAAATACTTTCACAGAGCTGAAAACTCATGAATTCCTAGATGTGACAGTGTGATTTGCGATTGACTTGGCCTCAATCAGTCAGAAGCAAATTTAGTGCTTCATGAAGAGGCTGTCAAAAAGGTAACTCGGAGGTAGAAAAGGAGGATTATGTGGGGCCATTATGTCAAAGGGAGAATATCTGGCTGCACTGCTCTATGAAGTAATGTCAATTCATTTGCAGAAGTCCAGTTTGCCACTACTTCACATGTCTGTTCTATGCCTCAACAGACCTGGCTTTTCATGCAGGGGTGAACTTGTTAATTTGTAAAAGACAGCTACAGTCTTGTCAACATGTTATTAATACAATGAGGCAAGCAGTAGAAATAAGAAATCACCATTAAAAAGAGTATTAAACCAAAGTTTTATCACACTAAGTGTATTCTGCGTAACAGTAGGATTGCTAAGTATTGTCTCACTGGAGAAAGGAGACTTGTTTGCAAGAATTGACATTACTTTTCTTTAAAGATAACATCCATCCCATGCAGATTCTGGAAGAGGAAGCAGCCTGAATATCTCTGCCCAGCATGACTCACTAGAGACTTCATTCTGCCACTGATCCATGCTGGATGGATACTCATACCACAGACAGGGATCATTCAAATGAATAAACATATAGACAAAACAGAATCCAAAGGAACAAAAGTTCCAGCACTGTCCTCACCATGGACAGGTAAGGTCCAAACTGGAACTTTGTGTTTGTCTGAACAACAAAATACCAGATTTGAAACAGATAGAGTATGCAATCAGTTGGGCATCAGTATTCTTCATTCTTTTCCAAAATGCTTTTGAGTATATGCTTCACTCAGCTTAACATTTTTCATCTGGCTCAAAGATATTACTTCTGCCTCTGATCAACCCATCACAGCAATCTCCACAACCCAGTTCTTTGATTCTCAAATGAAGTACTTTGATATTTCCTCCCTTGGCCTTGGCAGTTGTGAGCTACTTCTTTACCCTCCTAAAAGCCCACATAAGAGCCACAGAATTGCAGCAAAGTTAGAGTTGCCAGTGTGCTAAGTCTAACAACTGACAGACTGACTTCTATATTCTTTTAATGTTTCCCTGCAGTCCTCTAACAGTTTGTCTTTTGTCTCTCATTTTGTATTAAGACAAATTTTCTCTGAACCATGGGATATTTGTGTGGTCTGAACTTGTACTGGGTTAGCAAGCCAGCCCAGGATTTCCAGAGGTACTCTGAATATACAGGCTGCTCACAGCATGCAGGGCAAGTGATGATCGCCCACATCAGGCACCAGGGCAAGTCCCATTCACACTGTGCCAATTCCATGCACATCAGTACCAAATGCAACAGCTTTTGGAAGGTATCAGACTTGCCTACATTTTTAAACAGCTTAATGGAGCCAATGGAAATGTGGACTTCTGGATGTTCAGAATCCATGAGAGCAGCCTGGTGCCGCTGGTAGACACCGTGAAGCATATGGACAAAAAAATATCTCACACAGTCCTAACACCAGGCAAGCACCTGGATCCAAGAAAATACCTCCTGCCTCTTTAAGCTAAGGACAATTTTTACCATGGTCATGGCAGGATGTGGAGCTTGGCAATTTATCTTCATTATATATAAAGTTCTTCCGAGCTGACAAGATTCTTGCCTGTGGTCAGAGGGTGTACTAACAGCTAAACCAATTTTACTAAGGGCCTTAACAGTTGCCATATTCTCTCAGCATGCTGAAAGAAGGAATGTCCTGCTGTTTATAAAGGGACAAGGCAGGAAAGCAGTTGAGGGGCAGCAACAGCAAATGACCAGGCCCCCTTTTCTCTGCTGCAGCTCTACTGGACGTAAGCCCAACTGCTTGTCTTATGGGTAAAATTATGAAATCATTACATTGCCAAATAAAAGGAACAGAGTGTAGTAGTTGATTGTAAGTATTTTTATGTAAAGGAGCAATGTCTTCAGCTCCTGCAGTAGACATTAATCAGACTTTTCACAGAATTTATTGTGACAATTCATGGGCCCTGGGGATAACACCTAACTGTCTGCTGGCATCATTTCTAGCCAGTGATTAAAGGGAATGGAAAGGTAGAATAAAATGTCACTAATAAGGAAAAGGAACAGTGAAACACTTCACTTTCTTGAAGAGAAGTCTTGCAGTGTTTTCTCACCCTGACCTCCCACAGGAGTCAATGTGAACCTTGTGCAAGGACTGCTGGAGATGCTTCCCTCCAAAATCTTACTTGCTAAAACAGATCAAAGGCAAAATATAACGTATCATCAGAAAACAAACAAAATAGCTTGGGGACTGGGATTAACATTAACCAAACCTTTACTGCCTTAAAAGGGAGAGGTTGTCTAGCCACATTTGGCTCAGTCACTGCAGACAGGGAGGTGATTCATCTCACCCTATGACACGTGTCTAAAAGACAGCAGATGACTTACTGTCTGGGAGAGCCAGTTTCTCTCCACCAGCTACTCAGTGGCTATAAAGCTGATGTGTCTCCTTACAGAAACTGGCCTGGTCCAACCCATCTTGTATCACCTTTTTATGGTTTTGAACAGATTTTGAAAAGTAGGATAGATTCCAGTAGACCAGCAGAAGTTAGAGAGACGAAAGGACGGCATACGAAATCTGTTAAAGTGTATCTGGTTCTCTGTTTTAAATTTTTCTGACATAGTTCTGCAAGTCATCAAGTAAGATTTCTGACACTGAATTCTTTGTTCAGTGGTTAATTTGGAGGAAACCTTATCGTTCACAGGCATTACCCTGTGTGCAGCTACTAACCACAAAGACATTATATGCCTTTTGAAAGCCACTTATGCTTTACAAGTTATTTAATTCTACTATATGCTCTCTTTGAAAAAACTACTAATTTGAATAATACTGAAATGTAAATTTATGATTTTTCACTATTCTAGGTCATTTGTAGAAGGGAAAAAAAAAGGAAGCAGCCATATAATTTTAACGTTCTGCAGAGGAAACATTAATTGGACTCTTAATTTTTACAAACATGTTAACACCTCACATACTGGAAAAATGTTATAATTTTGTAATCGTGATATTGTTACTAAGCAACAAAAAAAGCCAAAACAAAACCAAACCAAAACCACACAAGAAACCCCAAAGCCACCAAAAATCCACAAAGGTCACTTAAAGACATGTCTCACCCTTTGTCTGACATAGTCTGTTCCATTCAGCCATAGTCTGTGCCATTCACTGGCAGATGGCATGCTGAGATCATTATTTCTCTTTTCCTTCAGTCAACTCAGTGCAAAGTGTTACAAGTTTACAAAATGAGATTGTGTACCCACTTGATGAGTCTGATTCTCTTGGCTTAAAACAGGGCTTTGACACTGGTTTCAGCAAATCAAGGAACTGATCCACAATTACAGTAAATGGTCAGGTTTGCTATAGAGTTGCCTTAAATTGGTGAAGAACTGATGAAGAACTGCCTATCTTATACCTGGCTCAAGCAAGGTGTAAGGACTGAACGATGCCCAGGTGAAGCGGAAGTCTCAGAGAAGCCACAGAGAAAACCTGCACCTCTCTATCAGCCGCTCTGCATAACCAGCCTCGTTATAAATGTGGTCCTTTAAGGACACAAAGATGTACTCAAAGACTTTCTAGTGAAGGTCAGACAGCCTTTACTGCCACCTCAGCAGGTGGAGGAGGACCAAAGTGTTTACTCTATCTTTTGTGTCAGCTATAAGTTCTGACTGAAAATAACCAACACACTCATTAAGTCCTATTTGCATATTAACTTTTACATCCTAAGAATGCAAATGAAGATAAATGAAAACACACCTTACATGTATGATCATAACACACAAAACCCTACCTATGACATAAAGGGGGATTTGGGGCAAAGAAAGAAAAAAGAGAGAGGAGGAAACACCTTTGCTTACTTGGGATCGGTCGATGGACTGTCCTCCTCCCCTGAAGGGATGCCTCTAGGTGAGATTTGTGCCTTCAGTGCATTGTAAAGACCTGGGAATATTTTTATATTTCTATCCAGATATCAGTAACAGAGCTCTGTTACTATCACCTGCTGTAGTGATACACTGTGCTATGCTGTATCACTGTGTAGTGATACACCATAGTTAGTCCAATCCTGAATCTGCTTTCCTGTTATTTCAGGAAATTGTACTTTTTGTGAATCTGGATTCTCAAAGTTTTTATTGAACTCAGATCTATAGTACTGAACTGATAAACTGCACTATTTGCAAGTCTGTGATTATACAATTTCTTATTGAACTCAACCAGGCTGGTAATGCTGAATCAGTTCTAATCAGAAACTAAGCCCAGATGCACCCAACCCTTCTGATTTCTGAGGCCCAGGTGGAATGCAAGGGGATTTATTTTTAGGCCAAATAACTGTAGCCTTAATGCAATACATATTAAATGCATAATGAAGCTAAGATCTTATTATATACTAACATTTTATATTATTTACCCTCTGAGTTCAGCCTTCAACTATCCTAGTTTTTCTTGGGAAAAAAAGCCAAACCGAAACCCAAATTTAACTGGTCTTAAAATAAATTTACCTTGTAAAAAACTATTTATTTCCAATTCAGCATGATAAGTGGCATTTGGGTTGTGTTATTTAGACTGTCACATTTTGCATCGAACTTGTCAGAATATTAAATACAATGTTGATGAAAAACTTGGGCTGCACTGAAGTCTCAAAGTTCCCAATAGCAAGTGTATGATGGAAAACATGACCAGATTTAAATAAGTTATATGTCCTATTGCAGGTTCTAATATTTTTTACCTGAAACCAGTGTAATGTTTACTAATGAATTCAGTGGAACTAGGTGCTGTCAGAATGCAAAAGTGTGTTACTGCTCAAAAGATTTACAGTGTAATATCTTAGTAATTTCTGAGAAAAGATGATTCAAAAGCATAAACCTGCTGCTCTCAGCTGAGAAATATAGAGTACAGATTTTCCAGAATCATCAGTATTGCTGTGTTGCAAATTCAGCTAGGAATCTGAGAGAGCATCTATCAGAACAGTACTGCAACTCTTAAGAGTATAAATGCACAGAAATTATCCCACTTGTCTTTCACAGGAAGGATAAAACTCTATGATTTTATTCCTGATATTCCAGAAGTCACTTCCTCACTGCAGATCACTATCCTGGTGTGACTCCCCGTGAAATAACCCGAGATACTTTTCTAAGAAGTGATGCTATTCATGGTAAAGCAGCAGCTCTGGCCTTATTTACCCAGATGGCCTCCTTGACTTTAAAGCCTCAGCAGCATTTAAAACTCACAGGATTACACAGAGAACTTGCTGCAAACCTTGTACCACATTCTAAAATCTGAGTGACCCAAAGAATTAATGAAGCCATTCTTACTTTTCACAATAGTGCCCCCTTTCCACATTTTATATATATAACTCCTAAGTTCTATTATATAAGTATATTATTTAAGTATATATTAATACTTAAATATGCTGAAGTCCTTTGTAGAACTGTGGCTTAAATCAAAAGCTTGAAGAAATCTATTGGAAAAGCTCTGATTTTGGCATCAAACAATTAATTTTATTTGTTAAATTGAGTGATAGGAAAGGCTGAATAACGAATTTTTAAGCAGGTATATTTAGTACTTCTGGAAGTACTAAACTTTTGTTCCAACCAATAATTTATTCAACTATCAGTGAAACATGGCATTCGTTTTAATGGATTTCAAGATAAGCTAGCACCTTTACTGGATTTTCAGTACATGATTCTAGATTAAGATGCTTGCATTTAGGTGTCACTGGTGCACCAGGTGTCTTAAGTTATTGCTGTAATCTCTGGAGATGCAGGGGGTAATTTGGCTTTCTAAGCAGGTGCCTAGCACTGTTATTGGCTTCGCCTTCAGCTGCTATTCTAGAAGTACACATCTCCCACAGGGTTTTTTATCACAATTGTCATCCTTTTGGAGATGTCTCAGCCTTGAGCAGCTCCAACAGTCATAAGTGTGAAGCCCCTGAGCACAGCTAAAGCTTCCTGGAGGGAACTGCTGTAGGAGTCCATTCAGGTCCCTAAAAATAAATGCATGGTGCAATCTTAGATACCATAAGTTATTATGCCAGGCCTCCAGCTGCCTCTTCTGATGGGAACAGACTTCCCACAGGGCTTGGATCCTCTTCTGGGCTTACAATGGTGGTTACTAACTCCAGGCCCCTCAAATGGCACTAAACACAAATTCAGGGAAATGCATTGTTCTCTGAGCCTTGATGATTTACCCGAGTTTAAATAGGAGCCTAGATATCTCATATGCCTATAAACCATGTATGTTTATTTATCTGTATTTTAATCCCATACTCAGTGAAAGATTCACATTAACATAGCTTCCTGCATCTTACTTGGCATCTTGCTATCTTAATTCTACATGACAGATTAATATCTTTATTAAATAGCTATTTCACAGCTGACAGATGGAGAACTAATACTCCAATTTGCTTGTTTGTAAATGCCATGCACAACAAAATATACTAATATACAGACCAAGAAATAAATCTCTATTGAACTGGATGAAATACCTATGCCACAGGAGTTTGAATAATCCCAAGAAAGCTTTTCCCATGCAGGCCAATATATCCAAACACTTAGGAGCAAGAAGTGGCCTGGAAGAAGAAACAGTCAACATAGCTCTGTAAAGTCAAACACTTGGCCGTGCTCATTATGGCCTGGCTTGGGTAATCCAATGCAATCCATTTTAACAGCTCCCAAATTATAAACATTTAAGAACAGTGATGCATCATGTATCTTGTCTAAAGATATTATGGGATCATTAGAGAAAGTTTGATCACATGCAAATCTCTGTTGAGGTGCAATAACTGTGCATTTGCTCCATGCAACAGCCCAAGCAGTCAAATAAACTTTTCCTAAAAGGCTGAAAAATATTAGAGATACTTTCAAATTGGACTTATTCAATCAAACTCTCTGATAACCTGATATGAGAAGTTATAAGAGGATGCATATTATTCTTTTTATTACGTAGTAGAAACTACATCTTTCATTCTACCCCGAAGCATTAGTGTTGGTGGCATTCTCCCTTTAACTCTTAAAAGCTAAGACGTGAAACAGCAGCTAGAAAATTCCAGGCTTGATTTTTGGTCACTATTTAATAACTTAGCAGCATCTTTACTATCTCTACTGACAGTCTTTACTGGCTGTCACAGGTGAGTGATCACAGAAAAGTCATGCTTGATTAATACTCAAAGTGCTTGCTCTTTTACACCAAATCTGTTCCCCAGTTTCTCTGGTTCTGCAATATTTTGATAGGTAGGAGAGGTAAAAAAAATCTGCTTTACTATTAGAGGTCCTGAACTAGCAAAAGAGACATACATATTGTTCTCTTACTCCAGGGAATATTACTTCAGCTAAGAGTAATTCTGCATACACTTCAGAGATATGATAGCAATGCATCTTCCCTGCAAGAATGAAAACCTCAAAACTTACTAGAGCTATTTTTCCCTTCCTGTAAAAGTTCAACCCAACTTTATGAAGTAATATAAAAGTGGAAGGACCAGTGTATATCAGTCTGAAATAATCCTTAAACAACTTTCCATTGTATAGTTAAAATACTAATGAAGTGCAATTCCCTCTGGGATGTAAGGCCACATACAGATTGACAACTGCTACTCTAAACACTGCCAAAAATGAATACAGAGCAAATTTCAACCAAGGACAAAGGGGCACACTGCTGCTGTAATAAAAAAAGTGCCATAGGACCTTCAGCAGTATATTTCCATCTAGGCTCAAGAACAGCCTCTCTGTCTATAAAGTCAATTTATGCCTACAGGATTCCTGCAAGCATTTTTCCAGCAATACTCTAAGCCATGAGTGTACAACTGTATGGCTCATTCTCCATTTGATTTACATTCAGTATAATAAACAGAGGGAATTTAAATATGCAAGTTGTTTGAGCTGAGGAGCCCCAAAAAAATAAGGACAATTACCTCTACATATATAAAGCTGACAAGAATTTGGTTTTACATGGCCACCTATGACATGTAGGTGGCAAAATGTTCCAGCCATTGAGAGGTTCAGTCTGTAGCACTGGAATCACAGTTTGGTCTTGGGTAAATCATACAACCTTTAAATTTATAGTTCACCTTGTCTTTTCAATGAATCTGAAATAACAATACATGTTGACCTAATTTCAAAGACTTTGTGAGAATTAACTAATGTTAGCATGCCTTTTAACCATACGAAGCACTGTATGGAGTAAACAGTTTAGCAAGTTTTGCAGAATGAAGATTTGTAATAACCCTGCTGAATTTAGAACATATAATTTCACATGACAATTTTTTCTAAAATTGGTCGCCTATATCAAGCAAGCAAACATTATTCTTTCAACTGAAGAAAGTGTTTTATAAGGTTTAATCATCTACCAGAAACTCTCACAACATTTCCTATGGTATGTTTAAGCTGCTAATGTAGCACTGATGGCATTATGTAATATGTGACTAGAATATTGAGGGGAAAAGTCAATTATTTCATCAAAAGAAGTTGATAACACTCAGACACTATGTCTTCTGTATTTTATTTGCTTGCCTCTTTGGTTTTGACTGTATTTACTTTGGTTCTTTTTTGATGAGGAAAAACACAAATATTTTGTTAGAAAGTATTAGATGGTTGGAGAACACTTCTAACCAGTTAAGTAGTAATTTAGGCAGAATATTTCACTCAATTATAATTAATTAGTACAACATAGTCCTTAAAGCATACCTACATACCAGTGAAAAGAGATCTTACCCTTTCACTCACTCAGCTACTCTTCTGAAATAATTTCATGTATTGTCTCGTATTCTTATGCCACATCACCAGATGCAGCCTGTGACTGTTTTCCCCTCAGTTCACTGATACAGGGACTCTTCAAGCTGCCACATGAGGTCTACAAGGCCTCAGTCTGCAGGAGCAGAGGAGCCTTCACAGAGCTGTGGAGTGCCCTTGAATCCCATGGCTCACACTGGGGGAGGGCAGCAGACCTCTGAAGGCAAAATTTCTCCACTCAAAATGCCATCACATTTTCTTTTTGCTTTTTTTTTTGTTTTTGCCTGTCAGCCTAACATATGGTACTTGGCTAGAATTTTTAGTTTCCTTTAATAGGTGTGGCTGAACATCACCTAAATTATCAAGGAATATGCCCTGGCCCAGATTGTACTGCAATTCTCCAAGCAGGACAAGGGTAAGGAAAGAAAGGATCTCCTTCTTTAGCCTTCAAGACTGCTAAGTCAGAACAGGCTATCATGAGAGACAAGCTGAAAGCATATTTGAGGTCAAAATTACCTTTTCTCTCTGCAGAAGAGCTGCTGCTGCTACAGCACATTCAACTCTTACATTAAACTGCAGGAGTTTGACACAATTTCCATGTTGCTTCCCTGCCTCATCAACTTGGGAAAAATAGGTAAACTGCATTCAAGAGTAACTGCAACCACAGAAACACCCTCCTGTGCCTTTCCACTTCCAAATATTTGCTGATCACCTCTTCTACCTCTTCTCTGTGGGTTCTCTGAGGCAGAACTTCCCTTTTTGATCCCTCTGACAAAATAATTATCACCACCTCTTCCCTCAGCATTGATCAAATGAAAGGCTGCTTCCCAAAGCTTCACCTGTGCCAGTGACTTTGTCACTGCTCTGTTTGCCTGTGGTCCCCACCAAAACAAGCATCTGCAGGACCCTACATCCCACCTGCTCACAACTTTAAAAAAGTGCACTCATGTGTAATCTGAAATGGCAGCAGGACCCCTAGCTTATTGCAGAATCAGTAACTGCCTTCTTAGATTATAAAACATTTAATTCCACTTCTCAACAGCTTCTGACCTCCCCTCCAGCTCTGCTCCCCGTGATCACAGTTAGTCTCAAGGCTTTGTTACCTTCTTTTACTTCTTCTCTGAAATGGCTTCACCTCCAGGATTTCCCTTCTGAGGTCAAATCTCAGATGAGAGGTTTTAACCTTCTCTCTTCATTTCTTTTGTCTTCTCTGTTTATCATCCTTAAGTTTTAGGAAAAGTCCCCTAAAAAACATTCTGTAAAGAATCTTAGATTAAAAGTGTGATACATATACAACTTCTCTTAAATTCTCTTTATTACTGTTTGGGGGGAAAAAATCTACCCACATAAAATTTGCTTATTTTTAATGTGTAGTAACTTCAGTTTAAACTTCATTTGCCATGAAAGTAATACTCTAACCACACTTCCATACCCTGCAGTATTTATCAAGCACAGAGCAGTAATGAATATAAAGAAAGCTAGAGCAGCAATTTGGTGTACATGTGAGATAGTTGACTCAAAAGCCTGGAGCAGCAGCTCTGAAAAATCATGCATGTCAGCATTTATTGCACTAAACTGTACTCTCGAATTTGAAAAAAAAAAATTAAGCAGCTGTCATGAAATTTATTATATCCTTTTGGAAAAACATTATCCTCAAGACACCAGTGAGCTCTAACTCTTAGAAGGGAAAAGCTATAATCCTTAAACTAAAAAGATTTCACTAGAGATTTGTCTGTCAGATGATTTCTACACACTGTTACCTGAGAACAATGTGAAAAGAACCGCTCCCCCTCAGTTCACTGTGATTTATTGTACAGTCATTGCTGTGCTACTTTTGCTCTATCATCCCACTCTGAAACAATAAATCAGTGCAGAGCTAAAGGTGTCAAAAAGTTTGCTGCTCCTGCAATATCCTGCAGCACGATGCCAGGAGGATCACACCAATTTCCTTCATGTTTCAGTGAGGTAACTTGGACTGTCTGAATAATCTTCAAGTAATCTGCATTAGAACCATTCTACTGCAGTGTACTGCGGTATTAGGAAAGATTTCAATATTGCACCACGTGATGCAACACAACCTTACAGCATTTGGCAGTTTCCAGGCAGCGAGGGAAAGCTTCGAAACCATGGCTGTAATGTAGCAACTTTCCATTTTACAAAGTAATAGGACAGACTATTTTGGCTCACTGTGTTGGTGTATAGAATGAAATGATAGAAACTTCCTGGAATAAATTATTATAGACCTAAATCCCATTTTTTTCTTTTTTTTTTTACTTACACCCCTATAATGAGCATCTTTTGATGATAACAGATTTCCTTAGTCATAAGGGTACAGTAAAATGTTACAATGTTATTAACCTTAAGGGTACAATAAAGTGTTACAATGTTATAAGCCTAGTGATAAATTAATTTTACTAATCCAGAGATTATTTTTCCTGTTCTTATTCAAACTACCACAGATACATTTCCCTCTCTGTCTTTCCAGTTTGCATATTTTTTAGTTTAACTTAAATTTAGACATATGCTTTTCCGCAGCTTTATGTCACTCAAATAAAGCAGTAACATTTCGATGTTTCTCCAGTATTTAAACAGAGATTTTAATTATTTCTATGAAGTTTTGGAAATGTTCTACAGATTTATGTGCTCACATCAAAGATACATGAAAAGCACTTGAGTTTTACTGTGAGTGAACCTTTCCCCCCAGTAACATGACTAAATGCAAAATGGTACCTGGCTATGTTTTCAGCTAGTGATTTTTTCCTTTTGCCTGTCTGTGAGAGAGTTTGGAACTGCATTTCCAAACACCTCTGAAACAGTCTCTGAAAGTCTGGACTGTCACAGTAACAACTACAGAGGCAGAAACAGCGACATAGGTCAACTCTTGTTAGCGCCTGCATTAGCGACCTGCACATGGCAGGATTTCGATGCTGCACCAGCTGCGGCCCGGCGTCGAGGGAAGGGCACGGGGCTGACATTGGCTGCAGCGCGTTGCAGTTTCCTGCAGGGCGAGGGTCCCTGCGGGTGCTGCGCTGCGCAGCCCCGGCGCCTTTCGCGTAGGGCACGGCCGGGCAGCGCATGGGGACGCGGGGCAGCACCGCACCTGGGCAGAGCCCTGGTCACCTTGCAGGATGGAGCTCATGATCATTTCCAAATCCTTTCCCCCGCCACGAAACCGGCCTCGACCGATGCTTCGGGTCCAGGGTACGCCACCGACCCCCTTCGCCCACGGACCTGCGCGGGCGCTCGCCGCTGCCGACACCCCGCGCCCCTCGGTCGCATCCCCTCTTTTCCCACGGGGGTCCCCCGGTACCTCGCAGCAGCCATTTTCCGACTCTCTCAGCAGCTCCAGCGGTGATGTCACCGGCCGAGTCTCCTCGGCGGCGGGATGCACCGCTCCGTGCTCCTTCCTCCCTCCCGACGCCGGCGGCACCTTCTTCTCCTTCTTCTTCCCCCCTCCTCCTCCTCCTCCTGCCGCCCCGCCCCGCCGTGCCCGCGCCGGCTGCCATGCAGCGCCCGGCCCCGCCCCGCCGCCGATGCCCGCGGGCGCTCCGGCTCTGCCCGCCGCGCTCCGCGCTCCCGGCAGCCGTGCGGGCACGGAGGGGCAGCCCCACCGCAACCATCGCCGCGGCGGCGGCTGCTGCTGAGTCACGGCCTGAAGCTCATCCCGCTCCTCCTCCTTCTCCTCCTCCTCCTCCTCCCCCGCGCCGCCGCCTCCCGCCCGGCTGCCGGCTCCAGCAGCGCGGAGCCGGCGGCGATGCCCGCCCCGCTGCCGGGGGGAGAGGCTGCCCGGCGCTGCCCGGCCCCCCGCCGCTCGCCGCAGACCCGCGCACGCACAGGGGCAGCCGGGCGCTTGAGCCATGATTGCCGCGGCTTTCCTGGTCCTGCTGAGACCCTACAGCATCCAGTGCGCCCTCTTCTTGCTCCTGCTGCTGCTGGGGACCATTGCCACGATTTTATTCTTCTGCTGCTGGCACCGCCGGCTCCAGAAAGGGAGGCATCCCATCAAATCCGTCTTTTCGGGTCGCTCAAGGAGCCGAGGTAAGAGATGCTGCCGGTCCCTGAGGGCGGCGGGGGTGTCCCCGGCCCATCCCCAGCTTTCTGCCTGCGGAGGGCCGCCGTGGCACGGTTTAGCCGGGCAAAGGCTTTAAAGAAAATTCAAGCCGAGCCCAGGACTGCGGCAGCCTTGTCTCCACCCATCCCTCAGCGAAACCTCGGCTGGAGGGTGAGAGGCTGGGAAGCCCCCCAGCCCTCCCCGGTCTGTCAAAGAGCAGCAGAACTTTATGCCGAACTTCTTCCCGATGAATTAAATATAAATGCCGGGCGGAGCTGCCGGCTGTGCCTGAAGGGCCAGAGCCATCCCGGAGCGTGCGCCGAAGGGCGAGTGGCGGGGTAAACCCTTTAGCCGGGGCGAAATGCGAGGTGCAGCTGGTGGAGCCTGTGTGTCTTTCTGCTTCCCTTCCAGATGCTGTCATGAGAACTCATCACTTTCGCTCTGAGGTAATTTATTTAGCACGCAATTTCAAGGTCAGAAGTTGTTCTCTTTACCCGAGTACATATTGTCGTGGTCTTTTGTTAATGAAATCACATAGCAAACTTTTAATTTTGCATGGAAAACATAATGTCCTCTTTCATTTCTTGGTTTGTTTTTTTCCCAATGAGCTCTTCATCTGTGTTACCCTAACCGGCCTGCCGATTTGTGTCATTCCCAAAGGAATTGGTTACTTGGAAAAAAGCTGTGCTTACTGTACGTGCCAGACCTCCCTGTGTCCAGAAGCAGCCCTGAGCCCAGTTATTGACCTCGCTGTAAATACGTGCAGAGCCGGTCGCTTTTGTGACTGCAGAGCCTCTGCTCGCTCGCTTTGCCCACAGCCCTCACCTGTGCCCTGCTCCTTGTCAGGGAAGCTGCCTGCCTGCCTTGGATGCTGCCCCGGGAGATCCCAGAAGGATCCAGACTACAAGCCTGCTTGGCAGGGACCTCAGTGTGTGACTTTGTATTCAGAGGTCAGGGGAATCAAAACTCTTACGTGCCAGTGCTGAAAGTATAGCACAAAACTCAGTCACTTCCTAGGGATTCTGAATGAGGAACACAATTGCTGTGAAAATGTGAAAAATAATATTTGTTTTAGTACCCACTTTGTTTCCATGCTGCCCTGTATATCTCCTGTCTAGATATTTCTCTTGCCTGGTTTCCTGCTATTGATTTAAGGCATATCTTCATGCCATTGCCTATTATTCTGAAAGCCTTGAGAGACAGTTTTGCACTCAAATGATATTTTGTTTTAAATTATTTGCATTTTCCCTTACCCTGATGTGAGTGTGAAAATTATGACTAATGTTTTCAAAAATGTGCATGGGATACGTGTTTGCAGCATGGTTCATATTGGCAATTAGTTTTAAATTCTCAACTATTTTGAAATTTGTACACACCATCACAAAAAGAAGATGCCATAGAGACATCTTCTTTTTATCTTTATTAAACTATGAAAAGCCTGAGTTTGTTGTTCACCAGTGCTCCAGTAAAGTGAACAAATAAATGTGTACCTCTGGAAATAAAAATATTTCTTCACAATTTAGTTTATCCAATATGAAATGCTGTGTTTCCATGTAACATTCACTGAATCCTGAGATGAAGTTTAATGTTTTGAAATACGTGCCATCCTGCATGGTGACACTTCAGAGGGAAGTTGCCAGAGTAATTTATTTTTATTGCTTCAGCATGTGGTTATTTGTTTATCATCCACTCAGAAGCAGATGAATTTTAAACATTTCCTAGAAGCTTCCATTAAGTGAAACATGCTAGAGTAACTGTTATATTCTTTCATAATTTTCTGTATTTTTTTAGATGGAGTAATACTGCAGGTAGTGATCTAAACTGCTCTTTTAAATAAGTGGTAGAACTGTTTTTCTTTTATTTTCTAATGTGAATTTTGATAGAGAAATGATGACTCATTTGACATCATTAAATTTTAATTTTCCAATATTTTTTCAAGCAAAATGTTATTTTAATGAATCTAATAAAATTAATTAATGAAAAAACTACAGGCATACTTCCAATAAAAATATTGGAAACATTATCTGAAGCAGAATTTGACATTCTCTATTCATATAATCACAAAACACTCTGCACTTCCAACTGCAATACAATATTGCTGAAAGCAAAGCATGATACATGAAAATATGGGCTTTGCATAATCCCCCAAAATTAAAGTAATATCTCAGCTCCAAGTTTTATAGCACAAGGTACATCTGTTAGCTTCCACCATGCTTAGTTGTTTGTCAGGTGTAGTTATAAATAGTGTTTCTTAATTAGAATGGAAGATAATGAAAAACAGGCTGATAGTAAATAGCAGTGGGTTGGCATTCATCTCCTGAGAGCTGGGTTCAAATCTGACTTCCATCACATGTGAACATGCAGGTGGTCTAGCAGCAGTGCACAGGGAATTATAATTGCCCTATCTACAGAGCGTTGGCAATTCCTGCATGATTGACTGCCTGCCAGGAAAGCCTTATATTTGGAAAAATAGATGTGTGCAAATTTATGTTGAGATCCTTTGCCACAGCCACAGCTCTCATGGTGCATGCCTTCATTGTCTGTATACAGTGAGAACTATTGAATCCTTTTCTTTAATACTGAACCACTCAATAAAAAATAAGACTGCATACTATGGCAGTGTAGATACAAAATTTGAAAATATATTTTCAGTTCTTCTGTTTTGAATTTTAGATGCCACTGGTGAGTTGAATCCACAAATAGTTCATTTTTGTGGGCCTTGATTTTTAATGTCTCTGCAAAACATGCCTCATTATTATACATCAAAAGTCTATGCAGATATTGCTTATTAGAGAATGAACTTAAACACTTGACCCCTGCCTCAAAGGGAGGTAAATTTGCATGAATCATTATGAATCCAAAGTAGGTGAAAGTCTGTCTTTGTTAGAGGTGCTTAATAACAGAAAATATTAACCAGGAAAATGTGAGAGTTTCTTGAGGTAATACAATAATTGTCTCCATCTTCCTCACCAACACTTGCTACCATCTGAAGTTTGTCAGGCCTAATTTTTAATATATTTTTTATTTACAGTCCTCAGGTTCATTATGACTGAAACTGCTGTTAAGATTCTTCCATTCCCCAGGTACTACAGAAATTCCATGAAGTCACAAAGGAATCACACTCAGAATAGTTAATGTTCCTAATCTCAGGAAGACCTAGATATGCCACTGCTTTAAAAAGAAAACAAGTAAATTTCCAACAGAAATATTCATTGCTACATGACACATCAGACTTTGATGTAGTTGTTTGCACTAGTCTATCTTTATTTTGAGAATCAGTTGCAGAATGAAATGTCTGAACCAAAACCACACCAAGATAACATTATAACTCAGTGAGAGTTTTACCAAAGTAGGGACTATGATCCATTGTTGGGCCTTTAAAAATTATTATTATTATTATTATTAAAAATATAAGGGCTATAAACTATTCACTAATTTTATTCTTCTTGTGCTCTTTGTAGAAGTTGTTTTTTTCATGAAACAGGGAAATTTTCTCTGAGTTCTTTGTGGACTTGGGCTTGATACCTTTCAAAGTTTATCATTTTATGCCTTAAAAAGAGGTCTCAATGTCTCCTGTACCTTTCAATCTAAAAGCTTTGCTTAATGTGTTGGTATTGCCACTTGTGATTTAAATTTCTTTCTGAATTAGTTTTCCTCATAGTTGAAGCCTCTGGAGTCACTGGATTATGTGAAATTTTAACCTTTCAATTAAATGGGAAGTAAGCTTGTAGCCCTTAGGCTGGAAGGAATTATTCTGAATGGTGTAATTCTTAATGTCTTTTGATTTGGTGGTAAGAACTGTTGAAAAGGAAGGCTCTCATTCAGGATCTATAAATGGTTGAGTTTTACGAGATTGTGAAGGGATAATTGTGCTAATTACTGAAGTAGCAGATTTCACATTATTAAGGAACAATTACCAGATTTATAAATCTTTTGCCTGAAATTTTCTCTGAGCTTCACAGTTTTCCTTTATTTTACCTTTTATGTTAGGCATACTATGACCTCAGGAACTGAAGGTATCAGTGTCAGTGGGAAGTCACAAGCAACATGGTATCACTTTGTATTTATTTAATTTTGACTCATATTTTGGGCAAGTTTTCTGTGAATGCTTCCACTGAGACCTACAGGTTGAAAACTACTAGGAAATAAATCAGTGAAAGTTTTACAGTCCACTGTAAATTCTGGCTTCACATAAGCCAGGTGGGACTAAACACACCAGTAGGATAAATGGGAGTTGATACTTTGTGAAAAGACTCTCTGTGAGGGCTGGCAGTAAGTGTTAACCATGTTTGTAGCAAAGGAATAACATTTGGTGGTTTGAGTTTTGCAGACCCCACATTTTATTTTTAGTACACTGAACAGTTGCTACAAGGTTGTATATATCCAGTCTATTTCAATATTCTTATTGATGACATGGATGAAGGGATTGAGTCTTTCGTTAGTAACTTTGCAGGTCTCTTGAAGGTCTCTTCCAAACTAGTCATTCTGTGATTCTGTATTGTTGTGACTACACTGGTAGTGATATAGTTCATCCAAGACTGATGTTATTTTTTTTAAAGCAAATGGATTTTCTCAATCATCTGTTATGGTACAATGGGTGCAAAGCTATAGAACAATAATGTATATTGGGAAATCTATATATTGCTTCGTCAACACAGATGCCCAGAAAATTGTCCGTAAACTTATCCCTAAGTGTACCTTTGCCATAATCATTCCCCTTCTGAGGCTGATTGTGAGACAGTTGTCTAAAAATACAGATTCTAGTTATCTTACAAAACAATAATGAATAGTCTTTGAAGAGTTGCACCATAATTCATCCTGAGTATTGCAGTATTTATAAACTGCTCCAGATATGTACAGCTCCACTGAAAGGAGAAATCAGCAAACCCTCCAAGCTGAATTTGAGTCTTCTGTTTGATCGGAGGGAGTGCATCCACTGAGCACCACAAATGTGCAGGACTAGCCAGAAAAATACATTCATTCATCTATTGAAAGGATGTTTTATTGTTTTTACAGAGTTGAATCAGCCTGAGAATATTTTACCTTTGTGTTTGACATGATTTCCCTCAGGATGTTTAAACTATTTTTCCATTAGCTGTCTAAGAGTTAAGGAACAGATTCAAAGGAAAATAAATCAGAGAAAAAATAAATTGTTTTCTTAGCTGTATGAGAGCACTTACATATAGGAATGAATGGAGAGCTATAAATACAGGTTACACTGTATAAGGACAAACTGTTCTGTCCATTTTTCATAACATATCAAATAATGTGGCCCAGACAGAGAGTGCCACACTGGGCTGTCACATGGCAAAGTAGGTATCACTGAGATTTGGTTTACAGTATGTCATATGTCCATCACTCTTTGCCAGCTTTAGTCACAGCAGTGCTGCCTTTAGACAGCCCATAAGCATTGGTCTGTGCTGAGGAACAGCCTGTTCTGCAGTTGTACCACCAAATATGTGGCATTTGTGTGCTTGCTGCAGCCAGACTGCTCGAGTGCTGAGCTAAACTAACTCCAAATAAGCTAACTTGGGTACTTTTACTCTGTACTACAATGTAGTGTACAAATGCAGGATGTATTTATATAGCCTTCTGGTTGTCTGCATTTCTGCTCTGGATTCTGATGGTCTGCAGAACTTTGAAATGCTGAGGGAATTGCCTCTGAGCTCCACCAATTGCCTAAGAAAGTACTGACATTGTGTTATGGTCCACATCAGTGGTCAGGCGTGGTCCTGGGTCCTGCTTTATAAGTGAACACATCCTCATAGTTCTCTAGCAGCACTGGGAAAACCACTGCATAAAGATACACTACCTCATAAAAGTTGTTACTATTTAGTTTGCCGTTAATATACACTTATGCCAACAACCTCATGGCTATCATGTGAGTATTTAGATATCCACATTTCTCAGTACCTACTGCTGTCTCTGGAATTATGGGTTTTAGATGAGCTGCAGTTCAGTTGTGCTGTGTGCCCTGTGCACACTCCCTGTACACACGAGCAGAACCCTGATTTCAAGGGGACACAGGGGGAGCACAGCTTGTGGCCATCTGCCTGTTAACAGACACATTGTACACATGTACAGAACAGGAATTTCTAGCTACTGTCTTTTGCCCTAAACAAACCTCAGACTGTAACTGTGAATTAAAATAGCTGAGGTCATACTTGCAGAGAGCACATGTATTACCACATTGTAGAAACTGTTCTTACACAGACAGAAAGGATCATGCAGGGCTCCATAGATGACACACTGCTCAGAAAGGCTTGGTCATCTGCACTGATTTCTCAGTTACTGTAGTTAGATTGGGTGACAGATCAGGCTGTGGATCTTCCTTCAGAGACAATTTAGCTCTTTAGACTGAGGGTATTGAATGTAAGAGGGCACCACATGAACAGGGTACTATGACCCTTGGGGTTGTGGCTGCTCCAGGCCTGTTACATGTGTTTTCCTTGGGCATGGAAACCTCACTCACACTGTCTTCCATTCCCAGACTTTTAAGTAGAGACACCTTTGATATGCTATGGAAGAATGTGCAGAGCACAGGGTGAAGTGACCTTGATGTTTTCATGTAGGATCTGATTCAGCTGAGCTGGCTTTTTGGGGCCTGGCCATGACAGACATGAGAGGACACCAGCCAGAGCTGCAGCTGCTCACCCTGCTGCTCCACGTGCTCTGCAGCCTGGAGGGGTCTCAGGCTCTGGAGAGTGGGCATGTGGAATCCTGCAGCCTCCCGGGGCAAGGACTCGGCACTGTGTGGCAGAGATGCTTTAGCATGTCAGGCTCACAGTGCAGACAGCTGATCTTGGCTCAGTGTTAGCAAAGCTGCCTTCTTTTTGAGCTTGTTCCTTGTGCTTCTGGTTCAGCAGCGAGCCTGGGTACTCGGTATCTGGATACTTGTTCCCCAAGTGTCTGAGCCCCTGCTGGGCTCCCTTGTGCCCTACTGCCTTGCATCAAGGAGAGTCAGAGCTTTGCTGTTCCTGACTCATCAGTGGGAATGAAACATGAGCTGTGGCTGAAGTGTGAAAACACCATATCAGCTGCAGAAACTAACTGCACTTGATGTTTGGACAAAGACACTTTTCTTGCAAGTTGTGCCATTGTCCTTATCTCCCCTGTCCACTCAGCTGTTTAAATATGGCACTCTGCTTCAGGATGTGGGTGAGATATTAGAGCAGACTGGAAGTGAAACACAGATCCTATAGACTTAATTGATGATTATATACATTGATAGCACAAATTATACTGAAATACATACTCATACCAGGCTGAGGTATTGTATTTATCCTTCTTCCTTGTTCTAGAAAGAACAAAATGATACAACCAAGTTCTCTTCTGATCTGCCTCCACTACCTTCCTTCATGTGAAGGTAGGAGTTAAAAAGTGAGTTTGAAAAAACAGCATCCCCTTATGCAGCCCAGCAAGCTCACTGTAGGTATTTACAGATTACAGTCTGTAGAACTGCTCACTGACCTAGTGTTGATGTCTGCTTCAGGATGTGCTGAATGGTTCTTCAAGCCTCACTGAATGTGTCGACTAAATTTTTTATTGCTGATAACAGGGAGCAAAGAGTTGTTCAGGTATGTTGTTGGTATCTGAATCTAGTTATCTTAATAGATACCTGAATTCTAGCCTAGTTATCTTTTTATAATATATTCCTGCAAAGTCTCTCATCAGTTATGCATCTATTTTATAATTTAAAATGTACAGACACATCTTCACAAGCTGTGGTGGGATATATTCTCTTACCAGTTTGTGTTTCAAACAAACACACTGGACAAAAGAGAGTAATCTCTTCGTATTAGATGTTTTGCAGCACTGCTGTGGTTTAGCAATCTCTCTTGTTCCTTATTCAGCTTCTTACTGTCTTTTTAATATTTAAAGCTAATTTCTTCTGGCAGGTCCTTGGTATATACTGGACACTGCCCAAGATGAGGAGACATGAAGAGATGGAAAACAGAGGAAGCAGGACTGGAAAGGGGACATGCTAGGGGAATGCGCTAGTATATTTTAAATTAAACCTTCCTTTGCAGACCCCACTGATAAAGAAGTACACCGATTTTTTTGTTCTTAAATAATGGTTCCCTTCGTAGGCAGGCTTGCAGTGCCCTGAGGTAACAGGGGAGGAACTAGGACAAGCCATGGCAAAGATGCAGTGGAGAGCTGTAAGCCTTGTCAGAGAACGATAGGGCTGCTTGGAGAACAGGCTCTGTGGCTTATAGCTTTAGACAGGAAAGAGTAGTTAAAAGGCATCTGAAGGCATGACTGGGTGTGCCATTTGGGGTTGCAGATCATCAGATTTTCCTAACGTTGCAACTTACCTGTGCTTTGATAGAAATCCTGACCTTATGATAGGAAAAACTAAACGTGTCATGTTAAACAGCAGTGTAATTTACCATGGGTTATTAGACATTGTATTCTAAATTCACACCTAAACCTAGGGGCACCTAAATACTTAAATACAAGGGCTCCAATGTATTTACATGGTGGGGAGGCTGGTTAAGAACTGGAAAGCAGATTATTGATGTTCTATTTCATGAACTCAGTTGGGAAAGTAATCTTGTTCAGGTTATGTAAAAAGCAATTGCTTTAAATGCCTTTGAATGTGTGGACTTATCTTGGTATATTGCATGTGCCAAATCACAGTCTTCAATATCTGAGAAATTGTTCCAGCACTGCTTAGAGTTTAGATTTTATAAGATAAGAATAATATCTCCTAAAATAAACATAAGGCATGCAAAGCAGCATCAGTGAAAGCTTGCTAATGAGGGAGTGGAATGAGAAATTGAATGTAAAATGTTATATTTTTTGTTTTAAATCCTGATTCAGATCTTTATAGGAGTAACCATTTGTAAGATTATAAAAAATTATCAAGAAAACCACAAAAAAAAGGCTGCAGTCAATTTTTTTAGTTCTGATAGAATCGAAATAGAGCAAATACAGTTGCATCCTCCTTGGGTGTTAGTGAAGTAATACACTCAGTGAGTGTAGGTAATCTTCTTGTGATAGAAAATTTACACCTTACATTACTTAGCAATCTTTACTATAAATATCTCGGAGAACTTAGCTGGAATCTTGGATTTTGGGGGGAACTTACAGAACTGGCAGTTAAATAAATGTGGTGGGGTTTTCTTTGATTCTTTGTAAACTGATGATATTTGGGATGGAAATCTCTATGGAAAAGGAAGGAGGGAAACAATGCAATCTTGGCCACAATTTAATTTAGAACAATTGTTTTAACAATTTGGATGCATAGATATGTGTATATATATATATATATATATATTGTGTGTGTGTGTGTGTGTTTTTCTATGTAGCAGAAAGAATCTTAAATTTTTCTCTTTCAGTGTGCAGGGGAATTTCATATACTAAAGTTATTTAATGTAAATCTTTTAGCCATTTTAGTTGAAGCAGGTACTCCAACTATAGGGTTTAATTATATTTCAGCCTGTCTGTAGAACAGCTGAGAATGCCAGCATCTTGAGAAGGGTTTGATGCTACACACAGTAATGTCTGCAGTCCCTTAGATGCTGTGGGTTGCGTAGATATGAAAGTTTCCAAGATTTAAACAGGTGGTAACTGACAATTTGAAGGCTGTTTCTTGAGGCCATTAGTTGACAGTGGTAACAGATGACAATTCTCATGCACATACAACCACTGTCAGAAACCTTAAAAGTGAGAACACAAATCTTGATATCCTATCTAAGCTTCTTCTGGCTTTGATATTTATTGGTGCACCTTCATCTACAGGAATTACTCAAATATCTTTGAGTAAAGGCTTTTGAAAACACACTTGAGTTCTGCTGTCACTGAATTATGGCCTAATGCTAGCTAGCACTTTCTCTGTGATTTACTGAAGTTCTGCCAGAAGGTAAGCTGGGCTGCAGCCCAGTGCCCACTGAAGTTAATGCAAAGATTTTTGTTGACTTCAGCTGGACGTCAGAAAACGCACTTTTACCTCTATTGATGTTAATGCTTACTGACTCCAAAAACCCACACTGGCTGGAAAGGTTGGGTTCCAACATCAGAATTCCGACAACCAATGTATTCTACATAAAATACTTATACACTGGAAAAAATGAAAACTGAATATGGCTTCTTATCAAGCATAAAAATAAAGATAACGTATGATGAAGACTGTAGGCTAGTAGAAACTAGAATGGAGAGGAGAAGGATTTAGTGAATTAATACAATAGCACATTGAAAGAATGGAGGAGTCAGAGATTTGTATCACTAAAGCAATAATGCACACGGGGTAGCACTGATATATTCATCTGGTGCTAATAAAGTACCAGACAAAGAATTAAAAATAAATACAGAAAAACTAAGACAGTGAAAGGAAAAAGTTCAATACATTATTCAATATGTTCTTATCTGTAAAATATTATTTTAGAGATATTTTATTTATTTAATAATAAATATTTTATTATGTAAATAAAAGCGAAAGCTAGACAAGTTTTTAAGGAAATTTCAAATTCCTGTTTTTATGAGGAATGGATTAGGAAAGAGAATAAGGAAAAAGGATAACAACAAGGATAGCAGAGTATAATATATTTGGTAATCAAATACCAGACTATATTGAAGAAGTGGGCCAAATTATGTTGTTAACCAATGCAAGGTTGAGTATATCACAGAGAAAATACTTTAGCCAGCTTCTTAATTCTTATCTTTATGATCTTCAGAAAGGGTCTTTTGAATGATTTTTTACAGTTCAGTGAGGACTACTTTCAGATGTGTAGACTCACTGGAAAGGAGATGGGGAGGGAAATGTTTAAACAGAACATAAAAACATGTGCTACTGTTATATATATCAGTAATAAAAATTTATAAGAGTACTGTACTGAATTATGGGGATCCATCGAGAGTGATATCTGTGAATGAGAAAATGTGAAACTTTCACAGGAAAAAAAAAGTGATGGAAGAGACCAGAATAATTTCATGTAGAAGGAGAAAAAATAAAAGGAAGTCTGGTGATAAAATATGGAATGATGAATACCAGATTGGAGGCAGACCAAAACCTAGTCACCATGGGCCTGTTCCATTCCATTTAATTTGGATACTCACAGTATGGACGTGTGTGTGTGAAGTGATCAGTCTGGGCTCTGGGTATGGCCAATGGAGAGAAACAGGTGCTGTGAGGGAGTTGTTCATCTCACCTGCTGGCTTTGGTGGCTCAAAGGGTAACCTGGGGAGGGGATGTCTGCTGAACTTTGGCCAGAGAAAACCCACACATGTTTCTATAGACAAGAAATAAGTCACTGAATCAGAGGTGTGAAGTTAAAACTTGGCTGGATAAGATATTTTTTACAGAACACCTTATTGTGAAAGTAATTTTACACAGTGTGCTCTGGGATGCCATGGCCAGGCTGGCAACATTCATCAATAATTTGTGTATAAAGATAGAC
Source organism: Chloebia gouldiae (assembly GCA_003676055.1). Taxonomy (NCBI): domain Eukaryota; kingdom Metazoa; phylum Chordata; class Aves; order Passeriformes; family Passeridae; genus Chloebia; species Chloebia gouldiae. The sequence goes on along the minus strand of QUSF01000002.1, from coordinate 20,808,251 downwards.
AGAATACGTTCTTTCAGTATTATCACACCCCATTCCAGAGGGAAAAACAAACAACCAAAAAAACAAACACCAAAAAAAAACCAAAAAAACTAACCAACCAACCAAAAAAACCCACAAACCAAAACCCCCCAATACTCAGAAGATTTAAAAGGATGAATTTCCACTAAAAAAGACTGATCTCCCCAGCCTGCTTCCTCATACAGAAAAGCTTGTTTGAGACCAGGTGAACTAGCCTTTGGCTCTGCAACAGCCTCCAGAGACACCACTCCACTCCTGTTTGCTGTAGACTTTGATTAGGAAGATCATTCTTCCTGGATTCCAACAGACTCTAACTGGAAGGATGCACATGAATGCTTTTGCAGAGAAGATAATTCCAGGTTCAGTTGGCCTTGTGTCTTCCTCTGATATGTCTAAAACTGGTTCTGGTGGTCATATGAGTTGTTTCTTTAAGGAAGATTACTCTAGTGTAAGTCTTTGTGCAGCTCTTTTGGTATTTGGAAGACAGGTTTTCTAAAAATACATGTTTGAAGTTTTGCTTGGTTTTCCTAGTTTCAGAATTTTACAGGCACAAAAATGAGTCAGGCAGTAGGTTCTGGGAATAAGCAACTCCCTCCCAGCACAAAGAACAAGACAAGGTTTTCATTGCACAGTGACACAGCATTCACAAGATACTGGAAACTACAAATTGCTTAACAGTGTTAGAGCAACCTCGTGGTCATATCCCTGTGATTTTAAAATCTCCAGCTTTTCCTCTGTGATTTGGTCTCAGGTGGTGTACTGTGCTTCCCTGAGCATTTTGTAACACTTTTCTGCTCATCTAAAATAGTGCTGTCTTTACCAAACAAATATTTGCATGATTTCCATGGTTTTTATTTTGATTGCTGTATTAATATGATGTTTTTAATTCTAGACTATACTGAGAGATAAATAACACAGATGATACAAAAAGCTTCTATTAATTTTACTGTCTAGAAGGAATCACCAGGCACCCTAATTTTGCACTGAGCATAGGAATAGCAGCTTCCATATTTTATATCACTTTTATCTTATCTTCATTTTTGATTACCAAATTTTGAAATTTTCTGGATTTGCATCTTTGCTCTGGCAAAGTCCCATTGCAGGGATGAGTAAGCATTTTGGGATTTGGTCTGAGGACTTTGCCCTTGTAACATTATCTTTGTAGACACAGAATTTATTTTCCACCTGAAATCATGATCCTCCGCCTTTATCACATTATAATCCTCCTCACAGCAACAATTTGTGATACTGCAGGCAGATTATGACTTCAAGAAAGGAATGAGCCTCAGCAAACAGAAGCAGATGAGCTCTTAAAGAGATAAACATCCCATTTTCTTGCTAGTAATAAACAGCAAAAGTGAAAAAAGACAGAAAATAGCAAGGTGAAATTTTGTCAATAAACGGATTTTTCTGGAAATCACAAGTGACTTTTTCATATTGAAACATAATAATCAATAAACCTAGACATATTTTTTAAGGTGAAGCCACTTGGTGAGACAGACCCACATATTTAAATCCCTATTTGGCATGTGTTTCTAAGCACCTTTAGAGCTGCTTAGCTTCTATCAAATTCTTCTGTTACATAAACATACTTTCCCGAAGAGTTTTATCCAGCTAATGGCATGGGAGTGTGGTGAGGGAGCAGTGCAGGGTAAATCACAAGGCTTTGGCCAGTGACCCTCATATAAATAAACCATAATGCATTTAACATTTAGAAAATCTATTCTGGTTTCAGAACTTGGAATAGATTTGCTGGGTGTTTTGATCTCTTAAGGAATATTTTCACTTGCTCTGGAATAATCCCCGATGCACACTGGCAATTTTTTCTAAAAGAAAATTCCCACGAGCAGTAAGCCACGCTGTAGCAGGCTCCCTGAGTTGCATTTTTCCCTCTGATCCCGACTAGTCCCTAGTATCATGTTGAATGATACAGTGTAAGTATATGTTAGCTATTTCACAGTGCAGAAAGAAAATGGGGCAATAAGCTTTCCTGCTGCAATAGTGTGGCAGATTCACATCTTGGCATGTTTGGAGATCCTCCTAAATCCGCGCAGATCTGCTGGCGGCAGCGGCTTCCACTGTACTGCTTGCTTTGGCTGGTACAGGCAGGGTCCTGCTTCCATTCAGAATGGGCTGTCAGGGTCTTCCTTACCTCAACTCTGAATGATTCCATTGCCTCAGTGGAGTAGGAGGGATCATACAAAATGATTCAGGAAATGTTGGCCGTACCTTTGCATCATATGTATTGCACAGCCCTGATGCACTGCATTCATGAACCTCCCAGACTAAGTAGGCTTGGGCTCTATTTCTATCCCTTCTCTCCAGTGTTCATGTGTAGAAGTTTGCTCCTTGAAAGTTACTTCACCTTTCCACATCATCTCTTGCATGCAATGTGTATTTATAGCAATTACTAGCATGTGTATGTAAATGTGTGTTTGTGTCTTTTGGCTATTTAAGTGTATATTTAATTCATGTGGAATGCATTTAAATAATGAAGATAGCTGTTTGTCCATCTGAGTGTCCAGGACAGATACTGTTTTCCCTTATAGTCTCATGAACATTAGTGGAGGAAATCCAGTTTTCACAGAGCCATACTTTTGATTGTGTGAATTTACAACATAACAGCATTTTAGCACAACGCTCCTGTGCTGATTTCCTAATTAAAACAACAACAAAAAACACAAAACAAATCACAAAACTCAAAAGCTAATGGAAGGGGGTAGCAAAAGAATAGCAGATTTATATGGAAATGTACTGCTCCCACTAGTTTTCTGCTGGCAGGAATTCAAGATTAGATTTAGATTCACAGCATAGATTTCTGCAGTTTTATCTGAAATCTAACCTTGCAGAAGTTGGATTTTAAAATGCTGACTTTGTTGCATAAGGGCTTCAGCAGGTATTCTACTAGAAGAAAAAAGAAAGTAGAAAATTAGAAATTGTTGCAACTATTCTTGATTTTGAAAAGAAATATAGTCCTTAAACTCCAGACTGTCACTAAGGACAGATTTGGCTCACCTATTCTGAAAGCTGATATGACTAAATGAATGGATATTTACAACCTGGCCAAGTTTAATATCAACCAACATTGTATTCAGTACAAATGGCCCTTGTCAGACTTGTGCATGCTCATGAGGGGACTCGGTGAAATGAGAGAATGCTCATTGTAAATGCTTTGCAGGTAGCAATAAAAGGATAGCATTATACATGTTGCCATTAAAGGAATGAAATTCTGTAAGGCCATGAGCCATTCTGGATGATGCTCAGAGGTTTTCCCAGAAAGCCTCTAAAAAGCATCTCTGAAGGGCAGCTTTTCCTGTGTTTATTAATTTGACCAAATATACCTGTATTTCTGAGACAATATAATTGTTGCCACCTATCAATTTTTCTTCACTTTCATTCTCAGGAAAAGGTCCATGTTTTCAGCCCATGCTCCCTAAAACAATTTCTCATGAGGCCAAGAATTAACCTGGAAAATTTTAATTATAAATTTTAAATTAGAACTTTTTAGTTATAAATAACTAAAAGTGTGAGCTTATAAAGAAAATCAACAGGAGTTACTGCTACTGACTGTATCTATCATACATACAATTGAGCAACATAAATCAGATATGATATTAACAGCACTTGGCAACATCTCTTTATTGCTACATGCAGTATATATGGACATGATATTAATTTAAGGTGAGCATGCCTGTACCTTGAGTTGCTAAGATCCAGTGTGATTTTGTGGTTGTTACAGAGCTCCATTTTGGGAGATGCCAAACACGATGATTCCTTTTTCTCTTACAGGGCTTTAGATCAAGCCCTCGCCATGCCAGAAGACGAGTGACACCTCGCCTGGAGGAAACACAACCCATAGTGGAAGCTCACCACCTCAGTGAGCAGGAAACTTCCCTAAGAAAAAGAAAAATCAAGAAAAGCAGCCGAGTCCAACCAGAATTTTATCATTCTGTTCAAGTCACCCCAACTCGAAAACCTGTAAGTGTTCTACCTTTAGGGATAAATAGCACTTATACTTAGAGGCATGTAATAGAATTCTAATTTTTGGACTATTCATATTCTCTTCCTAATTTAAAAACCTTTTCAGTTCTCATATTCAGCAGCAAATCCAAAGTTGGTAAGACTGTATTTAATGTTGATGCTTAACTCTAAAAAATAATTCTCTTCTGAAGAGGGTTCTTTGAATTTTGATTTTTAAAATTTATTATTTAGACTATAGACTATAATCAAATTAGATTTTAAATTTTATATTTTTATAGTGATATTAACAGCTTTTTATAGCAAATGTGCATTTTATTTAAATTTCTTACTTGCATTTAACAGAGATGCTATGTACTGAACTAAATTTATATTAAATATCACAACTAGATTAAATTTTGAGATCTCTTCTACTTTTTACAGTGTTTATAATTTTCTGCTCAACAAAATTTAGATAAAATCTCATAATTCTTTGCTCCTCAGCTAGATTTACACACAGTTCTTTTAATACTGATAACCTACTTTTAGTATGGAAATATGACAGTTTGTTGAGACATACAGTTCCTAATGTAAATTCGCATGAAGCCCTATTTTGTCCTGCAGGCATAACGCATTTCTTTTTTTAATGAGAGCTCATTGCTTTGACACATTTTCTGAAGAACTTTTCTGTGCCAGTGTTATGGGGCTTGAACAACTTCTATAAAGTCAGTATTATTAAAGAGGTAATTATTGAGCATATCCTAGACCAGATTATCTTGAAGTTGCTGGAACCTGAGCCTTCCTAGAGTGGTGCTAACTAAGCACCAAGAATTATCAGTGAGCTCTGAAGATGGTTTGAGGAAGCATTCCTTGGTGGAATTACATTGCCTGAGAGAACAAGCAACTTCTGCAAAGAAAGCCATAGCTGCCAACAACTGCCAGAATTTTTATCTAGTATCTGAATTTGTTTCTCTGCTTTCACTTGGCTAGTCCTCATTTTCCTCTGTTCTCTCATGCTTCTATTTATGGTTTATTTTACACTGCTTATGTTTTTGTGTTTAATTTGAGCTGATGGGTTTGTCTTCTACGCTTCCTAAAGTACCTGTTGTCATTTTCTTCTCAACCATCTCCCTTTCACTCCCATCCTATCTTACTTTCTAGACTACTTGTCTGGCTCTGTTACTCTTACTAGGTCTCTAGCCTCTCACCAGGCTCCCTCTGTTGATTATTCACTTCTGGTCCTTTCCCTGCTTTGTTGTCCTTCCTTCATCTCTTCCATCATCCTCCATCTCTTCCATAATTTTCCATATCACACCACTTGGTTTGTTTGTTTTTTTTTTTTTTTTAAATTCCCTTTTTTGTTTGATTGTTATTTTTTCCCACGGTAGGCCTGTGCCAAGGGTAAGCCTGCCTGTCACTGCTGAGGCTGTAATCAATTACCAGCATTGGAAAAAGAGCATCAGTGCCACTGAATTAAAGAGCTAAAACTGTAGAAATGGTGTAAGCAGCAAAACAAGCTTGGAAGAATGGATTAGTTATGCTAAGAAAGCCCTACTTTTTCCAAAAAGTCAGTAACATATCAGGGATCTAAGGACCAGTAAAATAAAAAATATAAGAATACAAAATGTGCAGTGTTACTATATAACTTCACTTTTTTATAATTTCATGTGTCTGCTGTGTCTGCTAAGATCTACCACTATGTCCTAGGGTGTCCTAGGTTTCAGTGAAACAATAATAAATCCCAGATTTAGAGAAAACTTCTATCAGTGCTGTCACCATTATGTCACTTCCTTGAAATTGCTTTTGCACTGTATCTTTTATACAGACATATAGCTCTTTTGATAGCTTTTCCTTCTACAACCTTGATGAATGCATATTTCTACCAAAAAGTGAATAAATTATCTTCATTATACTACAAGCCAGAAAACAAAAGTCACCAATTTAATTTCTCATGGACATTTTAAGTTATTTTGAGTGTATTATTAATGCCATAGTGACAGGGTGAGCAAGGTTTATGCTATTGCTATGACAAATCACTGCAGTGTTGTGAAGTTCCAGGCAGTCACCAGGATGTCCATCCTGCAGTTTATTGCATCTTCATCCCACTTAGTCTCAATGTCTTAAAGCTGAGAGACTTTTGACCTTCATCTTTGTGCAGTTTTACATGATTCAGTCCCAGAAATGCTCTTGTTAATCTGCATAATTTCTTTCCCCTTTTCCCTCCTGGTAATCCTAGCTCTGCCCACTTGAACCACTCTAAATAAAAAATCTTTTGTCTTGATGTTTACATTATGGCCATATTCTGCTGAGTCATCACTTGAAAAAAGTCCTGTAATGTATCTGCTAACCAGAAAATATAATTTCTCCTCATAAACCAGTTCTCCTTTTTGTTTTTTTTTTTCCCCTCCTCATGCCTTTTTGTCCCCTTTTTTTTCTGACAAGAATGGTATCACTAAAATAACTATAAAAGAACCTTAGGGAAAGCTTTTTCTTTGCTCCAGCAAAATTTAAAGTCCTGAAATATGTTAGCCTGTTTTGTTGTCATATTAAGATACATGCATAAAGACTTTTCAGATATTTCATTTAAGGTTTTGGTGGATATTTAGATGCTAGGCTTTCTTATTCTTCCTATGTTAGACTTTTTTATTTGGTTGGTTTTGTTGTGTCTAAATCTTGTTTTGCAGTTTCCTAGCTGCTGCTATAATTATCTGAATTTGCTTGTATTATTTTTTACTTCCTGCATAGCAATCTGAGATCTTTCCAGTATTGTTTCTGATCTTGTCAGAACTAAATTAGTTATAATTGTTTGGATGGGAGTAATCCCACTGAAGACAATAATTACTCCACTTGAATATCTGCATGAGGAGATGTTTGCAGAAAGAGAACATTAGTTTTCTCTGAAAATTTATTTTTTTTTACACCTTCCAGGTCAACAAAGTTTATAAGCCATTTTCATTTTTATTTCTCTTACTCTAGTGCAACACTAACATAGTGCTGAGGCTTCCCCTTGTGGGGCACGTTATTATTTTCATGCCCTCTAGATTGCCCTCTCTTTAGTGGCTGTATTATTTATGCTGACATTCTCTATAGGTGACAGTTTTACATCAGCTTCTTATGGAGGAGAGCCCAGATACACACTGAGGGTTCTATTACAAGCATTTTGAAAATATTATCTATATTTTAAATAATGCTTCTGCTCTGAAGCAAAGTATAAAATGCAGCAAGTTATTCACAGGTGGCCTTGAGTTTGTGTAAACATATGTGGCTCCTGAGCTGTGGGGTCAGTTAGGTGTACAGTTCTGCCAAACAATACTTGTATGAACATAATTGAAAAGAGATGCTGTCAAAGCAGCATCTTTTGACATTTCCATTGTTAAATGAATTGAAGAGCTCCTAAATGACTCATGCAGCCAGCAGGATTATTTACAATCATGACAGGTAGTACCAAAATTTGCACTTTTGTTTGTCATGATCACTCTAAGACATGGTAGATGAGACTGCAGAGACAGGGTGATAAATAAACCTGTTCTCTTCACTTTCAGATGTGAAAGCCCTCTTTCTACTCAAAAGCTTTGTACTTTACACATCCAAAGATGATCTATTTTGCCCCAGAACTGTAGCAACAGCATGTATTGAAGTGATTAGCTAGTGAATATTGTTACAAAGAAAAGTATTTCTGAAATAACCTACAAAGAATAAACTAATGACAAATGATCTCAGAAGCACTGCTGATTGTAGGTATTCCTCAGGGTCTCCTAATTTACCTGTTTCTAATTATTTAAGGACTGGCCTTTGCTGAAGCAATTTAGCTCCTTAGGAGTGGGTGCAACATCACTACAAGTCACTACAAGGAAAACAAAGAGAGGTCAGATATCTGGGAGGTCACATGTGAAAAAACCCAATATGGGCAGCTTCATTTGGCTCTGCTGAGATTAATCTCATGGCAAAGTGAAACTTGCACTATGAATACCTTGATAAAGAAATCATGAAAGCAAAGTTTGATCAATTTCTAATGCATGTAAAACCACAAGCTGCCCAATTCATGGTCTTTTCAGCTATCCTGTTTTATTTATATGCTGTGTTTTAGCCTTAGAAATTATGGGAAAATCAGTATTAGAATTCTGTCTGAAAAATACTTAGGGGTTTTTTTAAATATCTGATACCAAATAATTTATAGAAGTTCCACAAGTCTCTCATTTCTGACACCTTACTTGAGAATAATTTTTTATATGGATAAAGATGTTCTACAGAGCCCTTTAGGAGTTTTTAATATGTCTCATTTAATTATATGAATTTCATTAATTTCCATTTATTTTTACTCTGGTGTTATGTACTAATTTTCCAGTACCACTACATCCTTTGCATGCTATTTGAATGACCTAAAACATATGAGATATACAAATATTGCCCCTCACTCTGCACAAGATGTGGTTATTTCCAACTATTAGCTATTTAATCTGTAGATTGCATTCGTATCTTCTTTCTTTTGGAGGCATCTGCTCATGCTGGATTGTGTTTCCTGTGAATTGCATTTAGAAGCAAACTTAGCAAAACATTATCATGCCATCTTTCACTTTCAGCATTTTTATTAACATTATATTAATGTTCTCAAATGTATGGCAAAGCTGTGAGCTGTCAGATTCTGCACACATGTGTGCACACACACATGCACGGTCCTCTCTCAGGACAATCTGAGCACAGCCATAATGAACAAACACAGAGAACATGTGAATCCATATAAAAAGGGAAATAAGAACTGCATATTTTTTCATTTTTAAGGCAGCTATGGTTTAGCCTGGCATGCAGCTAAACATGAACAGCACCATAGAACTGTTTGCTCACTCCCCCCAGCAGGATGGGGAAGAGAATAAGAAAAAGGTAAAACTTGTGTGTAGAGAGAAGGTTTAATCAGACCGAAAAGGAAGGGAAAATAGTAAGAATTCCATAACAATGTACAAAACAAGTGATGCCCAATGCAGCTGCACTGCCCAGGCAGTCCCTGAACAGGAGGCTGCCGCCCTGGGTCAGCTCCCCCCAGCTCAGCATGATGTCTCATGGTATGGAACATCCCCTGGTGAGCTGGGGCCGGCTGTCCCAGCTGTGTCACCTCCCAGCTGCTTGTGCTGGCAGGGCAGCAGGACAAGGTGAAGAGCCACTGATGTAGTGTCAGCCATTCACAGCAATGACTCAGTCATCAGTGTGTTACCAACATTATTCTTCCCTTAAATCCAAAACATGGCGCTGTACCAGCTACTAGGAATCAAAATAACTACTGCAGCTGAAACCAGGACAAAGACTTAAACACTATTGATGGGGATTTTGAGAAGGTCCTGACAGTTTATTGGGTGATGGTTTCATAAAGTTTTAAACAGGATTTAAGCATCTGGCCATCTTAAACATTTAAAAAAATTTCTCAAGGAACCTATTTTAGGTGCATGGGATCTTTGCAAATATGACTATTAATGCTAAATCCAGTCATGTTTGAAATTAAGAGAAAGCTTTCAGTGGCCATTAGGTTGACTTTGAAGTTAGTTCTTTTTCCAAGAGACTATTTACATCTCTTTTTCGGACTGCTCTTATGGCTTTTCTTATAGCAAGTAACTTGTCACTGATAAATTCTTCATAAACAGTTTTGCCCAGAGAGTTCATTTTCCCACTGTTCTTCCAGCTTCTGTGACCTCCTCCCTTGCTGCCTGCTCCCGATTTCCTCTTGGCTGCTTTTCCCTCTCCACCCTGCAGCTCATCCACTGCGTTACAGCAATTGCCCGTTTCTTCCACTCCTTTTGCCCAGCTCCCAGGCAGTTTAGATTTTTGAAGGGATTTCTTAAAGGTGACTTTCACTAGGCCCTGGAGGTGATTGCATTACTATTTTAGAACTACTTTTTTCTAAAACACAATAGTGATATATTAAGAATTAGATCTGGAATTTAAAATTATTATTGTCTTTCTAGTGTTTTTTTCCCTATACATGAGTTACTACAGCTATTAAGCATAGTACAAAAGAAACAAATTAATTTCAATAGGGCTAATAATTGATAACACATGAATGGAAAAAGACACAAGAAATAAGCATAGCAATAACAGTACAAATCTATATTTAGAGCACCTTAACTGACTTCACTGATAGCTCTTATCTGGAGGGTTAAGGTAATTTGAATTAATTGTCCCCTGTGGTGACAGATCATGCTTGTTTTGAATATATTTACTTAGATTTAAAGTTACGTGGTTGAAAATTGCATAAAATTTGTTCTTTTTCTGTACACCATTGCAAATTATCCTGTACCTCTAATATAGCAAAGCCCTCTAATATAGCAGGATTTTTTTTGATAGGTGAGCTGATTTCATAAAATTTTTATTTTGTCTGAGCCAACTTTCACTCTCAGAGCTTATTTAGTGAAAATGGGATGAGAGCTTAAACCAGTCTAACTCTCTTCCATCTAAAGTGTTCAAAGAGGGTCAAGGTGCATCCTTCATCCTTGGAGCTGAAGCTAACCTGCTACTAAATTATAAGTGAATGAGAGAAAATATTCTTCAAATGTTGTATCTAAGAAATAGAGTTATGAAACTCTGGCTTGAAAAATGTCAATTTTTTTGCCATCATAATTTTGCCATGATTTCTATTAACTGGGATTTTGTGTTCATTGATAAAATTTTACTACATGCGTGCAGCAATAGCCTCACTGAGAAATTAAAATTTTGGCTGTTCAGAATTCTTCTTTTTTTAAAGCCCACTGTCATTCTGGGAGAGCTAGTAATAGAAACCTAAGCTGCTAAAATGTGCTAGCAGTCTTAACTGTAAGAAAAAAATGTTTTATGTATGTGATTATAAATGGTGAATTCTGTACAGTAGCTGAAAGCAGGTTAAAAAAATTAATCAGCTCTGATCTTATTGATAGTGTTGTTTGCACAGCTTAAAATGACCAGTAATTGTCTCACAGATGCATAGTAATTATAGTCTAAATGCAGATGTTTCCTTTTCCTTTACTGCCACAAGAGTCACTCTTCAGAGTTGTATTGTGTAACATCCTACTGTGGCACATAAAAGTACATCTTTATATAGCAAGGGATCCCTTATCCATTTGTATTTATATATAACACTACACATGGGTATGATGTTGAAAGAATAGTTTGGCAGAGGCAAGTGTTCCGGTATTATCAAGCACTGGAATTAAGGTTCCATGTGCAGCTTTAATTCAGTGGATTATGCATCTGCGTTGTCACACAGGCTTTAATTGTATGACGGTGTACTGGTTTTTCACAGGAGGTACTCTGTATTTATCATAGGGTGTAATTGCTCTTAGGATGACTCTTATGTGTAGGAGTTCTGCTGCAGAAGTTGTAAAGTATATAAATGAATAAAACAGGAGATTGCAGGAAGACAGAGGATCTCTTATTTCTTTAAAAAGAGTGAGTGCTGCTTTGGAGATTGAAGGGTGGGCAAAGGGTCACTAAATAAGCTGAGAAACTAATTTAAAACTTTTTTTTATCTTCCATGTTCTAAGAGCCTGAATCAAAGCATGTAGCTGGGTTTATAGAAGTTCTTAAGCTGCCATTCACCACTGAACTCTGTGTGTGCTATAGTCTGAGTATTATTGACACACAGAATATTAATAGCTTTTAAAAGCCAGATCCCGGGCATCTCAATTTGACTTAAGTAAAATAAAATTGACCTCCTGGTTTAGTTTGCATCCTGTGTAATGGGAGTGAAGCAGTCAGATACTACTGCAGTGATGAGCACCAAAAACCAGTCTATTAAATAATAGTTTCTTCTTCACATTAGTATTTGAATAGCATGAAGTAAGTTAAGTTCTAGGGCTGCCCATTGAACTGAGGATAACAAATAAAATACTGAATAACTGTTTGTGGAGTGAATATCACCCAACATTTGCACTAAATAAGAGCAAGACTTTTATTAAGAGAACTACTGAGGATGTAATAGTATATAATCACATCATTATGACTGCATCGTAATATACAAATAAACAGACTAAACCAAGGCTGCATGGTGAACCTTAAGTCTGGGATTTGGTAACGTTTTAGTACTTTGCAGCCTTAACAGAAGTATTTTAATAGGGACTTTGTATTTAATTTCCTACTGCTGTAAAAAACAAAGTGGAAAAACTCAGCTGTGTAGCTCGTTGGCAGGTTTTGGCACTTTGACTCCAATATGGAAAATTCAGTTGGATTTCAGGGAGAGACTGGTGGCATTTGTATTCCTCATATGAATCAGTAACACGGGAGAAGGTATTTTTTTTCCTAGAGGAACTCTCAAATATTTGCTAATGGCCGGAGTTGGGGTGAAATTTCCCTTTCCTTCCAGGTTTCTTAAGGCAATGAGCTTTCCTGTGCTCATTCTTCCCAAGTGTGGCTGTTTCTCTATGTCTCCTCCAGCCTGCTCCTGACCTGCCTCTGCCAACTCCTTCCTCACTGTTCAGTCCTCACTCCTCTGCTGACCTTGGCCCTCCTGGTCTTGCTCTGCCAGCTCTTGTTTCACTCCTTCATGTCACAGCCCTTCCCAGGTTCTCCTGGTCAGTCCTCTCATTGCTCTGAGGTATTTGTTCAAGCTGTCTCCTTGATTTCTGTGCCCCCCCTGTGGCCCCGATTGCATATTCCATTCCTTGGCTCTTGTCAGTCTTCTCTGAAACCTTCTCACACACAGTTCACGCCTTCCTTGTTCATTAAACTGCCTTGTTCAACGCCTCTTGCAGAGGCAGCTCCAGTTCCATGCCAGCATGTCAGATCCTTAGCTCTCCCCCAGCCCGCTTCCTCCAGCACTGATGGTTACTAACCCCAACAGTTACCCTGCAGGTCTTTACCCACAGAGTCTGCTGCTCCCTTGAATGCTTTCCAGCTGCAGCTCCCAGACTCTGTCAGTCTGTGTTTGTCCCTCAGGCTCTCAGTCCCAGCGTATTTCTCCAGCCCTTTCCTGCAGCATGCCGGTTCCGGCGTTTGTGCTCTCCACATTCACCTCGTACAGCTTCTTCCTCTGCTGGCTGCGCACGGCTGAGCGAGTCACGGAGAGCATAAACGAAAGGTCTCCTGCCTCTCAGGTCTGGTGCCTGCCCTGCCCTGCTCTCCATGCCTCTTGTCTGCACTGCCATCAACCTGAAATCATGGCAAGCCGTGATTAAATGCAAAGATTAGTTTTTCCTCTGGATCTCCAAGCTGGAAGGATCCTGGTCAGCTCCTTGATGGGGATGGTAGGTGTCCCAAGTGTGGAGGTAAGAGCTGTAAGGGTGAAATTTGCTTTGTCATTCTGTGATGGTGGGGTATCGGTCTGGCAGATCTGAAACCCCTGAGAGACTCTGTTTAGGGGATGCCAATCTGAAGGGATTTTTCAGAGATGATATATTGAAGACAGTTTAGTTGAGGAATTTGAACCTTGATTAAAAAAGTATGGCAAAATAACATTGGTAGTTACCTGAACACTAGGAATAGCTAAATCAAGTTATTTACCTTTGCAAGGAAGAACTACTAGTAGGTGAGGAGTTCACTTGCTCAGCAAAACCAAAAGAAGGTGAGAGGGATAGAATGCAAGCTATGAATACATTGGGGAACCAAAAAAGGTTATTTAAGGAAATGAACCTTGTTGTTGCAAAAAACCCCCAAAAGACCATGAATAAGGTTGAGGTGGCAACTAGAAGATCCCTTGTAATCAAGACAGCAGGAAGTTCTGCAGCAGTTTTCCTGTCAGAATAGTGAGATCAAACACAAACTTTAAAAGCTTTACTTTATACTCCCTGATGCCAGGGATAGCAGATGATATTTATATCTCAAAGACTTATCACTCTGACAAATGTAGACAGATTTTTAACAAAGATAGCAAAAGACTTATATCTAGCTTAAAGCATATTCATATTTGAAGTATCCATCCCAAAGTTTACAGTCTTCTCAAAAAAGATCACTGAGATTTTTTTTAGGGTTTACAAATATCTACTGGATGTTTTCATAACCTTGCTCTTAGGCTTCTCAGCCAGCTTTGAATGAAAATTTTCAAGAAAATTAAACCTTGGGAAGGAAATATTTTCAAGCAAACTTAAGATAAAGAAACTCAAAATGGATTTTATAAGAGAAAATCTCATAATTTAATTATTAAAACTGGTGTGTGTAATTATAAGAATATAGTTTAATGTTGATTGATTGCTGGATCAAGTCTTCAAATTTAGTTGTAAAACATGGATGATAGAATAAATGTCGAATGCTTATTTCCGTCTTCTCCTACCTTTAGAAAGAAAGACTGTAAGTTCCCTCTACAGAGCAAGTAGATATTGCCCTGATGTTTGAAAAACCTACCTGTTTGCAAAGACAGTTTAACATAGAGCCAGACCCTGGATGATCAGGCATTTCAGATTTAGTGTATTTGCCTTCCATCTCTCTGCTTATTTTTCATGACATTAAAGGTAAACCCAGAAACTCTGCAGTAATTATCATATTTCCTGATAACATACAAACTTGGAATTATGGATGTCCTCTTGAGTGGCACAAAACCAAAGAAAAATATTAATTTCCTATATCTGCATGTCCATTGGTGATTTTTTTTTTTAAGTTCATCATCACTGGCCTTATACTGTCCTTGTTTGTACTCTCATTTGTGTGTTTTGAATTCTGGTCATTTCTGACAACATGTAGTCCCAAGGGACTAACATACATACTAACCTGATTACATATATTGGATGTTTTGTGTTCTGCATTGCATTATCATCTACTCAGGTTAAAGTGGTAAAGATTTACTAATGGGAACATTGAATTGCCCTAGATTTTGTCTTTAATTTGTTAAGTTATTTTACTTTAAAAGTTGATCCACTTTAATATCATTCAGTCTGGGACGTTAAAGGACAAAAATAGGCGTTTGCTTTCAATTTATATTCTAAATTATTTTATATTAGAAGGAATTTTGCTGAAACACACTAGTAAAGTCATTATTCTAGTGCTTAATTTCTGTTGATATTTATCCATTTCCTGCAATGAGTATAATAAAATAAAAAAAAAAATAGATTCCAGGAATTCTGAGATAGTTTAGTATAAATGAAATATAAATAACTCACAACTAAACTGAAAATTAAATGTCAGTCAGGGTTGACCTGTACTTCCCACAGCTTCCAAAAACCAGCGTGAAAGGACTCACTGCAGTGGACAATCTTCTTAAAGATAAAATGTGAAAGTATAAACTGTTTGATTAGAATTCAGCTGGCCAGCACAATCTCTGATGTGTCATAGGGTTGGGGAATTTTTGTAATATGAATATAATTTGGTATCAGCCTTGCAGCAGAGTTTCCCAGCTGGTTTGCCTGACCGAATTTAAAACCTGACCTCGGCTAATGCTTCCTCCCCCAGGAATGGCCGAGTAGAGTCCCCGCTGTTGTTGACCCTTTGAGCTCCTTTTTCCAGGTGTCTTACCTGATCTCTGGTGGTGTGCAATACTCTACACCATGCACCAGCTACACCATCTTCCACTCGATCTTCTGCAGTGCCTCACCTATGACAAACAGCAATTCTTTCCCTCCTCAGGGGAAATCCTGCCTTGGAACTTGGCTCTCTAACAAAAGCACACTGTTACTGGAAGCCAGCTCGCTGTTACAGCACGGTTGCCAGCCCGACGCGGGCGGCTCCCGCAAATCGCGATGCGGTGGAAGCCGCCGGCAGCGGCGCCGGGAGCTGGGCGCTCCGCCCCGGGACTCGTGCGCTCCGTGCCCGCCCGTGCGGCTCCGGCAGCGAGCCGTGCCGCGGCAATCCCGGCTTGGGATGCCGGCTCCGCTCGGCCCAGCTCCCGGGAGACGCAGGGAATTCGGCGCCCCGGGAGCCCCGCGAAGCGCTGCGGGTGCAGCCGCCCCGCGGAGAGCGGCCGGCGCCGCAGGGCAGCAGCCCCAGCAACTGCGCTGTGACCTTGCACGCCTTCAAGCTAAGAGCAGTCAAGCCCTGCCCCTTGCTAAGTCCCTAAGAGTAGGCTAAGTAAGGATGATCAATATTTTAGGGGATATAAAAGACACTTCACTCATGTAGCCCCCCACAAAAGCATTGTGTATTCTAAACTGGTGTTTTTCACTTGTACACAGCAATGCAATTTATACAGCAATAACGGAAGTGCCTCACATATTTTAACAGAATACAACAACCTTTTTTCCCCCCACTTCTTGTCCTAAAGGGCCAGGAACTTTTCTCAGAATGGCCCAGATGTTCTGCTTTATTTACGATTTTTTAAACTGCTTAATATGTTGCTCTGATAATGGAAAGCTTATTTGGGATTTACAACTCTATAATGGAAAATGTGTATGCTAGAAACATAGAGTCCAGTGGCATGAGTGGTACACAAACAGTACCTGTATGCAAAAAAGGAACAATTACAGAATTTGTATCAAAGCTGTTAATTTACTTGAGTAAAGTTCATTATCAGTTCATTATAAACACCTTTGGAATAACAAAGTAAAAAAATATCTAGGTGCTCAGTATCTGTGTACACATTACTTAGACATATCTCCATGCTGAATGAGAAAGTAGACTGTAATTAAGTTAGAAGTTGACATTACTTAATGTTTTCCAGATTTTGTTGTTATGAAAAATTCCTTTCTGAGCTTCCTACATTGCTCTGAAAATGAAACAACATGGTTCTTGAGGAGTTAAAAAGCTAAAGTATGTTCTGATTATTCATTTGGTTACTGTATGTATCATTTAAGGTAGGATAACCTAAAAGCAGATAGCTAGTTGTAATACACACAGATGCCAAAGACTGGTCTACCATTGCCTGTTCAGTTTGATTTTCATAAAATATGAATGGAGTCTTCTCACATAGCTTATCTTCCAGTATTGGAGCAAAGCTGACTAAAAGGCAGACTCCTTTTCCCTAAAACTGACATCTCAGTAGACCATTTGCAAATGGTGCACAGTGAATGACCACTCAACAATGCTTTTGGCTTCTACAGGTAGGAGGAGATGTTATGAAATATAGTAATGGGGTATGAAGGCCTCTCCTGAAGAAAGAAAACACTACTGGATAAAATTTATAGCTTACTTTCAAACATAAATCTGAGAGTTGAGAGATCTTCCCCAAAACTTCAATAGCAATTTCTACTGTACTTTGTTCTTGCATATTTCAGGCTGCTACATAAATACTAACGAACTATTGCTATAGCACCTCACAACACTGTGTTTGGTCTCTTTCCAACTTTCATATTATAAGCTAGAAATGCAGAAGATGAAAAAGATGTAAGTCAGAATCTGTCTCTGTGGGTCTGTGTGATCCAAAGACACTGAGGGTTCCTGATCAGCCAAAAGAAGGCACAGGCCTGAAGCAGGATGTTCAGAGCTGGGATTAACAGCAACACTTTCTCTTCTATGGCAAAATCTGGAGTGAAGGGCAGGCTCAAAGGAACTTAATCCCTGACTAAGCACATGAGGGGCCCTGGTAGCCCCAGCTGGTACAGCAGCAAGCTGAGCACTTCCAGCTCTTATCAGGAAGATGCCTATATGTGACCATCCTGCTTTATGAGATCCAGTTTTAGCTTATTATAAAAACTGACAGCAAAATAGTCTCTGCACTAAAACTAATTATGAAGGAAATCTGAGCTGCTATTAGACATCTAATGTTTCTGTTTTTCTGCACTTACCTTTTGCTCTCTCTACATCGCAACACAATGAACAAGAATTCAGTTAATTGGTTTTATGTATTCCTTTTCTCCCTCACAACACACATGTTTCAAAATTCACCATGGAGTACTTTACAAGGAGAAAAGAGAATTGGGGCAGAAATGAAGAGAGTCAGAGGGAAAAAACACTAATAAGTGAAAATATTAATATCTGATCTCCTCTTATTATAAGAGATTATTTACCTTTATATTATTTTTTAGTTTTATGCAAAGCAAAGACTGCATCATGTTGTTTCTCTGGATTATGCAGATTCTGAGTTTTAAAATACCCCTTATGACAGTTGACAGTAAAAATAACCACAACCAGACAACAACAATACATTTTATCAGATCTCAATCACTGTACAAATTTATTTTTTAAGAAAAGTTACCCTTTAAACCCCTTTATAAAAAAAAAAATAAACTAAAATTGAGAAAAGGGCTACAATACAAGCCTAAAATACTATCTGGTTTAGTATCAAATCTGGAATCCAGAATGGCTGAACAGGGCTGTTGCTGTGCAACAAAATACGCTGACTTTAAACTGAAAGAGGGTAGATTTAGATTAGATATAAGGAAGTAAACTTTCACTATAAAGTTCCAGTGAGGCACTGGAACAGGTTGCTCAGAGAAGCTGTGGAAGTGCTCAAGGCCAGGTTGGATGGGGCTTCGTGCAACCTAGTCTAGTGGAAGCTGTACCTGACCTCAGCAAGGGGGTTGGAACTAGATGGTCTTTAAAGGTTCGTTCCAACTCAAACAAGACTGTGAGTCTATGATTCTACTACACCTGTAAAAGTTGACTACAGCACACATCTAAACATTTAAATAATTGGACGAGCATCAGGTTGCACTTTTGAAAGGCTTTAACAGTAGCTCCCACATGAAATGACAAATCAAATCCATAATTTTCTTCTCTCATGCCTTGGAGAAACCACAAATCCCTTCAATCAGAAAATACAGAGTAAAAGTTATAGCACCTTGCTGTCCATTGTGGTCTGATAACATGTGTTTAATGATGTACATTAAATTTCAACATGGTGCTGAACTGTTACTGTTCATACATCTCCGTTTCCCACTTTACCATAAACAGGGAAGCAGACGTGGTAGCACTCCTCTCCCTGCATCAGTGTTTATTTACGTTTCTGGAAGAGCTCTTTTTTGAGTAGCTGAGAAGCCTAAAAGTGGATGTAGTCTATGCGCGACCGAAGGCTGCCCATCGTGCCCTGCTGCCCGAAGGGGCTGCTCCGAGAAATCGTGTTCCTTCCTTCCCTCCTCCGCTCCGTCCCCGTTAGCCAGCCGCGCCGGGCTGCCCCCGGGAACGCGGGGCAGGGGGAGCCCGGGCCGGTAATAAAGAGCCGCCTTGGCACCCGGCGGGCCTGGGTATGTCCCAGGGGCGGATTTACCAGTCGCTCGGTGATGGCAAATCTTCCCCTTGTCCTGGCGGGGGAGCCAAACGCCTTCGATCTGTAGCCGGGAATGTTGGTGATTTTTTTTTTTTTTTCCCCCGGCTGTTGTTGCTGCTGGGTTTATTGTTGGGGAAGTGGGAGGCTCATTTGCGAGCTGGTTGCCCAGCCGCAGGCCACGGCTCTACCCCGACATCCCTCCAAATGCACTCCCGCTAAAGACCAGCTTTTGGAGGATCGCCCTGGGCACGCCGCACACGCACCCTTTCCTCCCTCTAAATTCACACCAATGGTGAGCGGCGGCCCTCTCCCCTATCCTCCTTTTCCCGTGAGATGCTTTTCCACGCCACGCGGGGCGGGTATTCGCCGGCGCCACCTGAGGCCCTCCGTCCCGAGCTGCTCCCCACGCACCCTGTCTGTCTGTCTGTCTCCCCGTGCAGAGCTCCGGCAACGCGTCCTACCGATGCTCCATGTCGTCCTCCGCCGATTTCTCCGACGAGGAGGACTTCAGCCAGAGGTCGGGGACGGTGTCGCCGGCGCCGGGGGACACGCTGCCCTGGAACCTGCCCAAACACGAGCGGTCCAAGCGGAAGATCCAGGGCGGCTCGGTGCTGGACCCCGCCGAGCGGGCCGTGCTGCGCATCGCCGGTAAGGCGCGGTCGGGGGCGGCCGGGCTGGGGTCGGCCGGGGACCAGAGGGACCAGACCCCGTCCCTTCTCTTTCAGAGCGCGGCCCCGCCGGGCGGTGACTAAGCTCTTTGGTCGCCTTTTCCGGCTGGGTGAACTGATGCGTGTGGATGGCGAGCCGAAACGCGCGCAGGTGCACCCATTAAACTTTCATGTGAAAAAGCATCAGTGGCCGGGGGCTGCAGCCGCGGCGGGGGGCGGTTCAGCGGGGCCGGCGCTTTTTTCCTCCCACAAGGCCGAGGCAGCCCCCGGCCGCCCTGGGTGGAAGCGGGGACGGCCCGCAGCGCGGGGAGAGGCCGCGGCGGCCGATGATGCTCCGCGAGGGGCGGGGGAGCAGGCGCCGGTCTTTGTCCGCTCGCGGCCGGGGCTGCGCTCGGGGTGGACGGGGACTGGAACGCAGCCGCCCCGGTGTGCCAGTGGCGCCGACAGGCTCTGATCCGCGGCCCGGCGACAATTGATGTCGAAAATAGGGCGGAGGCCTGCATCACCCTGGCGAAAGCTGGAAAACGCGTGTAAATGAATTCCGGAAAGATGCGGCGGTCCTCAGTGCTCCCTGAGGATACCGCTGTTGCTGTCCCCAACCACCGCGATTATATATGCGCCTCCGTGTGTCCCTCCCGGGACAACATTTCCCAGAGTAACCCATCCTAGCGGCGCCAGCAGCGGGGGCAGCGCTGCGGAGCCGGGCTCCCACCAGCCGCAGGATGCAGCCGCGACTGGGGGGGGGTTGCGGAGCCGGCCGGCCGCGGATCTCCCCGCCACCGCCCCCAGCGGGCAGGGGGTGCAGGACGGGGACCGGCGGGCCGGGGCAGAGCAGCAGGGACCGCACTGGAGCGGGCCCGGCGGTGGGGTCAGGGCCGGGGGACAGCGGGGGAACGCGGGCGCGGCGGTGACACCTGCGGCGGGGCCGCGCCCGCCCCGCCCCTCCGCCGGGGCTGCGGGAGCTCCCGGCGCCGCTGGCCGCCGGCCTGGGGTCCCGCCCCGCTCGGTCCCTGCCCCTGAGCGCCGTGTCCCCACCGGCCCCGTCTGTGCTGCAGGCGTCGCGTCCCCGCCCCGGCAGCCGCCACCCTCCTCGTCGCGGGGGAGGCGGGGGCGGGCGGAGGCGGCGGCAGAGCTCGCCGGCCCCGCAGGCGGTGCCGTGGCCATGGGGCTGGAGCCGGGGTCTGCGACGGGGAGGCGGCGGCTGCCGCCGGGCTGGTGCCGCCCCTCCGCGCTCCGAGGGGCGGCTACCGAAACCCGAGCGGCCGCGGGGGCGTTTCATCGGCCGGGCTGGCAGCGCCGCCCCCCGCCCGCCCCCCGCCGGCTGCTGCCGGGGCTTTTCTTGTGCCATCGCCGGAGCCGTGCGCCCGGAGCCGCACGGGCGGGCAGGGCTGGGCTAGCTGCCGGCCATGGCTGGCTACCTCTCCCCCGGCGCGTATTTCTACGCCGAGGAGCAGGAGTACCTGCAAGCCTACGAAGATGTCCTAGAGAGATACAAAGGTAGGGCAGCGCTCCCCGCCGTGCCGCCGCAGCCGCCCGGCCGCTCGCCCCGCCGGGTGTGGCGACTGCGGACCCGGGAGGCGCTGGCGGCCAGGTGGGGCAGATTGGTGGCCCCGCGTTTGCGAGGATTGGTCTTGGGGGAAATGGACGTGGGCGGCTTGTGCGATAGATATAAATACCGTGTCACCTCACCAGTGTGTGACAGGCGCTCTGGTGTGTTTAAAAGTCGCTTTTTCCAGTGCAGTGCGGACACAGGGATTTATGTCTCAATATGCATTCATATTTAAAGCTTCGGTTTATTTTTACCTATTTATTTTTTATTTGTTTTTTTTTTTTGACTAGGGCAAAGAATTAGCTTAGTTCGTATAGCACCTGAGTTTTTTCATCTAGTACAGAAAAATAAGGAAAAACGCATTTATCATGGTGAATATGCATGCAGCTGAATTAATCCTGCTAAAAATGTAAATTGCATTGATTTCTTAAGAACATCGGGATGGAAGGGATGGTTTGGATGATTCACTGCTGTTTTTCAGTACATTTGCTAGTACTAAATCTGAAGAAGCTTATCAAAAGTGTTGCAGCTCTGATTTTAATCCAAGTGCGAAAGGGATGGAGTTAACTGTTCACACTGAACCTTCATCCCTGAAATAGTTTTTACAGCGTGCCACAGCATATGCTGACATTTGCAGTGCTGAGTCCTTTTGTAATGTTAGGGAATAAGATGTTAGGTTTCATATCTGAAGTTTTTTAACTGTATGTCTTCAAGCAGTCCTGAAGATTTTTATTAAATGGTTCCACTGATGGGAATGGGAGTGGCATAGTTTAAGACAGCTTGATTTGAAGATACTGATAATTGATTTTATTTATTCTGTGTTGTTAGTGGCAGTATTTTGAATAATAAACCCTCAACAGATGGTTATTTTGACTATGAGAACTTGTTGGGTCTGAGAGTACTTTATACTGGTGTCACTTGCAATTTCATGTATCATTAGCAGTATTGACTAATGACTCCTTTGTGTCTGTTGCCCATTGTGTCAATGCAGCAATGGAGCATGTGCACCGGTCCTGTATTCAAACGCATTAGTGCATTTTGGTTGAGAAATAATTACCATTTGATAATTGCCATCATATTCAAAACCATGTCTTTATTCCATTCTCTCCTTTTTTTTTAAGTCCTCAATTTATATGCAGCTGATCTGATTTGTGCAAAATTTTGGAACTAGAAGGCTGTTTACTTTTTAAATAAATACTGAGAAAGCTTGTTTTTCTGCTTTGGATCACCTTTTATTTCCTGGTTTAATAAGGTTCCTTCTCATACCAATTACTTGCTTAAAAACCTGGGAAAGAGATTAGGCCCAATTTCCCCTATTTCAATGGGAATTTTATCAGGAATGGGACTGAAAGGTCTGGTTTTTATAGGTTGGGGAACAATAGGATTTTAATTAAATAAAGTCTGAAAGCTCATTTACATCTCTGTAAGAAAAAAACCACTTTCTGAAAGTATTTGAGTATAGCTCATTGTGGGGGTAACACAAAGTCCATTCATATGCCATTTTCAGTGACCCCTGAATCCTGAAATTATTTGGAAGGATCCAATGTCTGTTGTCTTAGTTTTTGGTGTCATATTTTGTATATTGGTGTGTTGTGTTTTGCTGTTCAAGATAGATTTTATTCAGCCATTTGGAACAAAGGTAAAGGTTTGGACTTGTTTTAATTAAGTTATATTGGAAATCTGGAAAGCACATTACTTTCTAAAATGTGTTTTCAAGCCAGTCATGATTTCCAGTCCCAGTAGTATGACTTCACTACAGCGATTGTTGTTCTGATGACTTGCTATGGGAGCTGATCTAATCAGAAAAGAATTGCTACAATATAGGCTTTGAAAAGGGAGTGCCATTTCTCTGAATTTCTCAGTTTTGTAAACACCTTCTTCAGTAAATTTCTTAATCAAATGTGAGCTATGTTGGCTTTATAAGACAAGCTTCAATCTATAATTTTAATGCTGGTAGTTCTTTTTTTCTTTCTTTTTACAGTCTGTAGAAGGCTTCATACTTATCTAGGCCATTATCAGGGTGCCAAATTATCTATGTCCCAGCTGTTGAGTACTGTAACTAGCAGAGTCAGCTGTACAAAATTCATTCCCTGTCTTGGAAGGCTTGGGATCGCATGATGCATCATTAAGATGTTCAGGCAGTTTGACTTAGGAAGATAAAAGCTGCCCTTTGTAAACATAAAAAAGTAAAATTTTACTCTTCTTCTGCTTCTGTTTTCAAAGTAGGCTGCAGATTTTGAAGATCATGCAATACCAAGTACCTTGTTGTTGTAAAAATTGAAAGCTGGATATTTGTGTCTCTAACTTCTGCAGATCATGTCTCTGGCTGTGACAGTAAATAATTAGGCAACTGTTTGCTAAATCTGACATAGCACTGGAGTGCTGTTTGCTGTGGGAGAAGAGAGTGTTGTTTTCTGATCCCCAGTTGCTGGCTGTCAAATTGGTTTTTTTTCTTGATTAGTAATTATTTGGCAGTATTTCTAAAGTATTTTGATAGAGGAGAAAAAAAGTCACATTATTGGAGATGTTTTAGAAATTAGGTTGATTCCAGCTACTTATTCAGGGGAGAAAATTGCTTCTTTGTTGGTAGCACCTCTTAGAATTCAGAGGCAAACCCTTTATTATGACAGTGGCAATAAAATATCTAGTATAGTTTATCTGAAGTATTTTACATATTTCACAACTTGTTTATGACTGAATGGTAATATGAGAAATCATACAAATATTTGTTAATGTAATAAAGATTCAACATTTGCTCAAAAATTGTATTTGAGTTCTCTGAGAGGTTGTAAAGAACTTCAAAAATTATTCTTGGTTGTCTGTAAGTTACCTCACAGTTGCCTGGGAACAAAATGTAATGAAATTGTTAGCTGTAGCCTTTTTGATAAATAAGAAAATGTGCAATAGTATTTAATATACTTTTCATTTTTAGAGCATTAAATGCCATCTCTATCATATGGCATAGCAATGCGTTGTTCAGTGCCATTATTATTTGAGCATTAAATATCTGAAGATGATGATTTTAAGCTGTGAGCGCAGTATATTCATTAGATGTTCTCTGATATAAATTTGAAGTAATAAACTGAGAATCAAGTTTCTATATATAAATACATCATCCCTCTGAAGTGGTCGTTCTTTAATGTATTTTTCAGTTCAGGTAGTAAACTTTTATTTGAATAGCAGTTGCAACAACCCTCTTCTGAAAGATTTTGAGCAGTTATGTAACTAAGTTGTCTCCCTTTTCACATAATTTTTGATGGGGTATATCTATTAATGACAGCGTGACTGCAGTACCTGGAAAAGAGCTAATTCATGGAGTAAAGTGTTGAATAAATCATAGTTACTCAACAACATTCTTTAACTATGTAAGCCCTTAAAGTTTGAAATATATAGGGTTATCTGGGCTGTGCAGAGTTTTTAATGCTGTAGATTTCTTCATCTACAGGAAACAGATATATTAAAAAACTCAGCGTGACATGACTGCCCATGAAAAATACAATCTTGATGTTCAGAGAATTCACTAAATTGTTGCTAATGCTAGGAAAGATGTCACATGCATGTTTTGTTTGCATTGGGTGCCTGATTAGTGCTTCCTTTGAGTACCATGGGCTTACTGCATAGCTCTTGGTGTCCAGAGGAAGGAGGGGTAAGTCTGAGAGACAGCAAAACTCAGGTTGGGTTGTTTAACTTTGGTACATTCTCTTTCACTGTTGGCATTGCTCTCTTGCTTTAAGAAGATCTGTAATATTACATATTCAGCTGAAGCACAGCAAACAGCCCTGGTTCTGTATTCTGGGAACAAAGACATTGGAGATGGACGAGAGCTAGCAGGTCATCTGATGCATTTTGTTGCCTTTGTAGGGTTCAGAGACAATGTAGTTTGTTCTAATGATTGATTGAGGGCAGTGTCAAGTAAAGCTGTTCTGACATTGGGTACAGGTTTTGAATTAAGATGGAAGCAATAGATGCCTGTTGTCCAGCTCCTTTGAGCTGACTTCAAGAAGGGAGTATTTGCACAGAATGGTTTTTATACACCTTAAAATGAATTTTAGGGATTTGGAGGCTCCTAAATGTGTTGGGTATCAGATTTAGTCCAGGGATATTTTCTTCAGAGGTGACTTCATAGAGCAAAGACAGTAGGAGCCATGATAGATGCTCCTGGCTCTGGAATATGTGAGTTTCTGAATTTCCTTATTTATGCTTTGAAGTTGGGGAGCTGAATTTTTAGTCAGCAGAAATCATGCTCTTCTGGGCTCTCAGCTGTGAACTAATTGGATATTCTGCTTCAGGGTTCTGATTTTGAATGCAGAAGGAAATCCTGGAGTAATTGATTAAGTAGTTTCCACTATAGATAGTTTTCTTTGACCTCTTTTCAGGTGCTGGCAGTATATAGCCTCTGGCCTTGGGATTGATCACTTTTCCATTAAGAAAAAAAAAAAAAAAAAAAAAGGAAAAGTTATTTTGGCTGACTATTGGGCATGTGTGGATTATCCAGCTGCATGTCACCTAATCCTTTCTTTGCCACCGTGCCAATCTTCAGCAAGACAGCCCTGTTGTTTCCCGTATTCCAGGCACATTTTCTACAGCAGGATACCCTCCCATGAAGGAAGAATTCTAGCCAACAGAAAATGTGTTCAATTAGGAATGGAAACATAATAGCTTTTGTGCTGTCTGAAGTTGGGCAAAATTAATGATCAACTTGGGACACCTAAAATGCAAAACCTGAAGTTTTACTCTGTTTTAGCATTCCTCCTTATTTAAAGTGGAAGTTCTGACTTTTAAAGGTCTTGGAGATGGGATATTTCCTTGAGTACATTTATCTTAAATATGAACCAGATCTTGCTGATTTGACTTGTATGAGATGTTCATTTGAGCTAAAATGAAGAGGTCTTGGAGTAAAATAGAAAAACCTGAATGTTGGGCAATTCAGTGAGGTTTGTTTGTGTAAAGGCCTTGATTTGGGCAGCATTTTCTGAAGCTGAGTTTGATGGGATACATAAACTGTGGCAGCTTCTCCATGATTTTAATAGGTACCTGTTTGGTTGACTAAGGCAGACAGAATTTGGCCATTGATTCAAATATCTTTTCTAGATGAGCTAGAGAAGTCATCAAAGGTCTTCTTTGCTCTTCTGCTACTTCCCAATTCCCATTGAGTCAGCAGCATCTTTTAAGTAGAGCTCATAGGAATATTCCATACTTCTTTTTTTAGGATGAAAACCAAGAGGTGGTCAGGTATGAGGGGAGGAAAAAAGGAAAATGAACTCCAGTCACTATTAAGTTAAAAGTTTTGTTTTGTCTCAATCTATATTTCTGGTTGAGGTGTTAATAATAGTTTTCTGTGTTCAACTTGGCTAATTTCTAGTGGTATTTTGCTTGAAAACCAGATTATTCTTTATTATTTTTCCTTTACACTATTTAAAACAAGCCTGATTTGAGGAATTTATTCCATCATTTCAACATGTACTTCGTAAAATAAAAACGGGCTTATTCACATGCTTGAATTTAAGTGCAAGTATTTTATAAGTTCAGGCTTAAAATAATAACGTTTTGTAAATGTCAAATATGAATGCAGCTTATTGCTGCATGCCTGAAATGTTTCCTGTAAAACATCATTAAAGCCATTTAATTTAACAAAGCCTTGTTTTTCTGTAGTGGGTGAAAATATCCATGTGCTGAATGCTTCCAGTCAGCCCAGCTTTCAAACAGGTGAAACAATGCTTACAAAGACACTTCAGTCTGCTGGTCAGATCCTGAAGGGCATGTTAATAGCCACATCTTACAAGTTCATCTGTGTAGGCAGCCTCAGTGCTTTTGTGGGGGAAAAGACTGGCTTTGGAAACCCACCCACGCAAGGCTCTTCCCAAGACTGGCACCAGTAATAGTTGATCCTTTGATAAGGCATATTCCTCCTAAAGTCAGGCCTGCTGTAGGGAATTCCAATTTGGCTGTAGCTGCATTAAAAGCAAGTCATCGTGGCTCCAGATTTAATTTTAGCTTACCTGGTGAGTACATAATTTTGCTGTGGAGTGTTAATCTGTTAATTTCTTGGATTTTGTACGAGATGACAATAGCTGCCAATAAATCTGTGAAAGGGTGAAGATTCTAGGTAAATGTATTGAGGGTTAAACTCTGCACCTCACAATCACACAATTAGTGTAGCTATTTCTGTAAGACAAGGAGGATTAGGTCTCTGATGGGCTTTCCAGTGGCATAGGCCAAAATCTGCTCTTGATTATAGCCACATGGCCCTTTTGAACTTGGTTTGCTTTTAAACACATCTTCATTGTTCAGATTCATAGTTAATATGTGAAATTACAGTATTTAATGATGTGTTCTGCAATACATATAAATGCAGATCAACAGTTAAATGGGGTTCATAACCTAATTGTGTTGGAAAACTAAATTAATTTGGCCTGAGGTTCAGGTATCCAGCTATCTGACAGCTATGACACTTGGCACCACGTGGTTCTAAAATTAGTAGAGCTCTTCTATACTGGGATTAGAGATGTGTGTATGTATAAATTCATAAAATGGGTAAAAGTCTGACTCTGTATACAGCTTTCAGAGGCACGTTTTGGACATTTTGCAGATGAGCCTATGGGTGAACAGAGAAGGTCCAGAAAGTTTCTTGTTGGATACTGAAATGGATATCCTGTCAAAGTCTGCTCATAGGCTTTGCTTCTGCCTGATCAGATTACCCTCTGTGTGCTCCTCATGTGACAAGTCTCCTAGGCACAGTAGAAGCAGCATTAGAAAATGACAGACATTTTGCAGTAATATTAATGATAAAGCATCCTGAACTGTTCAAGCAAAGAGCTTTTTTGAAAAAGAAATGACACTTGCAGTGCTGTGGTTTTTAGTCAAACAAAACTTCTGGTAATTTTGGTGGGAGTCAGGAACTTAGCTATTGATGTTTATAAATATTTAATGCTTTAAGTTACTTTGCCTTTAGATAAATTTTTAATTTTGAGATAAAGGTTTTGCATTACATCATAGGGATTAGGAAATGGCTAGAGCACTTGTCAGGAGAAGCCACTGCTGCTATATAGTTGTATATAACTTCTGGGAGTAAGGTATTATTGCTAAGGTAGTTATGGTTTCAGAGTAGGATATTTTCAAAAGAACCCATAGCAATGTGATTGCAAATCCCAATTACCTTTAATAGCAATTAGGCTCTTTCCTGCTCTTTGTACCTTGGAAGTTTTCCTCCAGTGGCTATATGTTCATTATGGAGATCGTAACCTGATGTTGGAAACCATTTCTTAATACCACATCTTACAGATAAGTTCTGCATTTAAAATTCAGTTTTTGAAATGTTTTAGAGATGAAAATCTTCTCTGGAGAAAAACTAGTAATAATTTTTAGAAAGAAAGTTGATTTGAGAATTAAAAAGGACATACATTTCAAACATAGTGAAATTTTCTTTGTAGAGCAGACTTTTTAGGCTTTATGCCTTCTACCCTCTTAATTTTTAACAAAGCAATTGCTGAGAAACATTTGTTGTGGTCTTGGGTAGGTTTTCATTTTGCTTTCCTGGAAATTTTTGTCTACCTCCAGTTTACACTGGAGTTAAAGCAGCCTTTGGCTCAGTATCTTTAAAGTAGAGAAGAACAGACACAGATGAGCCACAGGAAGAGAGCCAAAGTTGATTAAGTCCCTTGATGAAATTACCTTATAATTTTACCATGCTCAACCGGATACTTTTGCGCTGTTTTTTTTTTTTTTTTCACTATTTTAAGATAGAGCCCTTGTTAACAAAGTCTATCTAGTTCTTGTGAGGCCAAATCTATACTGCCTCTGAGAATATTCACCCAAATTCTCATTTTCTGCTGTTGCAAATTGTATTAAGTGAAATCACATTGGTTCTTGCAGACCTTGTATGTTTCTACTTAAATCATACACTTATTTTTGCTTTCTCATGGATATACATTTCCTTCAGATCTTGGATTACACTGAGTCCATCCATCCAACATGCTGTTTAAAGTGGATGTATGGTAGGACTGAGCAGCATCAAACAGTTATAATCTAATTTATGAAGATTATATTAGTATCCTAGAAACAATACATGTTTATGCCTTGATATTTTGCCTGCCATATTGAAGCATTTTTTTTGCTTTGGGAACAACATAATACTCAGGAGAATTAAAAGAATTAAGTTTACACTTTGAGAGCTTGTGTGTCTCTCCAATAATTTGCAATTTAATACCAAATGTAAGGATTTGATTAAATAACAATAGCAAATGGAAAATAATTTTTATTCTAAGCTTGAAATGTACTTTGAATTTGGTGCCTAGATTTTTGTAGCCATTTCAGTGGCAACACTTCAAATAATCTCTTGCAGGTCTGGGTGTATGACTAAGTTGTTGAAGGATCTTTGTATATTTTGTTCTGGATACTGTTTTTTCTCTTTGCATTTCCTCATCTAATACATTTTGAGTCTACTCACTTCTGATCTTTGAAAATTTGGCTTTTTTTGGGAATACTTCTTCACTGGAGGTTAGGGGATGTTTTTGTGTTTTTTAAAAAGACTTTGTTCGTAGCATCTGGAAGACCCTCTACCCTTGGTTCCCCTTTATTCTTTCTTCATTACTTTTAAGTCAAATTTTAGCTGTAGGTTTCCTTGTGGCCCTGCAGGCAGAAGATGGGTTTCCTTTGGGATGAATTGTACTCCCTCATCAGGCTGGTCCCTTTCCTCTCATGGTAGAAAAAGAGAAGTTCTCTATTCCATTCTCCTTCTGCTGCCACTGGCATAGAGAGCACTCAAGCACTGGCTCTAGTCTAGGACGCAGGGGGGGTTTCACTCCCTGAACTGTAGTTAAAGCTGTTGAGACGTCTTTGAGCTTTTCCTTATCATAATGAAATGTAAAAACTGTGTGTGTTGAATGAGATTTCTCAGGCTATGTGGCCATGTGCTGGTTCCTGCTTTGAACTTGAGTTGCTTGAGTCAGGATCAAGCCTGACTGGAACTGGAGTATCAGGTCCTGCACTGATGTGCTTG
Organism: Chloebia gouldiae; assembly: GCA_003676055.1. Classification (NCBI taxonomy): domain Eukaryota; kingdom Metazoa; phylum Chordata; class Aves; order Passeriformes; family Passeridae; genus Chloebia; species Chloebia gouldiae. The sequence goes on along the minus strand of QUSF01000002.1, from coordinate 20,778,039 downwards.
TGTCCTGCTGTGAGAGAAATTCAAGGCTAGTTTAATCCCTGTCAGGGAAAGTGCAGAGAGAGGGACCACCACCAAGGGGACAGACAGATCACTTCTGAAATGACTGTTTCTTTTGCTCCTGGCTTCAGTACTCTGCCTGCACTGGATGTGTGAGCATTGCTGCTCAGCGTGAGAGTCAGTCTGGTTTTGCACTGCCAGTGATAGCAAATGCTCCTGCCCTGCTGTGTGCAACCCAGTTAATTATGAAATACACCAAGATGTTTTCCGTATCTTAACTGTATTTGAAATGCCAAAGATTTGTTTTCTGTGTGTTGGCTTAAAGACTTGACTGATAAATAATTTTAGTTTGATTTATTTGCTTTTTTCTTCTGAGTAAATAAACAGATTATCACAGTATTTGTCTTGATGACTAGCAGTTACTGTTGATCAGTGGCTTAGATGCTATATGAAATAATGGAATCTGCTTGCAATTTGATTTTGTCAGTATAGTAATAAGTAAAAGGTCATCTAATTAACATTTTTTTTATTTTCATAAATTTTTTTTCAGTTAAAATGTTTTTACTTCAATATTTCAAGATTAAAAATCTTAGCTTCCACAAGTTCTTTTCATGCCATGGTACTAAAGCCTTTAATGGCTGTACATATTCTCTTCAGTGCTCCTGCTATTGATATACATTATGATGTGAGTGTGATTGAATGTAGTACTTTTGTTGCATTACTGTTTTATGTAGTATCTCTTTGATATGATTTTAAGAATTCCCTTTGATTTTTTTCTTTTAGGTAGTTCTTGAATGCCTAGTATAAGATTTATTCATCTGTATGCAGCTGACAGTTTTCCACCAATAACTTTGGTAGTTCAGAGATGCTTATCTTCAGATGCTTATCTTCTCTTTTTAATTTTTTTTTTTTACTTTTTATTTTACTCATATTTCCAATTTTGCCATTTCTAATAATCCTTCTAGTTCCACTGAGTGAGTCTGAGTCTTAACATTTTGGAGTTCTCCCAATCAGAACACATTGGTATCATCAGACAAGACTGAATGTTTTTGTTTGCTGCCTTTGCCAGCTCTTTAGTAAATGTAGAATGCATTGTTGACTTCTGGAAAACCACCCCATTTTCTCATATTGGAAGACAGCCAAAATTAAAGACTTTATTGTTCTGTAAGTAATTTTTCAAGCAATGAAAGGATTGTTCCCTATGTCCTTGTTGGTTTTAGTTAGCTTTTGTAAATACGAGTCAAATTTCCTTGTATTTACATGTACGCACACACACACATGTATATACAGCCATATGCATAGCTGTTTTTGTTTTTAACTCAGAGGAAATCAAACAATTATGGAGAAATTTGGTTTATCATGACAAATTATGGGAACAGGCTGCCCAGGGAAGTGGTGGAGTCACCATTCCTCAAGGGATTCAGAAGACATGTAGATGTGGCACTTGGGGACATGGTTTAGTGGTGGACTTGGCAGTGTTAGTTTTAAGTTTGAGCTCAGTGATTTTGGAGCTCTTTTCTATTCCATTATGGAACATTACATTATATTACATTATTTTACATTACATCATGATTTTCCATAATGAGTATTGTTCCCAGTATTTTAGATTTGGTTTTGTTTGTTTTAGTTTGTGCTTTCCAGTTACTCTTGGTGGAGCTTATCAAACCTACACCAGTAATCTCTCAAGCTTTTTCATTTATTTCTTACAAATTATCTGGATAACAGTGTTCTATTGTAGTGAACAGAGTTTTTTTTTCTTCCCCTCTGATACTTTAAGTCCATTCTGAATCTGTAGTTGGCTGGTACAGGATAGCTATGTACGGTGCTTGTAAGTGAATGTGTTTAGGTTTCCTTTCTAAGTAATTTATTCTTTGAGACTTCTTCCTGTGATGAAGCTTAGTAATTTTTCTGTAAAGAAGGCTGTGGGGAAAGGAAAAACAAAATGTTGTCTTAAAGCCTAGGTCCTTTCTCAGTAAAGAATTCATTCAGATACTTCACCTTTGCAGTGACTCATCTATTCTCACCACCTTCCTGATTCTGGTTGTCTCTTAACTTGTGTGTTATTGTCTGTTTTTGTATCACAATTCTTACTTACTTTTCATAGATACTTTTCATAGTTACTGTTTCTTTTTTTTTTTTTAATCCTGAATTTTCCTCACCATTGTTTGGTTAGGGCTTCTATTTGATTAAGAATTTTGCTGTGCCAAGTAAACATGTGCCTGTTTACTTGATGGCACTGGACATTTAGTCTACTAGCCTTCTGGTCCCAGAGTAAATTGTACTCCCTAATGTTCATGTGAAAAGGAATCAATATTGAAATCTGTTTCCTTTTTAAAAAATTACTTTATAACTTCCCTCTATCATCTCATGATATCTGTGGTATATCTAATGGATGGGAAAATTTAAGAAAATAGGGGCATGTGTGTATTGTAAAGCAAAAATTTCCTTTAGTACCTAATGTTTTCTCATTTTAGCCTGTTAAGATACGTATTTGTTCAATGTAGCTTTGGTTTCAATGTCATCTGTTTCTATGTGACTTACCTGTTATGCTTTACTCTGTTTATTAAAAATAAACAAGATTTATAGTTATTATAGATAATTTAAAGATAATGTTACTGGACTTTTTAAAATCCAACATAATTTTTGACGTTTGAAATCTTAACTGCATTAAGATTTTTAACTGTTTGGTAGTTACATATTGATTTTATAAAATTTCTCTAAAATTTGAACAAGAAGACATATGGAGTGAAATCCTCACTGTTAAATGCTAGTCGTCCCCAGTCTTGTCCAAAATACTGACAGTACATCCTGTTATCGTGCAGATAAGTGTCTTGTTAAATTGTATCTTGAGATAACTGATCAAAACAAAGACTGAATCACAATTTCAAGATTTAACCTCTTTAAATTAGCAGTATTATTTTTTTCTGGTTTGGAAGGCACAAATGACATTTTTATTATCTTCACTAACTACATATTTATATCTGCCTCTTCTCCCAATTGTCTTGCCCACGCTGAAGGTTTCCTGATGGACACTGTCGGCTGCATTGTGAAGGGTGGGATCTTTCATGATCTGGTTCTTCCTGTGAGTTTGTAAACAGGAATTTTCATGTGTCAGTTGCTGCTGATATTTTTAGTATGACAGCAGTTTTATCTGCACGTGGAGCATTTTATCTCACATGCTGGGCTTTTGACATCAGGGTAAAGCTATTTTTGTGTTTAAATTGGTATCACAGTTGCTGTTAGTATTGGTTTTGGTAATGGGCTTGAATGCCCCAGCCCACCCCACCGGGATGCCCCAGTATCCCACAGTCTGGGACCCTGTGCCAGCTCCCTGGGAATGACCCTCCAGTGATTCCCCAGCAGGGCTGGTCCCTGCAGCCTGGCACTGCTGGGTTCCACCTGTGGCCTGGCTCAGCTTCAGCCCATGCCCTGGGAGGCTCCCAGTGCCTGCAGCTGCCCTGGTGTCCCTGGCTGAGGTCGGGGGTGGGCTCTGGCTGCCAGACCTTGCCCTACTGGCCCTCCATGAGAAGGAGCCACCACTCCCAGCACTATGACAGTTCTGTGCTGACCCATCTTTTACTTAATCTATTTGTTTGTCAATGGTCTATAATTCTTTAATTTGTAATTTTGTCCTCTTTCCTGTCCTCATGGTATGGCAACTATTAGAGTGGTTTACACCTGCCTGGCTTTCTGTACCTTCCTGGCAGGCTGTGTTCTATCCCATCCTGTTTAATGTGCTGCCAGTGTGTCATGACTTGACAGAAAGATCAAATGTATGCTTGAACATCATGGCTTTTATTATATTTATTAGCAGTGCTTAATTACTTTAACCTAACAACCCAGTGATGGAGAAGGGCTAGCCATAGAACAAATCATTGCACAACTTAAAAGGTTCTAAAAAGTGACTTCAACAAGACACTAAGGAGGTGGGAAGAACTCCCGTAGGAGCTAGGAGAGGCTCACACGTTATGCATAAGTATTGCTAGTTGGAAACATAATTCATATTTGGAAAATACTGTGGTTCTTGTAAGAAATGCTCTGTGTTATGCTGATTTAATGTCCAGTACTCAGGCCACCCACTGTACAGAAATCTCCTTTGTCTGGTGCAGCCAGGAAATGAAGTCTGAGAGGTACTAAAGCCATAATGCAAACTCAGTGATGTCTAGCAGTACAGGCATATGTAACAGAACTGTATAGAAGACAAAGGACAAAATCCTGTCTAAGTCAGGATGTTAAATACAGTGGCCCACGTTAGCTGCTTTCTACTACTGCCATCTTTTTTGGGTATCTGAATTTATGTGGATAATTAGTGTATCTGTGTCTTCTCAGAAGTACTGCATTCCCAGAGGTGATGATCTTGTTCTCTGCCTAGTGTTCACCATATGCCAAAGATCAGATAGCAAACTGCCTGAATGTTTCCTGTGGTTTGCTAGCCAAGGTAACTTAATCCAAAACTGAATGCTGCTTCTGTATGAATTTGCATAAGAATAACAGTAATTTGAGTGTTTGAGAGTTAGGTATTTTTAGGCCTCTCTGAGCAGGAAGAATTTTGATTATCTGCAGCTAGAATGACAGGAGTATTTTTTGCTATTTGGGTAGGAATATAATGATTTTCTTTTAAAACTGAGTTACTGAGTGAACATCTGGGAATACAAAGGCTGAAAAGAAAGCAAATTATAGATTAGCATGCAGGAGAGAAAAGTGTAGGCTCTGGTTTTTGCCTCTAAGGTTGCTTTTTGTTTATTGTTTGTATCCATAAAAATTAAAGTAATAGGATGAAACACTGAGCTGTACTCTCTGGTATGGTAACACTTGCACAAAGACCCAGAGCCAAGTAAATTCCACTAATTTACTCCACAGTGACAGCCCATATAAAATGTAGAGCTGTCAACAAGAAGAATATCAAGAGAGGTTATGACACTGACTTTTGAGTATGCAACTGTCTTCATTGAAAGCACTGCCTTCTCCACTCTGTTGGGAAGAGAGGATCCACAAAGTGTGATAGGAAACTCTATAAAAATTCCAGCAGAATCAGACTGTGGCAGGCAGCCCAAGCAGTATTTATGAAAACAGCGGTGAAGAATTGGAAGATAACTGAGATCTCCCTTCTCCATAGCACCTTCTGTGCTCTCATCTGGTTAAGAAAATGGAAACTCTGAGGAACTTGGGGAGCAGTGAGCACGGTCTGCTCCCCAAGGGACAGGGTGCCCAGTGTGGTAACAAGTGTGGACACACTGCCCCCAGGGCCCGTGACCTCTAAGCGGGGCCAGCCTGGGGCAGTGGCTGATTTGGATCCCCCAGGTGTTCTGAGATGTGCCTGGGAGCCTAAAGACAGCTCTAAGGGCTGATGACTCTGCAGCAGCGGCTTTCCTTCAGCAGGGTTCACACGACCTTGCTGCTGAATCTCTTTGCACGCACTGCATCACTCCTTCCCTCCCTGCCTGATACAATGTTTTATTTCTCTCAGCGTGGAGTGGTTATTTCTAATATTGTCACATATTCCTTAAACGAGGTGGCTTTGCAGAGATTTCTTTGCAGTACCGTGTTGCTTGGGAAGGAAAGTTTGAGTTGTTCAAGTGGACAAGAGATGTGTTTGTTCTGTCCCTGTGGCTGCCAATGTATTTCCTTGGCATGGTCCAGATAGGAACTGCTGTGTATAGCCCAGGATGTTTTAGTTTAGAGGCTGGGATCATCTGATAGAAGAGACTGAAATTTGTGTTGAAGTATGGAAGAGATTCTTGCTTCGTCTTGTACAGTCTCATGTAGACTTCGTTCCTGACAGTCCTTGACTATTTGTTTCATTACAAGCGACTTTTATTTTTCTTTTTTCTTTTTTTTTTTTTTTTGAATTACAGTTCAGCTTGCCACTGATAGTTGTTCTGCATCTTGTCCTTGTGTCATGATACTAAAGCTTCTCCTAGCTGTCAGAAAGCCCATTGCTACAGGGTCAGCTTGGGATCCTGTGATTTTGAAATTTATGAATCTCCCCTTGCATGAATATTGCCTTTCATGACCTCATGCCAAATGAAATATCACATGAGCTATTTTTGGTAGTTCTTCAGTGACAAATTTCTATCTGAGTCTCCAAGCAACAGCATTTCACCAGGATCATGAAAATACTGTGGTTCATTTCTGAATGATGAATTTTCACCTAAAAGCTCCCTTTTTAGAACCACATTTAGCACAGAAGAAATAAATACAGGTCTCATGTTCACAAGATTCTTGATTTCTTTTACTGACTGTTGCCTCCTCTGTTTGTTTTGGTACGTGGAAGCTAAGGCGGCACAGCTCTGTCTTCACAGATAATCTTGAAGTGCATAACCTAGTTAATCCTGCCAAGATGCCAGCTGTCTGGTAACCTTTTCCTCCAGCTGAACATCAGGAGATCAGTTGCTGCATCTTCCACCTACTTCCAGGAGAGATGTGAAGGGGAGTTAAGTGCAGCAGCAAGGTCCTGTGAACTCTGAATAGCCAAGCAATCAATACAAGCAGTACACTTTGGGCTGAGCTGCTGGGCCAGATGTGCAGTTCAGGAGAAGAGTGTTTCAGCTGCTGCTTGTCCAAGGCAGCTGAAATGGCTCTTCAGTCTCTGTTGGAGAGGATGGTGTTGGTCAGTCATGCACAGAGGGAGTTAGACTCACTGGCAATAGGGTATGAGAATTTTGTACACTGTAATCCAGTAAGACCCAGGGCTCATGATCACTTCTGCCATTCAGAAATGCCCAGCCTCACAAGCATCACGGGTTTAATCCTGCCTGTCTGCATCTGAAAGGGCTGTAATTGCTGGGTGGTGTTGCAAAAGGACAAGTTACTCTAGACTAAGATAAAATGAGAGATTACAGTGCATGAGCCAGTCTGTGTTGGCTGCCTCATGTGCCTGCTCATGCTCCGTGGGGAAATGGGATGTAACTAACTCTTCTTTCAGCGAGCGCTGTGCTTCGAGGCACATCTGACATTTGCCTCAGAGTAGCTGTGATATATCTGATATGCTCGGTGTCCCTTTGTTGCCTGGCCTCACAGTACCCCACTTATCTTGGGAAGGCTTTTCCCTTTCCAGAATGCAGCAGTCAGCATGAATGGTGTTTGCCATGATTAAAGGTAAGGAGTTCAGGACAATCACTGCAATACTTTGAAAGCTGGATTAAAAAGCTGAGGCAAGGCTTGTTTTGTGGTTACATCAGTGCCAGTAAATTAGCATGATTAGGATAATTCTGTGACACTGATGCCCACTGCCAGAGAGGAGCCTTCATTCATGGTCTGAAATTATTTTTCTCCATATTGGGCTACAGCCAAGCTCTGTTGGGAATGGTGGATGACCCTTGCTCACCCTGAACTGTGCCTGACCATTGTCTGCCATTGTCATGGCATGGGCTGAAAGCAAGCTAGAGGTATCACCATCAAAAACTTAATAGAATGGAAGGATTTATTTCTGCTCCCCAGGAACACCTGGCTGGGGTTTAATTTGCTAGTATGGATCTAGTCTGAAAAGTGTCCTAAAAATTTTACAACTTTAGGCTTTTATAATTACTAGGCTAATAATGCCTATAAGCATTACAGCTGCCTTCTAGTCACATTAATTAAGCTATTTAAATTCTGATGTTCTATTTTGAGGAGTATTTATAGTGGTAAGATTGGAAAAATTGTATGTGCAGATTCAGAGCAAAGACTTTTTATTCTAGATATCAAGCTATGGGGAAAATTTCCAAGTAATAAGTGTTATTTAATTTGTTATGATTTTCATTTGTTTAATAAAGTATGCCATCTGCTTAAATAAGAGGCTTCAGTGCTTTTCCTAACCTCTTTATAAGTTGTTGCTTTGCAGTTATGAATTCAGTTGGTGTTTAAAGTGGGTATTTTAAAAGGGAATATTTCAGTGCATAGGATAAATGAACTTATGCCAAGGACATTTAAGCAAGGATTGAAACAAAAAAAAAAAAAAATTTAAGGTTTAGTGGTATCACTGCATGTTCCACTGGGCAAGGAGCATGCATTAATATTGTGTATATATATACATTTAAAATATGTATATATTTTACAAATATTGTTGGTATTAGCAAAGTTAATTGGCCATGGAAATATGTCAAATCTGAGCTGGGGTTAGCTTAAGTGCAGTGGAAATGTGGCTACTCTTTTAGAGGCAAAAAGGGAATAGTGAACTATCTAGAAGAGAGTTAAAAGCTGAAACCTTATATATGATCAATATTTCCAGACTTCTGTTGTAGTAAAAATTTTGGATATTTTGAAATTGTTATGCATTGTATGCTGCTGTTATGTTCTATCCTGTAGCCTTTGACAGAATTGACTATGAAAAATGCAAAAGTAATTTTCTTGGTGATGTTGATGGAGTGGGTTATTCCTCATGTTTGTTCCAAATAAGAGTTCATGTAATGTGAAAGATAGATAGTTCTCTTAGGTGAGACTTATTACTTCTAAAAATATAATCACTTTGTACGGAAGATGATTTTTTAATCCTTTTTTTCATATTGAAGACATTAATTTTGTTTCCTCAAAGTTGAGAATAATAGACTTTTTTTCCTAAAGGTAGCTTACCTCAAAGCAGAATAACTGATTTAAGGCTTCTTCAGAAGTCCTTCAGAGAGCACTTCATTGTCCTTGTGTATACACAAACCTATGCTGTGACTGTGCCACATTAAATTCTCATTTAAAAAAATGTAGTAAATTCTCATTTTAAAAAGTGTAGTAAAATACTAAATGTATTTTAAAGTCCAAATATTCAATTGACAAGTTTATAAAAAAGGGATTTTTCTTTTTCTTCATAGCAAAAATTAAAAAAAAAATCTAAAATAGGAAAATGTCATAGTTTACAAAAATAACAATGATATTTGGCAATTGAAAATAACAAAACCAGGTGATAAAGTAATAAATCTCCTAGCTTGTCACTGGTCCTCAGGAGCTGCCAGTCACTCTCTGCTGTGCAGAGACATGGGATGTGACCTGCAGATGACTGCCCATCATCAACTAAATTTTGATGGGCTGTTGGAAAGCCATGGTAGCCCATAAATGTTTTCAGCCCCCGGGCCTGAGGGGCTGGGACCTTTCCAGAGTGACGTGGGGGTGCCCGGGATTCCAGTGAAGGCGAGGAAGCAGGGGCACCCCCAAAACGCAGGTCTCGCTCTCGGCAGGGCCACCATCAGCACTTTGCTGCTGAGATGATCCAGCTTTTGATGTGGTTTTATGATGTGGCCGAGTGCCACATAAATTGTTTGGAACTGCATGGAGAGGAGGGTATGTTGTCACTAGGGATAGCTGGAAAAAAAAAATATATAGAAGGGATCTTCTCATGATTGGATTTATTTATTTATTTACAGCTTATATATTGATACAAGCATTTTCTGCCTATACTGTGGTTATTTGTGTTTAGTGTAGCTTGAACTGTGAGGTGTATACGTTTGGCCTCATTGCTGACATTGCTTTTTCTTATTATAGATATGCATAATAACGTTTTATGCATGTTTCCCTTCTCAAAGAATTTTACTTTCGTTTGGTGCCATTGCTTTCCAACAGGTATATGTACTTTGTAACATATGTGTCTAGTTAAGCTGTAGGGATACCCCGTTTCTCTTAATACTAACTTTGCCCTGCACACCTAATTTTATGTTCAGAGTCACTCCTTCGGCCACATTTAATTTGTTTTATCTCAGGTTATACATTGTTCCCCAGTTTTATCTTTCCTGAAGACTTAAATTGCTCTTGTTACCTTTTGGCAAGTTAGCCTAGCTCAGGGAGAACAGCCACTGAATACACGAGATGCAGAGTGAAATTGGATTACTTCCCAGTCATTGTTTTCATTGTGATGTGCAGATGATGGGTTAGCAGCTAATGAGGTGCACTCATTTGCATTGTACCCTCTGACAGATTAGAGAAGTTGAATAGTAAGCATCAGCCTGTAGAAGAAAAGACTTTAATGCATAGGCTGATGATTAGAGTTAACACTAATTTCAGCTTCAGATAACGCTGTTGATAGAGGAATGGGAAAAAAAGAAAGATGACCAGAGAGTATATTCTGTATTGATACATCCAAAAATGTATACTATAATGGCACCCAGGTTTTGGGCCAAAGTATTTAAATTAGGAACAGTTTCAGAAATATCTGATTCTCCAGCCTGGGATGCTGGTGGTTTATATACTGACTTTGGGAAAAATTTTATTGCTCTTCAAGGCAACTGAACCACATAATAAGATGGAATTACCACCACTGTTTGAGTAATGTAAAGCTGTAGCCAAATGAACAGAAAATGAAAATGCAAATAGTAGATACTTGCTTTTCCAGCATACTAGAATGCATTTAAAAGACTGAAAGAGCAGGAAAATATCTAAAAGCTGTGATGACTACATAAATCTGAGCTCAAAATATCATGCTGTGCTACAAAGCTTTATTTTTACTGTAGTGTATTCATTATGCTTGTGGAGGTGTATGTAGCAGGAAAAGTAAAATAATAGAACTACTTAAAAAATTGTACTGGAAATATGGCAGATTCAGAAAAGCTAATCTTAAAATATATTTATTAGGCATGTACATATTTTTTCCTTTGTTTTAATCAACATTTACTTTTTTTTCCCTTAATACTTTTCTGTAATCTGAAATAGCATCAAATGCTTGTGAGAGCCAAATGCAGAGATCACCTCCTACATGAAATGTGGACAGATACCTTGTTCCTGTTTCCAGCAACGCAAAACAGGGTCTCCAGGAGTGATGTGGAGTAACTGAATTTGCAGCAGACAAGAGCAATGGCAATGCTTACTTTGCAAAAGTCAACCATTTCTTTTATACTGCCACTGCATTTTGGGGCTTAGGCTAACTTTCTGAAGTATGAGGAATTTGTTTATTGATCAGTTAAATATCTTTGTAAAGCAATTTACAGTGGAAGCATCTGAATCTGTGCGACCACCCAGCTCCAGCAGACTAGACCTCATTGAGTCCAGTGCTGGTTGTTGATGTGACACTCATGATAAAGTGATTTACAGACACTTCTAGAAGGGCTGATGTTTTTAGTGGAAAGGAGACAATTCCTAAAATAATGTTATTCTCTTCTTGACTTTTCTCCCATGCTAGAGTTATAATTACATTGCATAACTGGAACAATCACTGCGTAGGGTTAATATAAATTTGTAGGAAAAATTAGTTGACCATAATTCTTTATTTATCTAGATTTTTTATAAAAGAGAAAATAAATAGCCATGCCATATGGGAGTCTTTTCATGTGAGAAATAACACTGTGAAAAGAAATGCAGAAATTCCTCAAATAAAAAGGCACCCTCCCACATTGTGGGCTGAATAGATCACTGCTGTAATAAAGTACCTAAGTTCAGTCATCACTTCAAGGTCTTGATAAATGTCATAGTACTGTTAATGCAAGTCCTGTAAGGACAAAAAAAGGCAGTGGATTGTTGTTACAGAAAGGAAGGAGGTACAGTAGTAGTTGCTCTCTTCTTCCCTGTGTGGACCATGATAATATATATTTATACTTCTAAAAGTTGATATATTTTTGCTAGATGTTAAAAGGGCTTTATGATTATATAATGGATGAGGAAATTTCAGGAGCATTTCACGACTTTAAGTAACACGACTTCACTCCTTTTGCCTAGTCACTGAATGATGGTTGATTTCCTGTGTGTAGAATTTGTTCTGGAGAAGTATTTTGAAGTTAGGATGCACAAGATGGTATTTGAGTTTGATGGCATTTAAACTGATTTTTGACTTAAATTTTTTTGGTGATGAATTACTGTGATGCATAGCTGAAGGCTGAGGTACCCAGAACTGGTCATGCTCTATCAAATAACAAATGATTTCCGTTTGTTCATATCTGTTAGAGGTAAGAGTAGTCCACAATATACAGGTATTTTTTGGTAGAAAAGTGTGACTAGCCTGGTTGCATTTTCAGAGGAATGTATGTTAAAAACATTTTTAAAGACCCTTACTCATTAAAACAAACAAAAATAAAAAGTAACATAAGCATCGTTTCAGACATGGGTTTTTAGAAATACTGTGTGATACTTGCCAGAGAAGATTTAATATGAAATTATTCTATTGCAGTTTTGTTTTTCCTTATTGCAGTTAATATTGCCATGGTATATAGGTAGAATTGCACTATTACTGCTACATGGGCAGAATGCTAGGGAGTATCACACTAAACGTGAGACTAGCTGTGACTGTGTGCTAGCTGCTATATGTGTTGTCATTTTTGTGATCAAGGCTGTGACTTTTGTAACATTTTGTTGAAAAAAAAATCCACTGATTTGGTTACTTTGTCTTTTACTTGTGTAAATGGATGATGTGTTTGAACTTCTTACTCTTGTGCTCACTGTTGTATTTTTAAAAAACCAAACCAGCCACCCACAAAAACCCCCAGACAAAAAAGCCAAACTTGCTCCCCCCTTGCCAGTCATTACAGTGTTGAAGGGCATGCAGAGGGCTATGACAGAAATGTGAAGGTCAAGCGTAATCCTACCTCACTGAATTGTCAAAATTAGAAGTGTGGGACCTAAATTTAGAACCACATTTTTGGGCCATACCTCTTTCTGTTAACTACAGAGTGCTTTCCATGTCCTACCTCACAGCCTGTCCATGTCTGATTTAATATTGGGATGAGCCCCAAGCACATACTACTAATTTTTTCTTTTGCTTCTTCATTCAATCTGAATCCTAGACTCAAAAGAAAAAAAAACGTGGGCATGGGGATGTCAGAAAACAGTAGTGTCCTCAGGTCAGGTCTTGGTCTGAATAATCTTCCAGCCTGTTACAGACCATGGATATTCTGCAGTGTAGGTGTAGCCTAAGAAGCAGTGAAATTGTCTGATGGCCCATCAGCAGATGATCCAAGATCTTCTCCACTGAAAATTGATGGTGCTGACTAATATGATGTAACATAATGGAGACAAGTACAATGACTTTGGCAGGGAAGAAAACCAATAAACTTTTATTTTGTTTTCTGCAAAGCCATACACTGACAATGTGGTGCCTAAATTGTACGGTTCATTTCCTATTTAGAACCAATGGATTTGGCCTTAAAATGGCTGTTGAACAACACTTGATGTCAGTCTGATGCTTAATGGTGTGGAAGAGCAAAATCTTATTATGAAGTGATCTCCCATGCTGTTTTTGAGTTAAGATAAGAGCATGGTTGTGTTTCAGTTAGGTTGTTTGAGGCCAGAGGTCTACAAAGTATATTTCATTAGGATGGTGAGCTTAGGGGAAGACAGTAGAAGTAAGTCATGGTGAATTTTAAGTTCTTCAGGATTTGTTGCCCAATGCTGAGGGAAGTTCAGACTTCTCTATACCACTTATAGTTGCTAATTACAATTTAGAACTGTGGGTTTTTTTTTTTGACATTTCTATTTTAACAGAATTTCCAACACTGGCAGTCAAGTGTTTACTCTATTGTTTTTTTAACCCACTTTCATGGTATGTATATTGTTTCTGTTTACTCTTATCTGAGATGTAAAATCAATTCGGGAAAATCTAATAGTCACAAATTAAATGTAAGTAGTTGGTAAAGCTTAGGTGATGTTGCAGGTTAGTTTCACTAAGCAGCAGGAATTTGAAGACCTGGTTGGAGATTGATGGGCCCAGGAATGAGACTTGACCTTCCATAGGTAAATGATACAGCAAGTTAAGAGGCTTGCTAAATTCACTACTTATAATAAACATCCATTAGCTATTGGAATGAAAAATTGCCAGGACCTTTAATGTCCTTTGCTAAGAAAATTGTCAGATGGGGTCCCATGGCAGGATGCTTAAATTAGTGTCTAAAATCCTCTTCCATCTATAACACAAGACTCTGGACAATGTGTGCTCATTTTAATTTACTCAAATATTTTCACTCTTGTTTCATGGGTGACCAGTAGCTTAGTCATATAGCTCTGAAGTTGTAAATGATTTTCCTAAAGCAAATTATCTTAAGAAAAAGATCTTCAAATGCCATAAACTGAGAAGAAAGCATATATCAATAATAGCTGAGGAACTTTAGTGGAACAAGTGTGTATCATCTCAAGTTCAATCTATAAAGTGTCATTTTCTAGTAATGAGTTCTCTGAGGCTGCTAGGTCATGCACATTCTGTGTATTTTTGTAGTAATAGCATTACTGTGCAATTGCTTTATACTGGGGGAAAACAGAAATTACTGGACCAAAATCTCTGCTAAAATGATCTGGTGTGATTTTCCTTATTTGAAGTTGAAACCTGACCTTGTAAATACCTGGATTTTATTACAAAAGAGGAATTGTTCAGTACTTTTTTGGTTGTGGGTTTGCCAGATACCTGGCACCAAGGAGTAAAATATGATTTTATTATTTTCTCATAAGAAAGAAGAGGGAAAACTTTGAAAAATATTTCTGTTGCCTGTTTTTGAAAGATAGAGAATATGGTAAAGATAGTGAAAAATAAAGAATGTGGTGAAGTTTACTATGCTGACCTGTTTAGTCCTATTTCATCTCATTGTGACAATCCTGGATTATGCTCAGTAATTCTGCTAACACTATATACAAGAAACTGTGGTTTTTTTTTTTTTCATTTTTCTAAAATGGTTTGGAAGTAGCAAAAATATTTTAATACTGATGGGTAGTCCAGAGTTTGAAAAGTACTCATGCTTGGAGAAGAGTAATTGACAAAAGAATTGGCTTTTCATGATTGGAAGGAAAATGAGATGTTTTCAAGGTGAAATATTCCACACAATGGAAAACATTGTGAAAATTGTTCAGATGGAGGCGACAGGGTTTGTAGTCTTGCCCCAGTGCTTTTTTTTTGTCCTGGAATAAGCTCCTTTACCTCTTGTAATGATGGTAGCCCTCTTGCCTAACTTGAGTGATTAAAAGGGATTTGAGTGTGAGGTCACAGTTCTCCCCTCCTTGTAGCTGCTTGGACAGCACTTGAGTAAAAGAACTTTTGCTGTGTGAGATGTTTGTTTCCCATCTATGGCTGCTTCCACCATTCTCCTCAGCAAGAAAATCTCATGCTTAATAGAAACATACTCAAGTATTTAATTAGTATTAAGTTTTCATTAATGTCCATGACAGGAATACTTTTAGGGTTCCCTACACTTCCCAAGTTGTGCTTGAGGAGGGGAAAAAAATACATGTACATACTTGCATTTTCTATAATTTTAAGTCAAAGTATTAACTTTTGAAGTTGAGCAGTTAAATACTAGACACCATGCTATTGTGCCAGTGCATAATGGCACTACCTCTTGCTGCACATTGAGACTGTGTGTTTTTGGGTAAAGAGGACACTGATGTTCTAATTTCCACTTCTGCTGTCAGTAGTAATGAATTTTCAATATGCTACTGAAAAGTCTAGGAAAATTGGAAGGCAGAAACTGGCAGGTCAATGTGATTAATTTATTTTGGTCTTGCTGTTGGATAAAGGAGAGCTGGAAAAGTCAGAGCCTGCCAAACAGAGCTTCCTGGCAAGAACTGCCCTACCCTCAGACCTTTGGAAAAAACAGTCAATATGACTAGATGTGTTACAAAACTCTCTCTCATTGCATCTGGAAAATCGTTTGCAGCCTGTTTCCATCAGTCCAGAGACTGGAATGTTCGTGTCTCTGCAACTGGTTTGCATCCACAGCCAAGGCACAATAACTAAGATTGACTATCACTGATGGATCTCTGTGTCATCCTTTTTTGTTCCAAGTTGGATGATTACATAGGATTACAGTGGATTTTGTCTTTTTATAGTTCAATTTTTTTTGAATTCTGGTTTTCCATTTCTGTGGCACCTATGTGTCCCAGATGAACCTTGGCTCCCCATGTTGGACTGTGTTTGAAGACCTTGCAAACAGCTTTGTGGCAACCATACAAACTGCATTGCAGATTGATCCTTTCAAAAAGTTTAAAGCAAGCTTGCTGATTTTTTTTATTCTTTTTTTTTTTATTTTAGTCATATAAATTACTCTTGTTAATATTACAATTTTAAGAGTTTTAAATTTTAAAATATTTTTGCTGAGTCTAGTGGTGCAAAAGCAGTATGATCTTATGACTGGTGAAGTAACTGTTGTTTAAGATTTCTCCAGTTTATTTGAAGGAATCAGGGAGACCAAATTGGCTGGAGGAGTTAAGTTACTCTTATAAGTCATTCTGAACAGGAAATTAAGGAGGAAAAAGCACCCTGCTGTGAAAATAGTAGTGCACTGTGAGCCAGTGTTGAAGTGCAGTAAATAGGAAAAATGTGTTGTGGCACTACTACATACTTATAGCCTGACCTGTGTATTGACTGCACTTATTAATGCCACATAATAAATATGCTTTCACAGTTCTGCAATCTGTTAAGGTAGTTCTGAGCATGAGTATTAATGGTCATCAGAGGTTCTTTTTTATATTGGCAATAATTTTTACCAGATGATGTAAATTTTTTTTCTGACCATACAAGTGTAGTGGAAGAACAAACTAAAAGCCCTTATAGTTTCTCAAAAAGGGGGACAGATTTATGGATATAAGGTATTTTATCTCTCTCTAGTTTGTGGCTCACGTGGTGAAGAAATGGTATTTTGTATCCTTTCTCTCTTTCCAACTTGAGAAATTTTTAATTCTTGAGATAGTTAAGCAGTCAGCTTGACTGTTTGGAGAACACTGTCCTAATTCTACAAAGGTTGGATAGACTTAATGTTTTCTTGCAGGTATGTTTAAGAGTGCAGAAATTAAAAACTAACATGATTTAGAGTATATCAACTTGAGTAGCTACCCTTATCTGCATGATACAGCACAACAGTTGAGTTCAGCTTGTCAGGTTGTGATAACTGTTCTTGATTGTCTGGGGTCTGCTGGGGGCCTTCATGTTGTCAGATGGAATTGGCTTCCTCCCTCTTTTGACATATGGGGAATCAGTTGACTTTCCAGAGATAATGTAAAGATGTGATTTTAATTCTGCACTTATCTTCAATACGAGCTTCACTCCTCCAGACAACGGTGAAGTGAAAAAACAGATGAAGTATTAAACCTTTGGTTTTCTGTAATTTCCCAGAGTCACTTATTTGATAGCTTAAGTCTTCATCTGTGGTAGTCATGTGGCCTGCAGTTGTTTCCTGTTTTTGTTTTTATTTTAGACATAATTAGTAAGGTAGTTTTGTTGGAAGGATGCTTGAAGCTATTGCAGGTGCTCTTTGTGATACCCTGCTGCTTAGTGAGAAGTTCCAATATTCAACTGCTACCAATTGTATCCTTTATCTAAGGTGATCATTTAGGCTATTTGAATTAGAATTTGAATACTAATAAAACAAAATTAGAAGAAGCTTGAACTTTCAGTAATTGTCCCTACTTTTCACCCATCTTGATTTTTGGAATTGTGCTCCTCAAGGTCTGTGTGCTTAAATTTGAGGGATCTGAATCAGGAAGCTGGCCTGCCTGGGAGAACATATCCCTGTTGTTCAGACTGCATAGCTGTAACAGTTTTTGGCTAGCAATTTGACTCCTTTAAAAAAAGCTGTGCTTTCCAATGCCAGTTCTGGTTCTGGAAACTCTGTAATGAGATGCCTCTTAAAAGTAGTTAGGTAACGAGACAGAATCCCTCAGCACTTTCCAATTTCTCATCCCTGGAAGGGAAAAGTTGAAGTTAGTTATTTTAAATTCACTCTGATTTATTTATATGCTGAATCCTTTTCCTTGATGAGGACACATATTGCATTCTGGCATTGCTACCTCACATATGGCTCAAGAGGCTCAGATCAGGTTTCTGAACATGGAATTAATCCCATTCTCTGGCTATTTCAGCATCCCTTCCATCATCCTGAACTGTATCAGACCAATGCCAGGTTTCCACTGTACTAAAACTTAGAAGAGTCTGATAATATTAACCCTACCTCTCAGCTTTCTGCATTAAGGAGAGGAGAAATGCTTTTGTATCTTGTTTCTAGAAAATAAGAGACAGGAAGTGTAATACCATATTATTAGATGGCAATACTTAATGGTACTAGAGCATTTAGGGGTTCATTTAAAAATAAATTTAAATAATCTTAATTTACTTTCTTCACAAAATCAGTCCCTACTGAAATAACATTGTGACAATTGCCCTTGGAGTAAAACTTAAGGAATGATTTTTTGTTAATCACTATTTCATCATTTGATGTATTTAATAGTGCTAAGATTGGTAATAGAGAAAGTGAATTTATTCAATTGAAATAAGTTGTTGATTTTCCACAAAAGAATTTTAAGACACTTTTTCTAAGATTTAAACATTGTATTGACATTGATACAGAAATATACATTGAAGTTTAGCTACTTGGCTTTTTTATGAGGCTGTGGAATCAATCTCACTTGCTTGGTACCCAAGCTTTAAACATCCAAGTGAGAGGCTTAAAAATATGGAAGATTAGACTTCCCAATATTGCTTTTAAATCCTCCTTTGTTTATAAAGCATGTTCCAAACATGACTTCTCTATATTTATTAACTCCATATATCTATTAACTGTTTATGTGCAAAAATGTACAGGTGCAAGTTCTGTGATAATGTGACATCAGTCAATATTAGTCACTTCAGCTGTTACCTGCTCCCTGTCTGCTAATCCAAAAAGGTAAACCTATGTGACCCAGCAGTTAATCTGAAGTAGATGACCATGTAATTGTTGCTTATTTATGTGGTTTCAGTTATTATAGAAAGTTTGTAAGCTTTACTTAAGAGACTGGGCACCTCTGTATCTTCAGTCTTCTCACTTATGTTTGCTGTTCTCCTTTCTGCTGAGTTGGTACACCTCTATTTTGCCTGACAGAATATTATTTTGGTAACAAGTAAGGAGTGCATTCCCAAGCCTCTTCTTCCCTATCTTTGTTACACTAATTTGTGTTTAAGTGTGGATGTACAGTAAAACTAGCAAACTTGGTATCAAGGGATCATGGTGGTTCCCTACATAATTCTGATCCTGTTTTCCTGTAATGGAGCTGAGCATTTGCTCCCCGGAAGAGCAGTGCTAAGGTAAATGTTCTCATTTCCACTACTGCTGTTCCACTGTGATAAATGCTTATGAAAACTGCATAGCTGATTATTCAGAAAAATACAAACGGTACACAAAAATAATGGTTAGATTTATGGAAAAAAAATGCACCTTTGGAATCACATACTGTGAAAAATAATTCACAAAATTGTAACAGAAAGAAGGATAGGAACATCTGAAAATACCTGTGTTGGAAGATGCCTCTCTGCTAAGTCTCTGTTTTGGAAATGCAAAGCTCCAATGGGTGCCACTAGTACCTGTGCTAGGAAAACTGCCAGAAGGTGTTTTGGTTGTCTCCTTGCTGTTGATCTTCTGAGATACCAAATGTACATGCAACAGAAGTGGGATCTGAAGGACTTGAAAGTTTCTCTAGTTTCTAACTTCAATCTCTTTTACTATCAGGGAGATAGAACTCCTCTTGCTCCACAGCTGTCAATACAAAAGATTTTAATTTTCATCTGTAATATTCCAGTGACATAAAAATACTATTTAAATATAGTATTGAAACACATGGTGGGTTTATTCTTGTCACTGCTTTTTGTTGTCTTAGTCATCAATCTGCTTCTTTCTTTACTTCAAAAGGGCACCACTAAAAATTGATGCTATTATTTTTCACTTAAATATGACTGTTGTTCTGAAGCATCACTGCTTGTCACAATCTGGGTTTTTCAGTGGCTGTAACTGAAAGCTAAAGCTAAATCTTTGTTTTCCCACAAGTTTTATGCAACTGGAGTCAGATGCTGGGAATTTGGATTCTCATGTTAACCCCCATGGCTGCTCCCTCTGTATCATCAGGCCTGTAACTTTGAGTTTGGTGGCCCTTTTGAAAATGCCAGGCCATTTTAGGATGCTTATCATACCATGGCCATGGGAGTGGGGTTTTGCCTCTGGGTAGTTTGGTCTTTGTGGCTGCACAGCTGTTGTTACAAGGATGGTGGTGCTTTCCTCTTTGGAATCACTGTCAGCTCTCAGTCACATTTATGTAAATAAAGTCTCCAGCTTGATTTCACTGAGGTTAACAGAAGTGTTTCTCTTTGATTGTAACATCTTTAGTTCAGACTGTAAGCTTTTAAGAACATAGATGTATACAAGGATTTAAATGTTCATATTAGGACTGAAATTATATGAGTTATTCAGTATTTAGTCAAGTCACTAAAAAAATACTTAGGATTCACAGTGGTGCAGCACATTTGGGAAACTCTCATGCCACTGAAGTTAAAGGGGTTAAGTGTAAAATTGGTCAACTGATATAGAATTGAGTCATTAGTGTGCTTGTCACACACTTGATACTTCATTATTTCATTATTTGGGATCAGAATTCTCTGGGTTTTTCCTTAGTATGTCTTTCTCTAAAGTATAGTGTTACCACCAGTCCTCTTGTTTTTGTGCCTTACAACACTGACTGTTAGTACTAAAACTTTCATTTCTGGTTGTTATGATTTTAGAAGAATCTGGGTTTATATTACAAATGATAAGATTTTTGTCTTGGATGGTAACAGTGAAAATTTTGGTAATATGAGTCCTAAAGATTCAAAAGCTGAAAGCAATCGAGGCGAGGCTATTAAAAACAAAACAAACAAACAAACAAACAAAAAAAACCACAAAAATACCAACAAAATCCCCAGGAAAAAAAACCTGCCTTTGTGAATTTGAAACCATACTCATTTAAGCCAAACTTGGGGTTTTTTCTAGAGTTGTGAATAGTCAGAACTCACAGATATCAGATATTCACAGATATCAGACATGGAAATACAAAAGCTATATTTTCTCCAGATCACAGAGAGTTGGAATAGCTTAGAAAGAGCTACTAGGGCAAACAAATTACCCAAGTGCAGCTACTGCAGTTAGCTTGAGCTTGAATAGGAAAAAAAGGGATTGCCCTTGTATCTCTGGGGTATTTGTATAATAGCACAATTTACAGTGGAGGTTAGGTGAACAGGGAGGGCTTGACAGAGTGTGTGTTTATTGCTGTAGACAAGTAAGACCAAAGGTACTTTCAGTGCCAGGTATTGTTTTAATGACTTGACCAAAATTCTTGTATTTATCTTCTGTAAAAAATAACTAAAACTGCCAGTTTTGGTAAAGATGGTGATGCGTGTTTAATTGTATGAGGAAATTATGGCTTTTTTATACACAGACCCTTTGAATAAAAGGTGCCATGTGAGGTTTTATGGCCTGCACTGTAGAATACACTCAGTGCCTTTTAAAGCATTTGATATAAAAGTATGAAAAGGACCTCTGTAAGGAAATAGATGTGAAATAGGGAAGATGTGAAATAGAGGTGAAACTCTGAAGTGAGAGGGAGTTAAAAATTATGGGTTTGTTTTTTCACTTGAAAATGAGTTATTTGGTTTGCTTGCTAGAATAGCAGAGGATGCTGTAATACTTCTAAATTCTTTCTGACCAGCTCATAGGCTGTGGCTGAAATCAGCACTAAACCTGCCCTGAAATAACATTAAATTCTTAAAGCCCAGATAATTGAATTGACAGCTGCCACCCAGGAGAATTTTCCATTAAGCTTTTAAATCTGCAATGTTTTACAATAATTTGTACATTTAAATTTTCTATATATTTCAGACCATTCCCCAAGTGTATTGACCTATAAAGATCTTTCCCTACTGTTGGGCAAGTCATTTAGTGCTAAACAAGTTAGGGAAAACAGTCCAAAAGTAATAGCAACAACGTGCCTTCACCTACATGATGAATGTGTTGAATGTGTCGTGTGAAGTTGTTGCTGGGAGCTGCTGCAGAGGAGGGAGAACACAGCTGTGTTCAGGGTGTTCCTGATGCATGGCGTGGAGGATAAGAGCCTATGCTGATGCAGGAGCTGACCTTATCAAAGGAGAAAATAGTTTTAAAAATGTATGAATCTTTCTAATGCATTTTATTGGAGAGCATGGGGAAAAACTTAGTTGTGCCTGGAACATGATAGTCCATTTATTTTCATCATTCTTGGCCTGGTTTGTTGTTGTTTACTTTTGTTGAATAGTGAAGTGAGTCTCTCAGTTTCCATGGTGTTTTAACTTTGGCAAAGGAATTGTGTGGATGCAAGGCACACCCGTTATTATTTTAATATTTCTATTACAGTGCCATTTTGGTAGGTGGGAGGTGAGGATACATCTGTCGTCTGCATGACAGAAACCAAGTGCATGGGAATGTGTGGACAGATGGAGAAAAAGATAATTTAAGAAGAGAACTAGGATGATTTGGCAGATTGTTGATATAAGTCACTCTTATGGAAATCCAGTTTTTGGATCAAGGCATCTTTCTTGAATAGAAAGAAAGTAGATACTTCCTAAAATTTTAATTCTTTAACTTAAAATTTCTGTATATTCTGACATCATATGGTCTCTTTTCTGTAAGCACTGTTGATACTTATTATCACAAGCACTAATCATTGCAGATGATAGATTGCATTAGTACACAAATTCATGCGCACACCATGTGCAATGCCATTGCATATTTCATTTTTAACTTTAAAAGGTCTCTTAGGAGAGGTGGTATGACATGCTAAGACTGTTCAGATGAAGTGGAAATGGTTCAGCCTTTCCCCTGCTGCTCACTGGGGTGCATCCATCAGGTGCATCCTGACCAAGGGCTGGCCCCAAGGACACCCCAGCCCTGCGTGTCCCAGCCCATCCCTCCTGGGGCTGCCCCGTGCCGCAGCCCAGCTCCGTGGCAGGTCCTGCCCCAGCCATTGCCCAGCAGGGCTGCTCTGCAGCTCCCTGGCTCCTGCACCCAGGTGCTGCTGGCTCCAGCTCTGCCCTGACAGGAGGGGAGTTACAAAGAATGCAAACAAGAACCTCTCCCGCAGGTTTCTTTTCTTTGGGAGCCGGTTCAGCCACAGCATTGTCGGACAGCCAAAGACACACAGAAATGCTGCAGTAGTCACCTAGATTCATCTTCATCTTCCTTAAGGCATATTTGATTGTTCAGTTGGTCCCTGTCCTTTCTTATGCCTGCTTCTGGCACCAAGATAAAGTATTTCTCCTTCTTGGACTCCTTCAACCAGAACATGTTAGCATTTGTTTTAATTTCCTCTGCCAGGTGCGATCTGCCTTACAGCTGCAGTGAGACAAAGTAACTTTAACCTCTTACTCTGTCTTGCCTGGTTTGCTGACCCCATCGCTCCTAGGCCCAAGTGGGGCTGTTACCTTTTCCTCTCTTCTGCCTTGCCCTGGAGATGGGACATGAGAGGCTTCTGCATGAGCAGCGCTGCAGAAACGGTGTGACAGCACCGTGCTAATGAATGCTCTGATGGTGAGAACCAGAGGGAGCCATTGCAGACGCTTTCCCTTAATGGAGGTTGTTTTCATGGCTAGAAAACTTCAAGGGAACTATAGCTTCTGTTTACAAGTGCATTTGCAGAACAAAAGCTGTTGAAAGGAAAAATGCTGGTTTTGGGGAGATTTTACTTTGGTAGAAAGAGCAGGCCCTAGTTTCTTACTGGACTAGTTTAATATTTTTTTTCCCCTCAGTTTTGAGTTAGAGTATTTTTAAAATTTCCCTTATTTCTTGACTGCATTAGTAACTGGTCTGCCCTCTTTCCAATATATTCTGAAATTGTAAGAATTGGGCATATCACCGAAAAAGGAAGATCTGTTAGAAATTTCAAATTTTAATGAGTTGCAGAAAGGCTCTCAGAACGGAAATCAAGGTGTGTGCTAAGAGCTAGTTCAGAGGAACTGTACAGGACTCTGAGGCAGCATGGACCTTGGAGGAACCTTCTGTATGAAGGAGGATGGATGTGGCTGACCTGCAGCTTTTTGTCTTAGTTATTCTCAAACCAGCTGATTTTTTCTTTTCTATTCATGGGTCCTGCACCATAGTTACTAGAGTGATAAAATCCTATGCTAAAATTAGTATTGGAAGGAGAGGTTCTTTGAAAAAAGGGGCTTTGCTAATTAATTCTGGAATTGCATTTCTCTTTTATGACCCCATTGCATAACAACCTGGAGCATTATTTTTATTATATACACATATATTAATTATGTATTAATTTCTATTAATTACATTACATAAATATGTAGTTTTACAGATATGCATATATGCTCTTGGGCAGACATTGTATTGCTTCATCTTGCTTTGCTTTCTGCATTCATTCCTGTTGGATTGAGTGGTACTAGGATAAGTACAGATGGAGCTGGAAGGTTATTTTAAACTTTTTTAAGGGGGAGGCTTTGGTTTAAAACAGTTTTTGCAGAAGTGTACCCTAAAGATGAAAAAAAAAATTGCTGTATGTGCCTGTTCCTGTATTTTTTGAGTATTTTGTACTATGAAAGACAGTCACTACCACAGTACCAACAAGCTAACAAAGAAATGGAATAAAATATGTTATCTTTTCTGTCTTTTGTCTTCTGACTCAAGTGTGTGAAGAGGAGAGTGGCATACCTAAGGTGCTGTACTGCGGACACGAGGCCCGGTGCCGTGGTGGGGCCGGCGCAGCCCGGCAGAGCGCACTGGCCGCCTCTGTACTTGGTGTTACAGGCATCAGCATCCCCCGTGGCTGGAGCAAAGTGACACAGAGAGCTTTGGTGCCTTTGTTGTTATTCTGTTTCGTATTTTTAAACACAGTTTTAACCACCTGTTTATTTAGGTGTGTTTAATGCAGGTTAGAGGTTTTCCATTGGACTCACAAAATACTGTGAGCACATTTAATGTCTCCACTCCTCTGTTGTACTGGAGCTTTCCTAAGTATGCAGAGCTGACAATGAGCATATTACTGCTTTTCATTTATCATCACTTTATTTCTGGTTTAAATTTCACATTTGTGTTTTATTTTCAAGGGATTTATTTTGAAAGCAGGTGTGTTTGTATATTTATCATGTTTCTTTCTGAAGATGTCCAAGCAAGTTGCTTTGAACAGGGCATGAGCTTCCATTTGTTGTTGGTAACCATGACTCATCTGTGTTATTTTTAACACTCTAAGCATGAAATTATTTTTTCTTAAGCTATTCTGATTATTTTTCCTACAGTTCAGAGGTGGTTTTTTTTTGTTTTTTTGTTTTTGTCTGCCATAAATCAATCTGGAAACCTAGGTTATATGTCTGTAACAGAAAAAGCTACCTAGAAGTGAGTATTTTGATAATCACTACTGTGTTGTAACTGGAGCTGTTAATGTAGGGTGACATTCTTGCCCTGTGTTAGTCAATATACTTTGTGCAGCTGTTCTGAATGGCATTTGGGGAGACAGGATGCATCACACCTACAGTGCTTGTAGAGTCCTTGAAAATGAGGAATGTCTGTGCTGTATACTGTATGATTCTTTAAAAAAAAGAAGAGTATCCCTGAAAAGCATGGACATAATTATGCTTGTAAACACATCCAGCATCCTACTGATTTGGTTCCACCAGTCCAGTGAAGATGTAAAGGAAAGAATTAAATACAGACTGGGGTTCTATTTTTTTTTTTTTTAACCTTCCTAGGAACATTGTCAGAGCCAATATTAAGCAATTATTTCCCTCATAAATAATTGTAATTTCACAGAAGCCAGAACTTCTGCTGTGATTACCATTCTAAGTAATGCTTTGCAAAATCCTGGTTTTCTTAATAATCTTCTCCCTGCATGACAATGTCATGCATGTATCCCTCAGAGGTACTGGAGGCAATCCTTAGCATTGTGTGGCTAGTCCAAAGAAATACTGATCTGCCTGGGAGACTGGTCCCTGATCCAGCTTTAAGCTTTGTAAGGTTAACAATATTGTATTTTTGGTTTTTTTCTTCTGATGGTGTGCAACCTCATAAACAAAATATTTACCTCTGCAAAGATAGTGGTGTCAGGCTCGCCTGTTAGACAGCTTTTTACATTCTTTACCTTTGGATAGTTAGTATTCAGTAATCTTTACTTATCTAGTCCTAAAAATACAGTGTTTAAAATATAGCTTTTAGTACAAGTGTCCTGCTCTTTTGCTTGAAAGATCATGTCCTGCTGACTGTTTTTTAAGTCATGGATGGCTGCCTCAGCATCTGCCCCAGTTACTCCTTATTTCGGATTTACAGTCTGCACAACTCTGGATCTAGTACTTTTTTTTTTTTTTTTTTAATGAGACTGACAGATACATAGATAAGATATATAGATATTTCTTATAGATAAGAAATATATAGTCCCATTCTGGTATGGTGACAGTTTTGTTTTGGGACTTTGCTGCATCAGTTCTGTCTGTGGTTCACGGAGTGTCATTGTTGAAGATAAGTTTAATTAATACCTTCTTAATTGTTATCAGCAGAAAATATTGCCTATTTTCAAGGGAATCATTTAATCAGGTTTA
Source organism: Chloebia gouldiae (assembly GCA_003676055.1). Lineage (NCBI taxonomy): Eukaryota > Metazoa > Chordata > Aves > Passeriformes > Passeridae > Chloebia > Chloebia gouldiae. The sequence goes on along the minus strand of QUSF01000002.1, from coordinate 20,751,836 downwards.
CTGTTTATTTGTAGCTGTACCTTAGGCAAAAGAGCACAATTTCCATGAGGTTAGATTTGCTGCAGCAAGTGTAAAAGTATCTGGATGTGTAGAACAAGCTGGTTGTTGACAAAATCCTATGAAATTAAAAATAAATTTCTCTTCACCCCAAGTTATAGTTGCACTGCTTCCAGACTACTGTAAAATCAAATATTTCATATTTTGTCAGCATCTTGTGACTAGGCAGACTTGTATCTTATTTCATTACAGTAATTTCAGACAGTATTTAATTTGATCCTTTTATTTCAGGCAGTAACTATTTCAGGCTTACAAGCAGAGCTTTGGACTCTTACCTTTTGGATAAAAAAATGTTTCTCTTTTTAAAGGACTGGGATACTTAGAGAGACTCTGAAGTGGCATCTGACCTTGCTTTTGCTAAAGTAGTGTGGGTAATACAGCACTTCAGATAGGGACTTTGCTGCTCAGTGGTTGACCTATGTGACCAGGTGCCATTAACTGACCTTTACACCCTTCCACATTCCCTCTGGCTGAACTAGCCATGGCCTGGATTACAAGCTGCAAAAAACTATTTTGGCCTGGCAAACTCTGTTTGGGGTGTGTCTTATATGCATCATTGCATATGTAAGACAAGACTTTGATTTGTCCTTAATACTGTAGTGATTTCAGGAAGGTGGCTCTGGCTCTGCCCCAGTGGGCAACTCTGCCCATCCATCTGTTGTAGGGGTGTGTTTCCCTCCTGTTTGAATGGGAGCAGTGTAAGTGAGAAGCCACAGTGGCTGAACTCATGATTCCTTTTCCTTTTGCATGACAGCTCCTCCATGGTCATTGCTGTCCCTTGGTCTCCTTTCCTCAGTTCTGTGACACAACCTTGTGTGTGTCAGGAGCACTCCTTGTCCTGGTGCTTGGCTGGTGCCTGTCAGGGGGAGCTAACCAAGGCTTATGGGCTTCATGGTCGTCCTTTCCTAGCATACAATTTCTGCTTTTGGGATGTCAAATCCCTGTACATAAAAGTGCTCTTAATTCTATATTGCAATTATAATAAAAACCTATTAGAACAACATCCATTTATAGTCCAGTAATATTTTTGAAGACTAAAAATATATCCTAACTTGGATGGAGAGTGAAATTTTTTTCTGGCAACCCCAGTGATGGTAATCAAACCCTCTGCCTGAGACAGGCAGGTGGCCTGTCACTCAGCCTGCCTCGCTGTCATCCTTCTTCTGTTGGCTTGTGTTCCCTGTCTTGGCATATATTAGACTTCTTAAGGTTGTATTTTGTGATAAGTCAAGTCTGGTTTTAGCTTTTAGATGCTGTGATCCTTTCATCTTTAAATGAAAGAAAATAAGAACAGTTACACTGTAAGAATACAGTGTAACTGTTCTTATTTTCTTAGCTTTTTTCTTACTCCTTAGCTTTTTCTGTGAATAATTAAATATTGCAAATATTATATTTAAATAATGTGTAAAATCCTTCATTTAGTTGTGATTTTCTATGTGACTTGTTTGTTTATTTCCAGGGAATGTTTGGCATGTTCAGAGCTTTGTATAGATTTTGCTTTATTAAATCCTTCTTCACCTTGTTTGACTTGAGTGACTACACTGAAACAACTGCATATCCCTTCCTCCCTTGCTTTTGTTGCTCTGTGTGGTTGTTCCAATGGCTTTGCCTTGAATGGAGTCTTCCTTGAACTTATTTTCCTTTCTGCTTTGAGATTGTGATGGCTCTTAGGTAGTCTTACCTCCCATTCAGGATTTCTGGGCTGTCTGATCCATCCTTGTTCCTAGTGACATCTGTTGCTGTAAGTGAAGGTGATTCAGAACTCCCTGTTGTAGTGATCCACAAACTTCTGTCTGCATGTTCAGTCACCATTCTGGGTCTTTTTTTTTGCCCCTTGTTTGTGTCACTGTTGAGAACATTTACCGGCCTATAAGGCTGAAACATATGACTCTTCTCTCAAGCTCTTTTTCTCAGACTGTGGAGTGGTTTTGGAAATTCGCCTTTATTTCAGTGCATGCAGGATACGTTTTCCTCCAGAGAGGTCTGGGTCCTGTACTGACTGCTACAGGATCCATCTTTATAACTCTCCAGATGCTAAGCATAACCAGTCACTTCAACATTCATTTTTACTGAAATCATTATCTTGGTATATTGCTGCCCTGGAATTCTCTTCTTGCACTATTTAATGTACTAGCTTCTTGTCTTTATCTCCAGTACCACTCGCAGCTCTCTCTGCCATATCATTTCTCATTCCTCAGATTTTCATGTTCTTCAGACAGTACCATTTTCAAAACGCCCTATGCCTGTGATTCTTGTGTTTGTTCTTTATCAACTGCTGTTTATGCATGGGAGTGAATTCTCAAAGTGACCTTTTAATCTCCTTTGAAACCTAAAATCTCCATCTGTGGTGACACTCCTCTTACCTATTAGACATGGAACTTCTATTCACAGGAAGTTATCAGAGGTCCATGAGGGGGTTTAGGTGTCCCAAGCTCCGGGGGGAGCAGAAGAGCAAAGGTGTCCCAGCTCCTTGAGTGCTGCCTTGGCGCCTTGCTCTGCAGAGTAAAATCCCTGGCTGTGGTGCTGCACTTTGATGGGAAGGTGCATTTAGGTGGTTGTAGTAAATTTAATGAACAAAGAGGTACTGTGAATATATATTGTAAGTCTGCCTTAAATGGGGACATGGAGAAGTTGGATAAATGCTCAGCAAATTTGCCGAGAAATCTGGAATAAGAATTTAAGATGGGAGAGATAATTTGATGATCAGGGCCACCTGCCTGCCCAGGTAGTCTTCCTTCCATAGCATGCTTTTTCCAGTTGTTTTCCATTGTTTTTCCAGATGGTTGTGCAGCTGTATATGCTGTATAGAAACTCCATATTCCATGCAGCAACCCTTTGTGTGAAAAGGAGTCACATGTCAGTCTTTAATAGTTTTCCCATTTTTCTACTAAAAATCGTTTTGCATATCTCAGCATGATAGTTCAGTCAACTGGCTTCTCTTTACATGAGTGAAAAAAATTCTTTGCTGATAAATCTTTATGAAATGGATTAAGACTGTAGGTATTCCCAGTGAAACAGTATGCTCAATCCTGTTCAACTCAGTGGAAGTATTTACTTTAGGTTTGTGTGGAAATCAAGAAAAGCAGTCAATGAGATTTTCAAATTATTGTACACTTGTGTTACAAATAAAATGTGTTCTTTGGGTCAAGTCTTTAGATTGAATTGGCTGGGATTCTTTTTTATTTTCTTGAAATCTGATAGTAGCTTTAAACCATGTGTGTGTTCTTTGTCTTCCTACAATACAGAAAACATCCTAGTAGTTATTTTTACATTTGTTTGTTGTGGAAGAGAATCTTTCATTGTTTACGGAACTGAAGGGGCAACAATGGGTGAGTGTGCTGGTAGAAATGAATGAGGAGCAGTATCATATATGTCTGTGGGGTAAACATCAGCTGGTGACATTTTATTTTTAATGCGCAATGATTTTTTTTCTTGTTCCCATTTTTTTGACATCACATGCTAATCACATTACTTTCCTTTAATATAAGTGTATCATAAGAGTTTGAAGATCAGAGGAGGGAGAGAGACCTAATGATTTAGCCAAATCTAGCAGCACAGATCTCTGCTTATATCCTGTCTCTCCAAGCTCTCTCGAGTTTGTTAGTGGGCATATTCATGAACTTGGTATGCTGCATTACAGCTTTGTAGTCTTAGCTGATACTGAGGTTGTGGCCATGTGGACGGTGCTGCTCAGAGCTGTGTGTGTCACATGGACACATTGCTGCTCACCCTGCAGTTCTGCTCTGCTGCAGGCAGAGATGGCACAGTCATGCCAGCAGAGGCTCGAGAGGCTGCCTGAAGAGCTTGCAAAGGGAATGCTGTTCTGGGTCTTTTCTTCTCTCGGGGCCTTTACATCAATTTCTTGGAACATATCCCACTGCTTGTTCTCCAAGGCTGAGTATAAAAAGCAAAGCAGAACGACTCGATCAAAGGACAGACATACACAAAGCACAGATCTCCACTGGCTTCTGGGGATTTGGGGGAAATGCTGGCAGTTTTCTCAGTGCAGTGATGCAGGACACACAGTAAGCTGCTGTGACCTGAGTTTGCACTGGATTGATGAAATAGGCTTTAGTCTCATAAGCCTTTGTTTAGTTAAACATATCCTTCCAGTGTGGGATTTCTGTTAAAACCTTGTTCACCATTTCAAAGCATATAGGCTGTCATGTGGTGATATAGGAACCCATTTTTAATTTGTGTCAGAACTTCATTGATTACTTATGAAAACCACCAAACAACCAAAAAATCACCACCAAGCATTGTGATCTGATAAGTGAGAGCTGTCTGTGCCCAAATTAAGGTGCAAACAAGACCACATGCCAAAGTCAATAATAATGATTTTGTTTAACAGTAAATGTGAAGTAGAGAGATAGAAAATGAGGGTGTAGGGAAAGAGAGAATGAGATCAAGACAGATTAGGCAGAAGATAGTTACCACCAGTGCCATGCATTGATCCTTCTTCACCTTGGGCTTCCTGCTGCTGAGGGTCCCCAGGTCATGCAAAACTTTTCATTATTTATACATTGTAGAAAACAAAGGAGTTAATGCTCATTGGCTACTCATTTCTCTTATTCTATTGCCTAGTGTTATTAGTCTCTTTCTCTTGTTTTGAGTTGGTGGATTGTGATTTCCCACTGCTGGAATTACTTTTTACCCAGTCTCAGTTGACTTCAGCACTGTTGCTGAATTGACTTTCCTTGTGGTCCATAAATTCTGTCATTATCAGTGATACCTTCTTCTCCACAGCCTTGTTTACCTCCTGCTAGGCCTGAGATAACACTTGGACAATAATATCACCTGTCTTGTCTCAAGTTCCTTTCACTATGGCTTAACTTACAGTCCAAGTTTCAGGTATCTCCAGAGGAATATTGTGGGGGGGCTTCAGTGGTGTTTTGGTGGTAGCAGCTGCCATCTGTCCTATCACTTGGGGTGGTCTTCATTTTACTGGTGATAGGTGTATGAGCAGTTGCTTCTTCACACAGTTTGCCACAGCAGGAATTTTTTTCTGGATACATTACCCAGGATGTGCTTGCCACAGCTCCTTGCACCAGCTGTGGGGGTTGTCACTTCATTCTGTGCTTATCTCATGGCAAAATCTTTATATGACCTAAGCAGTTCTTGAGGCAGGCAATTGTGATGTTAGTTCTTACATTGAGCACACAAACTTTTATTTAAAATTAATTAAAATTCTGCTTGGAGAAGTAATTTAACATACAGCTACAAGTCAAGGGGGGCTACAATAAATTTTGCAGAACAAGGTATTGCCTACTGAGTTTTTTGTGGGACTACATACAGGCTACATGTGTCTTGGTAGATGGATGTGATATTTTCAGATGGGCCTTCTCTATCATTTGGAAGGGAGAAGTCAAATAATACTGGAAATTGAGTTGATTTGGAAACTGATTATTTTCATTATAGTTTTCCAGTACTGCTAGTTGCCATCTGTGCAGTTCTACTTCGTTGGGCTCTTTGTAATAGTTAAACATGTGTCCTGCTATAGGGCTTAAGGGAGAAGTCTGCACAAAAGAAAACACTGTAGAAGGTCACTGAGCTTTGGGAGTTTCTTTCCAGAGGGTATTCTGCTAATGCAAAACTTACCCAGGAGTGACTCTCTGGCCACAAAAGAACTAGACATGGAGCCTTGCAGTGCTCCAGAGAATATTCTCTTCTGTGATTTCAGTTAATCTGAATTGGTTAATGATGTTTTTTAAATTCCTAAATAAGAAAGTAGGATGCTCTGCTGAGTTCTTTTTTTCCTTCCAAAGTGGAACAGGCTTATAAGTAACCACTACTGATTTATTATCTCTTGTGATCTGCTTGTATCTCTTGTTGGCTTCTTGTCTAGTTCTTCAGCTATCAATGGTAAGCAGCTGGGACCCTTGTTTCATTTACGATTCTAAATCTTTTAGAACACTCATTGCTGGGGCTGCAAGACACTAGAGGAAATGCTTTTTGAACTTAATTTCATGTGTCGCTTCTGATTAGTTTTGAAGTATCTACTTAACCATGCCAAAGGGCTGACTGAGATAGTATGAATTTTGAAGTCATCCCTTGGGGTTCCTCTTGGTTTTGATGTCTGTGCACACACTGAGATATAGCAATATTTCCTTCATACAGCTGTGGAAATTTAATTTACGTTTTGCAAATCATACCACAAGTATAGTTCTTGTTCCAGTAGTTTAAGTTTTATATATTATCTTCTGCATGGGATGGTAAAGCCAGGCAGGCCTGCAGTTTTAATGCAGTATTTAAGGTATAGGACAGCTTAATTCTTCATCCTGCTTCAAGCAGAAATGCAAAGTAGTGGCAGAAAATGGTCCAAGTGAAAATTTGAGTGCAGTTTCCTATGGAGCCAGATGGGTGTGCAATTAGCAAATTGTTGAATGATTTCCGGAGTGAAAGCATTTATTTACTGCTTATTGTGGTTTCATGTTCATCTGCGTTTGTAGCGTTGAGGGGTATTACAGAATATCACAAGCTTAAATGGTGAGACAATTATAGCTTAGATTTTTTTGTGTGATTTTGTCTGCATGTGGTCTTGATTTTGATTTTGGAGGTGGTCATACCTCTGTTGGAATAAATAGAAGTTCAGTGATGGCTCATTTGTCTGCACTTAGGATTAAATTCTGACCCCCAAAAATATTAACAAGTCTTTGTTTTTAGCAGATGATAAAACACTGTCCTCTGTGGTGCCTTCAGACTTTTTGTATCAGCAAATATCTCTTGATACCAGTTATTAATCAAATCCATCTGACATTCAGGCTGTCAGGTATGATCACTTGGGAAGCAGCTACTTTGGAAACCAGGAAGGGTTTAGCCACAGCAGTTGTTCATAAGCTGAAAAATCTGCCTGCAGCCTGGAGTGTGCATTCACAGTCCCAGGTACAACTGGCTTGCTACAGTTACTCAAAATAGGTTGTTAAAGGATGTCCAAAGTCTGTCAGCAGGACTCTGGGGTCTTCCCTGTGCCCAGGAAGCAAGTGTACCCAAACCATGTGGGCAGCTTGAACTCCTGGGATTCCAGAGAAGTCTTTTCCTCCTGGCTGACTGTTGAAGTTCTTCCTGCTAGATCAGTATCTTACATAGACTCAGGGAACTGCACTTATTTGTTTGTTTATAGAATTGTGTCTTTTGTGTAAGAAGAAAACCCATGAACTGGTGTGTGTGCAGCTGGAGGGGATGGTGCAGGTAATGGTATTTTATTGTTGAGTCTGTATGAGAACCTGATAAGCCCATCTAATCATTTAAGGGATTGTTGTGAGCACGAGATTCTAAATGTTGGATTTGATTTTACAGCAAGGTAGCAACATATCTTTCAGACAGAGCACTGTATTTTGCAAAGCCTTTTACAAGAGGAAATAAAACAGTTTGTGTGTGACTAAGGACTTCTTTTATTTCATAAGTATTTTGATTTTGTTGCAAGTGTACTATTAACGTATCAAAGCAATTAGTTTTGGATTTTAATAGACATATTAATCAAACAGATTATCCTGATACTTAATTCTGTATTTGTAAAGAATTGCAGAGTTTCAAAGATAAGTATCATTCCAGAGCGCAGCATTTAAATTCTGTAATATTTAAAGTCTTCTCTCCATGAATTAATCTGCACTTTTGTTTTATTCCTTCGCTTGGAAGGCTGGGAAGCTGCTGAAATGGGTCACTGGAGTTGGCTGAACAAACATGCATCAAGTAAAGCACAGAGGAAAAGACAATATCTTTGGAATATATTTGCAGCTCTTGTGTTTAAGACAACTTCATTGGGAAGCCCACTTCAGTGAAGACTGCATGTAATGCAGAAAAAATGCTGAAGTTTCCCTGTTTATTTTCAATCCTTGTAGTTTTTCTTATGTGTTTTCCACCAACTTTTATAAGACTTGCCAATCTTTGATGCATTTGTCTGTTGTCGAATTTAGTTCACATTCAGCCTACAAATTACATTGCTCATTTCTTTAAAGAACATTTTTTCTGAAAACATTTGCATTTTTATAGCTGAATGCATACTCACAGAAATAACATGGCAAGTAAAATTTCCAATTCTATTTTGTAAAAGAGAAATGAAAATACTCTGAAAAAAGTACTCTGAAAAAAATACTTTGAAAAAGTATGTCAGAGGTTCTAAACATTATTTTTTAATTTAAAGTTGGCTGAACCTTAATGACATAAAAGCTAATGGGAGCTTTAATTGGTGAAATTTAGCTGTTAACTTCACAATGAGTGTGAGATTGGTCTTATTTGACTGAAATTCTAAGAAAACTGTAACTTCACAATGAGTGTGAGATTGGTCTTATTTGACTGAAATTCCAAGAAAACTGTATAATTTCTAGTTCATCCTCAGCTCTTAATGCATATAGTTCACAGTTTAGTAAAAATAGAGCATGAAGGGGAATCAGATTTCAGAGTAAGTGGACAAAACTTTTTATTCTGATTCATCTTTGTAGTCAGACCAGCTGTATATGTGACCTTTCATCCCAATGTGTAAGAGATTTGATTGGTTTTCAGAAGAAATTAAACCAGAGGGAGACTTAAATTTTTCACACTTAACTGAAGCAACCAGAAGAATTAGGAGAAGACCTAAACTGATGTTTCTATTTCATTGCTATTTAAATGAACAGTGCAAAGGTTAGGATAAGTGTAAATTTGAAATTCTTCCATATCTGTGTGCATATCTGATGTGACATGACATTCAAAGTGAAGCTTTATGGGAGTTGATTTGATTAGGAGAATGTAGAAGAGGAGCCACTCTTTTGAAAGAACCTTGCCAAATCAGTGCAGACTTCATCAGAGGGCAGTAGTTGAGTGAGATACACTTTCTGGAAAAACACAGGCTAGATGATGCCAATTGTCATATTTCTGTTTGTAAGGGTGGCAGTTGACTGTGAGAAACATTGGGGAAGCCCCATTTCACCTCAGCAGTGTCCCCCTCTCATGGCAGCTGGAAGTGAATGTCTTGGTAACAATAAGGAAGGATCCAGTTGGACTTCTCTCATCCTTGGGTGGTGTGTGGTAAAAAATATTGCTACCAGTGATGGAAACACCAGCACATAAGGCAACGTTTTCTTCAAAGGTTTAAACATAAATTTAAAAATGTTGTGGATGCAAGAATTTTCTCCTGGGTTATTCTGGTTGCTGATGAAAACTTCGCTTGAATAACCCAACTTTCTTTTCCCCTGTGGCACTGCATCAACTGCAAGTTTCAGTTATGTGTGAGTAGCACAGTGGGAAAGTAGCTCCTTGTACCTCATCTTTTTCTCTGAAAAGCTGCATGTGTATATATGCAGTGACAGCATCTTTCATGCCTCTTTGTGTATGAGTGGATCATATAAGTGGAAGTTGAATCTTCCCATCCCTAGGCCAGATGAGCTGGGGTTCAAGCTTGTCATTAATGTGGAAGTGATGGAATAAGCAGAAAGTTGGAAAGAGAAATTAAATATTTTCACCTGAATAAATAAGAATTTAAAAGTGGGGTTTAGGTTCTCATTATTTTTAAGGGACCTTCAGTTAAATGATGCATTTCAAGAGTTTGTGCCTTAATTATGAATGCCTACCAACATTCATTTTTGCTTGCATTTCTTATATAGTAGGCTATATCCTATGTATAAGAATCCTTTGTGTACTGCATGTCTACCCTACTGCCTCTTGGGATTTTTTTTTTGCAGTTCTTTCAACAGAATGAAACCCCATCATTAACTTATATAAAATCTCTTATCTAGATTTCACTATCTAGACTTGTTAAATAATGTATAATTATATATATATAGTTTGAATTCTTTCTTCTCACATATGGACCATGCCTCTCTCTTGATCCATGCCCATACTATCTTTCTTCTATATTTAAACCGTGTACCTTGCCATTCTGTCTCCAGTAATGCACTTATTTTGCATCTGGATGACAAGGCCTCCATTCAATCCTAAAAATAAACAAAAAAAAAAGTGATGTTGACTCCAAGACAAGTTCCTACAAACTGCTGACATTATTCCCTAAACTGTCCTGATACATGAATAACAACAGGGAAATAAATGAAATATTACAAGTTCTGATTTCATAAATCTAAGAGGAAACTGATCAAATTTAAAAAAATTAAAGGGGGTAAAATATAAAATGTTGCTTTTAAGCTTGACAGATGTCTTCTACTCAACAGCTGATTTAAAAATAGCACAATGATGCATTAAAATGCATGAAATGTTCCTTTATAATGCAAATCATTAAGCACTATCTGTAGTAAAATATTCTGTTAGAGGAAACTAATGCCAAAGAAGAAGCTGGATTCTCATGTGAGGTTACTGTGAGAAAACTGTCATATTTGCCCAGAACTTTTGAAGGTGAAGATAACAAGAACTTAGAGATGCTTTAGCTATCAACCTAAATTTTCATGACAAATATGACAAATTTTCATGACAAAAATGTATATGTATACATTACAATTCTAATTCTCTGTCACCTTTAATTGGTTAAATATTGCAGAGGTTCAGGTTTGATCCTGCAGTTATCACCTTTGTAGACTTGTTTATCTTGACTACTGTACTGGGGTTAAATATACAAAACCTAGCCTCTAAATCTATTTTTTCAGTACTTCTGAGAATTTCTACAGGACCCTACCATAGCTTGATATTTTTAATGTAAAAGGATATATTTATTTTTTATTATAGGAAGGGCATTGGTAAAGCATGTTAGATTTTACATGCTATGTGTCTTAATGGAAGTTTGACACAACAGCAGACAGTTCATAGCATTGGTCAGTACTGGTACACTTTCATAATGGAGTTTTGTTTTATTTGTTCCTAAATTGATCTAGGTAAGGCTATAATTAAGAATGCTCACTAATTATATGAAAGATATAAGAACCTGTTATTAAGGTTATTCAGCCCTTCCCTTTGGAAAACTCTGTAGCTTTAACTTTTCAAACTAGCCTTGTTTAAACTGAGATTTTACCTTCCTGGAGACTTTTTGTTTGTTGATGAGTTTGTTGAATGTCCCTCAGTTCCTAATTAATGAGCAAGAATGAATAATTGGTATAGACATGGAAAGCCTGTGAGTAGTTAGGATCAAGTATGGATGAGCAGGAGCCTCCAAGATAAGGCATTTTAGCACAGACTGGAGAACTGGATTTGTTTCCTATTTCTTACATATTTTGTGTTTCTGGGTAATGCCCTAAAACAAATGCTTTCCCAAGAGACCATACTTTATTATGGCTCTATTTTCTGAATGTGATGTTGGAGACACCAGGGTCTAGCTTACAGAAGGAATGTTAGCAGTACCAGAGAAAAACCTATCATGAAATTAATTTTCTGATCAGAGCTTGAAAAATTATGAATGAATTGGTGCTGGATTTTCAACAACATGAAATGCATTATTGAATAACTATTGCTTAAATGAGTAGCATTTCTTCTATGCTATAGACATCAGTTTTCTAAAAGAGTACTAAACATTACAATATGTATTATAAATAGCAACAATATGTATAGTGCATTTGTATAGGAGTATAAATATAAGTGAGATATATGAATATGACATGAGTTTTCTTATATAAATATGGGAAAAACACCTATCAGGGCTTTTGCAAATACCTGGGCACATGTAGAAAACCTGTTGACTATCTGGCCATATACAAACCAGTATCAGCAGAGAAGCAAACATAGCAATGCCAAAAGCTGCCTAAGAAAAGGAGATTTCTTTTTCTAAGTCTGTCACTAGGTGTAGGAACTCCAGACTTTGATATTGTTGCCGTTATAATGAAGAAAGCAGCATAGACATTGGCAGCTCATCTGAAGAATAAGGAGTTTGTATTCCTGCACTCATTTTGCATTTCCTTATGTCGCTGTGGAGATTTGTTCTGCTCATTTAAGCTGGTGGCATCTGGTGTGGTTGCTCAGAGAAGACTTCAGGTTTGTCTTGAGGTGGAGAGTAGCACCCAGTGGCTTCTGCATGTGAGCCCCAACAACCCCAGGCAGTGCTACAGGCTGGGGGTAGAGTGGCTGGAAAGCTGCCTGCTAGAAAAGGATCTGAGAGTGCTGATCTACCGTGGCTGAACGCGAGCCAGTGTGTGCCCAGGTGGCCAGGAAGGCTCATACAACCTGCCTGTCTCAGCAATAGTGAGGCCAGCAGGAGCAGGGCAGGGATTGTCCCCCTGTACTCAGCACTGCTGAGGCCACACCTCAGTGCTGGGTGCAGTTCTGGGCCCCTCACTGTGAGAAGGACCCTGAGGGGCTGGAGGAGTGCAGGGGAGGGCGGTGGGGCTGGGGGAGGTCTGGAGCACAAATCCTGTGAGGAGCAGCTGAGGGAGCTGGGGGTGTTTAGCCTGGAGAAAAGGAGGCTCAGGGGAGATCTTACTGCTCTCTACAACTGCTCAAAAGAAGCTGTAACAAGGTGGGTTTAGTCCCTTCTCCCAAGCAACAAATGACGGGACAAGAGGAAATGGCTTCAAATTGTACCAGGGGATGCTGAGGTTTGACAGCCTTTCCATGAAGAAATTCCTCCTAAGGTCCAACGCTGGACCAGGCTGTCCAGGAAAGAAACTGAATCACCATCCCTGGAGCTATTTAAAAGACTTACAGATGTGGCACTTAGGGACATGGTTTAGCGGTGAATGTGGCAGTTTAACTGTTGTTAAAGGTCTTTTCCAACCTAAGCAAGTCTCTCATTCTCCCCAGGAGAGCATTGAAAAGGCATCAATGCCATATGTTGCCTTTGGTGTAATCCTGATAGTGAACTTGACGTCCAGAGAAACTGTTCTGATTTCCAGGCACTCTGAGCCATGTAATTTTTAATAGTTTCTGGAAGGGAGCATTGGTGTTAGAAAGATCTGGCTCCTGAGTTTGTGCTTGGAATTGAGGAATGACAAAAACGCACAGAAGGAGACCTTAGTGGCAGGAACTGTTTTTTAATAGTTATTTGCCTGTTTTTTAACAGGTTATTCAGGTTGGTGACATCTTACTGAGCTACTTTCCAAGCACATAAAGCATAAAAAACTTTGATTTTGTCTGATATATCAGAATAATTTCCACAGGTAAAAGCAGACAATCTTAAATGGATTAATTACCACAGAGGGTTTATTGTGATAATCTATAGATCAGATTATCTAACAATATGTGCTTTTTTTCTGCAACTCCTGCTTCACCTGCATTCTTAAATTACCTTGGCTTAATGAGTATCTGTCTGCTGGGTTCAGGGTGACTCTTCTTGCTGCTCACTGCTGTAGAGGAAAAAAAAACAGACTTCCTTGTTTGGAAAGCTCAACATTTGTACTCAAATGTCTATTAGTGCACCTAAAAGTTAAAAAAAAAAAACCAAAACAAACCTCAAACACAGATCCTTAATTAATATCTTGTTGTGAGTTAAAGCCAGAGGGCTCATAGTTTTGATTGCTCAGAAGGCACATTGGCTGTTTGCTCCTGTTTTTTTAAAAAAGGGGTGTTGCTACTCTGTGTCAGCCAGGAGAAGCCCTGGTCACTGCTTGGCTCTCCTTTCCCTGGAAAGAAAGGAAGCTCTGAAGTCCTGAAGGGCAGAATGAGAGAGTGTGGTGAAGACAAAAAGGAGCAGAAGGCAGAGCTGGTGGGAATCATGTGCTGCATGGGTCAGTAAAGCAGCCCGGGGCTGGGCTGGCAGGGCTGCCTGCGGGACAGGGCACAGCTCTCCAGGGGAAAGCTTCTCTCAAGGGGCTTTTCCCTGGGTTTCCTTCCTTAGCTGCTGTTTCCGTGGTCATTTACCTGTTTGCTGCTTCATCTGGGGAGTTTCATTTGGTGTACTCTGCTCTGAGCTTGAGCACACTGAACACTGTGACACTGTATTTTTTCTCTTCGCGTGCATTTGCTTTTCTGGGAGCATTTGGGTTTTAGATTTAAAATCACAGTTGTGGTGTTTTGGTGACCTTTCCCCCCCTTTAATACTGGTGTTTTTCACAACATGACAGGTGTCAGCTTTCCTCTTATGCATTTGGGTCTGTCAGTTACAGAATTTTTCTGACTCTTTGTGTAATATATATGTATATATAAAGGACCAAAGGTGTAAGCATCAATTCTTTTGTGTATGTTAGCATTTTAATTGAAAATAGAGTTGAAATAAATAGTGACTTCATATTCTAACAAGATACAAGAAAGTAGATTTTTCAACCTTTTTGTTTTTCTGACTGTCATTAAAGTAACATTTCCCAAAATGTAAACTTCTGTATATTTGGTCAAAACGAGAGGGGATTACCTTAATAAAAAAGACACTTTGTACACATTGTGAAATTCTGCAGTTGAGAAACTTTGTATTCTTTTTAAAAGAGCTACTCATAATGAAACAGTTAAAAGTGAAAGTGCTTCTGGAATTATTTTATTTCTGATATTTTCTATTCTCTACATTTACTGAATCAAAGCTTCTACCTTATGATAAATAACTTAAGTCAGAAATGGTGTCTTACTAGATGAAGGCTATGGAGAAATATTTGCAATATTTGCTATATGAAATATAGCAAAATATTTTTTTTAATCTGCCATATTTTTTTTCCCAGTAGTACAGCTTTGCTCTCTAGCTTCTCTTTCTCCTCTTTATTTGGGTCTTCAGTTAGAAAAAGAGACAGTAGAGCTGTGAAGTAGGGAGAAAAGCATATGCGAGAAGCTTAGACTATCTTGTGTGGTTGGAAAAAGCATTTAGAAAACAGCAACTCTTCCCTACAAAGCCAAACATATAAAAACACTTCACATACTGCCTGAAGATTTCATTGCCACAGTGAGCTGTGGCTATAAAAGTTATAGGTGTGTTAAAAAGGATGGGAAAAAAAACAGAAAAAATGTATCTATGACTATTAAATGCAAAGATATGAATGAGCATGTAGAAAGGCTGTGAGTCACATAAAAGGACTACGCAAAGGCTTCACAGGCTTTTACTTGTTTTCTTTTTGCTTCTGTTCCCCAATACTCATTTCTCACTACTGTTAGCAACCCCATATGGTGTTCAGTTTGGCCCAGGATAAACTCTGGTATAATGTCTTGCTCTTTTAAAAGACTTCAGTATCACAACAGAGATTTGAAAGTCCTTGAAAGACCTTCTGTGACTTTATTTGAATCTATTAATTGTTATATTGGACCAACCTGAAAACCATACTTTTTAATGTAAAATACAGGATCTAGTTCAGTCTTTTAGTGATGGCAGTGGGTACATAGGGATTTTGTTTTGCTGCCTGAGCTCATTGCTCATTCTCAGCCACACTGCAAATAGCCTGAGTCAATGAAACAGCTGCAGTTGTGTTGTACAGGGCGGAGGGGTTATTTTGTGTCGCTATTTTAGACTTGGGCAGGTGATCCCAGTCCTAATGCACTGTGACTCCTGCTCTGGGGAGCTCTGGGCTGGTGTCTGACCAGGCTCTGTAGCAGTTGTACTGGCTGTGGCCCTGCTCAAGTAGCTGGAGATAGCTCTTGTGCTGGGGTGATGGTGAGATTTTCTCCAGTGTGGCTTGGCAGAACACATGCTTGTGCTCCCTACCCTAAGCAGGATGCTTTCTTACCTTGAGTTTATTGCATTTATTATTTCTCCACAGCATTTTGTGGGCAATCATTGATGCTAAATGCCATGCCAGGGAGCAAACTGCTGGCAGTGGCTGGGTCCCATATCTGGGTTAGTGGACATCCCTGTTTATCTTGTAGAGGAGTCCTTTCCCTGACTGAAGCTGTAACTAGCCCTTGTGTGTTGGAACAAGGGTGCTATGCCAGTTGAAAAGCAGAATGACTGAAAAAGTTAGCTTTCATATCACAACAAATTTTCTATTGCCTAATAAAAATAATAATTGTATAATAATTGTATAATTATTGCCTAGTAATAATTTGATTATATAGACCACGAGTAGCATTTATAGTTCTTAAGAGTTTGCCATGATCTTTTCAGTATATTTTGAGTGCCAGCTGACTTCTTCTAGGCAGTTGGATTTTTATCAGTAGTCTACTGTAATACCTGAGGGGCTGTTGCCTTGGAGGAACACACCTGGAGCATCAAGAAACTTTTTCATATCATGCTGTGATGTACTAAAAAAACAATTTCTGTGCTATTATTTTGATTAGACATTTTGGAGCTTTTACAGGCTAATATGTTTTTAAAAGTTATTAGAAAATTAATTTTATAAAGGTCTTCATAAAAAATTGTCTATATAATTTGTAGAGCTGTTAAAACATTTGTTTTTCCTTTTTACCTTTAGATGAGCGTGACAAAGTACAAAAGAAGACATTCACAAAATGGATAAATCAGCATCTCATGAAGGTCAGTGGTTATTTCTGTCATGTGTGGATGACTGATTGTTACAGCAGTGATTGTATCTTTTACTACATGTTTGATTTCAGGATGCAGCTGTGTTACATGTAAGGAAGATCTTAAACTGTGAGGTTTATGCATGTGCTTTGTCTTTGAGGAGTCATGGGGGAGTTGAAATGCTGCCCAAGGTGATCTAATGGAGTACTTGAATTTGAAATTAAAATGAGTCCAAGTTGATTTCTTTCTATAAGGCTTGGCTCATTTTGGGATTAGTGTGTCATGGCTGTAGTACCACAGCTAAGGCAAATGAAAAAAAAATATATTTGAAGCAACACGCTGAGGAGAGGGGAATGACCTTGAGAG
Source organism: Chloebia gouldiae (assembly GCA_003676055.1). Lineage (NCBI taxonomy): Eukaryota > Metazoa > Chordata > Aves > Passeriformes > Passeridae > Chloebia > Chloebia gouldiae. Next base: position 20,735,197 of record QUSF01000002.1, on the reverse strand, counting down.
AGAGATCTCTAGATCATTCTGTGGCATCAATATGCTGCTCATGGATTAGAAATAGAGGTTTTCCAGCAGCAAAAGTAACTTTTCAATTTCTTTCTTTTGAATAGCAGTGAGCTTTACTTCAGGGACAGAGCATATTATTTTAACACCACGTACAGATTTTAGTTGACAGAGAACTAAAAGCTGTGAGTTCACCTTTACTGCGTGGTCCTTCAGTTCTAAATTTGCAAAATTTGATGTCTCTGGAGAAAGAGATTATATAATTCCTGGACATAACTTCCTTTGATATATTCCCCCTCAGTCTGAGGTGGAATTCATGTAAAAGTCACATTAAATAAAAATGTATCTGAGTTGATAAAAATAAAATTGGCAGAGTTGAGAATTAATTAATGAGTGCATTGTTCAAATACCATTGGAAAGATCCCCTTGTATTCATGTTTAGAGAAAAACAGAGTTTTTTAGGGAACAACATTATTTCTCTCTTTCTTGTGGCTGCTCTTGTGGGTATTTGAGCAATACTGGACCCTGAAACAAAAGAGAATTTCTGCAGGATTGTGGATGTTTAAAACTTTTTTTTACCTTTTTTTCCCCCCCATCTTTTCAAGTTTTGGAATGTATGTAGCTTTTGGAAGTGGTGTGGTGTGGGAAATTAACCAGGCTCGGAACTGAAGTTGGACTCAATTTTGTCTTCTGCAAGAGACCTGTCTTGCAGAGGGATCTTTTGGTCCTTCTCATCGTGACTGAGCCATCAGCCACCATGTTGCCACCAGCCTTTGTGCAGCATACAGTCTTTCTGTGGGCAGGGTGAGTCTGGAGTCCCAGAACTGCTCATACCAGTGGGTTTCCCTTTGTGAATTTTGTTAGACCCAAGGGAAACATGCTGTATCTAGAAACAGCTGCTCTAGGGACCCCTTCTATGCAGAAGCCTCCTCCTTTTATTCCTAAAACATCCAAGTGGCCCCATGTCCTGGCAGAAAATTTTACTTGCTAATGAGAAAAGACAAAAGGCAGTTCTGCAGCCTTCCTTTAATGAATTTTGCCTCATGTTTATGAGAAATGTATCCATTGTAGAGTATTTCAGAGAAATTAAAGGGAAAAAAAGCATCCAGGAAGGTTGCCAGGACGCTGGAAATAAAATGCAATATCCAAATTAACCATCATGCATTTCCTCATCTAATTGAGGGTGATTGTTTTCATGTTTATAGAGGCTACTCATGTTTTTGTGTATTAAAGAAGCATTTTAAAAATGCAGTTTTAGTTTTCTGTGGTGTGCAGAAAGGCCTATTTGAAGCTTTTTGGAGAGCAGTCCTTTAATATTAGTTAAATATAGTGCCTTATTTTACCCAAGAGTAGTGTTCTGAAAATGATATTTCTATACAGCTTCATTTTACACATTTCTAAAACATGCACAGTCATCATTGCCATGCTGTCAACCTCTTGGGAGTAGCTTAAAAGAGATTTAGATTCTAAACCCATAAAGAAATGAGGGTGAAGAGTTCACTTTAAATCCTTTTGCATTGCTTGCCAAGGTCAGTGGCCTTCTGCCTTAATTTCCAAATAGTTCTGGGCTGGGTGATTGCAGAGGAATAGACACAGATAGGAGAGACAGATGGGGTGTGTTGACTGTGTGTATTGCTGACCTTGATTTTCATCTCAGATTGCTCACTTTAGAATTCAGTTTAAGGGTTGCTAGCTCCCACAAATATAGTTTCACTATAGCTCTTCCATTAACTTGGAATTTATGTAGCAATTCAACTTTGTCTTGTGGAAATAGTTTGAAAGCAGGTGGTGATACAGTTGTCAGATTTCTGTTCTTAGACATCGTTTCTAGAACAGTGACTTCTATGGAAATTAAAATCAGTCTTTCAAATGTTCTCTGTCTTAAGACGTAAGGGCATATTTAGAAAACAGTGTAAGGTGGAGGAAATTTAGAAAAATAGCACAGTAAATGAGGGCATTTCTAGCAGACAGTGGACCTCTCCTACTCAATGCACTAACTTCAACTTGAGCCCTCATTTTCAGCTATCTCCTATTTAATACAAATCATATTCAACTCACATTGCCACATTCATTGCCAATGCCTTGTTGCAGACAAGCCAAGATGGGAGTTGTCTCATTTCAGGCATTACAATAGGTTTATTTGAGCTGGCTACCCAGAATTCTTTAATAGATAGCTGAGGGAACAGGCCCTTTTAAATATCCCTCCACTAAAACATCTGCCTAAGGGGAAGATGAATTTTTTCCTAGAAATGCTTTTGCTCCACTGACTGTTACAGGAAGTCAGTGTGCTTTGTCTGTCATGTGTAGGGTTCAACAAGAAGCAGAAAAGATAATGAAAATTATGAGAGTTCTTGGGAAAGAACAGACCATGCATGGCCCCACTATGGACATGGGGATAGATTATATTTTAATTTCATCTTTTTTCCCTCCTATTTGTGTTCCTTGCTTTCTTTCTCCTGTTTCTTTTCTCTGTCCCCTGATTATTTTTTGCTTTTTTTTCCTCTTTCTTTTCTCATCTCTTTTCACGTTTTCCTTTCTTATTTAGTGCTTTCTTTTCTCATTCTAATTAAACTCCTATTTTCCTACAGTCCTTGAGAAAGTCCTGAATTTTCATGCTTTTATACCAGTATATCTAAGAGGTTTTATTCTAGATCAGCAGCAATGATGCTCTTACAAGTTCCCATCTTTTGTTGGGGAATCACATGGAAGTTTACTGTAATTCTTCTAATTAAGTTCTATATTTATGGGATTTACTGAGTAGCCACAAACAACAAGATGGCTATAAGTATTTACCCTTCTGCTGTCTGCTGCACATCTCTAGTTGCATTAGATTCAAAGTGTGTAAGTGCATGATATTTAAAATTCAGTGTTAGTCCCTTGTCAGTTTAGTTGAGTAGTAAAGCATATTACGTTATGCTGTGCTAAAATAGAAACAGAGTCATTGCAGAAATATTTCCTGCTCATGTTCTTGAGATACCTAGTTTTTGACAGGTACACAATGTGTTATTTGCCAAATTCAGCTGTGTAAGTGATTTTTGAATTCCACAGTTTAAGGTCAAGTGGACTGTCACTGAATTTTTTTAATGCTGAAATTTTTCTTTTGAATTGATAACAGATTTTCTGAGAACTGGTTGGAGCTTTAGATATCTTAAGGCTACTGTTTGCTGTCTGCTGGTGTGGCTCCAGTTTAAATGTTATCTTTTATATCTTGTTGACATACAGACTGGAGAGGTGAGCTATTGGACTTTAGACTTGCCTGCTGCTGTAGTATCAGCTTCCAGGGAGAATTCACATGCCAGTGTAGTGTGGTGGTGGGTAGAGGTCTCCTCTCTTCCTGGAAGCAGTCTCTGCTTCCAGCAAGTGTTTCACTCTGTTGCTGTAAAAATAGGGTGTTAAATCTTGCTTGAGCAGTAAGTAACCCTTGATGTGACAAGAACAGGTAAATTTGTGGCTGCAAGTTTTATTCTTGTGTAGTGTTCTCATGGTTCTAAGGTGTCCAAGGAAAAATCCAGCCTCCATGAAAGCCCAGAAATTCTTCCTGACATCCTTTGAATTCGCAACCCCAAAACTTAAGGAAATAGCGAGGCAAATGTGAAACACAGGTGGAGAATGAGGTAGAAGTCAGAAAATAAAAGAAGCTGTTGATGAAAACAGAATAAAAGCAGATAAATTAATATTTGTTGATGTTTTTCTTTTTCAAATCAATTAAAAATATTTTTATAGTGCCAGGGCCTAGTCCTGAGAGATTAAATGGGCTATTTTAAAATACTTTGTTTCTTTATTAGAACTTAGGATGTACAGAAAATAGAACTAAAGGCGAGCAGAGACTGGCTGGTGGTATAGTGAACACCCAATATCTTCCCTTCAAGGGAAAATATTTCTTCCTTTTCATGGAAGAAGAAATTGTAGAGAGCCTCTTAACTGGCCTTGTAACCACACTCTGGGTGCCTGGGCAGCTCCCTGGAGAGGGACAGCTGTCCTGGCCATGGCACTGACAGGGAGCCCAGCCCCTGGTACCACCTGCAGTATGGTTTGGATTTTGGGACCCTTGGCTGACCATACATTGGGAGAAACAAGCTGCTGCTGGGCAATGGGCAGCATCCCTTCATGGTCATTGCTCCAAAAGTCACTTTAAAAGGTGTTATTAACCAGAAGGCTTTTGTAAGCAGCAGGACAAAATGCTTTTGAAAACTATTGTTTTAAAGCCCAGTGTACAAAACCATGTACTGTCTTGCAGTGGTAGTGCATTAGCAAGAGAGAGAACAGGTTTTTGTTCTGCACAGACCGAATGAATAATTCAGAATAGAAACCTGAAGTTATTGATTCCTGTGTGTCCTTCAGGCAGCACACTGTTTGCAAATTGCCTCTTAGGTCGATTGCTTTGTGAAATGTTCAGGTATGCCCTTAATGGCAGCAGGATTGACTATCCCTGATGGAGCACAGTCATTCCTTGCTGAAAGCCGGCACTTTACTGACACTAGTGGTTATCATTTTAGATAGCATTGCTCTCAGTATCTTCTCTTCCAGCCATGCAGTTAAAATGTAATTTAAAATCCCCCACCTCTGCTTTTAGAAATGAGTACTTTGTAGCTTTACATTGCTATTAAAAGATGAGGCACCCGGTGTTAGCCTAATGGTAGTAGCTTTTAAAAAATTCTCAATTTAACACCTTTTGATTTTGAAACACACTCAGAAAAAGCTGCTTTCCCCCCACCCCCCACCCCCTCCACCTTGTTCAATAAATTAAGATTGATTCCTGCCTGTGCTGGTGCATCTAAATGAGCTTTGTATGCGTTCCTCCCAGTTTATTCTGACAGCTGCTGCAAATTGTGTTCAGTGCAACTGCTGTAAAATTCCACTTCAGTGTGGTCCCCAGCTTGCTTTAGGCATTGGGTGCAGCTAAAGTATCAGTATTTGCTCTTCTGTTTTGGAATTCAATTGTTTAGCTATGCTTACTGTCTTATGAGTGGACAGAAGAATATTTCAGTTTTTCTCCTAAAATTTTTTGCTGTTGTATTTTTAGGACTAATTCTAAAAGGTCTTGAAGTGCTTTTTCTTTGAGACATATTCCTTCTAAAAAATTAACAAAAATAACTCTTGAAGAACATCATCAGTTAATGGTGTAAAGGAGTTTTTGTTGTTTTCCCTGGAAATAAGCGCAATTGTAGTTTATTCATTGGATACACATTTTTTCAAAAATCCTCTATTTCGAGGTAAACCACACTGCTTAGTATGATCTGTAGCCATTTGCAGAGCAGCTCAGCAAGCAAACTGGGGACTTTTTTGGTGTTTAATTGAAGTTTAGATGAGGGAGTAAAGTAACCAGGAAACTGAGGAAAAGTAGTGACAAATGCCACAAGTTAAAGCTGCAAATGAGGAGGAAATTGTACAAAGTTTTAAAGGATAATTATGAATTGCATCACAAAAATCTCTCTGCCAGTAAGCAAATAAATAAAGAAATAAGCAAATTCAAGTCAATAAAAACCATGCCATAGATTTTAAGTTTATTTGATCCTCTTTAATGCATTCAGACTTCATGACTAATTGGGAACAGGAAAGAGAATAACTGAAACCAGTAAATTAAATATGCATGAAATAAAGAATAGCTTGAGCATATTGATATTTTTAAGGCATGCAACCCTATTGAACCAGTTGAGCACATGCTTTTATGTGTGTTGTTTTTTTTTAAGAAACTGGTTTATATAAGTGCTCTTATATGAAAGAATGAGTATAAAGAGAACTAAGTCTGCCATGCAATGACTACATGATGAATTAGAACCACTAGAATCAATATGCTTCCTATTATAGACTTAATATATTAATGTATTAATTAATTCTCTTTTTGTTCAGTTCATTGTTTGCAATTAGCGCTCAGCATAGATTTTATTTAATATTATTTATTCCTTGGAGGTTGAAGAGATAAAATTCTAGCATTTGCAATTAAATGCTGACTTTTTAATTAATTGTTAAATTATGCATGGGCTTATTTTTAGCTATATACTTTTGATGTATCTGTATCTAATAATAATTTATATATCAGTTTAGAAGTACTAGGGTTTGATCTAGCTCCCTTTGGGCTAATGTAACTGTGCCATTGGCTCCAGTGGGAGCAGTTTTTGCCCCAGTATGTGAACTCCAGACAGTGAGGAACTTCAAACATTCAATCATAAATACTACCTGAGTATTTTGTTCTACAGTGATATTTCATATACTCTGGAAAGCGAGGTTTGCCCTGACGTAGTGTAGATGTGTGACTGCGTGAGGACCTAAGAAGGCATCAGAATAAACATCTTTTTCCTGTAAGGAAATGTGTTCTCTGTTAAAGGCATTTATGGTGCTTTGAGCAGAGACATTTAAAGGCAATCACATAGTGTTCACAATGCTCCTCTACTTAGAGTAACTTGATTTTAATTGGAATAATATTTTATCAGCCAACATGAGTATTTTTTACCTACTTCAAGCATGTTTGGAGTGTATTTCCTTTGGTGAGGATTAGTTTTGAGCCAAGTTTAATGTTATTAGCATTACATTTGCATACTTGAAATAATTCCTCCCTGGTAAGTTACATTTGAGAGCATGTAGTACAGGCCAGGAATGGTGAGGCCAAGTTGGAAACACAAAGGGTGATGAGAACTAGGTGTACTGAAACATTGTGGCATGCTTCTGGCCAAAGAAAAAACGGCAATATGATTGCTGTTGATTGGAGGCATTGAGCTGCATCAAGAAAATTGATGGTGTATTTTTGGTCACTAACTTAGCATTGGAAAGACAGAACTGTGTAGCAATGGGGAAAATAATTTATCTTCATAATTGATAGGAGGAACAATGCGGAATTCTGCATTTGAAAACGTGTGAAGGAACCTTCAGTAGCCTATGTAAGAAAGGCATTTCTGTGTTACAGCTCAGCTCATCCCCAAGCTCATCCCCAGCACCTGCTGTTCTGTTCCCTGCCTGCTGCAGGAGTTGAGTGGCTGCCTCTGGTGTGGACAATTTTTTGTGACTGAAATGCCAGCCAGAGATACCTTCAGCCTGCCAGATTCAGAAAGTCACTATTGAAGCTGCGTTGTTAGATAGGTCTGGACTGGCTGGGAAGGGCTGCTCCAAAATTTAAAAAAGGAAGGTAATTTGGAAGCAAGTGGTTGTAAATCCCAGGCTCACTTTTCAAGGGAAAGAGAGAAGTGAGAAGTAATAGCAAGATAATGAACTGGAGAAAGCAACAGGTGGAATCCCCTGGGGGAATAATACAGGAGAGGCAGAAATGCAGGAGATCTGGCAGTTATTGAAGGTGTTTGTGTCAGAGGCACAAAGGCAGGCTACAGCCAGGCAGAACAGATAGGAGACATTGTATAGAAAATACTGCTGCTTTCAAGGTTTGTGAAATACAAAGGAGCTGTACAAGAAGGAAAAAAGGGTAGCAGGACTAAAGGTTTGTATAAAGGAGTTAATAAAGCAATGTGGGGTAAAATCAGAAGTACAGGGTCCAGAATGAGTTAATGTTACATGGAAGATCACAGGAGAAAGGCCCTTTAATTACGTCAGAGTATGAAGAAAAAAGAGGTATGGATACATTGTCAAGGAATAGATAAATATAAATAATTTTTACCAATGAAAAATCTGAATTACTCTGGTCTCTTTGTTCTATAAAATGCTGAAATATGTTTTAATAAGATGAGGGTGAAATTCCGATAAGGAAACAGCAGATTGAAGAATATTTGGATAAGTTACATTTTCTTGTGGCACAGCTTTATTTATCCAACAGTTAGTAACAAACTGATTTGTAACATTTTATCATTCTATTTAAGAACTCAGAGCTGTGGTAAGTACCTGCATTTACAACAAGAGCAGAGGGGGGACTTCTAGAAGTCTGTAATTACAGTAAGCATAATACCTCTCTCCCAAAGAAGAAAAGAATGCGGAGTCACAGGCCTTGCAGGGTGATTTCTCTCCCAGGAGAGACTGTAGAACATCTGATCTCTGAAAGGAGGTGGACAAAGGGGAAGTGGTGCAAATGGTATGTCTATAACCTTTATACTTGCTACCACCTGTAGTCTCATTAGCAGATTACTGTCACAAAATTTGAATGAAAGGATAACAGAGCTTGGTGCTGGGAAGAGCCAGTGCCATCAGTTGCTGCTGCCATGGGTGTTGCCAGGTGCTGCAGCAGCAGCGTCTGGCTCTGGAAGGCAGCACCCATGACAAGGACCTTCAGAGGGAGCATCCCAGTGCTTGCTGCCCTCACTGTGTGTCATCTTCAGAAGGGGTTTGAAGCTCTGTGACTTTACCTTTGCAGGTAAAGGTACACCTGTTTCTCTCTGGCTGTACATCTCTCTGGCTCCTGTCTTTTGTCATGTTGGCAAGAACTGTCATTCTTGCCCTGCCACAAACCTTACATGGTTCATTGCTTGCCCTGGGCTGTGTTAGCTTATGCCCAGGGAGCTCCAGGAACTACACATGAGCTCTTCACCCTGCCTGTGGGCAGCGTGGTGCTTAGGAGACAAGGAAGCACCTTGTAATTCTGCTTTCTCATGGACACACTTGTGGCCACATGTCTGTGAAACTGTACCTGGCTGTGTAACCTCTGGTCTCTGTGTGGACAGGAGGTTTGTAGGCATCTCTAACAAAGTAGTAAGAAAAGTTTTCTTGACAGATCAAGGGTAGGTTATGATAATTTGAGTTTGTTTAGTCTGAAGCTAAGAAGATTGAAGGGAGACATGATAACGTGTCCTCAGTATGTAAAAAGTGTTTATACAGAGGCTGGTGAGCACTGATTTCTGAGGTCAAACTTGAGGGGAAGGGACAATAAAAACATCAGTTTATTTTACAGGAGATGTAGTTCAAAGATCAGTGAGGAAAAATATCCTTCTCTGTAAAGCCAAGTAAGTGTAGTCAGACACTGAAGCATTTGTACTGTGTTTTACATTTCCTTCATTTGGATTTTCAGTAATAAATTGGAGAAGCATCTTTAGTGTTTCTTAGCCAAACTGTGCAGGACTGAGTGATCTGTTCAGTTCTTTTTAAACTTACACTTTTACTATTTTATGATAGCCTTGTAAGTCACAACCCTTCTCTAGTGAAGTATTATTCAGCTTTTGAGCCTTGAAGCTGATCGCTGCAAAATTCCTTAGCAAAGCTTATATTTTTATTACTTTAGTGATTTCAATCTGCATTAATCCTACAGTTCCAGTGAGAATGCCTTCCTTGAGATGGTTGCCATGTAAATTGAAGCTTCGTGATGTTTACTTTATATTCTTTGGTAATTGTTTATCACATTTATACCTTTGTAAATAAAATATTTTTAAAGGGGAGAACATGTTACAAGAGAGCAAATCCACTTGGTTATGAGTCACACTTTCTTTGTTTTAGCTGTTTTTGGAATTTATAAATATCTTTAGTCTTGTACACAAAAACATCAAAGCAAAGTGTACTGATCTGAAGAAAAACCTAAAAGAATTACAGTGGTGCTAAAGAGGGAAGAGAGATGGAAATGCTGTGCCTTGAAATCACAACTTGTGCAATAAGTGTGGTTGGCTGGGAGTATGAGTAGAGTGGCATGGAACCTCACATGATGTGCCACATCAGCCCCTTATGTCCTCTTTGAGCTATCCACAAAATGAAGGTTAATTTAGTGTAGCAGATTCTAAAACTTGCTGGACATCTCTGTGATTTTATAATTTAGAACTTTAAATTGTAGTGATGGAGTAGGCATCCATTTGATGTTAGTAAATATGCATTTTTCCTTGTGAATCTCCAGGGGCTCCACTGAGGTGGATTTGCTGATGCCAATATGCAAATTTACAAGCAGACAAACAAGACTGTGCCAAGGTTTGATAGCAGTGGGGGTAGTGCTGTGATAATGATAATAAGTAACTGGAGTGGCACCTGGGGATATCCTGAGTGGTTGCATCAATGCTGGTTGGAGAGAACCTTCCAGCCTGTTCGTCAGAATGTTTTGAGATGTGTCCAGTTCTGTGCTCTCCAGTACAATAGAGACATGGAGCTCCTGGAGCAGACCAACAGGGGACAAAAAAGGTGATTTAGGGACTGGAACATTTCTCTTACATGGAAAGTTTGAGGAAGCTGGGCTGGTTGAGCTTCAAGAAGGGATGACTGAGAGGGAACTCATCAATATGTATGAATATCTAAAGGATGAATGTCAGGGAGATGGACCAGGCTCTTCTCAGTGGTGCCAAGGAGGAAAAGAAGAGATGGGCAGAAGCTGAAACACAGGAAGAACTTCTTACTGTGTGAGTGACCAAGTGCTGGAACAGATTGTGGAGTCTCCTTTACTAGAGATATTCAAGAGCATGAATGTGCTCTTGGGTGAGCCCAATGTGAAGACTGGACCAAACAACCCACTGTGGTCCCTTCCAGTCTGGCTCATTCTGTTATGGCGTTAATGAAGTCAATTTTCTTTTCCTGTAGGAAGTGGAAAGGACTTATGACAATTAGGACACTTATTTAAAGTTCTTCTGTACAATGATGCTGTTTCAAATATCACACATCTACCGAAATCCACAAAAGGACTCCTTGATGTATGTGTTTATATCCTACTGTTTGGTATATATGTAAGATTGTACCTCTGATTGCGTACTTGCTGATTTGGGGATTAGGAATGTAGTGGAACACATTTCATAAAACAAAAATGTGGGAAGAAAAATATAAGGATATTTAGCAAGATTTAGCAATGGCCATATTATTTTTTTTTAATTGAGCCAGAGTATACTTATACCTTAAATCCATATGAATATTTTATGAACAATAGAGTTATCTAGAGGCATATGGAATAATTGAGGGCAGGGGCAAAAGCAATGGAAGATTGACTTATCTGGGAGAAATGTGAAGGTTAATGTGGGGAAAAAAAAAGTGACTGATTTGAACTTTTAGATACAAGGACAGGCTGTTACAGGGATGGAACACAGGAAGGGTGTTATGGTTGTCATGATAATAGAGTGTAAAACATTGGCCAGAGGAGACAGTGAAGGATGAATCCAAGGATGCAATCAAGGATGACTCTTCACTTAGAAAACATCTCCTATAAACAAAGATTAGAGGTGTTGAACTCACTCTGTAAAGGAGAATTGTTTAAATGTTCCTTAATAAAATCATAAAGGAATTTTATGAAGTTGAGTAACATTAGCTATGTCTGCTACTTGTGAGAATGACTATCCAGAAACATATTCAAACAGAAAAATTACAATTGAATATAATAGAAAGTGTTTATTTTCTGTGAACCACAGGAAATAACCCCTGCAGAGTGAGTTATCAGACTGCCCAACAGAAGAGAGAAAAAGAGACACCACTAGGCCTAAAACTGGATTTGGCAGAATGCTTGCAAGCGAGCAGGAGGCCAGAAGAGATGTGGCCCAAGTGTGTGTGCCAGCTCGCCACCAGCCCTGGCTGCGGGTGATGCTGGGGGGCCAGGCGGGTGTGCTGGGGGGTGCCCAGGGCAGTGCTGGGGGCCAGGCGGGTGTGCTGGGGGGTGCCCAGGGCAGTGCTGGGGGGTGCCCAGGGCAGTGCTGGGGGCCAGGCGGGCGTGCTGGGGGGTGCCCAGCGCTGGAGCTGCACAGACGGCACCGCCCGGCGCTCCGGCTGCCCGCGCCCTGCCCGCCCGCAGCTCTGGCACGCAGCTTCCGTGCTCCTCACGGAGATCAAATCCTCTTCGTTAAACCTGTGCGCTTATTTACTTTTAACAGAATGGGTATAGTATGGACTCAGTACAAAAGAAGCATCGTGGCCAGGGTGTGTGTTTGGAGTCTGGGATTTTTCCCAGCAGTAAGTTTTGGGTTTAGAGCAGGAGATGAAGGACCAGGGTGGCACTGGAGGCTGTGGCTGTGCACGGAGCTGTGGCTCCCTGGTCTCTTGGCGTGGCACCAGGCTGGCCAGGGAGCGCAGCTCAGCGCCTCGCTGCCCCGCTGGGGGAGGTTTCCTGGCAGGGGGAGTGGGCCTGCAGTGTCTTGAGCCATACTCATCATACCTGGGGGAATATCAGAAGTCTGTAGAGTAAAGTAAGTACTCATGAAGATTTTTGAAGAAGCAATTTTGTTGGCAGATCAGTCACGTGGGAATGTTTTGACAAATCCCATATTTTGACAATTACGTGCTTCATGGCTCTTGTTACAGCCTGTTCAGAATTTGAGTGCTTCTCATAAATCATGCTGCATGTGTCAGGCTAGTAAATCCTTATTTTAGTAGACAAATGCAACTTTTTGTATTTGTCAGGCTAGTAAATCCTTATTTTTGTAGACAAATACAACTTCTTGTATTAGAGGGCTTTTTTTATTCTTTACTTACGACATAGATTTGTTATCATGCAGTTAGAATTGCCACTGTGATTTCTTAATTTTTAAGATAAAAGGGCTAAAACATGCATGTTCGCAGAACTTACAGAAACCTGTTTCCCCCACAAGCATCATTTTAAATTAAAGTTTCCATTTAAAAACAAACTTAAGTATGTTTCCAGAAGCTGAAACATTAGGAAAACTCATCAGAGTGTCAGGATATCAACAGTGTCCACTGAAGTTTTTCAGCTCTTTGAATGCTGATGGCATTTACTGTGGAACACTGTAGTCATAGGAGCTCTTAACTATTTATCTATTATCTTGGTGAAAATTGTTTTACTGTTACTGAAGTGAGTTGGCATTCTAAGAGCTCCTTCTCCCATGGGCATTGACTCAAATTCTTAAAGAATGAATTAGAAGTTTGTTGTGAAACTCACAGTGGCCTTGTGCCAGCCGTCATTTGGATTTAGCTGTGACCTCAGTGGTAATTAAGGCCTGACCCTTTCTTTTCTCCTAAACAGTTCTAAGTTTCCCTTACAGTTCTAACTTTTGAGCCTTTTCCCATTTTCCTTTGAAAAATCACTAAGGCTTTACGTCTGGGCTGGGCATTTAATTAACTTCCAGAAGCAAGGAGAGCAGTACTTGAAAAAGACTTTCCCAGGCAATGTGGTCTGAGCAGCCTCAACTGGTTCTGTAATATTATAATTCTTGATAACTCCTGTGTAATGACACTGACTTTATGAAGACTTGACAACTGAACTTCAGTTAATCAAAATAAATATGGTTCAGATTTGATTCTAATTTTACCTGTTCTGGAAACCATAAGAAAAGGTCTAATTTGTTATGTTCTCACAGTGATCAGTTCAGCTTAATTATAATATAGAAGGGGAGACATCTGATGTTTTAACGGCACATATATGGTTATAATAATCTGTTTTCCTGACCCTGTAAAAAAATGATCAGTTTTGCAAATAAGTGAGCACAAAACTCTGCCTTGTTTCCAATCATGCAGCTTGCCAGGGCCACAGTGATTACCTCACCTGCCTCAGGGATTTCCTGGTGGCCTCCAGCACATGGGCGTTGTTTTGAATTGTTCCTGCTTGATCTGATTATATTCTCTCTTGTCTCTTTTGCCTCCACTCTAGATTCTGCAGCACATTAATGTTTGTTTCTGCTTCTTCACACACCATTTCAGTTGAGAATGTGCTCCATACATTTTAGGTGCTGGTCTGGAACACACTACATCCTAACATGAAAGTCTGAGTGATCTATGTGTATGCTGGGTGGGCACACACTGTATACACAGAAATGGGCACAACCCTATTTTCCTGCCATATTTACTTCTAATCAAGAAAAAAGGGTGTGATTCTTGTTTTAGTAGAATCATCATAGAATCCTAGAACAGTTTGGGTTGTAAGGGACCTTTAAAATCACAGAATAAACTGAATTGGAAAGGACCTACAAGGATCATTTAGTTTAGCTCCCAGTTCTACAGAGCACCATCCCCAAGAATCACACCACGTGCCTGAGAGTCTTGTCCAAATGCTTCTGGAACTCTGTCAGGCTTGCTCCTGTGACCACTTTGTTGGGGAGGCAGCATCCTACCACCTGAATCCTACTACCAGAATCTAGAGTGGAGGCACCTTTGAGTGAAGAATACTTTTCCTAATACCCAGCCTAAAACTCCCCTGACACAACTTTAGGCCATCTAGTCCAGTGCCCCCTGCAATGAGCAGGGTCATCTTCAGCTAGATCAGGTTTCTTGGAGCCCCATCCAACCTGATTTTGAAAGTTTCCAGGGATGGCACATCCACCTCTCTGGGAAATCTGTTGCAATGTTTCACTACCCTCACTGTAAAAATTCCTTCCTTATCTGATTTAAATCTACTCTCTTTTAATTCAAATTTCTTACACCTTGTCCTAGTGCAACAGGCTCTAAAAGATGGGTACAACAGTGTTGGAGAGTGACCTGTGCATCTCCTGTCCATCCTTGTCAAGACTGAGCTGGTTTTGCTTGCAGTAGTGGAAAGTGATAGTCCTTTCCCTTCTACTGTATAACTGTAAGCAGCCATTAGTCTGTGAAACTATAGATTTTGTTCTAGAATCAAGACAAATAATGTCAATAAAAATTGCAAGAAATAGGTTTTCTGTGGAAGATGGTTTGTTTTCTGTGGTGACTGATGGCAAAACCAGAGATCACGATGTGCAAGTTTGGTTTGCTAAGCATTGGCATCGAGGACTGCTTGAGATGTATAAGGGTGTTCAGCACAGATATCTGTGGGGGACTGGCCAGCAGGACCTAGGCAGACATTAGTCCTTCTGGAGAAGAAGGGGAGACCAAGTGGCATAGCCCCTGAACATAAACCAGCCCTTTAGGTATGTGACCAGGCAGCTGAATCATGCTCAGTCAGGCAGACTGCAGGCAGTGGTGACAGGAGCTCACAGAGGAGGAGGGCAAGCCTGGTGGGGCAGGGAATTTTACAGAAGAAGCAGAACTGTGTGGGGGTCCAAGTGGAAGCTTTTGGAGGCAACAGCCATCTTCTTGATCATCATCTCTCAAGTGTCTAACATGCTGGGGTCTGGGGTCAGGGTTCAAGCTCCAGTATTAAAAGCTGGTTTTTACTGGTGATAGTGCAGAGATTCCCCAAGGCACTAGACTGCAAAGCATAAGCTTGCTGGAAAAGGATGATACAGAACTATCTGTTGCTTATGTTAAGGAGAATGGAGCTTTGCTTACCACATCATAGAATACATGCCAGAAGATGAAGATCAGAAGATGAATCACTTCTGAAACAGTGCTTTGTATTCACTCTGTGTCCTTTTCCCTGGTGAAGCCATTCTGCTTTTCTTATTTAAGTTTTGTCAGATGCACCTCAGCCACTCTGTGTTTCCCACGTCTTCCTTAAAGAATCTCTTCTCATGCCCAAATTATCAAATCTGTCACACTCATATGGGTGTATTGCAAAAAGTTGAGGCAACATGTAACCTACTTTGCATGTGGACCTTGCAAAATGTCAGGCTGACAATTCTGTGATTTCATTGAAAAGCTACAAGAACTGTGAAATTCTGTGGGCTCAGTAGATCCCACACTTCTGTCCAGGGACTCCCATCTGCATCCAGTATTTGTAGCACTATGTGTTTTGAAGGAGGCTGAATGTGGCAGTAAAGAGCAATGAAGTACTTACATTTGTTTGTTGTAAGTTAAAAGATATAGTTATATGTGGTGGGAGACAAGAGTTGCCCAGGTGATAGAGGGAGGTGATTTTCCAAGCTTTTCCTGACGTCAGCATAGGATCTCTTGAGGAGCACAATATGCTCCTTTTGGAAGAAGTGATCTGATATCTTTGAGTGAACATACTTGCTCACATCAGTTGTCCAAATACATCATTTTAGATGCACATCTGCTGCTCAGTGTATTGGAAGAAGTTCCTTATTATGTTGCCCTGTACCAGGATGACTGGCATAGCACGTACTGAATAATTAATCCTCACAGTAATTGCCAGCCAGTGGCAGAACTAAGACAGATGCATAAGGTGTACTGCTGGTTTTCCTGTTTTGACAGCCCTGTGCCAGTTTTTTCATATGCAGTGTGAGTTCATGTCTGAACTGTCTTTGATTTCTAGAAAGATAAACTGGGGAAGATGGTTGTCTTTGTAATACCTCAGAGCATAAGAAACAAACAGAAGGTTAACAAATGTGTGCTGTGAGAGACAGAGTAGCATGATAACAAAATTATCTTGCATATAATGGATGGAATAAAGCAGACAGAACAGAAATAGTGATATTTTCTCACCGCACAATTCAGATACCTGCACATTATGAAATCCTTTGAGTTTTATGTTGAAAAGAGTGTGGGCATTGACTAGGGGCCACACAAACTTTAACTGTGCTGTGCAGTGTCTTTGGGATGTACACCACATGCCCCTGTCCCTAACCTTATGTCCTCCTGTGCCTCTGGCCACCAGCCTGCGCTGTGGTTCTGTTCTGCTTTCCAAAGAGAAGTGGAAAGTGACCTGTCCTGGGTGGTGGGGCAGGCAGGCCTCTCACAGGGTTTTGTCATCAAGAAAACTTGCCTACTTTTAACAGGACTTTAGCATTCAGTTTGATATAGTCCTTTGAATAGAAAAACAACGTGGTTTAAAAATTAAAGATTCTTATGCCTCTCATCTTTTAAGCATTTATCATAATCAAATCTTGTATCAGGGATATCAATTATTTATATGACTTCCCTTTTCTTTGCTTTCACCAGATATGTAGCAGGAGAACACCTGTTCTTTGTCTTTGTTGAGCTTAGCAGTACTTTATTATTATCAGAGAAAATTTTTCTTAGTTTTTCTTAGGTTTTTTTTACTACATTAATTGTGAGATTAAAAAAATTAACTAAAATTAAATTGATACTATTTTGTGTATGCGTGTGAGGGTGTAAAGTTTATGTATATGTATTAGAGTATTGGATAGTAATTTGGCTGTGTATGCATTTTGGAAAATATGTGTTGTAATTCCTCATGGAACAGTCTTCTAGATGACTTGTTCTGGCTAGTCTTCAGCACAAGCATAAATATGTTCTGATGCTACTTTCAATTAAGATGTTGATGTTTGTGAAAACAGATTGCAGGGTAATTTCATGTTTAAAATTGGAGTAAGAAAACTTGAACTAAAAGGCTAATATATGAAGCTAATCTTAGGTATGGAGACAGCTTTTTATGCAACAGGATGAATCTCAAAATTCTCCCCAAAAGTGTAGCAAACTGAGTAGTTGTATGAAGTTGAAGATCTGGATTGATTCTTGCTGCCTTCATCACACACGTATGTTGGCAGTCAGAGTGTGTCCCATAGATCTCATATTGGAAGTACAACTCATCTTTAGGAAAGGTTAGGAAGAAGGAAATTTCTGATGTTATATTTTATCCTAAGCTTAGGAAGTTTTTGATCTGGTGGTTCAACAGGAACACCAGAGAGCTAACATTAAACTGTACCTGGAAAGCCCTCAAGCTCTGCCCTTGCAAGTCAGAAATCTCTGATTCTGAAAAATTATAACACAAAATGTAGTTTGTGTTATATTCAAAGAGCAGCTGGCTGGAATTGCTGAAGACATTTCAGATAAGGTTGTAATTAATCTAATTGTAAGAATCAAGAAGTTGGCCTGTGGACAGGTATCTCCCAGATTTGTTGTGCCTGTCAGTAAAGGTGGATCTTCCAGCTGTCTCTCTTCTTATGGCAACCCCTCACTAGATCAACCCAATGTTATAGTAGGGTGTGTAAGGTGGATGTGTCATTGGGAAAGCTCACTAAGTACTGGGAAACCTGAGGTGACAATACATGCTGTTAATTGGTGGATGGTATGCTGATAATATACATCTGCTGTGTATTTTTTTAGAATCCATTGAATTGAATACCTGTAACTTAATACTGATTTTCTTTTCATTAAAGTGATATAAAGTCTTATGAAACTGCAAGTGCAGAGACAGATGTGAATTTTGTCTATTACAATTAATTTGCATTTGTTAATTTGTCAGGAAAGTGAAGAAATTAAAAAAGCAATGGTGAGGTATAGCTGAGGTTTATCTGCATTTTAAAAGATATGTATTAATATGAGCGTGAATTCTCAGGTATAAACAGGGATCTTGTGTTTATTTTTTGCATTTATCTGTGCAGGTTCGAAAGCATGTGAATGACCTATATGAAGACCTAAGAGATGGACATAACTTAATCTCACTTCTAGAAGTCCTTTCTGGAGACACCTTGGTAAGCTTTTAGATCATAATACAATGGTTTCAGATTGTTAATTGTGCATTTTCTCTGACTGTTAACTAATTGTGTGTTGATTGCTGTATATTTCTTTGATATTTTCTGTAATCTGTGACCTGATAGCAAAGACACAAGTTGTATTTCTGTTGGTATATATGCTGGTGTGAATTTTGTGGGGGAGTGCAATCTGTTCTTTTCGTTTCTTGTGGTTAGTGAGACTTCCTTTCTTAATAGGATAATGCGCTCTTTCTTCTGCTCTTTCCTTTCCTTTCTGATTTTTGTTTTAACAAATAGTGGATGCTTAATATCTTTTTGCATTTAAGGGAGTAACTTACAAATAACAAGGATCAAATGTCCCTGAAATTGTCTAACACACTCCTCAGGTGTCATTTCCTTTCTTTGTGAGCATTACTTCCCTTGCTTGGTATTTGTTCTCTTCATTATGTTCTTCTTTTCATGCTCTTCTTTTCATTTGTGGTCTGTCTTGTGTTTTTGCTGTCCCGTCTCCTGTCTGTTGTATTCATTAGCCAAGAGAGCGAGATTTTTTGAAGACCTTACGGTTGGTGAGTTCAAGAGAAGCATGCGCAAATGAACAGCATGAGGATGTGGAGGATGAGGATAAGGGGGTAGGTGCCGACCCCCATAACTGTACTAATGCAGTGTTTGAAGTGTGGTGACTGCTAATGTAAATTCTTAGTTTGGTGTGCTGCAGTAGTGGGCTGTAGAAAGGGCAAAAAGAACTTTTGTTGATAAACCAGGATGAGTGTGTTTATGGTGGAGGTATGGTTAAAGACAAATTTTTATTTAGTCTTTTTGTGAAGAGCTAAAATGCAAATGTTCAAGATTTCTATTTGTTTTCTTTCATTAAACTGTACAAAACCATGGTGCAAATGTATACTGGACAACACTATCAAGAAACTACAAAATAATCTAAAAAATAGAGAAATACCATAATTCTGTTAAACTAAGACTTTTTGTTAAACTTGTGATCAGTATTGTCCATATACAAGTAATTTGGACAAAGACTTGATGGTTCTTCTTAGTGAAATCAATGGCAAAAAATTTGATTTGTCTTAAGTAGAAGCATCAGTTTACTATGTGCATGGTGTGTGTGCCATAATATTGGATAATATCTTGAAATAAGGTAATTCAGTGTGCAGATCTGTTTGTTAGAATTTACCATATGTAGTAGTGATTTTACCAAAGCAGGTGGATTAGTAGTTAAACGACAGCTTTGTGTTGTGGCTGCTAAAAATACAGATAGTTTGCAGGGTTTATCATTCTTACAACAAATGCTGAATTATTGATTCTCTATATTTTGCCCATCCAGAAGGGAAATATCTACTCATAAAGTGTAAAATGCTGGGTGCTTGTCTGAGTGAGCTGTTTCATGCCTTTTTAGACCTTGCATTTTGGCTTTTGCTAAAGCAACTTGCTGTTACAGGGCCTGAGCGCCTTCCTGGCTCCTGTGTGTTGTGCTGCAGTTGTGATTTCAGTGGAATTTGTGTGCTTATTTCTGAAGTGCAGCATAATCAAAATGCTGCATTGTTTTATAAAATAAATATTTCCCCTCTGAGATGCTAACTCTGTATTTTGGGATTTACTATACCGTCCTTGTTGTGGAAAACCAAGTTCCAGGTCTGCAGTCCTTCATTCCATCTGTAAAAGCTACTTGATAGCAAGGGCTGTAATGCTTGATCCTGAGTTACTGGTGTGAAAAACAAGGGGTTAAATAGAATATTCTGTAATGGAAATTAAAATTCTTTTGTTTCAGTTTATGCTTCTTATTCAGCTTCATTTTCTTATGTTTCTTTTTGGCAAGCATCTGACATAGGGGGAAAAAAAGCAGTTGAGGAAGGCTTGGGCTTATCTGTGTGTTTCACAGTGGTTGTCTGAGGAGATGCTCATATTCATGGCTGATCCCTAGCAATTATAGTCCACTTCAGTTTATTGCTGTGAAAGTTTGTGAAAAATCTGAAATAAGGAAGATTAGAAGGACTTGGATATGATGTTGATGGTATAAATTTAACTGCTTTCCCATGCTGATCTGTGACAGCTAAGTATGCGTTTTCTGTGTGATTATTCTTCTTGGTGATTTTATGCTAACTGCATGCAGTTTTGCCATGTTTCCATTAACACACCACTCATTTTTATTTTCCAGTTTCTTTTTGATAGTTTTGACTTTGCTTTGAGGGGAGTGACTTGTTAGTTTTTTTCATGCTTTGAAGTTTTCTACCCGAGTCAAGAGTTTAAACTTACACTCTAGGACTGTTCATGTTATATTATTCTGTTTGGAGGAATATCTTTATTAAATGCTTAAAAGAAATATGTATAGATATCATAATCATTATGCAGTCATACCATTAAGCTATGAAGTTCCATACAGAGGTAAGCTTTACCAGAAAAATGTAAAGGTCCATGACATTACTTATGTTTTGTTTTGCTTAATACACCGTAAATATTTTATAATAATGTTTAGTTTCTGTAGGAATAGCCCTTTTGGCCTTAATAGTACTTTACAGGGAACAGCAATCAGCCTGCATGGATCAAAGTTGCAGTTGGGGACTACTGATCTCTCTTGCCATCCACTGTACTAAAAAATAACTACAGTTAAAATAAATAGCTAAAGCACACTTTTCCACCAAAGGTATTGACTTCATGAAAGCTGCAGTGCTTCAAATGTTCTATGTGGTAGATTTAAATCAGACTGTTTGTTCTTTTGTCTGTTGAGAAAATCTCACAACTACTGTTTTCCACTTGTAGCCCCGAGAAAAAGGTCGGATGCGTTTTCACAGACTGCAGAACGTCCAAATTGCACTTGACTATTTGAAAAGGCGCCAGGTATGATGAAAACAGTATTTAAAAAAAGAATTAGTGAAAACTTTTTCATCTATAGCTAATAAATAACAAATTTGTCCTGCTTTGTCTCTTGCATGTTGTCTAACAGCTTCTCGTGTAGGCTCAGATTTACGTCATGCTTGAGATGGTTAAGAGAGATGTGGGAAAGTAGTGCTATATGCTATTAAAGAGGAGAAAATTATGGGTGACATCCTTAGGAGTTGCTTATAGTAAATTTAACTGTCTTCCATGCTGCCCAGAAAGTAGCTGGTATGCAGATCTGTTCACAGTCTAATTTTTAGTGCAAAATGCCAATTCAAATATATTAGAATGTTGTATGGGAGTTCCTTGTTTTGATTGTATTTGTTTTGGGAAACCATCAGTCAAATTCCCAAAAATTTATCAAATTTTGGTCCTGATAAAAGCAAAACTGTTTTTTAAAGACCAATTAGAGAGGTGTCAGAGCCACCTGGGCACTGTGGAAAATTCAGGCTTAATTTCACTTGTATCTCCTTTTAGCCAGGCACTTGAAATCCACACTGTTGCATTTCTGCTACTGTGAATTTCTTTCCACTTTTCAATATCTTTTAAATGCTTACAGAAGCTTGATTTCTCCCTTTTCCAAAGTGAGAATTAAGTGATTTCTCCCTTTAGCCAAAACATGGAAGGAAAAACTGTTCCTCCCCATCTATCAAATCCCAATTAATTGACACTGAAAATCTACTTTCAGATTGATTGATTTAAAAAAAAATTAAATTGTTTTTGCTACTTCAAAAGTTTGAGAGAATCTGAGATAGAAAACCATAAACAGACGCTTAGTTTTGTTATGAAACCAGATGTCATTTTGGATTTTGAAATTTCAAACTTGCCTTTTGGGTCACTGAATGGAATGTATGCACTGAGGACAAAATCCTCCTTTGCTGAGTTCAAAGCAAACTTTTCCTGTTAACCTAAGTGAGCCACTGAGGGAGTACACTACAAAGTAAAGGAATGGCTACTTGCCAGTCACAATGGCACTTTTATGCAGCAGGACCTCAGGACTTGTGCTGCACCATGCCATATTTATGCATGGCACACCATGTGTGTTAAAATGCAGGAGGTGTAGAGCTGTGTCATCCTCATGTTTATGAATGTGCACGTGCTGCTGTCAATTGTGATCTGAGGATTTTTGTGCTCTCTTTAGCCTCGCAGCTTCATGAAGATGGCTGTATTCTAGTATACAAAATGTTTGTAGGGCTTTGGTCCTGGCAAATTGTCAGTGGGGCTTGCAGTTGATTAAAGTTTCAGCCCTCTAGTAGGTGTTTCTAAACTGTATTTAGGAGTTAACTGGCTCAGGTTGGCTGTGTAAGCTCCAAGTACAATGCCTTATTGTGATTTACAAGGCAGAGAGAGCCTATATATTGATAATTTTGAAGCCTGACTTGAGAAATGAACAACAAACTGTGGAATACACGGTCTTGCAGAAAGTGTAGTTTGGTGCTTTTTTTCCCTCTCCAAATAGTAAAGATTGTCTGCAGATCAAAAGGACATGCCTTTGCTTGTTCAGTTGATAACAGCATATATGTTGAAAAGCATAAAGCATGTGCATGAAACGTTACTAATGTAAGCATAAAATGTCTTTTAGCTGAGTTTTCTTTAACTGATAGATTATATGGATGCATAATACATATAGAGAAATTAAATACATCAATAAAATTAGAAAAAACCCTGAATTATTGAACTCTGGGTGTGACTTTATGGGAGTGTAATAAGAGCAGCTCTTATTTTAATCCTATTAACCATTTGTTTATAGCACTATGAATGAGTACAGCATCAGAAACTATAATAATTGTATTTTTAAGCCATTGTTTACTTAAATGTGATACTAAATTCCTAGTTTTATCAAGCCAGACCTGTGTTTTAGCAGGCCAGTTCTCCTGCTGCTGAATCCTTGTTTAAGTTCAGGAAAGTGTGGGGTGGAAGAATGGCAGAGATAACTTCCAATGTCAGCACTGCCCTGGGACTGATACAGCAGCTACAGATCATTATATTCATGTTATCCTGCCCAGCTCTGTCATGCCTTTCCCTTTTGACAAGAGCTCAGGCAAAGGGTATTTGGCATGGGGAGCAGATCTGCCAGCCTAGTGACAGCTGAGGAATTTCCTCATCCCAGTGTGAGTGGGAGAGGGCAGTTCCTGGCAGGCCACTTACAGGCAGAATATAATTCCTTTCTGCTTTTGAGAATTAAAAATCCCAGCAGAGTAGGCTCAGGAAGTGAGTAGTGCATCCTTTACAGTCATATCTGTGTAATGCAGTATGTATTTGTGCCATATTTATTTCAGTTTTGCCTGTATTTTCTTTCTGTGATGGCAGGTGAAACTGGTTAACATCAGAAATGATGATATAACAGATGGGAATCCCAAATTGACTTTGGGGTTGATATGGACCATAATTTTGCACTTTCAGGTAAGCTTAAGTTTTGCTTGACTATATGTTTTTTGGTCAGTTTATTGTCTAGTTGCGAGCAATATTGATGTAGAAAGGACTCCATAGATTTTATCTCTTCTCTAGTGTGTTTCTAAAGGTTTGGATGATGTATCTTATTTCACGATGTAAACTGAATCTCAAGATTTTATTTGGTAATTTCCTGCCTGTGGAGTGAGAGAAAAAAAAGCTTCAGTTTTGACCATCATTAAAGACAGTAATTAATGTATTCCTTCCTGTTTGGACATATCCTTCTTGTTTTATTCTACAGACTTCTTTCTATAAGTATTAAAATATATTAATTTTTTTTTCATTCAGGATCTGCTGCTATGAGTATTTTAGCAAGCTGTACTCTCAGTCTCTTCTGGTAGCTCCTCCCACCCCAGTGATGGTGGCGTGGGTCACACTAGGTGGCACTCTGGTTGTTGTACACTGGTGGGATTGTGTACAGTATAATGCAGCCTTACAGTGTGTGGTGTTAAATTGCTCCTCAAAAGGAGGCTTGCATAATGGCCCTGGCTGTAGATGATGTAATTCAGATGACAGATAATTCCCATTTAGTGACTGCGGCTTTGTTAGCAGTGAACTCCCTGCTGTGCAGGCATTTTAAATGATCAGAAATTTGCAAGATCACACAGAAAAAGTGTGGTTCACTTAGGAGTATTCCACACTGGATTTATGACTGAGAAAAAATTTATTTAAAAAGCCAGTAAGGCTGCTAGTATCTAATGTGCCCTTCTGCAAATCCTAATGAGGAGCAAAGACATGATTAGGTACCGTGAATGGTACCCAGATATAAACAGGGTGCACATCTTACCCCAGACCAGCACATATAATAAAGGAGAAACCACTAGCAAGGACCTGGAGCTCCTTCAGCTCCCCTTATCATGTCAGTCTTAGCTCCCCTGTGGTTCTACAGAGAAGAAAAAGATGGGTTTAAATATATTTAAGCATGACCTACACCTAGGCTGTGATTGAAGGTTGCTGTATTTTAAGAAATAAAGATTATTAACAACTTACTAATAGAAGCTGTTAGTGGAAATTAAACCTTTACTTGATGTGTATTTTGTGTTTCTGAACCTGATTATTAGGCTTTTGCAGAATTAAATTGTTACTTTTTCTCATTAGATGGAGCACAGGACATCTGGCACAATTTTAGGTGCTTATAAAAAGTCATGAATGTTACTGCTGCCAGTTGTAAAAAATGGATGAAAAGGAAAACCAATTTATATAAATTACCTTCTTTATACTATAAACCAATTTATATAAATTACCTTCTTTAGGTAAACTGGTGTGGCAAAGATTTTCCCCTGTAAGGTAGTCAGCCCCACATGAAATATGTTGAAGCATTTAAATTGTAGCCAAAACACACTTCACTATGTCCTAACCCAAATAACTACCAACTTAATGTCTGCAAGTACAATTCAGATTTTGTAGATCTGTCAGAGTAGAATATTTCAGTTGCAGGGGAACTACAACGCTCATCTAGTGGGACTGCCTGACCAATTCAGGTCTGACTGGAAGTTCAAGCATGGGCATTGCTTAGGTATTCTCCAAATGCATCTTAAACACTGACAGGCTTGGGGCATCTAGGAAGCCTGTTCCAATGTCTGACCACTTTCAAGGAAGAGAAATGCTTCCTGATGTTCAATCTAAACCTCCCTAGCACAGTTTTGAAGTATTTCCATGTGTCCAGTGACTGGATACCAGGGAGAAGAGAATCAGAATAGTTTGAGTTAGAAGGGAACCTTGAGAATTGCCTCATTCCACCCCCTCTGCTGGGGGCAGGGACACCTTCAACTAGACCAGATTGCTCAGAGCCCCATCCAACCTGGCCTTGAGCACTCCCAGGAATGGGACATCCTAACATCTTCCCTGGGATCTGTTCCATGATCTTCCCAGGCACAGAGGACAGGTCAATAGTTCCCAGCGTTGTCTTTTCTTCCATTTCTAAAGATGGGGTTCCCTTTTAAAGAGCTCAGTTCCTCTCTATAGCTCCCCACAGAGCAGTGAGGTCACTTTTCAGCCTTCTTTTCTCCAAACTAGACAAACTCAAAGTCCTCAGGTGCTCCACTTAGAACATATTTTCCATCCCTGCCACCAGCTTTGTTGCCCGTCTCTGGACATACCCAAGAAGAACCTTCATACCCTTCTTAAACTGTGGAGCTCAGAACTGCACATAGTTCTCAGAGTAAGGCTGCACAAACACTGAGTACAGCAGGATAATAGCCTCTCCCTACTGGCTGTTTGGGCTGTCTTTGATGCCCCCTAGTATGAGGTCTGCCACCTTGATGACCTTCTTTTTCAAAATAATATCTTAAAAAATTGGTGAAAAAGTGATTTTGAGGATGACTACTAGTGCTTGACTAAATATCAAGCCTCTTTAATAAATATGAAGTAACTGAAGAACAGGATTAAAAGATAAAAAAAAGATATTCTTTTTGTTACTAATGGCTAATTCACCTACACTGAATGGAGAAGGGATTTGTAAAGTGGTGTAAGACATATGCCCTGCACTAGTCTGTGCTTGCAAGACATTTCCTGCTATGACACTTTGAAGAATATGGCAATTCGGTGTCTTTGTCACCTGCATATGGCCACTTCAGGTTTAGAATGTGAAGTTCACATACATACTTGGACATCAAGTTGTTTTTTTTCTTCACTTAGATTTAAAATGAGGAATAGATCTGAACAGAAAAGTGGAGTCTTCACCAAGGGATAAAGCTTTGTGATAATAACTGTGTTTATGCATGGTGTAGTTCCATAGTTATCGGGAAAGCTGTGATTAGATTCAGTTTGAAGTTAAGACATTTAAATCCATGTGCTTATGGGAAGCTATGTTCTTATGGAATTGTCTAAATTGTCCCTTCAATCTGATAATCAGAAGGATAGAGGTTTAGTTTGTACAATTAGTACAGCCTAGACAATGAGTCAACTAACAAGCTACCAGAGGTTCACTTCACTTGGCTAAACATAAACATCTGTGCTGGAGATTTATGAGACACCCATGTGAGTATGAGAAGAACAACATGGGTGTTATGGGAAACCTAGCCTCATCTGGGAAGAGACAGATCAGGCAGGATAAACTGCTTCTTAAATGCTGGAAAACATGTTTAGCAATGGATTTGATCCTGGAGGACTAGGCAATATAAAGGGTAAGGCTGATGGAGTAATTCAGATCACCTGAAGGAGGTGCTTAGCGCACCTATGGAGCTTTTCACTTCTCCAGTGTAGTTGCTATGTGTGTTCTGAGATGACACTCCATATCCAGTAGCATTTGCAGTGGCAAGCAGGTTTCCTTAGGTCTTGTGGTATAAAAGCTATCTCCATATGGATATCTCAGGTATTTTAAAGTGTCTCAAATATTCTAGATGGTCAACTGACTTTCTTATTTCTCTGCTTCAGGGTGTGAATCATTGCTGTTGATTGAACAACTAGTATAGGGCTTTTGATTCAGTCTCCTAAAGACAGGTGGCATTTGAGTGATATCTGAGGTGTCCTAGAGTATGCAGGACATGTGTGTGGAGTTCTCTGATGAGACACCAGGCCTGTGAGAGACTCACGATCTTCTAGACTTGCAGCTGGAGGCCAGTTGGGGTATTGCAGGATATCTCAAAAAGCTCCAGAAGCCCATGTTGAGGGAACTGAATCCTGCCCCCACTGCATAAAGTGATCTCTTCAAAACCTAGCCAGTGTGTAAACATGATTATCTAGACACTTAAGTGGGTCCTTTTAACCTGAATTACCCCTTAATTTTCCCATCATTTGCAGAAATAGTTAATTTCTCAGTGAGCATAAGAAGCTCTTTGCTGTGTGATGTTACTGGCTCGGCTACACATGAGTTATGTGTATTCTAATAACACTGCAATCTGGGAAGAAGTAAGGATGCCAGAGATTTTTTTTTTTGGCTGTTATTTGTGGCTTATCGTTTCTCTGAGTTATGGTCCTTATCTTGAGGGTATTATTTACTCAAAATAGAAAATCCCTCTGATTATTGGAATGAATTTAGGAATGATTTAGGGGAAAGACATGATGAAAAAAATACACTGCTGAGGATTATGCTTCTCTTGCATCTGAATTATATCTAGAGATTGTTGTGGCTTTCTGAATTGGTATGCATAACTAGGTAAATATAAATGTTACAACACTGATTTCTGCAGCTGCACAAGTCCAGAAAGTATCCATTCTTCTGTGTCCCAAGTAATTGCATAAGAGTTACTGAAAAGCTGGAATGGGAAATCCGGTGGATTATTTAACTGAGTATGTAAGAAAATAATTTCTTCTGTGGGTATTGAAAAACCCCAATGCATCTGTGTTGCTAGGATTTATGCAAGCTTTCAATGTACATATTTCAAATGCTTTTAATAGTAGGTGGCTTAGTTTAAATTCAGTCTCATAATGCAACAACTGTTAAAAGTTATTTTCCTGGCACCTGTAGAACATGCTAAATCAGATGATGGTATTTTGTAAAATCATAGGCTGTATGTATAAATATACAAATTAATACTTTAATCAACTCCTGCATTTTCACTCACTACATTGGAGATGAGCAACTATAAATGAAAGCAGCATTTGTCCTCACAAAGTCATCACAATTTTAGTGAGACTTAAATTCTGTGAAAACTGAATTTTCTGAATTTGCTGAAGCAAAGAAAAACTTTGAACTTCCATCTAGCTAAAAGTAGGCCTTTGTGAACTTGGACCTTAAACAATTTCAGAAGTTCTAAGTAATGACTCAATAGACTTCTTCTATTTCAGTTTCATCATCATTTTTCAGCTCAGGAACTGCCATTAAACACTCTTCCTTCCACTCTCCCCTGCTCTTTGCTGTCAGACCTCTGCAGGATGCTGCTTTCAGTGATGATTCTGTCCAGGTGTTACAGCAGCATCCAGCCCTCTCCAGCCAGATGGGCACTTTTTCAGGCCTCCTTTGACACATGCAACCTCTTTGCATTTCTTTTGCTAGCCAGAAAATCCTTTTTTTTTTTTTTTTTTGCTGCTGACTCCTCATAAACCTTGAAGAAAAAATGACTTTTGATTAGTCTGCCCCCAAGCAGTCCACAGACTGTTCATTTGGTTCAGCATCAGCAGCTAAACTTTTACCAGTGTTGGTGAAAAGGTGAGACAGGTGGATTTGCAAGGCTGTGGCCTTCATACAGGGTGGCCAGAGGAGGAGGCAGCTCAGCTGTGGTAGCCACTTCAGTAAATGATGTGCAGAAGACAGAGGGATATCCCATGGTAGGGTCACCATTCAGTAGACATGCTGCCTGCTTTCTTGAGGTGGCCATGAAAAATCAGGAGAGCTGGGTCTGGCAACTCTTCTCCTGGCAAACATTCCTGGTGCTGCCCGAGCTGTGTGCCTTGCAGTCCAAGGATTGAAATTTACTCTGCCTCTGCTTTAAAAGAACTAGAGCAGTTCAAGGTCTGATCTTTTTAAGGATTTAAAAATGGAGCTATGTGGCCAGTTGTCCTGTTTGTGACTGTATGTGATTGTAGGATAAAGTGTATTCCACATGGTAGCTGCATTGTCTGTCATTAGCCAATGCAGCAGCATTACCTGTTCTTCAGCATTTGTTAGGGTATACTCTTGTGATATTTTCTCAGCTGAACTCCTACTTGTTTCTTCTGGAATTCTTCAGTGATTTATTAAATAGTGACATTCCTAAGTCTTAGGTAAGAAAATGGGTGCCGAATTCTTAAAATTTCTGGGGGTCATCTGAATCACAGCAAGGGCAAGAGAAGCATGAAGTCTCTGTCCTTAATGCCATAAAACCACCAATAAGGAGAAAATTCCTCTTTTTTTGTAAGCCATCTCACTAGATATAAAACCCCTCATGTTGGTGGTTGTGACTTGGTAGTTGAACATCTCTTTCAGAGTTTGAGGAGTGGTTGCCAGTACAGCTCAAACAGCTCCAAACCTTTTATTTGTGCTGGCATGCCTTTATTTTTATCCTTGTTTTCTATCTTGTGCTACTTTAATTTTCACTTTCTATTGGCTTATGTTTATCTCTCTGTTATTCTGCATGTGACCTTAGGGCTGTGCAACAAAATGCTTGCTGGTTATCTGGTATGCTGCTTTAATGCCGTGAAATGACATGTCCCATTTGTGCTAAATGCTCCATTACTTCTGCTGTGTTGTATAAACACACAAAAAAAAGGGGAAAGGGATCTTAGATCTAGGAGCACCTGAAATGCATTACTGGTAGGGTTTTGATAAAAGATACCTGTCATGGTTCAATTAGCAAAGTAGAATAATTTCTCCTGTACAATAAGTGCTATCTATATGAGACAAATAATAAAACATAAATTAGCAGTGTACATAGGGTGAATGGTATCATAATTTTGCTGACTTAGAAATACACAAATATTCAACAACATTGCCATTTTAATGTGTTATGCACCTGTCCTATGTTAAGGAATTAATGCATTTCCCAGTCACAGACATGCTTGACAAATTACAGAAATCTATGGTTAAGTGCAAACCCACACAAATCTGCATGAGGAGATTCATGTTTCAGTGTTAGTAATTTGTTTTCCATGTCTTAATCTTAACCTCTTGTTTGTGATTAAGTGGCCTCTAAGATCAAATTGCACCCAAGTGTTAGTCTAATCCTTTATTCATGTTATACTTGGGGTTTTTGTGCCAGAAAAACTCTATTGTTAATCTCCCCATAAAACTTTGCAGCATTGGTGGGTATAAATTTGTATCTTTCACATGTTTTGTTTAAAAAAATACCAACAAAAAAACCCCAGTATCAAGATAAAGAAACACTGGTGGTTAACAGCTTTGATCACCTGGATCTCTGGTTTAAACCAGTGCTGAGCTTCCATTCAGGTCTAGTCAGATTAGTCAGATGTCCAAGACAGAGCCCTTGGTGTGGTCATCATTTTGCTTCTCACAGGCTTCAGTGGTAGTCTCTTCTGATCTCTTAGAATGTCATCTATCTATGCTCTGTCAGGTTTTGGAAGAAATTTCAGTTTCCCGCTTCTGAATCTCCAGTGTAATCCTGTTAACTCTGTCTCCTTCCTTGCTGACACCAAAGTTATGACTTCATAGAATTCTAGTTAGCTGAAAGTGGTATTTTTTTCTTTAGGTATTAGCACTTTCATTTATCGTTTACACTTATTTTGGTTAAGATTTTAATATAAAAATACCCCGACAACTGATATAAATGCAATTTATCAATTCTGTTGTCATTGATCTTTTCTTTGGTTCAAGAGCATAAGTGATTTAAAAAGTTAAAGTGACTATAAAATTAACAGCAGAAAAAGTTGTTAATAGAGAGCTGATAGCCTTCTCAGGAAGAGCTGGTTAGTCTTGTTAAAGTGGTTATTAAATCTCAAAAATACCTATGTCTAGAAAGATAAAAAGGCATAAAGGCTACTAATCATCTGCAGAGGTATATTTTGGATGCATTTTTCCTAGATAATATTTAGAAATGGGGATAAATCGTAGAGCTACCATCGTAGAGCTGTCCATGCTATGATGGACAGAACCATTCAGGATCATCAAGTCCAGCTCCTAATCCTGCACAGGACAGCTTCAAGAGTCACCGTGTGCTCTGAGAGCATTGTCCAAACACTTCTTGAACTCTGTCATGCTTGGTACTGTGACCATTTCCCTGGGGAGCTGTTCTGGTGCCCAACCACCCTCTGGGTGAAGAACCTTTTCCTAAACTTAATCCTCCCCCGACTCAGCTTCAGGCCATTCCCTTGGGTCCTGTCACTGTTCACTAAGAGAGAAGAGATCAGTTTCTGCTCCTCCTTCTCCCCTCACAAGGCAGCTGTAACTGCAGTGAAGTCTCCCTTCAGTCTCCTCCAGGCTGAACAGACCAAGTGACCTCAGCTGCCCCTCACAAGGTTTTGCCTCCAGACCCTTCCCCATCCTTGTGGCTCTCTTCTAGGATTAGCTGCAGTTACACCAGGTGCATTTGAGTAAATTGACCTGGAATATGCAGAAGTAGGGCAGGACTGTTGGGAACACTGATTTTGTAACCAGTCCTTTAGAACTAATTCTTGTTTTTCTGCTGGCTTTTTTTTTTTTTTTTAATTCTACTTCAGCAGCACCTGATTTTTGAAAAATTGAGTTACTCTTAAGAAAAATAATTAAAATTTAAAGTATGAATGAACAAGGATGTGCAAGATCTGGGACTCTGTAAATTACTGACTGCATTACAAAATGTAATTGTCGGCTGTAAAATAATAATATGTTTCTTCTGACCTATCTTGAATTAGACATTATTTTACATTTTTGTGACAGTCAGTGTGCCACTGAATCTACAAGAATTTGGGCATAACAGAGTGTACTTTAGGGACATTTTTTGTTTGAAAGAAGGTATCATAGTGACTGTTAAAGACATGTAAGAGTTTAAAAGAAATACATATCAAATCCCACTCTAGTAAAGCTCAGTAAAATAATCTAATATAATACTGTTTATAAACCTTGATACCCACATGTATTAATTTAAAAATGTAGTTTTTAAGAAGATTTAAATTTGTAGCATATTTAGGGAAAGTCTCTCCCCCTGTGAAACTTGTGGAGAAAGAATAACTTCAGCAGTGTACTTGTGGTAGATTACATTAACACATTTTGAATTAGACAGGGTGAAGATTTGCAGTTGTCCATTCAAATACTGGACAACTGTCTTCAATATTTTACATATTTCTGTTTTGTCAAGATAATATTTTTTATATATATTTTGAGAACATTATACTATGAGCTCTTTAACCATATATTATTACTAGGCATCTTGTTGTTAAACCAGAAACTGTATCTGTGTGAAATGAAATCAGTCTTGGCCCATTGCACTGTAAAGTCCTGAATCATCTTTTCGGATGAAAGAGAAGAAAGAGAAGTATATATTTAGGCATAAAAGCTGTTTTTTGGTACAAACACAGGGAGTCATTTAGAAATATATATTTTTTAATGTTTTTTTTCTGTTAATAAAGAGGGCTAATGTCAGGACCCAACACAGACTCATATGGAAGTGTGCTTTAAATCAGTAAGTCCTCTGGTCTTTGCTAAAAGTCACTTTTCTAAAGTAATTTTTCTAAACAGACTAAGGTACAACTTTTCATTGTGAGTAAGGGGATCAAATGTCACAAGTGCACCTTATGTTGAGCATGTTGCAAATGCAAATACTAATTGAGGCTATGAAAGAGTATAGTCATAGACCAAATGTCTACTTTGAGAAGAAGCACCTTACCATTGTGCCTGTACATAGCTGCCCATCTGTCACAGTATTCTGTGGTGTTACAGTATAACATTTTCTAAGCATTACTGTCGAATTTTACCCCAGTGCCCTGAGAATAGTCATCAGTGAGCAACTGTATCCTTGGAAATTCTTTGGAGGCTCATCCTGGATCTTTGCTGTATTATTCATTCTAGATCCTGTCAGTAAATTGTGGAATACTTCAGTGGAACTGGCCTCTGGGGATGAAGTCTCTGGGTTTCATTATTGCAATTCCTTTTCAAATAAGCAAGGGCAAGTCAATAGTAACACCCGATAATGCCTGGCAAGTCACTCTGTAGTTCTTTCTCAGCATGAGAAACCATACACATTGCTCCTTGGTGATGTGTGCTGGTTTTAGCAGATTTCACATATCCATGACTAAAACAAAGAGAAAAGTTAAAAATATTTTTCCAAGCAAAGTATACTAGAGGTTAGACTTGCTTGCATTTTAAAAGTGTATATTTCTACTTAGTTTTAGGTATAGCTAGATGCTTCTTGGATCTTATATTTAGAGCTAAACAGAAATGCCTTACAGGAGCATGGGAGGAGGATAAAGCTCCATTTTTGTAAACAGTAATCTTAAGGTCTGTTTTCTAGATAGACTGGCTTTTATGATGTGTTTTACTTTTATCTGCCAGAAGGTTTAACTCTGCTGCAAAATTTCAACCCTAGTACATAGTGTCACTGCCCTGAGCAAGCTGTTGTGCTTTTATGATGGCAGTGAAACAGCGGGTTATTTATAGCTGACAAATCAGTGAAAAGTCACATTAGTGTCTATGAAAACTCCACATGCAAATAAAAACTCGACCCCCAGCAAGCTGTCAGAGCAATTTCTGATCCTTTAGTTTAATCTTTCCATTTATGGATGGTTGGGTAGGTAATAAAAGCATATGAAGTGCAAAACAAATCTGCTGACTAAACCCCAGTTATTTACTGCACTGCTTACTTTTGGATTTGTGGTGTAGCTAATAGTTTCAAAGGTTGTTGCATATTTTTCTACTTTATCTTGCTCGAGTTACTAAGTGAAAGAGGAAGTTAAAATGCATGTGAGAAATTTCTATTGCTCATAACTGCTATGTCATCTCTGTGGAAGGCAATCAGCATTACAGCCCAACGCTGGAACAGTGATGTTTATTTAAGAGGATTGGTGGCCAGAAATAAGCCACAGTGTCTAATCAGACACAGGCCCTGCCTGGGCAGCGAGCCACAGCGTTTATTGCGTGTGCATTTCTCATAAGCAAAATGGCTACGTACTGAGGCGGGTGCATGTGAAGTCTGGAAGAAGTTACGGTGCAAAGAGCTGTTCTTTGCTTTCTGAGGAGGATTTAAGTTTATTTAAATATATGGGAATGAATGAAACCGTGTGGCTGTGAGTTACAGACAGCCAGATGGGGAATGTCTGTGGATGTGTGAGGGCTGAAAAGGAAGAACAGTGTTTAGATCCTGCCAAAGCTCCCTTAAGTCCAGATAAACATTCCCCTGGAAGAAAATATTTCAGAAGAAAAAGGAGAAAGAAATCAACGGAGGAGGGATCAGATTCAGTGCATGTTAAAGAAAATGAAGAAAAAAGACAGTGTGAAGTGGAGATTGCAGAAAACATCGAGATTCATCCCAAGGGTGTGGGATTGGCCGACTTCCTCCCCAGGAGAGTGACAGGGGCTGGTAATGCTCTGCCTGTGAGTACAGACCTTTCACTTGATATTGCTAAAGCAAAAGGTTTCTCGGATTCTCTTTGTGGGGAGAACTTTCATGGTGATAATCAGGGGCTTGTCAAGTCTGATGAAACAAACACACAGTTAAAGGAACAACACAAGAGCAATTTAGAGAAACACTGTGCGTGGAAAAGGAAATGTTCACAGGATAACAGGAGAGAATTAGCATTCCTGAAGAAGTCCAGTGGTCTTTGTTATAGAAAAGGACCTAGTTTGGATTTTGCTAGCCATGTTTTAGGCAGACAACATGAAGAAACTGAGTTAAGCATAACTTCTTGCAGAGTCATTAAAAATGTTTCAGAAAGCAGTAAATATGAAAAGTTGCATAATTTTCTTTCTGAAAGTATAAGTGATCTATTGCTTGAACAAAAGAGGATTTATCCTGATACTTTACTGTCCCATTTGCCAAAAGAAACAGCATTATTTAGCATTGCACCAAACAGGAGCAAGGTAAATATTTTGATATTTATTGTCTTTGAAAATTAGCTTAAGATAAGTATTTGAACAGTAATTTTTTTATTACAAAAATATCTTCACTATGCTGTGTATGAACCTTTTACCATGCTATGATGCTATGGATATTTGTAGGACAGAACATATCACTTGATCTTTTTCAAAGGCTGTGTAATAACTATGCTTTAGGAGTATTGATATATTCTTGTCCTATTTTTCTCTCTGTAGTTTGATCTGCTTCCCAGTTTCAGAGAGAAATTTTCATGTTAAAATGTTGCTAGAAGGTGGAGTGAATTTTAGAGTTCTCAATCAGTATCTGCAGTAAATTTTCTTACCATCTCTTCATGGTCTTGTAAATCCTTTGGGTTTTGTATCAAGGACAGCAATATTTCTAATTCTCTTCAGTAATGGCCAGTAGGAACTGAAGAATGATAGAACTATGTAGGCAGCTTGAAATAGAAAAAGTGACCATTAATCCTGTTAATAGCACTCTACATTTCTTTTAAAGGATCTTTCCTCCCAACCTGTCTAGATGACCTATTAATTATTGAAATTCCAGCTTCGTCTGAGGGTAGGAATATTTTGTTTTTACAATAAAAAAACCAAAATACAATCTTATTTGCAGAATATCTGAAGGAAAACAAAGTTTTGGTAACCATGCTTACCAATTCAATCCATATTTCCAGTTTTGCTCCACCCATCTTCAGGACAATTGAAATCTGTACATGTGAGTCAAATGCTGATATCAGGATCTGGTCCAAAACTGATTCCTCTTGCTCAGTGGGGACATCTGAGCTTTCAGTTGAATGAGCAGAGGGAATGGGCATATGCCAAAGGCATTCTTTCCAGCAAAGAGCTAACTAAATGTCTTTTGCTTATATAATTTACTTTTCCAACAGGAATCAAACAATACTTTGTCTGAGTTTAGTTTTTTAAACGTAGATAACACACCCAATTACAACATGAAGTTCACAACCGTACAAATAACCTCCTAATACACATAGAGATCTTTGCCCTCTTAATCTTAGCTGGAATTCAGGAACAGCTTAGGAATGTTCTTTGATTTGTACAAAACGTCGCTGTTGAGTAAGAGGGTATGAGGCCTTGTCTGTTTAGCATGGCTGCTTTTCCCTGTATAATGAAAGTAATGCAGCTTCTAATACTGCTGCACTAATTACTTCCACCATGTCTGTACCTCTTGTTACTGCAGAAGAAGGAAGAAAAAAGATTTCTGTTGAGCATCTATATCAACTGATATTGAGAAAGCATTGCATGAATATGAAACTACTGACACATCAGGCTAAATGCCTGGGTTGCTAAAATCAGTTCAGTTCCCTTTCTCAACCCAAGATTCTCAGTATAAGTAATTTTAAGAACACCAGGGTTTAACCTCTAAACAAAACCAGAAAAAACTAAATTTCACACTTTCATTACTGTACGAAGTCATAACCACTTTCCTTCTGCTTGTTTTTGAGAACTAAAAAAGCATTTTAATGTCTTATATTTCTGTCTTTTTTTAATACTAAGTGAAACTGGTATTTATGAGTTTCAAAACTCATAAATTGTTTGGCTGTTATTGGCCTGAGCTAGCACACAAAGCTTGCAGTTAGCAATCTCAGCTTTACTATTTTCTTTACTGTAATTACAGAGATCAGTAGCCTTCCCTTACCTTGTCCACTTACCTATGCTGTAATGTACTCTCAGCTTAGACAGTGCCTCAGATGTGGCTGATAATTGAAAGCATGTTGGCTTTTCAAACTGAGAAGCAGACACCAGAGGAAACTCATTGGTACAGTTGGATAATTTGCACTGTAACAGAGATTGACATTTTACCCTCTGAAACAGTATGGTCCCCTCTACTGAAATATATTTTTTTGAATTTCTTTCTGTGGTACAGTTTCTTATGCATGTAAAATTTATAATTTTGTGTTTAGCTATGTTCTACTTCATTGCCTCTGTTTTCCTGATTACAGAACTCAGCTTAGAGGGATCTACTGAAGCGTTGCTCTTGGCTACTCATTAATAGCTGTGAGAGAAAAGTAGAAAAGTTTCTTACTTTCTGCTGAAGCCTAATAAGCATTTCTGAGATCATAGTGTGGCCCAGGAGAGAGATCATACACCACCAGAATCATGCATCTCTAGCTCATTATGTACTTTTGTGCAGTTTAGTACATTATGTCAAGCTTAGTCTTGCTTCAAAACATTTGGGATAAGATGGAACAGAGGGTAGACTTCCTACTGTCTCTATGAGTCTTGCTCTTCTTCTCTTTGCAATGTGAAAATGAATCACACAAATCCAGCATCACTGTTGATCTCTTGGAAAGTCTTCTCCAGTCTGCTCTGCTCTTTTGGCTACAAACTGTATCACTAAAATCAGTGCAAAGAAAGAGCTTGAGGTATTTTGGTGTTTGGATTTTATATACTGTGCGATGTAGGGGGAATTTACAGGCTGAGAAAAAGCATGTGCAGTAGCAGAAGTGCACATGTTCTCCCAGTTATAAGCAAGAGAGAGTGTTTAGTGCCAGTTAAGACTTTGATCCTGAAATAGAAGGGCTGTATACGGAATTACTTCTATTGTTTTTTCTTGCATAACTTTTAATTCACAGGCTTTCAGATAATTTGGAGAACTGGATCTCTGGCAAACTGCTCAAACTCATGCAAATGCTGTAATTCATTCTTTCCATGCTTAAGGAACAAATGTTCTCTACTTAAGCAGTTTATAGTGAGTAAATGATAGGCTTGTGGGATACAAAAAGTTCACACAAACTTTGCTTGGAAGGACTACATTTTATGAGCAGAAGATTTGATTTCCCCTTAATTTATTTTCTATTCTAGTATTCTTAGTTTAATAATCCTTTGGTTTTTCTTCTATGGGAAATGATGTTAGAAATATTGATGGTAATGTACAGTTGGTGGATAAGTATCTCCCTTCCTCTTACAGCTTATTTTATTGTGGTAGTATTTTACTTGTTAAGAAGTTTTAAGTTAATAGGGCATCTTACAAACTAG
Organism: Chloebia gouldiae; assembly: GCA_003676055.1. Taxonomy (NCBI): domain Eukaryota; kingdom Metazoa; phylum Chordata; class Aves; order Passeriformes; family Passeridae; genus Chloebia; species Chloebia gouldiae. The sequence goes on along the minus strand of QUSF01000002.1, from coordinate 20,697,466 downwards.
AACCTATATTTGTAGATGTAATAAATTATAACCATTTGACTAAACATTTCACTTAAAGTATTTCAATTTCACTTAGAGTATTTCTACTTTTAAAATACTATTTCAGTGTTTAGTAAAAATTCTGAAATATTAGCCTTGAAAGCTGAAATACTTTATTTAGAAAATAGAAGTGCTCAGGCTGTTTCAGGTCTCAAGCTGATGTTAATGTTCCTTAACCTGTAGTGAAAATGGATGACTCTATGAATGAAAAACCTTTTCCTTTCTCTTCAGATGGTTAACTAGGGTGCTTGGAAGATTTTGGATCAAAACCCTGTTGATCCTCATATAATAAACTGAATAAATGTTTTAGCCATCCAAAATTTCAACTGTGAGCTTCCCTAATGGTCATGTTCAGAGTAAAAGTTCTCCTTGTGTTTGTGTCCATGGCTAAAATGTTGTTTATATCTAACACCAGATATTAGTACAGTCTTCAGAAGATACCTTGATGTTAGAAATTACTTGTTTCCAGAGGAATCTAATGTGCACTCAAACATGCTGTGTTTGCACTCTCTGCAGTCTGAAGTGTACAGAGCCATCTCTGCTCAGTTAACCGTGAAGGAAGCTAAGGGCTTGAACTCAGCAGTAAGTAAGGGCCACTAGCAAATTGCATTGTTAGCCTGCTCATGTTAGAGTATATTAAAAAATCTGATAATTAAAGATTACACACAGAGGACTTTCTGAAAATGACAGACAAAAAATATAGTTTTGAGTTTGTTGTGTTTTGGTTTTTTTTTTTTTTTTTTTTTTTTTTAATGCTAGACATCTGGCACTTGGAGATGACATCAGCTCTTTCAGAAGCGTTGTCCGGATAAGCAGTGTATGGTTGACTTCATTTATATTGTGATCTGGTTGTTCTGTGATGAATAGAAACTAAACCTACTGAAAAAACATTTAGTTTGCTTTCTTGCTTTGAAATACCAAACAATAAAGTTAGTCCACAGAAAAAAGTCTTGCACTACAGCTGAGTTCCCTAGATTTTTACAAGAAAATTTTCAGAGTGATTACAAGTTTGTCTTTTGCCACATCGTATTTTCTGTTGTCTTTACAGACACGACTCATCCCATCTGTATTTCATTCAGCAAATACTCTTTGCAAGATTTTGATATCTAGAAATTTTGATACCTAGAAACAGCTGCATGTGTTCTCTACTGTGTTTTGAACAAAAAAAACCAAAAAGGGTTTTTTTCCCCTTCTGTATGATCTTTCTTAAAAATGTGCTGAAGCTGGAGAAAATAGGATACAAAAAATGCTGTCAGGTTATTTAGGGGCTGGTTGAACAGTTAAAATTGTTTTGCTTTCTAGCACTGCTGTTTGTATTTTTCCCTTACGTAGATCCAGCAGATACAATGGCCTGTGATAGGTATCTGAAGGGCTGCATTCACAGCTTGTGATTTTGTGGTTACTTGAATAGAAAGTAATGTAATTTTTTTCTCTACATTAAATTTATTTATAATTTACTATATAGGTACAAATGCTTAACATCCCCTGAAAGTATAAGAGGTAATAAAGCAGAAATTATGGTGAGTTCCATTGCCCTGACATCTCTAAGGTTCTTCCTCTAGTTCCCTGATTCCCAGTGCTTCTCACCATCTTGTCTTGGGCCATGACATAGCAATATCAGTAGGCAAGCTACACATCATTCTTGGCACTGTGATTTGTGTGGCTCTAATATGAGAAAACCCCATAATTTCCAGTCTAACCTGTTGGAATTCCCCCTGTCAGAGCCCAGGCAGAAGCTATCTTTGTGTGCAGAGATTCTGAGGCTGGGAGAATTTGTTATGACCATCCCATCTGACCTCATGAGCGAACCTGCCTGATTTATGCTAGAATAGGATTGCTGGAATTGGCACAGCTCAATGTACAGCTCTTCTGCAGCAAACTCAAGCCCAGAGTTGTTTGTGGGCAAACCTGCCCTGATCTGTGGCCTCAGGCTGGCTCTGGAGCCAGAGCACACCTGCCTCTCTGCAGTGCTGGGAGTGTGCTCGTGGGGAGCAGCCTCTTCCAGGGGGGCTCACAGAGGTGCCTCTTGTCTACCCACAAACTGTGGCATTGCCTCAAACCCTCTTGCCCCTGCCCAAGCAGCTCTGCCTGCTTTTCCTAATGGCTGAACCACATTTTGAGGTTGTTATACAGTGCCTTGTGGTACATGGGCTCCTGCGTAGTTCATAAAAAGTAGTATTTGAATGTAAAATTCCCAATACTTTCCTGCTTTCCCTGATAAGGAGTTGATAATCCTTAGATAATACAAAACTGAACCTTCTTGACCAGACAAAATTTCTATTTATAATCCTTCAGTCTTTTAGTCATTCCTAAAATACTTCTCAGAAAATTTTGTCTTAAAACTGTTATCAGTTTTCACTCAGAACGACTGTTTTGTCACTGAATTCCAGAACACGCACTTAAATCAACCTGTTTTAAGAGAGGAATTTCATAGCTATGAATAATAGAAATATAGTTATTGTATAAGTGTGCCTATATACATCTAAAACATATTGCATTTTATATGTACTTATATAACATTTATACATAATAGGTGTCATTAAAAATAGACTGTATTATCAGCATAAATAAACAATTAAGTATTTTGCATTATGCAATAGTATTATATTGTACCCAGAAATTAAGAGACTGAGAAGTGACTAACTGAAGAAAAACTGTGAATTTTCTATTTCATATTGAAGATACTGAGAGTGCATAAGGATAAGACATGAAAGAATATTAATACAGTACCTGAAAAATAATTGTATTCATGTAGGCAGATACCAGGCAATAAATTCTCCAGCAATGAAGAGTGATTTTTCTGCAATATTTTAAACATTCTTATGGATTAGATGTAACTGTAATTTTTACATTAACTTTGTTTTAGATATCTGATATCCATGTTACTGGGGAGTCAGAGGACATGTCTGCTAAAGAGAGACTGCTCCTGTGGTCGCAGCAAACAACAGAGGGTTATGCTGGAATACGTTGTGAGAATTTCACTACCTGCTGGCGCGATGGAAGGTTATTTAATGCCATCATTCATAAATACAGGCAAGTACTCTGTTTGCTCCCTTGGAAAATGTTGTTTACAGCATTCTAATATACAAAGAGAGAGGGCTCTTGCTTTATGTTGTAATAGAACTGCAGCTGTGGAGATTACACTGATTCTTCCCTGGTGATTTCCTGCTCCTTGCAGCCAAAGGATGCCTTGTTAACTTTGCGTGTCCCTCCTTCCTCAGAGAAGTACTTCCAGGAATCCTGTACATCTTTCATGGGGCATGTTCAAGCTGCTATGAAGTATGTTTCCAGAATTCAGTCTTCTCCACAGTCCTTTCTTGTCATACTGATGTTTAAGTGTAGGTGAGGTAGAGGCAGAACTGATCACCAAAGTCCAAAACTTCACTGCTGGTGAAAGCCATCAACGACTGTATGACTGCATGATATGTCTGAGATCCCCATCCTCTTCCTTGTGTGATTTTACCCTTGGGTGGCCCTAGAGTGTAGAGCTTCTTCAGTGTTTATGTGTGGAGCCCAGACCTACTCTGAGATGCATTTCCTGTAGAAGGATGTTCTCTTGGAAAATGTGACCGGCTGGCTTGAATGTTCTCAGTCTGAGAAGAGATTTGTGCTTTTGTGACCATACTCTTACAAAGTTAAGCAGACGTTGTAGAGTCACTGGTGGCTGTGACTAGAGACCTAAGGGTACAGAATATTAATTTAAAATACAGCTGAAACTGTCTACTGACAGGAGAGGATTTCTGATTCTGGATTCTAAATGAAAACAGGTCTCTCTTAACAAAGCTGACTTTGGCATCAAGCTTGCCAGAGATTTAATCGTTGATGTGCTCACTGTTCTCTCTTGGTTGGTGACGTGTCTTCTTTATTGTGTATTTTTTCATTCCTGAAATGACTAAGAAGGTTTGTGTCTTAGAGGGCCACGTGGGAGAGTATTCTGCCTGCTGGGTTAATCAGTGTGTACTAACTTGTCCTTCACTGCACGAGGTGTTCTGGGATTCTCATAGCATGTGTAGTTTGTACTCTATGCCCTGGAGAGCATAATAAGGAAGTTTAAGAGTACATGATTTCATTGGTATAATTTGAAGGCGTGTCCCCAGTAAAGGCAAATTTTATCTTTTTTCTTGCATATCCAGTGAACAGAGCCTGGAGTAGATTATTTTGTTCTTAGATTTCCTTTTGTGGGACTACTTGGCCCACCACAGAAGGAGGTCTAGGTAGACACAACACACATGTGATCCTTATGGGGAGTAGGATCCTAAAGTAAAATGAGAGACATGTGCAGCCTTTTCCTCACAGGCTGTGTATAAAGGCTGCAGGCATCATGCACAGTGCTGAAAGTCCCAGAGAAGCTGGCTGTGGCAGTGCATAATTCTGTGGTAAAATGAAGCTGCATCTTAGTCAATGAGGTTGTTTTCTGACATGCTTCTGTTCTGGGTAGCTGGTCAGAGAGGAGGTACATGCCAGCAAAAAAGTCTCTTTTAGAAACATTGGCAAGACAAAAGGAAATAGCTGGCAGAAGATGAGGCTGTTTTATTTGGGACAGAACAACCAGAGGAATGAACATAGCACAAGCAAGTATTTGAAAACATAAACAATATGAAAGATACAGAGGGATTGGAGAGAAAAAAAAAAGGAAGGAACTTAATGAGATGGAGTAATGGAAAATATTTCCTAGAGCTTCTTCAGAACTATGTATCTCTTGCACAGAGCAGTGTAGCCTTAACTGCTTATCAAGCAACGGATAATTATGGTACAGATCAGTTAATAATGAAAAACTTAATTCCTGTCCTCCAGCTGTGCAAATGTTAAAACCTTGGGATATGACTGAATTGCTGTGTTGGATCACTGTTTCTGGCATTACTCCATGAGTTTCATTCACAGTGTTTCAGCAGGGAAGAACAGGCACCTTTGACTCCAGTGTGTTGCACAAAGCAAGTGATTCAGAGCAGAGTCCCCATTTTGTGTGCTTCTGTGCCAGTTTCCATTGAGCTTAACTTCTTTCTGTAAACATAACTTCACCTATGGATTTTGTCCTTCCCAGAAGTGTTCACCAACCTTATCTAATGTGTTTTTGCTGTGAGAAGTTACAGGTTGTTGGATTCCATTTCAAATGGAATGAGAGTGAGATTCTTCCACTGATTTCAATGAGTTTCTATGTTGCGTTCCTTTTTTGTTTTGTACCATTAAAACAGAGATAATAATTTCCAGCTATTGCTCACAAGAGAGGAATGATCTTCCCAAACAGTCATCTGTTATTTTTAACTACATAGTTTTACTCCAGAGACCTCTTTTAATGTTTCATTTGTCTTCTGAGCAATAAGTAGTTTAAACACTAAAAGATCTGCACAGTTCTGGCAGTTATTCTCCATTTGCCCAGTTTGTCTGTTTTAATAGCTCCCAGTTTGTGGCTCACAGCTGGTGTCAGGAGCTGGTCTGAGCATCCTGTGGGTGCTGCCAGCTGGTGGGCTCCACCAGGGTGGATGACCAGATGTGCCTGCTTGGGCAGTAGGGTGGGACCGTGGTGCTGTCACTGTGGAGTACCCCATGGGGGCACATCTGTTGGTCGTGTTGCAGCGTGGCAGCCCCCTGCACCACTTGTGCTGTGCTCACTGGAGATAATTCTCTGTACAGAGGCACCCTGGGCTGGGAGGAGTATCAACCTTGCAAATGGGGGACGGGGCTCTTCAGGTGGGACATGACTTCAGTCCTGGAAGAGCTTTAACTGGGCTCAGACCTTATTTTAAGGGCATGATATTTAGTGCTATGACAGTAAAACCCAGAAGGCTCAAATACCCAGGTTTGTATCTGGAACTGCAATTGTGCTGAGCAACAGTAAGCTTGGTGTTGGATGGAGGGCACATGCCATGCCAGGGCACAGAAGCTGGAGGTCCCTCAAGAGGTCCATCAGGGCAGGGCCTGGCAGTCAGGGCCTGTTCCACTGCTCCAGTCAGGTGTGGGGCAGCTGGGGGGTCACCAGGGCAGCCCCAGCCCTTCACTGGGACCTCCCTGAGGCTGTGCTGGAGCTGGACCTGCCACATGTGGTGCCTGCAGCTTGGCTGCACCCCTGCAGGGGCCATAGCTCAGCTGTGGGCCAGAGGCCAGAGCACCAGCAGCTCCCAGAGGACAGCCCTGGTCCACAGCCCGGGCACCAGGGCTGAGAGACCTTCTCTGGATGCACCATCGAGAGCACAAGCCATATGAATCCAACGTGATCCCTGCAGTCAGTGGTCCATGAGACAGGGAGATGTCACTGTCCAGTTCCAGGTGACAGGATAGGAGTGGCAGGTCATAATTACCTCCTCTCCAGGCACATGTGATTTTTTTTTTTAATTGCAAGTACATACCAGCTTTAAGACTTCAGGAAATTGCTGAAGCTGTGAAGGGCTGGGCAAGGAGCTGGGCTGTGACTCAGCTGCCAGCAGGCAGGGAGCCTCTCCCTTCAGCAGAGCTGGCAGCCTGCCCTCTCTTAATGGCAGGTTAGAATTGTTTCTTTTGTTTTTCTGTCTTGACAGAGGACCTTAGCACCTTTTTGTGCAAGCGAGCTGAGATTTGTGGTTCAGAGGTGCAGGAATAGTGCATGGGTATGCCATGTCTCCCTGCTGCCCCAAGAAGCACAGGAGATACTCCATAAGGCTGGGATTTCCCTGTGATCAGTGTCATACCCACTGCAGCATTTTGGTGGATACTGGTGGCCCAGTGGGTGACCCAGGTTCTTCCCTGTGTCCCTGTCCTTCCTGCACCCACAGCTGTGCCGGCGGTGCTCCACTTGCAGTCTCAAGCAGGGATGTGGGCAGTGTAGAGGTGCTGGAGCTCATACACTGGAGTCATTCACCCTCTTTCCTGAGCAAATGCAGGATATTTGTTTTCTGTCCCCTTGAGCAATGAGGGTGAGGTTGTCAGAGCTTCTCATAAAGGCCTTCAGTTAGTTATTTTCTCTCTTACTACTATTAAGAGTATGAATGACTTGCCAGTGATTTTGTAGTGCTCTTTAAATCAAGAAAAGTAATTTTATGAATAATGGAAATGAGAGGAAAAAACTTGCTTTATTTAAGGTACTTGGATCCATATACCACTTGGTTTTGTTTCCCACCACCAAATTTAGAAAAAAGTATTTTTTTCTGTGTGAGAAGATTCCTTATATTTTCAGCAGTTTGCAGTGGTTTGTGTTTACTGGGTAAGGTTGAAGATTATTTGGCTGAACTTTAGAAGAGTCTAGAAAGTTTCCATTTACATCCTGTACATGGTTAAATCCCTGAGAACAGGGCTTCACACTGGCCTCAAGAACTGCCTTGGGGCGGCTCCACTGCAGGCCCTGGAGTTTGGTTTAATCATGGAATCATAGAATGGTTTGGGTTGGAAGGCACCTTAAAAGTCATCTAGTTCCAACCCCCCTGCCATGGGCAGGGACACCTCCCATTAGACCAGGCTGCTCAAAGCCCCATCCAGCCTGGCCTTGAACACTTCCAGGCATCCACAGCTCTAGGCCATCTGTTCCAGTGCCTCATCACCCTCACAGTAAGGAATTTCTTCCTAGTATCAAATCTAAACCTGCTCTGTTCTGTGGGAATACTTGACCTTACACAAAAAGACCAAATAATAATCAAATTTTAATATTCAAAAGTTTGTTTTAATACTGGACATTAACCATATTTGGATTTAAATATATAATCTATCACACTGTTTTTTTAACCTCCACACTTTTCTTCAGGTATGTGGTCAGGCCTTTAGTGAAGGCTACAGATACACCCAGAAGATTCAAGAATATGCTGTATGTCTCATCTGTTATATTATTTGCCTTTTAAAACTTAAGTTTTCATTGAAGATGAATGTTATTTTATTCATATGTTGTGTTGGAAGAAATCTGACTTCAGGCGGTTCCAAAATTACGCGATGTTTCTTTTGTGCCATCATACAGTATGCAGCAAAAACCTGTAGGCCAGACTTTGAAGTTGTAGGCAGACTTTAATCTGGGTGCAATGCCCAGATTTTTCTGGAGATACTACTACCTACACCCTTGAATGTTCATTCTGTAGCATTATCATCTTAAGTATTTCTAGTCACTAAGCTGTTTTGGGTAAATGATCATGATTTTTTTTGTTTGTTGCTTTTTTTTTTGTTTGATTGTTTTTTGGGTGGTGTTGTGGTTTGTTTGTTTTATTTTGTTTTGTTTTTTTCTGTACATGCCTTTTGACCAGAAAGAAGAACCACTAATTTATTAGAACTGTATCCCAGTTATATCCCCAATATATAGAAACATCTTTTTTTTATATAGAGAGTGAAAACTGCTCTTATTTCAGTAGGAGTCATATGCCAGATGAGAGCTAGTAATCTAAGTTATAGATCTACATTGCACTTGGCACATATACTTATTGTACAGCAAATTCAGATAAAAAGTTATACCAAAGTAGTAAACCTATTGTTTTGATCTCAGACTGCCGTGAACTTTTGGTACATAAGAACTACAGGAAATTTCAGTTAAAAAGTGTCTGAAATAGAATTTAAGAAATAGTAAAAATAATATCTGTAACATTTACAGTTAGCTGGCACCTGGTAGGTGCTCCATTAAGGACAATGGCTGTTGATATTCAGAAAACAGACATTGTCACAGACTAACTGATCTTATTTTCTAGAGACAAAAGATGAATTATATAGGATAGGATCAGATTAATATTGCACATATGTTTTTTGTAAAAATGTGTGCCCTCCTTTATACATTTGGGTTTTTGTATTCTCACAGCTTTTACAGTAGAGAGTTAATTTCGATTTTAGCATTTACAGAAGGAATTCCAGCAAAAGCATTCTGTTCTTGTGTAACTAGATAATAGCATTTAATGAGTAGCTTCAGTGGTGCCTGTATGGTGAAAAATAGCATCTGTTCAGGAAGCCCTGCAAGCTCAGTTCCCAGATAAAGATACATTTTAAAAGTTCTAGTCTCAGGTGTCAGGTCTGTTCTAGTAAATGAAGGGAGTCCAGCCCGGAGGGTGTGTGGTACAGCAGGGCTTGCTCTGCCTGGCTGAGCCCTCCCTCTGCCCCCCAGGCAGGGCGCAGCTCCTCTGGAGCTCTCCTGGGGCAGTCCCTGGCTGGGTGTGCCACAGCCATGCGGTGGGAAGGACCAAAGTCACTAAAGGCCACGGGCCCTTGGTCTGCCTCCTGTGCACTCACACATGTCCAGTTAGGTCTGGACTCCCAGGTGAATGTCAGCAACCATGGAAAATGTGAAAGACTGGTTAGGAGAGAAAAGGGATAAAATGTGTTCAGGTCAGGCAGCAGTGTGACAAGCAAGCAGGACTGTAGTATACACGTGGAAGGTTTAAGACAAGAAAACAAGTGAGGTTGTTTCATGTAATGCTGTTCCAAGGCTTGCCAAGGCCACATGCAGACAGTTTCTAAAAACTTTGGCCCCACCAAGCAAAGACTAGAAATGCTACAAAGAGGGAAGTTGGTGATAGAGTTAAAAGGGGCACATTTTGAGCACAAGAAAAATGTTTTTACTGTATTAAAGAATTTCTGTTAAAGAAATACAGGGATCTGGTACAGAGGAGCCTTTGTTACTGGTAAACTTTGTGCAAGGCCTTAATGAGGCCTTAAAATGACAAAGCCAGTGGTTTTAAGCAGCATACAGTGTAGAGAGTGAGTGAGGAAATGGCTACTGTTCCCAGAAAAAAGAGGGACAGAGGCTAACAGTGAATGCAGCATGGAAGAATTGTAGGTAAACTGAGTGTTTCATTTGGGAGGAAGAGGACTAGAAGCTGCAGTGTCTTTCCAGAGGAAACAGCAATATAACAGGTCCATAAATGCTAGATAAAGTGAGAGAGACACGTTTTCCAGTGTCACAGTGCTTCGCTTTCGAAATGTTGCTATCATAACTCAGTATATTTTCAGAATTATGAAGTGGATGTTTTTCTGAGTGTGGTATAGCACAGGTAAGCTAGATTGATGCCTGCTAAATAACTGTTCTGGTTGGGAACAAGCTGTTTCAACCTTACCCAGGATGATTTGCTGTGTATATATGGTTGGTTGAACACTAAGCTCCTGGCCAGCAGTGCAAGTAGCATCCCTCTGATGTTAAAACATGTTGCAACCACTCAGGTACTGACTTGAATACATTCCTTAAGGGGAGGGATAATAATGCCTCAGTTTGCAGAAACACGTTGAACACCCTTGGGGAATGAATGAGAAAGAAACTAAATATTACACAGTGTCAAGCCTTAAAATGCTAGGGGATATGTTTGAAATAAAGAGATTAGTTGGGTCTGCTGGTTTTGGCTTGCTGTTTTGTGACTTGTACTTTATTGTAACCCAGCTTTAACACAAAGAAAATGTGACTTTGGTAGTCATATTTGTTGCATTCCCCTTTCTATGTACCTCATTGTGTCGTTCCTACTGTTTTCAACAGGATTTGTTGTGTAGAATAAATGAACTCAGTGTTGAGAATTGGCAATTTGGGAAAACATAAACTGCATTTAGGATGCTTAAAAATATTGATATGCTTTTAATATTACTTGCCTGAGTGTATTTCTAATGGATTTACAAATAGCAAGTTGACTAACCTGGAGCTTAATTGGATACACTCAGAAGAATTCTGTAATGGCACTTAGTAAAGGCTGTATTAAAATAGTGCCAGCAGGGTGCTTGCAATTTTAGCATCTTGTGTTGTGGTGGTGGTTAGCCTTAGTGGGTGTTAGATGGGTGACTTCCAGTCAGTTTGGTTGATCAGTTTCAGATCTGAACTTAAAATGATCTCTGTGTCTGTTGTGCTGGATCCTACTGTTAAGTAGCAGCTGAATAACAGTTTTCTTTTTGCAATAGCTAAAAAAAAAAAAAAAAAAAAAAAAGGCAAAAAACCCAAAAACAACCCAAACTGGGATGAAATCAAAGCTTTTCTCTTGTCATTTTAATGGGAATAAAACATAAAGTTTTATTCAACTTTGTGTTGAAAGGCCAGGTTTTTTAATTCAGGTTTCACAGGTTTCATACGTTCAGATTGGCAAAGACCAGGACATCTAAGGATGTCAGAAGTTTTAATTCAAAGGATGAGCAGTGGGGGCATATGTGCCAGTGATAAATCACAAAGGGAAATGTCTTGGTCTTCAGGGAACGCTTTTGGCAAATTTTTGGCACATGGAGAAATGTTGCCTCTTAGACAGGACAAGGAGCCTTTGGGAAATTGTTTGAACTCATTACAGTATCTCACCATTCTTCCTCATTTGTAGCTGTACTAATCCCACTGGAAAGCCATTCTGTCAAGCAGCCACTGCTGTGGTCTGGAGGACATATTCTCAGGATGCAGAAGAGAAAAAGAGTTTAATTGGGTTTCTTCATTGTCTTTTTGGTATTCTCAGTTTAAGGAAAAGTACATTATTTATGATAATTTTTGTGGCTTTCATGGTGTGGGTTGAGGTTGATTTACAAGCCTCCCATTTAAATTTTAGAATAGCCAAAAATTGCTGAAGTTCCTGTATCATTACTGGTTTAGTAATAATGGATTAGGGTTTGTTTTCCGTGGCTACAGATGAACTCCGCATTTATCTAAAAGATCTTTGATCTTGCAATGCCACAATTGTGTATTTATCTAAATGGTATGGCAAGTTACAGGTAAAGCTTTACCATGTTAACAAAGGTAGGACAGGCAACTTCAGTAGGTTTATTAAATTCAGTGCTTTTCAAATCAAGGGCATGCACAATAGAAGGAATTACCTGAGTTAGCTCTGTATATTGTTAGGGGATTAATTAATATTAGGGCACCTGACAGCTTTTGCATTTCTTATTTTAAGTGTAGTTAAACATTCATTCTTTTTCTGTGGGAAGTCTTGATAGAATATGTTGAGATGTCTGAAGAATAGACATGCATCTGTAAATAGTGTGCCCTTGTTATACTATTCATTGCAATTGTTTTTTTTTTCAGTTTTTTTTTCATCAGATCTGAAAATTTAGGTGAAAGACTATAAAGAAATAAGAAAAGGAGAGCTGAAGAGTTCAGATCACATGAGAATTTTTCAGCTCTCAAGGAAATAAAAAGCCATTTATAGAGGCATTGAAATCTATAGAGATACATAAAATCATGTAGTGCAGGCATTCCTGTCTTACCAACAGAAGAGGACAAAACCAGAATGATAAAAGGCACAATGATCATATTAACTGAGTATGTAATTGAGTCTAGGGACCTGTGGAGATTTAAAAAAGACTTTGCCACATACTTGAGCAAGCAATATGCAGAGCTGCATGGAGCAGCATGCTTTTTGGTTTATCACAGTTGTAAGAATATATATGCCAGTTTTCTAATTGAATTCTTTGATTTTCTCTGAATTCTGAACTGTTGCCTAACTTCAGTGACATCACAGCTCAGCCTCACCCAGTGGTTTGATGCACTGGGGAAATTTTTTTTTATCACCATATCATGTGTGAACCTAGAGCTTCTGAATGAGGGGGAAGTCTGGGGTGTAATGGAAGATAGTTTTGATTCAAAGTTGACATTTTATGCCCTTTCCTCAGCATGGGGTTTTTGACACCAAGGAACCTGCTGCAGAACCTTATGCTGTACACCCACATTGTGATCCTTGATTCTGAGGATAGAAGAGATCTGTTGCTCCCTAATGCCACAAAGTCAAACCTCCTTGCTGTTTTTGAGCAGAAACTCTCCTCTTCCTTTTTAAGTAATCAGACTATCCCTGAAAAAAAACAAAACCAGGAAATGTGGTAGGCATAGGTATTAGCAAAGAGTACCTCTGACAGATCTCCTGGTCATGACGCTGTGAGAGCGCTGCAAATATGGGGAATCAAGAAAAGTGTGTGGGGCACAAAGAATGGCACATGGTAGTTGAAGTCCAGCCATCGTTCCTCTTGTGTTGTTGCTTCAGTCTTTCTGAAGCAGATTCTTTGACAGGCTGTTTTGATCAAGGCTTAGATTTGTACCTGGTGTGGGGACAAATACTTTACTAATTTCCAAAACAGTGACTCTACAGGTAAACTGGTGTAAACATGTTGGTATTTTTATAACTGTGTTAAGAGATAGGCAAATGGTAGGCCTAATTATATAGGTTAAATAATATATTTTGCTTCATCATCTCATTTGTAGAGTTCCTGGAAAAGTAATAGGGGATGCATATTTGATAAGCCAGAGATAAAATCTAAGTTTTACATGAAAATTTTTTATATTCCTTTCTTTGCAATGTTTTTGTTATTAACCAAAATCTCTAGAATTGATGATTTGTTTCTCTGTTTTAATTTTTTTTTCTATGACTGTGTATTCTGGAATGGTCTTTCATTTGATCTAGGAATCCTTCCATCCCTAATAAAGACATGAGTCTTTCTGGCACCTATCCTTTTCATTTGTCTATGAACAATGAAAAAAAGTTTAACTTCTATAGGCATTTTCTAATTACTGCACTGGAAAAGCTAATTAGACCGTAGCGATGTGATACACTTCACTCTGCATCTTCAGTCATGTTTTTTTGAGAGTTCTGCTTGAAAGTCTCTATTTTAGTGTTTCAACTAAATATAGGCCAAGAATGAAATCTTTTAATATCAGGCAGCATGCAGAGTTTTGACTGAGAAAGAATTGTGGAGATTAAACAATTTTGATGGTTCATGTAAATAGCTTCAGGCTTCTCAGCCTTCTGAATGCATTAACAGAATTTTCATGTGAAATATTACTCTGATATATATGTTTTAATAAAATTTAACATTGTTGTAACTTGAGCAAGTGTCATCCCAGAAGAGTGAGGAGAAGGATGTGATTTCTTTGCCATTGATAAAATATAAGTTCAGTTAAACATCTTTTTCTGTTTTGAGGTATCAAATCCCCTTCAAATATCATATTTTATTTTAATGGGCAAATGTTATAACTGCTAATTTGGATCTTAAACTATTTTGCTAGGTATTAAGTTTTGGCAATGAGAAAATCTACATGTACCTAATGTTATTTATTATGCACAACTCTGATTTCAAGGAGTCTTTGCAGACCAGAAGTTTCTGCTGCTATTCAGATATTGTTCTCTTCCCCTCTCTTTGTGGTATTAGATATGTTTTCTTGAATTTATCATAATTTGTCAGCTTCCTAATTCATGTTTTATTATTTACACTTTCTTCCCCATCACTTCTGATACAAATTGTATCTAATTTCTAACACCTACACTAAGATCCCAAACGGCAGCAGCAATTTTTAAATAAATTAAATGATTAATGACTCTCAGTGTGGAAGCCAAACCCTTGACTTAGGTGTGGCTGCAGCAGAAGCATCTTCTTTGCATGGAATGTTCCAACTCGACTGGTGTTTGGGATGTTTATGTGTGTTTTCATGGCAAGGCCCCAGCCCACTGAAAATTCTGCCATAAGATGACTCACAATATTATGACATAAGGTAGAGTCATTGTATGTTACTTACAGGGCATTTAGATAATTTGTTATTGATTATACATAAAACTACTTAATAATGCTATGTAAATTGATATAAAATATATTTATAATACATTACAATTAACTTCTACAAAACTCATGTATTTGCTCTATAGCCTTAAAAATGTATGGACAATGCTTTTAAATCTACTTCAACTACAACAATTAAATATTTATTAGAGGATACTCATCACAACTGCAATTTCAACAGTTATTTTGAGTTTAGTGGACAGGTATCTCTGCAAGCTTACAGCAGGTAAAAATGTCATTTATTTCTATTTAGAATTGCAAAAAATCCCCACTATTAAACAAAAGGAACAATATGGCAAGCAGCGATTTCCTGAGCCGTGTTTTTTGGATGCATTTTTCTCAGGCAAAAAAAAAGTTCTTTACTGAGCTCTGGGAGGTAAATTCCTTTCCCTGTGGATTTGCAATATATCCCTCTACTGCTTGTGAAGAGGAAAGGGTGATCTGCAGAGAGGGAGGCCCCAAGCCCTAGGCAGCATGATCTTGCTGTGCCTCGTGCCAGGTGCTTTTGCATTCAGGTGATAATACTTGTCTTTTCCCTTTTGTAAACCATCAGTGGACTTGTTCTTAGTCAGCTGTGGAGCCTTATGGCTGCCTTAAAGAGCCAAAGACATGCACCATTAAGACAGGCATGAATGCCATTTCTGTAGTATTTTCTTGTAGACCAAGACTTTAGATTAAATATAGACCAATTAATCTAGTTAAGTATACTATATGCTAAGTGTATAATTAACTGGAAATGACAGTATTCATTGCAATTTTCCCTTGTTCTTAAAGGGAAACTGTATTATAATCCAATGCTGGTAGGAGTTGCAGGGATGGGAAAATATATTTAAAAGGTGTGGAGGCATCTCTGCATCTCTTCATCTCTACAGAGTAGGCTCTTCTTCAGCTGGGTGGTGAAGCTGCAGAACTGATGTAAAATGATTTATTATGGAAGAGCAATTGTTTTTATTGATTTCGTTACCTGTGTCACAGTGAGAATGTTACCTCTTCAACTAAATGGAAGCTTTATTCTAAAGTGATTATTGTGTCAGTGTCTCTGCAGCTTGCAGCTTGTTTTCTGGGAAGAGTCAAGGCTTTTACAACATGTCCTTTCATGTTCTCAAAGTTGGCAATCGAACAGGCAGTGCAAGTGATTATTCTTGGGACATTTTTATCAAATGTGAAACAAATGTAAAGAAGGCAGGAGGAAAATAATAACCTAAGCAACAGTGTTACGCTTACAAAAACCTGATTCTCTTGTCAGAACTGCTGTTAAAGCAATCTTTATTACTCATACCATCTCCATTATTGTGGCTGAAACAGGAGATGGGGGTGCTCAATTTTCTTTTCTAATACTGTCTTTTATTTTTCATGGATTTTCTGTGCTGCTTAGAGCAATATTGGTTTCATTGCATTGTTTTCGTTGCACTGAAATTTTCAGAAGAACAGCGTGAGCTTGATTATGCTCCCACTAAGCATATTGGAAGTGGAAAGTCCCGCTGCCTTAGGAGGATTATATTGCACTGCTAACATTTTGTTATTATTAAATGTTCTTTCAAGGCATAATGGGTGCAGTGTTATTATCTGTCTTGCAGACTTGTCTTCAAAAGAGCACAAGGAACACAGTGATTCTAAATGGCTGAAAATAAATAGATTTTTATTTGCAGTGCCCTTGTAGTTAGTTCAAAGACAAAATTGTACTGAGTTTCCCAAAGTTAATACCATTTTGTTATCAAGGGAATTTAGGGTGCTGCCAAATTAAATGTTAACATTAATTTTGAACAATTGTATTTAATAGTTTTATTTCTATCTATTGCAATTATTTAAAACTTCTACTTGGTAAAACTAAGAAAATAGTTTCTCTAGAAGCAAAAATGAGAAAATTGAAAAACTGAATTGTTCGCTGGAAGTTGTATGCCAATTTTTTTGTTTTAGGTTTTTTTTCATGATCAGTCTGGTTTTCAGTAGTCTAGGATTTCAGTAGCAAAGGTTTCAGATCCTTGTGGCTCTAGTTGGTTTTAATGACATGAGCTTTCAAACATGCTCAGCTTGTTTGAAGATCCCTTATTTATTTTGGTGGACAGCTGTGAGAATTCAAAGTGCTGAAAGAGGCAAAGAGTAACACACTGAGAATCACAAGATCTAAATCGCAGCTCCTACATAGCAAACATCAAGAACAATATTAGTTTTGAAATTTTACATTGATTTAAAACATTAAAGTAGTGATGCTGGTACAGGATAATAATTATGAGCCTTAAAAATATTTATAGGCAAGATTGGCTTAAGACAATTATTCCATTGAAGCAAGCATATTGTGTCTGGAAATGGAATTTAGCAGGATGAAGTGTGGAGGTTTAAGTGCATAGGACTGAGAATTACCTATAAGAGATTTGGCACCAATGTATATCTGAAAGCAGTGCTTAAATGCATTTGGAGACCACTTTAAAGCTCATCAGAAAAGATTAAAGTGATGTTTTTGTGACTAAACTTTGTTACTGTGTGGCTTCTGACACATGCTGAAGAATTTGATACAGAATGACTGAAAACTTGGGAAAGCACTAGAAAGTAACACCCTTCTGTAAAAAAGAAACGTGAATTTAATCTCCTCAAGGGCAGTGGAAAGGACAAGGTGTTGAAATACAATGTCAATGCACATGAAGAAATATGCATAAGAAAATAGAGGTGTATACAAGGAATGGCTGGAAACCAGCTTGTACATGAAGAGCAGAATGTTGTACTTTTCTGCTGCTTGTGTTTCTCAGTTAGCAGTGGTCTCAGCTTGTTCACCTGATTTTAATGAAATTATTTTATAATGAAAACTCTGTTGCTGTGTCTGTCCATGCTCATGGTCTGATTTACCAGTACAGCAGTAATTTAAAACTGGTAAAGAGTTGTAATCAAGTGTTGCTGTTTTTATTTGACAGGCCGGACCTGATAGACATGAATACCGTTGCTGTTCAAAGCAACCTCGCAAATTTAGAACATGCTTTTTTTGTAGCAGAAAAACTTGGTGTTGCCAGACTCCTGGATCCTGAAGGTAAGAGATTTACAGATGGTTTTGTTGCAAAACCCCCAACACTAAAATAAAACCCAATCTGCCTGCAGGCTGTAGCTGTGGGCATTCTTACAACTGTGTGATAAAGCACTGTTCCATTTTGCTCTTTCAGATGTCGATGTTTCCTCACCTGATGAGAAGTCAGTAATAACTTATGTGTCATCACTTTATGATGCATTTCCCAAAGTACCAGAAGGTGGTGAAGGCATCAGTGCAAATGTAAGGAAAACAACACTTGTGTAGTGTGTGAGCTACATTAATAAAATTCTGAATTTCAGATCCAGAATGTTAGCTAGATCTTCCATAGGACTGCTATCACACTTTTCTTTGACATGGTTTTTCTAGGCTGAGATTTTAGAGTCTTAGCTATTTCATGTCATGGACATGAAAATATTTGTGCAAAGAGCTTAACTGAAAACAATGTGCCTGATTTGGAGAAAGATCGAGTCAAAGTTCTAACTTTTCACTTGTGAATTTATAAATTATGCCTTTCTCATTTTTACAAGCTTGAAATTTATTAATCTAGAAAATATTTTGTTTTCAGTAGAATTATTTGAGATCAAAACTGAAGACAGAAATCAGATATTTGAAAACTTTAACTGATCTTTAAAGAGCAAATAAATATTGTCTCAGGATTTCAAAATCTATTTTCTATATATGTGAAGTCTTCAAAGCTGAAGCAGAAATGAGTTCTTGATGATTTTCACCTCTTCTGTAATCTGGGTTTTGCTTTTGGCAGGATGTGGAAGTCAAATGGGTTGAATATCAGAATATGGTGAACTACCTCATGCAGTGGATCAGACACCATGTCGCGATAATGTCTGACAGAACATTTCCCAATAATCCTGTGGAGTTGAAGGTGAGGTGTGGTGGCTTAGACAGCTTGTTGGAATTACACTTTATCTTACTGACTCAAAGCATACTTGAACAAATGACGTGCTTGTTGATTTATAAAATCACATCAACTGTAGAACAGAACTACTCCTTAACCTTTTCAAAGTGTAATCAATACTTTGCTAGCATATGAACAACCAAAAGCAAATCTTTACCTTGTCACTGCTTGTTTTTTGTAGAACTCTAGTTTGAACAGTATAAAGGTAAGCTTGTGAAGAATATTAGAAGAAGGTTTGGAGACTAAGGTTATATTCACTGTAAATAAAACTTGATGTTATTTTTCATGTTTCTGTAGGCACTTTACAATCAATATTTACAGTTTAAAGAAACAGAAATTCCACCGAAGGAGACAGATAAATCAAAAATCAAACATCTATATAAACTGCTAGAGGTAAGTTATAACATCATTGAAATGTGTAGAAGTTCCTTTTCTGTGGCATAAAATAACAAATGCATATTCATTTTTAAGGTCTGGATAGAATTTGGACGCATCAAACTTTCTCAAGGCTACCATCCAAATGATATAGAAAAAGAATGGGGAAAGCTGATTATTGCCATGCTGGAAAGAGAGAAGACCCTTCGGCCTGAAGTGGAGAGGTATGCTAGTGAATATTTGACAGGCTTTGTTAATATATTTCCTGTTGTTTTAATCCATATTGAAATTCGTAAATATCTTCTTCTATGATGATGTCTTCTATGATGATGATATTATTTTTCTAGATCAAGCATTTCTGTCTTTGTTCAAGGTCTGAAATTCTCTGCCTGCCTAGAGGCAGGTCAGACATAAACAACTTTGGTGTGCTCAGAAGGTTGTGATGAACAGCATCTGTTCCTCAGATCATCAAAGCACTTATGCACGTATATGACCACTTTGTTTGTGCACTTAGTCAAACTGGCTTTATACTATTTCACTGTCTCATTCTATCTTGATTTCATATAAGGACCATCCTTATCCTTTACATGAAAGGTGTATTTTTCTTGGTGCACAGCATTGTAGAGGTTTAAAAAGGCAGTGGTACTTGAGAGCAAACCAAGTGTTTAGATGTGGAATGGCATAGTAGCCTTCCATGACAGCAGGCTGTGGGACACTTATTACATCACTGATGACATATTAAGCATGATTAAAGTCTTGATGCAGTCTGAGAGCATTTTTTAATGGTATGTCTTTTTAAGTTCTGTGGGAGACACAGGTGCTATCCATTTATTAATTTAAAACTCCTCTTAAAGTTAAATTATCTTTGAGGCTTCTACCTGTGGGTAGATATAGACACCTGGATCTGGATTCATTCTGCTTGACTTTATGCATCCAAAGGAGACATCTAAGATCTGAATCACTTCCTAGAGAATCTTGTAGCTGGCTTTCTGGTGACAACAAGGTGACCTGTCTCTCTGATTTAGGTACATGAAACTAAGTGTGAGGAATCCAGACCATTCTATAGGAAGTCCTTAGCAAGAGAGATTTCAGTCAGAGGACAAAGACAGTCAGAACCGACTAAACATGTGTCAGGCTTACAAGGGCAAGAGCATGACTGAAATGGCAGATTCAGTAGGAGGTGTTGATTCACAGCACCCAAGTGTGGAACAAGTTCTTACAGAGGAATACAAAGTTGTCCACACTGAGTTTTCCCTCTTATGCAGAGCAGAACACTGGAAAGCAGCAGCAGAAATACAGCCTGCTAGATCTTGTAGGTCAATCTGTCCTAACCTGCTGAAAGTAAAGTATCTGGCTTCACCAATAGAAATTCTGTTCGTACTTGTAGAAAGCAGGATTATCTTTGTTGAGAATGTGTGTAAATTACATTAGTTTATTTCTGTTTTTTTATATGGTGTGAGCACAGATAAACTAACATGAACCTAACTTCCTTCCCATATTTCAGGAAGGGTAAACACACTTAATGACAGGTCATATGTTGATAGTCACTACATGTGATGGTGACTGTAAAATGAGAGAGAAAATGTCAGAAAGTGCTTCTGGTTTAATCACCAAGTTAAAAGTATTGATTGATGTAGACACAAGAACATAATGCTTGTTTGTTGCACTGGTTACCAGTGCATCTCATCATTATGAGGTGCTGATACAGCTGCTGGGATGAAATTTGATTGTGGTAAAAATGTGACTTGAGCCAATACTGAAACCCTGTGAGTAATAAAATTTTGCTTGCATGTCTGTCAAATACGTCTCGAAGTATCAACACAAACAGACAATGTATGGCTAGATTGGTATATGGGATCAAAATTAATATGGTGTCAATGAGGAGAGTGCCAAACTGAGCTCTAGTTTGCAAAACTAGCAGAGTTTGGCATTGCTGCAGGGGTGTGTCTGTGCCTTTGCTGAGCTCTGCTGAGTAGTCACCTTATGGGATGGGTGTGGTTGTTCAGGAATTCTAAAAGCAGACAGTGAAATACTGAAAAAATCACCCCAGCCCAAAATCTGAGTTAAAAAGTAAACTTGAAAGCAGTGATCAGATTTTTCTTACTTATTTTCTGGTTAAAACAGCTGGAAGAATTTGGCTGTGAATATGGAAGAAGATGAAGGGAAATTTTCAGGAGGACAGTGTGGTGGGACAGGGCAGTTGGTGAAGATGCATGCTTGGACAGTGCAGGAGTGACAGTAGGTTGGATGGTGTATAGGTGTCTCAGATTATATTGTAATGAGTTGATTGACCCTGATACTCCCCCAGTTTTATTGTGCAGTCCTATTTGAATGAAAGCAGTCAGCCCAGCCTGGAAGTAATTTGTACTCTACTGTGGAGTGTGGATTTCTCCCTTCTCTCCTTTTTGAAACTTTCCATTGAAGAGTCAGAGAGACACTGCAAAGAGTTCTTTTAGTTTATACTTGGTTTGTAGCTATTTAGTGACACTTAAATAAAATATTTGGTGTGTCTGTTTCCTAGTGACGCCCCATTGTTGCTGCCTAGTCTGTACTTGCAAAACTTTAATGCAAGGTAGGGAAGCCAAAAACAAGGTAGTGTACATAGCCCCAGGTAAAAGCCTTTGAAGAGCTGGCAGAATATTAATTGCTGGGTTTTAAATGTGCATACTGAAGCCTATATAAAGGAGGAGTCTAGGTGTTTCAAAAACCAGTAGTGGAATTTCATCCCTAGAAGCTGTACATTTTGCAGAACTTTTATTTTCATTTTTCAGCAAATGCAAACAGCCAGAGGATCTGTGCTCTGGTTGTAAAGATGAATAGCAGTAGTTACAGCTATCATAGCAGTGATTCACTGTTTAGCAACAGCACTAGTACTCGAACCAGCGTTGACTCTAATGAGAATTTCCTTTCTGTTAATTGTGGTCCCACGCTGATTAAATCTTGTATAAGCTTTGGTAATGGAACCTTAGAAGGGAACAGGTAACTGACATATGCATTTGTGCTTTGTGGTAGATGCTGTTGATTCATTTGTTTGTTTTTAAAGTCATGCAACATGATTGTAAATAGAAATAACAAAATAACATAGTACTTATTTATTTTCCTGAAATGCTTTGGCATCATCTAGATTGGAAATGCTGCAGCAAATTGCGAACAGAATTCAGCGGGACAGCCGGAGCTGTGAAGACAAACTGATACTTGCCCGGAATGCTCTGCAGTCTGTAAGTCAGTCAGTGATTTTACTTGTCTGTATTCATAAATTTATAGAAGTTGAATGGCAAAAATTTCTTAATGGTTTATGAGGGCAACCCTAATAGCTGCTACATTTATTTTCTTTGTATTGTTAAGGTAGCATGTCTTAAAAAAATTCCACAAATTGCCTAGAATGTGTTCTGTTATACTTTTGTTCTGTAGTTAATTAAATGCTTCACAACTGTTTCAAGATAAGAATAAGATTTTAGGTTTTAAAAAAAAAAAAAAAAAGAATTCTTAGAGCTGATATCTCTTTGAGTTTAGCTGCAAGGCTTATGAGTTTCTCTTCTCTATAAGGACACCAAGCGATTGGAGTCAGGGCTCCAGTTCCAACATGAAGCAGAGATAGCTGGGTATCTTCTTGAATCTGAGAATCTTCTCCGCCAGCAAGTGATTGATGCCCAAATTCTTATTGATGGAAAATACTATCAAGCAGATCAGCTTGTTCAAAGGTAATTTACAGTCTATTTATGTGAATAAATAAATGTCCCAAATATAGATTCCCATTATGGAAAAAATTTTCTGTTCTTTATAACTTCTTCATAAACTTCATGGTCTGTTACTGGGCACCCAAATATCAGATATTCTGGTGGGTGAATTGCCCACAAATGTTAAAGACAACAGGAGCTATTTGTACTTACAAAAATGAAGTCAACCCCTGGACATGACTTAATGTTTAATGTTTACTAGATATCTGTGTGTAAAGCTATTAGCTTGTTTTATTGCATATAAAACACATTTAGAATTTACTAACCTTGAATTTTTAAAAAGAGGTGAGATTTCTGGTGACAGCTGTAGATGTATTAACAGGTAATAAGAGGGGTAACATTAGGTTACGTGTGGCACTATGTACAGTGTTGGCAGAAAGAAGCATTTAAACTACATAATTCTGTTTTATGAAGAAGTGGCTCCAAAGTTTTTTTTGGGATTCATCCTTGGACTGATTGAGATGAAGTGCATAACTCCTTGGCAGTGAACTGCAGGTGTTTGATCTACTGCAACATGTAGTGTCTTGTAAGCTTTCTGGTTTGTTGATTGTTCCCTGGAATTGTGTATAGTGCATGTTGGTGCCTATACCTTTTTTTTCAGTCTTTGCCTGATTTCTGCATTTATTATCTGTATAGAACTAGAAGCTGATATTCCCTGTACTTTCTAATTAAAATATTTGTTTATAATATTTAAGTGCAACTAAAGTGTAAGAGATAATGCGAGCCCATAGCACGATTCAGTTGATCATGATAAACCTTAATCGTAATAATTAATTGGGTTTTTTTTTTTAAATTCTAATTTAATAGAGTTGCAAAACTTCGTGATGACCTGATGGCCATACGGACCGAATGTTCTTCCGTGTACAACAAGGGGCACGGGCTGACCGCAGAGCAGACAAAGCTGATGATATCGGGAATAACCGAAAGCTTAAACTCAGGATTTACAACAAACCTGACGCCTGAATTAAATGCTGCAATGACACAAGGTTTAACACCGACTTTGACTTCTTCCAGTTTGACATCTGGCCTCTCATCAGGTCTTACTTCCAGACTGACACCAACCATCTCTCCCGCTTACCCATCCGGCATCCCACCACGGTTAATTCAGAGCTATGTGACAGGAGTGGACAGTGGGACTCTGCAAACACTCAAACTGATGCAAATCAGAAAACCTCTTATGAAATCGGCTTTTGTGGATCAGAATTTGACAGAAGAAGAGGTGAACATGAAGTTTGTCCAGGACCTATTGAGCTGGGTGGAAGAAATGCAGGTAGCAATTTTTGCATAAACGGTCCACTTTTAAGGATTTACTTTTTATAGAGCATGGCTAATCTTTTCTTCCTGTTTGTAAGGTTCAACTTGATCGAGCAGAATGGGGTTCAGATTTGCCAAGTGTTGAAAGCCATTTAGAAAATCACAAAAATGTCCACAAAGCTATTGAGGAATTTGAATCCAGCCTTAAAGAAGCCAAAATGAGTGAGGTACTGCACCAAGTTCTTTCTTTCTTTGGTTACTTTCTTACTGAGTGAAACATAAACTAATATTTAATTTTAGAATGCTGTTTGGATTTCACAGTCTTACCTTTATTTCTGATCTCTACATGACTTATGGTGAAATCAGAAGATCTAATGGTTCAAAATATCTAACCTTTTTATTGTCTTTCGATCTCATGTACCAAATACAGATCCAAATGACTGCCCCTCTTAAACTCACTTATGCAGAAAAACTGCACAAACTGGAGAGTCAATATTCAAAACTCTTGGTAAGTTAACTATACCTCTTGCATGTTCAGCTTTTCAGTGTGTATAATTTCTGATAAGGGATAAGCTTTAAATTCTGATTATTTTAAATCTTCTTTTCCTTTCAATAAAGAACACCTCAAGAAATCAAGAAAGGCATCTAGATACTCTTCACAATTTTGTGTCTCGTGCTACTAGAGAGTTGATATGGCTGAATGAAAAAGAAGAGGAAGAGGTTGCATATGACTGGAGTGAAAGAAACCCCAATATAACAAGAAAAAAGGAATACCATGCAGTATGTATTGCTAATGTGATCCAGAGGGAGTTATTAAATGATTTTTAATAATTAGATAGAGTTCTAAAACTTTTTTTTTTGTCTGAAAAAAGGAATTAATGAGAGAACTTGATGAAAAAGAAGAAGTTATTAAATCAGTACAAGAAATAGCTGAGCAATTGCTTCTTGAAAACCATCCAGCCAGGCTAACCATTGAGGTAAGTTAGTAAAACCAGCACCAAAACAGGAAAAGTTTGGGGATTTAGAAGAGCTGAGTTTTGGGGAAAATGGGGAAAAGAAGGCAAATGTAGAGAAAATGAAACAAGACTCTAAATTAAAGGGGCCTTCTAAAATTTCCTCTTTCGCATCTCTTTGTATTTATTTTCCAGTTTCAAAAAAGCAAAACTGCTTTTATAAAGTTATGGTTACACCTTGGATTGCTTAGATGAAATCTCCTGAAACTCTAAAATTAATTGGTCTGTAGAGATGTTGCTGGTCATGCAACTTCTAGAGCTGTTGATACAAATTGCATTGACAGACTGAGGGCACAGAACAGTCCTTATGTGGTTTCTTTCCTGTTGGATTGAAAGAAATTTTAGTAAGAGCCTTTGTCATCACTTACTGTATGTACAGGTTCCTTGTATGATTTAGGGCTGGTTTCATAACTTAGTTGTTAGCAAATTATGCAACTTGTTTGGATGGTAAAGATCTGACCAGGTGATATGATTTACTTCAGGCTTGAATCTAGTTCTATGTTATATATGTAAACAATTTACAGAAAAAAATATTGTAGCTCTTGTAGGGTCATAACCGCTTTTCAAAAGAGAATGTAAAGCAATTTTCCTTGCAGACCTTCAAGAAAAGAGTAGATACAGACAGTGAGTGGTAAAGACTGAAACAATAAAAAGTTGATTTATTATAGAAGAATGAAAAAAGGCAGAGGGAATGTATTTTTATTGTTCTTCAGCTGTGCAAGTTTACATGTGCAAAAATGGGAAACATGAAGAAAACCCCTCCCTTCCTTCCTTCTTATGATATCCACTTTGAATAATAAATTACTTTTTTTGTAAAGTGGGCAATTCTCTCTTTAAAAGTGTAGGCTGTTCTAATGGGCTCTTACTGATGTAGTGTGGAAGTACACTGAAAATGCCTGTTACAAAACCAGGCCGTTGCAGTCACAATGACTGTGCAGGTTATGCTGTCTCCAATGATGCTATATTGAGATATTTATAAAAATATCCTTAAAAAAAATTGCTTTCCTACTGAGCAATGTCTGCATTAATGCATCAGTGTGAAATTCCTGGGAGACGATGGAGAAGCTGTTTATTTAGAAGGGGGGCCCGGAGCCGAGCCCCGCGATCGGGGGTGGTTCCCGCAGGCGGCAGCGCCCCCTGCTGGCGCGGGCGCGTGCGGCTCCTCGGGGGCGCCGCGCTCGGCGCTCCTGCGCCGCTCTCACCCCAAATCGGCATCCCCGGGCCTGCCGTGGGCCTTCATCCCCTGTGCAGTGCTGCTGCAGCCCACGGGCTGTATCCAGGCAAGGCTCCAGCTGTTCTGATTGAGTAAGTGGGCACACGGAGCTGTAGACAGGCCTCGGCTGGAGGAATCTCCCAGGAGCTGAGCTCCCAGCAGGAGCTGGAGTACTCCCAGGCATTTGTTTGGCCAAATTCTGACCAGGCTAGAGGATAATGATTTCACAGTCCCTCTGGGCAAGTCTTGTTATGTTTGGCTATGCTGTGACAGCATTTCTTTCTCACATCTAATTGGAATTTTCATTGCCGCAGCTTAGTTTTCCAGGGTGAGGTGGTCAAGTTTTAATTGTTTGTGTTTACTGCATCACTTTTGTGTTTCCTAAATTCTGTGAAGGTATGCAAGTTTTAGTTTTCATTTCCATTTGTGAAATATATCTCTTTTCCTTAAAGGCCTACAGAGCTGCAATGCAGACACAATGGAGCTGGATTCTTCAGCTCTGCCACTGTGTTGAACAGCATTTGAGAGAAAATGCTGCATATTTTGAGGTAAGAAAGTAAATCAATCAGAATACAAAATATTTTAAGTTTGGTTCATAGTCAAAAAGTTCCAACAAAAGCTCTAGTTGTAATTGTAGAATTGACATTTGTCTTGTACAATCACTAGATGATAAGCCATGCTCCTGCATTGTTACCACAACTCAATTTCTTCACTACAGTTATGTCAGTTCACAGCAGATGAAAATCTGGCCTGAGATTTTTTCAGTGCCTGTCGTGCACAACTGCTGTCAATGGAGATTCTGCCCATGATGTAGCATGGAGGGTGGTTAATGATGGCCATGGGAGAACATATTCTAGATGG
This sequence comes from Chloebia gouldiae, assembly GCA_003676055.1. Classification (NCBI taxonomy): domain Eukaryota; kingdom Metazoa; phylum Chordata; class Aves; order Passeriformes; family Passeridae; genus Chloebia; species Chloebia gouldiae. Next base: position 20,670,621 of record QUSF01000002.1, on the reverse strand, counting down.
TTATTCCAGGACTACTCAAAGCAAAATGGAATGTGCAGCATTAATAATAAACACAGCAAAGAACACCCTGACAGCAGATACATCCCATGAAACACCCATATGACTATCTCATTGTCACCTATTCACATACTCAGCAAATTATGAAATTACTTGCGTGAACATGATAGAGGAGTTTTTTTGTTAATTTTGTTTGTTTGTTTTTCAATCTACTAATTTAAAACATTTAAATTATAAGGATGAGTCCTTAGTTCTTCTCGGTTGTGCGGTTGAGGAGAAAGGGAGGTGATGAAGGGGTGAGATGCCTTTGACTGAGAAGGATGAGATCCCAAATTTAGGAATGGGACACTGGAGAAGACAAAGCAATTTGAGCTCCTTGTGACAGGGGGAAGAAACTGGACTTCTGGATTTAAGAAAGGGGCTTAAGGGAGAGAATGGGATTTTCCTTCCCAGTTGTGCCTATCCAGGACCCTTGTTTGGGTGTGCAGATACCCTTGCAGAACTGCCAAGTGTGGCAGCTCATTTCCCTTCCTGAACAAAACGTTTGCTTCAGCTGTGATACCTGGATTTTGCAGCTAGTTTCTATAGTTTGTAGGATTTGTCTGTGCTTTCTATACGAAAGTAATTGTAATTCCAAGAAAAACAAGAATGGCTTAATAACATTTTTTTCATTGCAGGAATGGTCATTAACTGTAGGTTCAATAACTGCAGAATTAATTTTGTGTGTAGCGCATACTGAGAATAACTGGTGTTAGCAGTAATTGTGTGCCTTTTTGAAGAGTACATTTAGACATGGGATCATGAGTAGCTGAGTGTGGTGCAATGATCACTTCAAGTGATGAGGAAAGGTTGTTTAAAAAGACAGCACTTGAAAACTTCAGTGTAGCCGATTCTGCATTTTTTAGTTTGTTTAAAAATAACCCAGATAATTATTTTATCCTAGTTTTTCAGCGATGCCAAAGAAGCCATGGAATATTTGAAGAATTTAAAAGATACCATATACCGAAAATACAGTTGTGATAGATCAAGCAGTCTTCATAGGCTGGAAGACCTTGTCCAGGAGTCTATGGTAAGATCTTTAGTAGCATCCTATTAGCAGGAGCTACAATGAAACAAGAAATGTCTAGGTTATGGTGGGATATAAAATGTGTTAAGATTGTTCATTTAAAGTAAAGGAAAAAATGCTGATTTTTTTCAGAACTTATAAATAAATTACTATTTTTCATAGCTCTAAAACACAGTTTTATTTGTTTATATTTACAATACCAGCTATCTGAAGATAGTGGCTTCAGAGAGATACTTTGTTTTCGTAAAATGTGTTACTTTTAGGAAACACAGTAGAAGGAGTCAGGGACAAAAAAAAACAACATAACAGGATCAAAAAGGCAGTACTGTATTCTGGACATTTCTAATGATGTATTCTTTTCTTAACTGTTCTAGGAAGAAAAAGAACAACTCTTGCAGTATAAGAGCACAGTAGCAGGCCTTGTGGGAAGAGCAAAGGCAATAATTCAGCTGAAGCCAAGGAACCCTGACTGTGTACTGAAAACATCCATTCCAATTAAAGCCATCTGTGACTATAGACAAATTGAGGTTAGAAACAAAAATTTCCTCAAACTAATTACAGATGTAAGAATTCAGCTAAAGTTTCATTAATTACCATGTTCCTGGAGAAAGCTGGGCAGTAAATTTCTTCCACCCTAGTAAACAAGAGCAAATCCTTTGGTTGGAACATTGGTTTTGTTGTTCTGTTGCCTTATTTGTTGACAGCATTAGCAGAAGTGCTTTGTACAATTATTTTGTAATGCTTGGCTCATCAAATGATTCTGCTTTTCTGTTAATACTAGATAACTATTTACAAAGATGATGAGTGTGTGTTAGCAAACAACTCCCATCGTGCTAAATGGAAAGTCATTAGCCCAAGTGGTAATGAGGCCATGGTTCCATCTGTGTGCTTTACAGTTCCTCCACCAAACAAGGAAGCAATAGATACAGCCAACAGGTAGGGACAAAGTAAAACTACCTATTTTCTATTAACATCTACTTACATGGAACTAGGGTTAAAAGACTATCCCACTTTTTTTTTTGGTTGTTTTTTATTGGTTGTGTTTTTTTTTTCCTTTGGAGGGGGAGGGGTTGTGGGTTTTTTTGGGTTCCCCCCGCACCCCACTCCCGTTATCTTGTGTTACCCTGATCTGAAGTTGGCATTTTTTTTGTTTCAGGATTGAACAGCAATTTCAGAATGTTCTGGCCCTTTGGCATGAGTCACATGTAAACATGAAGAGTGTGGTGTCCTGGCATTACCTGACAAATGAAATTGAAGTTGTTCGAGCTGGCAATGTTGCCTCGGTAAGTGAGGCAACATTATGATAAGGAAGGGCTCTTAACCATTTACTGGAAAGTCATAGGATGACTAAAACTGTATGAGATCACCAACTGTTGCAAACAATATTTGCAATACCAAAAATTACACTTTCCTACCTAATTGATCGCTGTTACTGTTGAGATGTCCCTACTTGTCCTTGCTATTGTTTGTTGCTGCATGACATTAGATGGGAGAAATTAAGTCTGATGTAGGCTTGGCTTAACAGAGGCCTTTACCAATGTGAAAGATTGAAAAGGATTTTATGTTGAGTGTAAATTATCAGCTGTCAGGTAGACTCCAGCTAAGGAACAGTGAACTTTCAGAACCTCAATTCTTTGAGTTTACCATCTTAGTAATTGATCAGTATTGCTTTTTGATAAAAAAGCATCACAGGAGCTGTGTGAGTGATGCCCCATTGCTGACTGTGCTTTGGGTCTATAATCTGTTGCAGATAAAGACAATGCTGCCAGGTGAGCATCAGCAGGTTCTAAGCAATTTACAGTCCCGCTTTGATGATTTTGTGGAAGACAGCCAGGAGTCCAAAATCTTTACAAGCTCTGATACAGCACAGCTGGAAAGGGAAGTTAATGTTTGCAAGCAATACTATCAAGAGCTTCTGAAGTCTGCAGAAAGAGGTAAAACTTAGCTTAGAAATGTAGAAAGATGTCATTAGAGATTTTGTCCTTGATCTTAAGATCTCTTTTATCATGATGATATTGTTGCTGCCTGTGTTCTTTTGAACAGAGTCATTTTAGTAATGTGTGCAATTCCATTGTATAGAACATCTTATTTTTTTTAAACTTTGTATATATTAAGCTATAAAAAAATATAGATGTGTTACACAATATATGGAATGCTACAAAGAATTTTACACCTAAAAATTTATTATGTGCTTTACAGCTCACTGCTTAGTCCTGTGTTCCTCTGTTTCTTAATGCTGGAAAAACAGCTTGATTACTGTGTTGAGTGTGTAACAAAATCAGAACTTTTTTCACCTTGTTAAGGCAAGGAAAACATCCTAGCTACTTTCCTGGCTCCTCAGGATGTCTGTAGTTACTGCTGTCTTACCTCCAATTAACACTGTATTAATACAGTGAGAACAGAAAGCTTAAAATAGCTCTTCTGATTCACTGTTGAGGAGTTGATGACTTAAAAAATTCAGTAGTGCAAAGCTGATTACTTCATTAGCAAAGTTCACTAAACGTCAGAAAAGATGTGGTGCCCTGTGCATCTAAAAGAGGATTTATGTCCCTGATACCACCAATTAAAAGAATCAGTCACCGAATTTAGCAGTGTCACTGTAGAGGTAATGCCTGTGCAGAATGATCAGAGATAGTAATTTTTCATGTGTAAGGAGATGATTTAATAAAAACTGAAATTAAGAGTTTCGAAGATTTGCCTTATAACCAAAATTTCAATGGAAACTGATGGCATTTTGGCCAGTCATGAAAATACCTCTAGAGCAATGACTTTATAAAGTATCAGAAGTTATGGTGAAAATGTCATGATGACTTTGCTGGCTAACATATGTCTTAATTCTTTCAACAGAGGAGCAGGAAGAATCTATTTATAATCTGTACATCTCTGAAGTCAGAAATATCAGACTACGACTGGAGAGTTGTGAGGAGCGGTTAGTACGGCAGATCCGGACACCAATGGAGAGGGATGATGTACATGAAAATGTGCTTAGGATTTCAGAGCAAGAGGTGAGCCTTTGAGAAAGTCTGTTTTACCTAGGAAACGTCGTGTTTAAAAAAAAAAAATAATCCTGACTTTTGAGTGTAAGTCAGGACAATTTGCAGTGTACCTTGAAAAGAGGAGTCAAGTATTTAGCTTGTGTTCGTGAGCAAAAAAGATGCTGATCAATGGTATCTCCATTAGTTTCTCTATTACACATGTTTCTCTTCAAATTTTTTTCAATGGTGTCATCTAAGAAAGAAAGGAGGTTAGACCTGTACTCATAGTGGTATGTAAAGTATATATCAGGTTGATGTAGGATGAAAGCATTATCAATCACCTTTCATTTTACAGAAACTGAAGAAAGAACTGGATCGACTCAAGGATGACTTGGGAGTCATCACAGATAAATGTGAAGAGTTTTTCAGTCAAGCTGCTGGTTCCCCTTCAGTCCCTACTCTGCGCTCTGAACTCAGTGTTGTTATACAAAACATGAACCAAGTTTACTCCATGTCTTCCATTTTCATAGATAAGTACGTACTAGGCTGTCTTCCATCACCCATGCTTTAGTTTACAGCTTTCTCTTAAATTGAAACTATTAGTATGAATAATACTGATCAAGGAAAAAGGAGTTAATATTTTAACATTGTATAAAGGGGTACCCTGTGACATGAAAAGTCTGAAAATCACGAATGTTTTGGGTATTGGTATTGATGGTTCAGTTAACAGAGGGTCTGTTTTTCAGATTAAAAACTATCAATTTGGTGCTGACGAACACCCAAACAGCAGAATCATTAGTAAAACACTATGAAACTAAGTTGTGTGAAGAAGAGGCAGTAACGGCTGACAAAAACAATATTGAAAATCTGATGGGTACATTAAAGGTAAGAGCTGCTGGTGCCTTTTCATGGGGAAATAAAAAAAAATAAGACAAAAGCTGTCTTGTAACACCTGATTTTGTTGTGCTTCACTCTACAGTGTGTCAAACATTGGCTTGTGTATTTAGTTTTAAGTGTATTAGAGTTGACATTTCAGAAAAAACTGGCATCTTTGGAGCATTAGGATTTAGACAGGTTGAAAGCATGTTCATGCTGTTGCAAAATGCATTAAAGTAACTGAACTTGAAAAAGTGGCACTTGTTAATGCTGCAGTAAGATTTTCCTTGCTCTTCAGAAGGTAGCATATATTTAGGGTAAAATAAACATTTATTTATGATATGTAAATTTGACCACAATAACATTCTTTCTACTGCTTCGGTGTTCTAATCTTAGGAAGTTTGGCAGGTATCTTTGAGAAATGGAAAGATTGAAGTTCAGCATTTTTTTGTTTGCTGTATATAACTCATTTTGATATTATAAATTATGAGTAATGCTTTTTTGCAAAATAGAATGATTGGTATCTGCCTAATAATTTTTTGAAAGCTGTAGTTTCTATGGTGAGTGTATTCATTTGATCTCTGTGTTGTGGGGATTGCTGTTACTTAGAATTATTTTGCAGTTTATTGCTTCAGACCCATTCTAGTGCCACTTGAGTATTTGAGCAAGCAGAAGTAAAGTATTAATTGAAATATTTTTATTGATTCATTTATACAGCATGCTTGTGTAAAATACTAATTTATAAAATAATGTAATAATTCAAGAGTTATTTACAACCTTTTTTTTATCACCTACTAGCAATGGAGATCAGAAGTAGATGAGAAAAGACAAACATTCCATGCTTTAGAGGATGAACTGCAGAAGGCAAAGATGATCAGTGATCAGATGTTTAAAATGCACAAGGAACGTGATCTTGACTTTGATTGGCACAAAGAAAAAGTTGATCAGTTGGCTGAGAGGTGGCAAAATGTTCATTCTCAAATTGAAAATAGGTTTGTATGACTTGTAATTATAGTCTGTTCATGTTTTATACTTTTTTTTTCTTTCTGAGGAAAAGCTATCAGAAATGAATATTAAAACAGATCTGAATAGTTTTCTGAACTGTTTTTGGAATGTGCTGACACGAAGACCTTTATTGTGCTGTTGACAACATTGCCTTAGTTTTCCACTGGAAATGTTTGTGACTGTGAATTTCCAAAAGATGAACAAGATACAGAAACTTACTACTTACTGATACACAGTGGAGATAAATTGTCATTTTTCTTTAAAAAAAAACAAACCTGCAGAAATGGCTGGCAGTCCTATGGAAATACCATCTGTTTCTCCACAAAATTAGTTCTGATGGGCTAAATTGATGAGCTGATTGATCAGTTATGATTGGATTAATGATAATTTGCTTTGAATTACTCAAGTGTTAAGTCTGGAAGTTCTTAGCTTCTGTTGACTTATCTGTGATCATTTTTGGTGAAGTGCCAGTTATTCTGCAATAACTTTTTGGTGAAGTGGCTTTTATTTTTTTAAATATCCAGTAGAGATAGTGCTCTAAATTGTCAGCCCTTTATTGTCAAGTTTATACTGATAAATGTTGCTCAAGTGCACATGCCTATACAGATGTGCCAATACAACCGAACACGCATACCTGTATTTCTGAAGATGTCCATACATTAATTTCCTGGAAATGCTTTTTTCTTCAGTCTCTACAGTCCTGTTTCCTGATGTAAAGGAAGCAGAACTGTAGAGGCTGAAGAAAAAAGTATGGGCAAGTGTTGAGGAATTCTGTACTGTGCAGTCTGAACTTATTTCCTTTGAAAAGTACTTTAGTTTGCCATTATAGATCACTTGAACAAGAACATTGAAGGTAGTGCTGTTGATGTAAAAGTCACACAGAAACTTGTTGCATTTTTGTCCTCCTTTTCTAAGGGGTGAATATACATTCAGGTGCAATATTGAAGTAACTCACTTGTAATTAACTAGTTTATTTGTGTCTGTCTAACATTGCTGGAAGTTAGAAAGGAGATGGGGAAAAGGCCACTTATTTAAAGAATAGCTAGCTTAGCTGATTTTTCATCAGTTGTTAGTGTGACAATTTAAATGATTAAACAGTAGTTTTATGAGGTAGTGAAGCATTCTTATTTCTTCAAAAGAGTAAGCATGAAGCACATACTCTACTGCCAGGACTGTATCCTGAACAGAATATGCTGAAAAATGATTGCTAATACATAGTGTCTTCTTATGTAAATAGGACAGATTTTGGTAACTGCAGTACAGAGCTGTAAAAAAGCTGCTTTCTGCAAATATCTTTGTTTCTTCCTATCAGCTTGACTCTGATAATCATTATACAAAAAGTATGTACAAATATTGGCTGCAGTTATCATGATCCTTTTTCATGTTATTAGCTTTAAAACATGCTTAAGTATGAAACCTGAGTGAAAAGAATTGCTTGCTCTTTTTTAATCTCCTTTTGGCATCTTAAGAGCAGCACTACAGCAATTCAAAATATGCATTCCAAGTTCAACTGTAAAAGGTTGTATATTTCTGTTTATTCTGCAGTGTTAAGTGGTCATATTTATATGATCTTTTAAGGTAGAATCATAGAACATCCTGAGTTATAAGGAACCCACAAGGATCATTGAGTCTAACTTCTGGCTCTGCACAGAGCAACCACCAAAATCACGCCATGATAACAAGTAACAGTATAAGGATTGTGAAAGAAAAACTGTCAGTATCTCCCTCAGTATGGAAATCACTTTAAAGAAATACACAGACCTCTATTTTAGGTCAAAAACATGATTTAAAATTAGAAGTATATGTTCAATTACTTTTGCACATTAGGATATTACAGTCTTCAGTTTTAGTGTAACTCTTGCTTTTTTGTGGGAAGCATGGAGAGTATGGTGGACCACTACTTGACTCCAGCATGGCACACTCCTTCTTGATTCATAGGTCACATTTTAAATACTCTCACTTCTTGCAACAGAGCTGATTGCTGTAGCAGAGCCCTCCCTCTTTCCTGGCGTTTCCAGTGCTCCTAGAGTTTCAAGCAGTCAAACAGGCTAATGAAGGACATATAGAGTTTCTTGTGTAGTAGGATCTCTCCTGGATGTCCTTTATGAGAAATAGAAAGAGTTGATCAAGCTGGGCGTCCTAGTGTTTGAAAAGTGAATTTGCTGTTTAATTAGTGTTACACCAGTATCTTTATACTGTGAACTGTAACAGAGCTAAGGTATTTGAAACCTTTAAAGCTGTATTTGCCTTAGTGTTTTATTTTTTGTCTTTAATAATCATCTTCTCTCCTTTGATTTGTCTTCTAAAATAAAATCAGGTTGCGTGACTTAGAAGGTATTAATAAATCTCTGAAGTATTATAAAGATACTTACAATTCATTGGACACTTGGATTCAACAAGTGGAAGATACTCAGCGAAAGATTCAAGAAATACATCCTGAAAATAGCAAAGCATTGGCTAAGCAATTGAACCAACATAAGGTATGAAAGGGTTGTCATTGTGGCAAACCACTGTGGTAAGCACTGCACAAAGAATTACAATATCAGTGATCTCAATATTATTAACTTATTATTAAATGTATTAATATGAGGGGCTTATATCCATCAGCCCTTACTGTAAATCTTCAAGTAATCAACAGATTTTATGATTTTGTCTTTATAGTGCAGCCATGAAATATCACCCAGTGACAATTGTCACTGTTTTATAGACCAGACTGTTTGGTCCTCAAGTGTGCAAGAACATCAAAACCTTAAAACTTCTGGACTTGCCTTAACACATAATTTCATATTCAGTGCTGCATTTTTTTATGGATGTAGAAATATTTTCATGGAAGCAGAGCTAAACTCAACACATGTCTCCTGCAAGAAGGAAATGCAGTATAAATAGACAGGATAATAAATTATATGCATGAAATGATATATTCCTGATTTGATTTTAAGTTAATTCACCAACTATTAAACTGGCAGGTTTTTTCACTACTTCTGTACTGTAAATCTGATAAAGCTGAGGACATAGGCTTGAGCATTATTACTTGTACACATATGGATAGGAGCATATTAGATAAAGTAGATGTTAACAAACCATCTATTTATGTTAGATAATGTTTGAGAAAGTAGAAATGTTAATTATAATGGTAATAAAAATAACTTTTTAAGATGAAAATGTACATTCATATTTTACAGATGCTGGTTTCTGAGATTGAAATGAAACAAAGCAAAATAGATGAATGCCAGAAGTATTCTGAACAATACTCAGCTGCTGTGAAGGTAACAATAACATTACACTTATAGTCCTACCTTTTAGTGTTGGTATCATGTGTAATGCCAATGATTTTGTGTATTTTCTCTTGTACAGGACTATGAATTGCAGACTATGACCTACAGAGCTATGGTTGACTCCCAACAAAAATCTCCAGTAAAGCGCCGAAGAATGCAAAGCTCATCAGACTTCATTATTCAAGAGGTAAATGAGTTTCTTATGACATTCAGGAAAATGCGAGTCTTTGTTTAAAACATGATAAACACAAGAATTCTGTTTTGGATTTACTAATGATTAAATATGTTAATCCAAGAAAGATTTGTTTTTCTCTGTAGATACACAATATAGCCAATAACCTATTGTTCCTTATGCTGCATTTTGGTAGCAAGATAGTATAATGCAGTTGATTAACAAAAGTCACCCAAATGATAAAAAGCTGTATGAGAACTGTGCCTCAGTAAAATTGTTTAGAACTACTTCTGGACTGGATCTTGATCACAGTAAACAAGAAGTTCATCTTGACCATAGTAAAGCCTACTGGATCAGGACACTTTGATAAGGCAAATCAACCTCATTTGGGTGAGAAAGATAAATCTGTTTCCCTGCTACCTGTTAGAGAGAGGAATAGCGACGAGCATGGCTTGATCCTCCTGAAACCTGTGAAGAATCATGTGACTATGAAGTCAAAACATTGTCTTGTGTTTCTTCTTATGGAACTGCTTATAGATCCTTTGGATATATTTGTTCAGGTGCATTGACAGCATTGAATTTTGGAATCAAAATTAGAACTTTGGATTCCACAATTGTAATTTTGAAATCAAAGTCAGGATAGATTCTAGAGCAGTGCCTATCACTTCTTTCAAGTGGTAGTGTTTACCTCTGACACCTACCCCTCCCTTTGTTTCTCTACAGTTCATGGATCTACGGACTCGGTACACTGCCTTAGTGACTTTGATGACCCAATACATTAAATTTGCAGGTGATTCTTTGAAAAGACTGGAGGAGGAAGAGGTAGGTCATTCTCTGGCAGTCAACCAAGCAATAAGAACATCTAGGCAAACAAAGAGCAATATACCTGTTGGAATAATTCACAAAGTTACCAGCAGATGTGGAAAACTAAAATTCCTTATGTAGTACACATTGTGCAGGAATGTAGCAGTGTTGCACTGTTATCATTCAGATAAACAAAATCCTGTACCATCCATACATTTTACCAGATCTTACACCTAGAAGATCATATGATTTGTTGAATTCTATGGAGATACAGTTTAAATTCAGATAGTAATACTTCCAATTTTAATACCCTAGGGCTTGATCTTTAGAATAAAAGCAGACATTAAGATGAAGGCAAACTCACTGCCTTCCTCACTACAAAATCCTTTGTATACATATTTTTAATATTCCATAGTATGCATTCTGGTCCACTTAACAGCCAACAAGTTCTTTCAACAGGGAGATGAAATACCCTCTTAATTGATTTCTGAAGTTAGTTTGATCTGATTTTCTTTTTCCTTCTGCCTTTCTACTGTATTGATTCCTTGGGGTCAAACAGCATTTTATTTATGCTTAGAAGTGGATCTTACTAGGAAGATTAGGTTATTGAAATTAGGCAGACAAATTACTCAAAATACTTGCTGCAGAGCAAAACTTCCAAATAATTGAGAGGGGAAAAAAACCCTTCTAAATTTTTCACTTTCTTTTGAAAACCCTCTCAGAAAGAGATTATTTAGTCATTCTTAAGGACTACATTGTTTTAGTGTAAATTGGATAAAATTGGGGAGCACTACCATACAGGCATAAATTCTATTGTTATTGTTAAAGAAAAAAACAGTTCTTAAATTCATGTTATATAATTCTGGTGCTGATTTTGTCTTTATTGGCTTTTCTTGCTATTGAATACATCTGAACCAACACTAACAACAGCCTGTATCTTTGGGCATCATCAAGTGGTGGAGCAAACTGATGGAAATACATGATGTTTGTTGATAAGTAGCCATTATAACTGAGGATTTAGTATGACTAATAATAATAATGGCATTGAAGATAAAAAGTCAGTCAAAGAACAAGGATCAAGAAATCTGTGAATGTCAGTAAACTTCACATTCTTCAAGGACAAGTAGAGTATTTCAAAATATTTAGCGTTTCAGTCTGCTCTGAGTTTCCAGGGTTGCTTTTTTTTTAAATCAAGTACCCCCCATCTTCCTGCCTCCTGTACCCCCTGTCAGCCTTCTAAATCTTTGTTGGCTCCTTTGGAGGTAACCTAAGCAAGTTTCCAGTCTCAAAATAATATAATGGGTTTTTTCCTTATTAATCAGGGTAGCAAATCAGAAAAAGAATAACCTTTTGCAAAGGTTATTGTCTGTGATTCTTCCAAGATTTTCTTTTACACCAGTCTTTCCTCCTAACTGTCAGTAATGGCATTAAGAAAACAGAGAATAAGGGAAAAATAAGATACTTTCTATCATATCTCAGTTTAATCCATGTGCTGTCATGCTCAGTGTTTACCAGAAGAGAATCAACTCCAGCAGCCTGTGAAGTCAGCTGAAGTCTTTCAACATTTGGGATATAATGAAGATCTTGAATTGAGAGAAGAAAAGAAACCTAATGAAGGCATGGTGGATGTTGAATATTTGCAAAACCAGAACTCTTCCAGCAAATCTGAATACACAGACAATAAACTGGAAAAGAACAGAAGAAAATTAAATGTAGACAGATATGATAAAATCAAAACTGATAGGACATTTAAGCAACTTCTAAATTTCAGTGGTCAAGAAAGCAGAATTAGGGGCAATAGAGACAGTAAGCTACACACAGAGTGGGAGACTTTAATGGGTTTCGGTAATCAAAGTAAAGAAGAAAAAAATGGCAGAAAAGATTGTTTTGTTTCAACTGAAATCTGTGTGAGTGTGAACAATGATCCTCGTGAAACGTTCAATGAGCAAATTGCTAATGGAAAGAGACAGAAAACAGAGTGGAAATCAAAGAAGTCGACTGAAGTGGAAATGATACACAAAACCACAGGAAAAAAAAATTCAAGAAAGGCTTGGAGTGATGTTTCAACAAAGGAAGAATGTGAGATGCAATCAGAAACTGATTTTAAACTAACAATGAAGAAAGCTCAAGTAACTTCAAAAACTGCAAAGCAGGCCATGGGTATCAGCCCTTATAAACAGCAACATTTTTCACAGAGAACTAGTTTTCAGTGTCAGCATAAAGGGCATTGCTTTACAGAAAGCAAAAGCCATAATACTTTAAAATCTGAAGACAGAGAGTTTCAAGTGTGTGGTAAAAAAGATGATTCTCTTTCATGTACAACAGATGCAACATCTGTAGAGAAAGTTGCGTCTTTCAGTGACCTGGCAGTGCACAATGGAAGTGAGAAAACAAAGTTAAATTTGCAATCTATGAGCAATCCAGGTGTTTATTGTAATGTTGAAAGGAATATTGACAAACTGCAGAAAGCATCTCTGGAAAAAGATAACTTCCTAGGAGAAAATGAAGTCCTAGAAAAATCAAATTTAAATTCAAATAAAGTCAAGAATAAAGAGCAAGAAATTTTGGCTCTTTCTTCAAGAAATATTTCAGAGAGTCACTGTGCAGCAAAAGTCTCTGAATCTTATCCGTTTGATTTTCAAGTATCACCACTGCAGAATGATCAACATTTAGGTACAGAATTGTTAGGAAATACTGGTGATTTAAATGAAAATTTAGGTCTCTCAGGAATTTTTTCTGGAGGAGAGGATTATTTTCCTGTATCAGAACATAAACTAACAAAAAAGCTTTTAAGTCACTATGAGAAAGTAAGTGTGAAGAAAATACCACAGGGTAACACTTATGGTTTGGAGAGCATAAATAGAAGTGGGAAGAAGCAGAGTGGAGAGGACAGGCTAGAACAGGGTCAGAAATGCAAAGATTTATTGCTAGTTTCAGAAGTAGACAGTAGAGATGAGGGTAATAGCACAAAGGTCCCTGGAAAAACCACTGAACTCCAGAAAACATTTGGTGAAAAAGTAGCCATAAAAGCCTCATTTAGAAAAAAAGAAAAGCAAAAAAAGAGAGAGAAAGATAATGAAGAGAAAAGGAGCACAACTGTTGTTAAGGTACAAGAGTTTTTATGCAATGCAAATGAAAGAGTTAATCTATATTCTAGATCAATGCAAATCAACATTTGAATCACAAAATATGTCAAGGTCAAGTGATTAAGATTGATTGAGCATAATTTAAACAATGAATATGCTAATCATGTATCAATTACTGTACATTTTGAGATGCTTAAGATTTTTAAGTTCTTAGAAATTAATCTTTGTGTTTATTTTATGCTAATGTTTGCCATCCTTTTCTCCACCCAACTGATGCTCAGCATGTTGACTAGAAAAATGAAATCTAAGAAGATGCAGTTTGTTACTGTATCTGTATTTTTAGATCTTTTTTTCAAGCATAATACATTAGACTTTGTGTTTATGTGAGTATAAAAGATCTGATAACAAATCAGTTTACATACTTTGTTTCTATTGGGGGCTGTTCAAAATTATAATAAAGGGAAATATGGAGAGAAACTGAAGAAGCTGCCTTTGCATTAGCCTTTAGAAAGGTCTCAGATATGATATGAAAAATCAAGTAAATCTGGTAAATTTTAAGTAACCCAGTGGTTTGTTTGAAAACATTGCTGTCGTTACCTTCCATGCCCGTTTGTATGATCATAGGAATATAGGTGTGTTCTTAGCTCACATTTGGTAACTTAGCACCACAGCAGTGCTTATGAAGACACAAGGTATGTATTTCAACCATAGTATTACTGGTGATTACACTTCTTGCTTTAAAGACTTGCTCTGGATCTGCCAATATGTGGAGACTACCAGCCAACTGGTTTTCATTAGGATTTTCCTAATTACCATGTTTACACTTCTGTGTCTACACTGCAGAGCAGTTTACTCTTTCAAGTCCCCCAGCTGGATCAGTGGGGGCACTGGAACTGGGGAGCACACCATGGAGTACAGATGTATGGGGATTTGGATACTGCTCTTTCTGGAGCTGCTGCATCTTGGCGCTAAGATACTGTTTCTTTTCTTGGAGGGGATTTCCAAACTTTTCTTGTGTCATTTGCAAGCTTAAATCTTTGTTCCAGCTTCTGCTGAACTGATTGAGGAAATGGTAGGCCATTTTCTCTTTGGGAATTCTTGTGCACTGTGTTCGGGTTATTGTTTGCTCTACGTATTTCTTTTGAGAGAAAGCCCAAGTGAGCTGTTTGGTGTTGCTTTCTGCTAAGAGGCATCTAACTGAAGTGAGAAGCTTCAGGATTTCTTCACTTTGTGGATGTCTTTGTCAAGGGTTTCATATTTGGCTAATGGTAACTTCTGAAGCCATGAAGGGAAGGTGATGGTGGTGGGAACTGCTTATCCTGCTTTCTGGACATACCATGTATGCATGAGTAAGTATTTTCCCTTCTGCTTTTCTAAGAGCATGTTCCTTATTTTGTATTACAAAAAGTGCATTCCAACTTATCTTATTCTTTTACAGATTTTAAAGAATAAGGAAGCATCCGCACGTCAGGCGTATTCAGATCTAATGGCACAACAAAATAGCACAGCTGATGAGAATAAAAAACTCACGGGAAAGGTAAAAACACTTGAGGAGAAGTTGGAGAATATGAAGAAACAAAAAATCCAGGTGGAACAGGAACTCCCTAAAGTGAGAGAAGCTGCAGAAAAAGAGCGGAGGAAGCAGCAAAAGGAGATGGAAGAGATCTGTCTTCAGAAGACCAAGGCTGAGCAAGAGGCAAAGCAGTGTCGTATAGATCTAGAAAGCATTGAGAGAGAGAAAGCAGATGCAGAGCAGGAGTTGGAGTGTGTAAGGCAGTTCATTTTTCAGGCAGAGACTCAAAGAAGTATACTCGAAGAAAACCTCCGTGCTTTTCGAAATCAAATAGAAGAAAGCACCTTGACCAAAAGAAACCTTGAAGAGCTTCTAAGAAGAAAAGATACTAATCTTCATGATTTAGAGAAACAAAAAAAAACCTTGATGCAGGAACTGAAGAAAAAAACAGATGGAGAAGAGAAACTTTTGAAGCTCATCAAGCAAATGGAAGAAGATCTTGACTTTAAAGGGAACCTATCAGAAATAAAACTGCAGGAAAGAGAAATAACTGAATGCAGAAGGAAGGTTGTTGAAGGCACATACTCTGTAACTAGAGAAACTTCCCTGCCAACTTTCACAGCTGGGCAAGGCAGCCAATTTAGGATTGATTCTGAAATTACGAGTTTCCAGAAGAAACTAGAAGCCAAAAAAATAGAAGAGCTTAAACAAAAGATAGATGAGTTGACCCTTGCTAACAAAAAAGCTGACAAAACTATTAAAGACCTGAAATATGAACTGAATGAAATTGAACTTCAAAAATCATCGACAGAAGAAAAGTCTCGTTTATTAAAAGAAAAACTAGATAAAGTCAACACTGAACTTAAATGCCTAAAAATTAAGTTGGAGGAAAAAGACCAAGTAGATCAGGGGTATTTGCAGCAGTTGAAAGAACTGGATAGGCAGCTACAGAGAACCACAGGTAAATTGGAAGAGGTGATGCAAGAAAATATGGATCTTAAAAAACTTAAGATGAACTATCAGGAGGACCTGAAGTCTGTTCAGCAAGAAAAGACACAGCTAAAAAGAGAAATAGAGGAATTAACCAGATCACAGACAAAAACTGAAATAACTATCAAACATTTAAATTCACAAATCAATTCTCTTCAAAAAGAGAAGCTGGCAGCTGAACACAGAACACAGTCATGTAAAGGAGAAGCAAATAATCTTCAAGACCAATATAAGAAAATTAAAGAACAGTTGCTTCAAAAAACAAAAGTAGAGAAAGAAAATGAGCATGAAATTCAGATGCTGAAGAATGAATTAACCAAAAGCAATCAGGTGTCAGAAACATTGAAAAAACAGATAGAAGACCTTAATAAATGGAACACTGAAACAAAACTACTGATGAAGCAAATTCAGTCCGAATCAGAGAAGATGACTTTGGAAAAAGAAACTATTCAGAGGAAAAATGATGCTTTGAAAGCCCTAGCAGATGGTTTCAAAGAACAATTGCGTACAACAAATGAACAATTGCACAAACAAACAATAATTGAGCAAGAATTCATATGTAAAATCAAAAGCCTAGAAGTTGATCTTGCAAAAACAAAAGACTTAGCTAGTGACTATAAACAAAAATGTGATAAACAAAATGCTTCCACCCTCAGTATTGACCGGGAGGTTAAAAATTTAAATGCTCAGATGAATACTCTAAATGTGGAAAAGAGAATGAGTGAGCAGAAGATGGCACTACAACAAGCTCATATACAAGAACTAAGTAGCAAATTAAAAAAATTGCAGGATGAACTCCATCAGAAGACTCTGGATGAACAGATGGCACGCAAGAAGATGATTCTGTTTCAGGAAGAATCCATTAAGTTTAAACACTCTGCAGAGGAATTTAGGAAAAAAGTTGAAAAATTACTGGAATCCCATAGCATCACAGAAAAGGACATATCTGGTATAAAACTAGAATGTGTTGCTCTTCAGCAAGAAAAGCATATGGCTGAGGAAAACATCCTGTTGTACAAGAGGCAAATGGAAGATCTTCAAGAAAGGCTCAGAAAATGTCATGAACAACTACAGCAAGGGAAGCAGGTTGAGATGGACTATCACCAGAAGTGCAGGAAACTTGAGGAAGAACTGGAAGTGCAGAAGCGCATGGTTGAGAACTTGAAACAGAAGATGGATCTGCAGGTCAGGGAGAGTGAACATAGGTTTCTTTCATTTCAGAATGAAGTTCAGCAGAATAATAAGCTCCAAGATTCTGGATTTAAATTGAGCTGTGAGAGAAGAGGGAATGATTTCAATTACCTGAGTGAGGCTGCGGCTAAAGAATTTGAACAGCTTCCTCCACGTACCTCACCTTTGTTAAGGCAGAAACAGGAACGATCAGGTTTTAAATCTGATCAAATAGAAGAAAATACATTGTACGTGAGTGCTGATGACACAATACCAAGAGAGGTGCAGTTTCAGATGTCAAGCATAAACCAATCATTAGAAGATTCAAGTTCCCAGTCTTTTACGGAGTTTGTTTCGCAGACGAGTACACAGTTCCAGATCACTTTTGATAAAGCAAGCCAAATCTCTGGAACATCTGAAAGGGACACACTGAGAAACAGGAACCTACACAGTTCCAGACAAACCATTAGACATGGAGAAGACACAAAACATGAATTAGGAGTGGTAAAACTGCATCCCTTGGAGGTACACACTACATTTTGTGAGGGTTTGCCTTCCTAATGGTGCCTTTTACTAGTCCATTTTGTTGGTTGGTTTTGGCTATACTTTATTACTATTCTGTTTAGTATTTCTTCTGTTTCTATCTTGGTGAAGGGAGCCCCTTCTGTCTTACATGACACAAAAAGCTTTATATTAGACCTTACTACCAGGTTTGTTAATTTCTAAGAAAGATTATTTTAAAAATCTGTATTGAAAATAGGAATTCACATACACTGTTGTATCTTTATTGATCAAAGTAAGTTTTGATTAACAGCAGTAGGCTCATATAGTTACAAACAACAGTTACTGATGTTTAATCTAGTCATATTCTTGTTATTGAATAAATATTTGAAATGGCAAATGCACTTCAAAACTCAAACTATTTATATCTCTGCTCACCAATCCTAGTAGCAGTTGTTCTTTCTGACTTGCATTCAAGTTCTTCCTTTGGTTTCTCTGGTGGTGGATTTAGGAGTGAATTATGTGTACAGCATAGTCCGCAGTCATATTTCTCACTGTGTCAAAAACTTCCTATTTACAGATAGTGAAGAACAAGCACTATGACATGCATGTTGAAGTCACAACATTAAACCAAGAAAATGACAAGACTTTTGGTAATGAAGAGAGAATGTTTCAGGGATACAAAACTTCAGAAGGGTTTAGGAAAGAAGACTTTGCAAAGATGAGCTCTTTCTTAGGAGAAGAGGTTTTGAGGACTGTTGATGGTGCTACTCAGCTGGAATATTTTACAGAGGAATATGATGCTATTAAATTTCAAGGTCTCCGACATGATGTAACTGCCAGGCAGTTGACTGAAGTTAAACTTTTAGACAGGCTCACTGTTGAGCAGCTCATTTCAGGACAGAAAACCATTGATGAGGTTCAGAAAAGTCTTGAAAAATTTTTAACTAAACCTACAGCTATAGCTGGGCTATACCTTGAATCCAGCAAAGAGATAATCTCTTTTGCTTTAGCAGCAAAGAGAAAAATCATAGGAAAAGCACTGGCCTTAGCATTTTTAGAGGCCCAAGCAGCTACTGGTTTCATTATTGATCCCACAACAGGTCAGAAATTCTCTGTTGATGATTCAGTTGTTAGAGGGCTTGCAGATAGTGAATTCAAGAGTAGATTGCTTGAGGCAGAGAAAGCTGTTCTGGGTTATTGCTGTTCTGGCAAAGTGCTTTCTGTATTTCAGGCTGTGGAAGCTAAAATTTTAGAAAGACAAAAAGGTAAAAATATCCTTGAGGCTCAAATTGCATGTGGGGGGGTTATTGATCCTGTAAGAAGTGTTCGTGTACCTCCAGAAGCCGCTGTGCAGCTTGGCTTGCTTAATAACGCAATTTTAAAATTTTTGCATGAACCTTCAAGTAATGCAAAATGTTTTCACAATCCAAATAACAGGAAAGCTATGTACTACTGTGACTTGCTGAAAATGTGTTTGTTCAGTGTAAGCAGTAAATGCTTTCTGCTTCCAGTTGGTGAAAGGAAAATAAGCAGCCCATCAGCAGAGAAAAGTCATAAAACTTCTGTAATAAATGTTGACACAGGAACTGAAACGACTTCATATGAGGCTTATAAAAAAAATTATATTGATAAAGCTACATATCTTGAGCTTTCAAAGCAGGAATTTGATTGGAAGGAGTCTACGTGTTTTGACTCTGATGGAAATTCTTTTCTTTTGCTTATAGATCTTAAAACGGGTGTACAGTTTAATATTGAGGAGACCTTAAATCAGGGTAGAATTGACAGACCATTAGTCAACAAATATAAGGAGGGCCTCATCACAGTTAATGAATTTGGTGATATTTTAGTTAGCACTTTACAGCCAAATAAAGATTTAAATAGTCCTATTGCAGGATTCTGGCTTTCTGAAACCAATGAAAGGATTCCAGTCTTGAAAGCCTCACGCAAAAATTTGGTAGACAGAGTTACTGCCCTCCGATGTCTTGAAGCTCAGGTTAGCACAGGAGGTGTAATTGATCCATTTACAGGGAAAAAGTACAGTGTTTCAGAAGCTTTGCAAAGGGAGTTAATTGATGATGGTTGTGCCAAGCAAATCCAGCAGTGTGAGCTGATCTTTACTGGAATCATTCATCCTGTAAGGAACACTGTTATGTCAGCAGTTGAAGCTGTGCATCTAAGTGCCATAGACAAAGAAATGGGCATGCGCTGCCTGGAGTATCAGTACTTGACTGGTGGCTTGATAGATCCAAAGTCTCATTCCAGATTAACAATGGAAGATGCAATTAAAAATGGTATTATTGATGCTATCACAGCTACAAAGATGAAGGATGAAAAATTGCACATTAAAGTTTTAACATGCCCCAAAACTAAGAAGAAGATAACCTACAAAGAAGCTTTAGATAAAGCTGTTTTTGATTGCCACACTGGCCTGCGGTTGTTAGAAGCAGCTCAGCCCATGAAAACAGGAATTTCCAGTCTTTACTATAATTCATAGTGGACAAAAGATATTAATACTCATTTTGGGTTCTGCTTTAAAACCTGTAAAAGTTGGCCTGTATGAAAAATCATAAGTGGTGTTTTCTAGCATTAATTAGTTGCAGTAAAACTAATTGTTACGAAAAACTAATTAACATAAACCACTGAAACTGGAATTAGATATTACTTATTGCAAAACTGAAATTTATAGAAAAGCAGTTTCATAATTTCATAATGCAAGCTATGTGTTCAGTCTTTACCTGAAGGCCTTGTCTGTCATTAATTTACTTGTAGGTAGTGTAAAGGAGAAATTATACTGAAGTTGATGGAGTTAATATTAGTTCAAAGTGGGTAGATTTAAGTGAGACAAGAATCATATTCTTACAGTAAGGTTGAAAGGGACTGTCCATTTTGTGGGTGAAAGCGGCACAGTATTTCAGGTGACCTGTTACTTAAATTAAAATTACAAATCAGTCTGTAGATACCACTTGTTTTACAAGAGTGGCAATAAAATATACAACAATCAAATCTGCAGTGCAGTAAGCACACATGCATCAATACTTTTTCTCACACTGGTATTTCATAAATTTTAAGGGGCTGCTTACAGCAGAACGTTGTGTTTCCTGTCCTGAGTTTTCTCTTATTTAATGTTATTTTTTTTCTTAGAATTGTTTTCTGCTCTAATTGGCAAATGAATTGCAATTACATACCAAATTTTTTAAAAATCCATTTAAATAAAATGTTTTCATTTTTATTTAGGGTACATGAAAGGGCTTAAACAGGTTTTCTCAGTATTGATGATTGTTCACCAAATAGATTGTACTTATATGAAAAGGAGTATGTTTTCCTGTGCAGAAAAATATTAAATGTCTCAGTATTTTACTTTTATTTTTTATTGTTTCTGTAGACATAAAAACAATGTATTCTTCCTAATTGTAATTTGGTAATCCATGTGCATAATGTGCAAAATACTGTTATGCTATACTGGTTGTACATATCCTTACCTGAGGGTAATGCAAAGGCAGCATTTCAAAGATACTTTATATGCAAATGCTTTTTTGATTTTGTCTGCTGAGTAATGGCTGGGAAACTATGCTTTTTCTTGCTATCAATCACTTTATAATGATTGTGTATGTGTATGAATAAGAACATTTATCATAATTAAAAATCACTTGAGGTATTATTTTGTTGTTGTTTATAATTATGTGGCATTTTTGTTCCTACATCAAAGTGTCATAGTAATGCATGTGGTGGTAAATAAAAAAGAAATAATTTTATGTTTATGTGGTGATAATAATGGCATTGTGATAGAATTGTGTTTCTACAGACATTAATGTTGCATATTTCAACAATTTGCATTCACATGTTTCTTTGCAATTCATGGCACTCATCAGAAATCAATGGAAGAGGAAAAGAAGGAACATGTTGAGAAAGCTGGGGATTTACTGAAATGGGTGTCAAACCTCAGCAAGACACTCAGCAAAGAAGAAGGAGAAAAAGCTGAAAAAACAGATTTACCTAAGCAGCAGGTACACAGATGTCTTTTGATAAACCACCACTTCCTCTTTTTAGGTTTTTGTATAGATTAAAATGCCAAAATAATCCATAAATACTTTTTTTTTCCCCTCCTAACAATCACCATACACATTTTCCTCAGGACATAGTTTTACATTTGGTTGTGAGTAGAGAGTTGGGTAAATAAACATCAATGTTTAGGGACACAACCATGTTACTCAAGAAGAAGCTCCCGCTGTTTTTTCCAGACCACCTAGCATATGACATATTCTGACACTGCAAAATATCAGTTTAGAGAAACTGGACCCTGCACACCATATGTCAGCCTTTGTAGAGGGAGAGTGCATTCTGTCAGGAAGGCATTTTGGGCACCAGGAAGGAGAAGGTTGGTAGGAGGGGCCTGATGGCCAAGTTTCTATTTATTTGCTTTTGAAAAGTTAATTGGAGTGGCCCTCTTAAGATATAGTCAAAACTGCTGTCCTAGGAAGTACGGCAGATGTTGACTGAGGCCTCTCTGTTATCACACTAGTCCAGATGATGTTGGAGTGGCCCACCTTGATGCCTTTGTATTTGACAGGACATTGTCACTGTGTGCAGTTATAGCTCAGACCATACATATCCATCTGTGAAGTTTCATGTCATTTCTAGGACCTTCTCTGCTGGGCTTGCCCCATGAAATAGCTTAGTTACATCTTAAAAGGTTTCAGTAGGTGAAGGCTTACCTGCACACTGTGCAGCAGAGGGACAGCAATGTCTTGTCCACATCCCTTAGTACATTGCTGGATGTGTCATCATGCAAACATGATTTTGGCCCTCTTGGCATCCTGTTCCTATGGGTTTTTTTGGTGATGCTTTCTATGCCAGAGCCACTGGATCAGCATGTGCTTAAGTCCAACTTGCTGTTGTGAAGGTTGGCAGTCCTGATAACCACTCTTCTGGCATATAGCTTGTTCAGAGAGGACCAGTGCTAGCTCTGAGTTTGTCTGAGTATATCTACTCCTATCAGGAGGAAGTAAGCTTCCACTGATTTGAACATATTGATTGATAAATTGCTAGTTGTTAAAATCAGGATTTGCACAAGCATTCAATGCTGGTCCTCCTCTGTTCTTGTTAATGACTACACTGCAAACTTTTATCAGTACTGGGCCAGCACTCAACTCCTTAGAACATCTCGGCTTACCACAGCAACTGTGGGTGTCATCTCCTCTGTCCAGCCTGAGCCTCCAGTGAGTAACCTGTGAGTTGGCTGCATTGGCTTCCTGTGGGAGATGGATATTTGCTGAGGGTCTTTTCTTCCCTTGTGAAATGGCCTGGTGAGGTGGCTGCACCTTTCAGAGGTGCCTGGGTTTGTGTCTCCACTGAATAGCAGTGCTGTCTTGACCAGTTGTGTAGAAACATATAGAAATTGGTGATTTCATGGCTAATGTCAGCTGAAATACATTTCACACAGAAGATTGGGGTTGCTGTGGGGTGTAGCCAGGTATTGGGAAGGAAAGCTGATGCCAGTAGTGATAGAGTGCACACAGCAGCCACAGTGACACTGATTCCCTGAGTAAAGTGGATCTTGTGACCCCATTTGCTGCTTCAGCCTGCTCCCCTCATCTTCTTGCACAGTGCATCCCCTGGTTCTCTTGGTTCTTGTGCAAGCAGTACAAGCCATGAGATTGATGCTTGCTGGTGGTGATTGCAAAGGGAGACTTTTTGGGCCCTTTGATACGATGCATAGAAGGACAGATTGATCGTGTCCAGAGCCAGGTGAATGAAGGGCTCAAGCAACTTGCTTTAAAAGTAGCACCAATGTTGAAAATGTCTTCAGCTTGCAGTACTCCCTTTTGATAATTTGCCTTTACTTATCCAATATGAATGCTTTTATTTGAAGAGACTGCAGGGAGTTTCTTTGGAAAGTTAGTAGATGAAATTCCCACAAGTTCCTCTACCCGAACAAGTCCTTTAGTGAGGATGGCACAGAACTGATATTGTGGAGAATATTAATTAATAATTCATTTTTTCCCAGGTGTCTCATATTGCTTTTGTCTCTGTAATTGAATTTCATGAAGGCTTGTGATCTTCTGATAAGTT
This sequence comes from Chloebia gouldiae, assembly GCA_003676055.1. Taxonomy (NCBI): domain Eukaryota; kingdom Metazoa; phylum Chordata; class Aves; order Passeriformes; family Passeridae; genus Chloebia; species Chloebia gouldiae. The sequence goes on along the minus strand of QUSF01000002.1, from coordinate 20,647,119 downwards.
TTCTCAAAAATTTGTTCTCTCTCATTTTGGTGAGCAACTTGAACATGACTATAGGAGACAACATTTATAAAGCAGCTATAGACTGCGCCAGCTGTAATAATTGATTTTAAATAATTGGTTAATTTTCTATCAAATAACATTTTGAAATATTCTCTTTGTTTTGCCCAATAGTTTTCTAAAAACAGCTTGCTTAATCAAAAGATATATCACAATGACTTGCTCATATGTAAATGATGCAATACCAATAAATAATATTGCTTTATTGATAGCCAGTATTTTTTTAAAAATCAAGCTCTTATATTATTGAAATTAGTCCCAGATAAAAATAAGGTTTTGTTTGTTTGTTTGTTTTTGTTTATTTATGTACATTATTATGTCTTGAACACAGGTTACTTTTTTTTCAGGTTTCCCTTCATGAAATGTCAACCAAGAAAGAACAAATAGCTGAAGCTCTGCAGACTACTCAGTCATTTTTAGCTAAGCACAGTGACAAGTATGCCATTTTTTATTTTTCAAAGAATGTAAATTAACTGACTCAATATATACTGCTTGCTTTAAAGAAATCATATCCTTTATAGATCTAATTGCATGTCACGTAGAGTTTGGGGGTTTTTCATCTTCCCATTTAGTGAAGCTTGATGCAATTTTGCTGATTTCAATAATTTGATTTGGTTTTTATACCTCTGCTCATCTTAAAAATATTAGATATTTAAATTTTCATTTGAAATCAAAATAATTAACTATTTTGTAGTAAATGGGTACTTGAACTACCTATCACAAGCTTGTTTCATTTGTCTGAAAACAGACGGTTTAAGTTACTAAATTGCTGAGATATCTCATAACTCCTTGATGATTATGTTACCTGTCTTGACTGGTAATAGTAGACAAAGGCCCATGCAAAGGTTAAATGCTTCTTTTCCTGAATAACTGCAATCAGATTGTAGCTTTCTTGAACATCTTTGTAATTAGGCTGTATTTTTTCCAGATTACTCATACTAATTTCTGCTCCCCATTTTTAAGTAAAGGTAGGCAGATTGCTCCCAACAAGTTACAAATTACCCAGAGAACTCCTTCTTCCTTTTTTTTTTTTTTTTTTTTATGAAAGAATGACAGATGAAGAGAGACATGAAATGGAAAAGCAAGTTAGATCCCTCCAGGAAAGCTACAGCTTGTTATCCAATGAAGCTTTGAAGCAGCTGCAGGTAGCACATCTGGGTGATGAAAAGATGGAAGAAAAGGTAACAAGGTTCAAACTTAGATTTCAGTTTCTCTTGAGATTTACTGCATGGTTTTCAAATCACACATGTCAGGAAAAGAAGAAGCTGCAATTAACTGTGTTTGGAAGGAACTTGATATTTAATTGACTGAAGGTGTTGTGTATTTGCTATGAAATACTATATGTGTCCTTACCTGTGCACATGAGCATTCTATTCATCAGACTTCTTTTGAAGAGTCTTAATAATGTGTGCCTTGCATGAAGAAAGATAAGCAAATCATTCATCACTTAACTCTTCTCTTAAAAACCATTCTTTGACTGCTAGATTAGTCTGCATTTCTGCTGTGAAAATGACACTATAAAATAACATGTTCATCTCTCCCATACATCACTCAGAAATGTCCTAGAAGTGACCTACTTTCAGTTTTTATAAATTTTTTTTCTGGACATGAAAATGGGAGGACATAATCCAATTAGCTCTGAGACACTTTGAATATATTTGTTAATGGATATTAGTCTTAAATATGGAGCGAGTATTCTCATATACATATAGAGGCAGAGTCTGTGTAATGAATTCAGATAATGTTGCCAAACTGACTTTTTGCTTTTCATGTGAGCTAAATGCAATATTTGGTGCTGGAGTATCTGATTCCATGTTGTTGAGGGTATATACAGAAATGCTGTATGCTGTAAACATGAATAGCATGGTTGTGTTGAATCACATACTGTTTCCAAATATTCTAACCTTTTGCAGACATTTATAGCATGAAAATGTGCCTTTCAGGTATATATTCTATTTGCCTTCTCTGCGATCATTTCTTCTACTGTCTTTCACTAACCCTATTTATGTGTGCAAAGCATAGGTTTTCAATTCACAGATGCATGTTGGTTTTAAATCTTTTATCACATCGTGTGCTGTTGAATGACTGACAAAAATCACTTGTTCATTTGAGCTGCTAACATTCACAACATTCCTCCAGGTCTGGTAAGTACAAGTTTTTATGCTTATCATGCATTCAAAATCAAAAGAATATTTTAAACATATGGTCCAAAAATGATGATAACTTTTCTTTTATATTCCCTTATAGGTGAATAAAGTCATTGCTGGTGTCATTGACCAAACAACTGGAGAAGTCCTCTCAGTCTTTCAGTCTATTTTAAGAGGTTTTCTTGACTATGACACTGGAATTAGATTGCTTGAGAATCAGCTGATTCTTTCTGGAATAATTTCTCCAGAATTAGGAGTGTGTTATGATTTGGAAGAAGCTAAAGCCCATGCCTTAATTGATGAGCAGATTCTGTTGCAGCTGCAAGAATTAAGTAATGCAAAGAAGCTTATGTCAGAATCATCATTAGCAAATATTCCAGTTGTTTCAGCTTTAGAACAAGGTCTGATTTCAGAACCTCTGGCTATTAAAATTCTTGAGAATCAGCTTTCAAGTGGGTATTTGATTTTGCCATCTACTGGAGAAAAGCTGTCTTTGCAGAATGCTTTCCAGAGAAATCTCATTTCTCCAACATTATATTCCAAACTCCTAGAAAGACAAGATACGTGTAAAGATCTTATAGACCCCAACTGTGCTGAGAAAATTTCCCTTGAACAGATGGTTCATAGGAGCATAATACATCAAACAACAGGGTTAAGACTCCTACCTGTGAAACCACAAGAAAAAGGGAGAATTGTGTTCAAATGTGGAAGGAGGGTAACTATTTTGAGGGCAGCACATGAAGGGCTCATTGACAGGGAAACAATGTTCAGGCTGCTGGGTGCTCAGTTAATGTCTGGAGGTATCATTGACCCTGACTCAGGGAAACGAATGAGTGTGGAAGAGGCCATGAGACAAGGGATGATAGATCAGGACACTGCTTGTGGGATCCTCACACGTCAGGTTCAGACTGGTGGAATCCTTTGTCAAAATTCAGGACAACGCTTGACTGTTGATGAAGCTGTGCAATGCAACTTAATATCCTCTACCAGTGCTCTGCTGGTATTAGAAGCTCAGAGAGGCTTTGTGGGACTAATTTGGCCTCACACTGGTGAAATATTCCCCGTATCAACTTCTTTGCACCAAGATATGATTACAAATGAGCTGGCATTCAAAATACTGAATGATAGAAAGAAAATAGCTGCACTTTACATTCCAGAAACTTGTGAAATAATCAGTCTTGACAAGGCTGCAGAATCAGGGATTATAGACAGTGATACTGTATCTGTTTTGACCAATGTGACTTTACCAGATAAAATGCCCAATGTAGAAGAATTAAAGTCCCTTTGTAAAAATGCTGCAAAATGGTTATCAACTTATGAATTTCTGCCATCTGTATTTCATGGCTGTGAGGAGGAACGTGAAGTTTCTGGCACAGAAGACCCTGTATGTCATAATCTAGATGAAGCTAAGAAACTATTCATATCTTACCTGATGGTAAATAGTTATATGGATGCAAACACTGGGCAGAGACTTTTGTTATATGATGGACAACTGGAAGAAATCATCAATATGTTGCTGGAAGGTGATAGTTCTGGGTATGATGCTGGTGTGTCAGAAATGGAGTTTAGTAACAAATATGTAAGTTCAAAAGGAATTCACCTAAAGTCAGCAGTCAGTGGTCAGGGTGATTTTTCAGGTGCTGAGAATTCTTGTAATAACAGGATACATAATCAGTTTGATGATTTTGAGAGTTACGTATCTTCACAAGAAGATCCCCATGTGTGCAGGACAGATGTTTGCAATACTCTTGGTACTGAGCAATCAGAATATACACAGGAGATGCAGTTAACTATCCCTGCAGAACTCAGAAATGTAGTAAGCAGCACTCAAAATTCCATGAAGAGGAATGAACTCAGAAGTTTTTTGGAGGTTTCTGAGTGGACAGAGCTCTGTAAGCATAACAATGAGCAGACAAATTCAGGAAACACTGAAGGATTTCTTCCAAATGACTCAAATACAGGACTTTTATCACAAACAGCAAAAGAAGAGATTTCTGTGGGAGACAGTCTGGGTAATGAAAACATGAATGATAAAACATTACAAAATTCCTTGGAGGTGAATTATTTGTCAGATGAGGAAACATGGAGGGAGCTGGAAAGGTGCACGAACTATGGGCCTCCCATATTTCAAGCTGATGTTAGCAGAATGGTACTGGATAACAGCAAGAAAGATAAAAGAAGTCTTGATTCATCCATCACTGCAGACACTGAATATAGACTTCCAGAAGAATTGGTTAGTCAATGTGGTGTTGCACTAAAGTATGAAAACAATAGGTATGGTGCACAACTTCTTCAGGAATATGCAAGTCCATCCCTACAGGACTGTCTTTGTAGCCATGGAAGGCCATCCCTGGAGGATTGTGCTGATTTTCAGAATAAACTGTGTCTAGAAGACAGCATAGACCTGCACCATAGGCTTTCATTGGGTGCTGATACTGTCATACATGATGGACCATCTCTGGGAGACAGTGACAGCACAGCACAAAGGCTGACAGAAGAAAGTGATCTTGTATTCTACAGGTTACTGCCATGTGATAGTAGTTCTGACTCATCAATAGAGGGGGGTGATGGCATCCCACAGATTGAGAGTAACTGCTTGCAGCATGCATGTGGTGAGGTAGCCTCTGAAGAGGACAACTCTCAGTTGGATGATGGTGATGATGATGCCTATGAAACACCTGAGGGTGATGATGACAGCGATGTCTATGATACTCCACAAATTGATGATGATGATTCCTCTGACACTTCTCAAGGTGATGAAGGATTTGACACCTTGCAGTTGGGGGATGATGATACACCAGGGCCAGAATTGGCTGGAAGATCAGTTCCATTAGGTTTTCTGGAGGAGAGAGGTGGTCGAATAAGAGAAGACACCATCTCTTTTCAAGAACTTGCAGCTAATGCTGGAGAGAATGTTTATATAAATGTGAAAAGGCAACCTCAGAGCATAACTATAGCTTCTACAAATGCCAAAACTATGGAAAAAATCCTTGAAGAAAGGGAAAGAACAGGGAGTTTTGGAGAGAATTACCTAGACTTACCAGTTACTGTTGAGAGTGAAGGAACAAAGGAAGAAGGCATGAGCTATTTACAGAATATGTATGAAGCAGATGTACAAGACAGGAGTGAGGAAGTTGAAATGAAAGCAGAAGGTGACCCGTGTGAGGAGGAATCTGAAGGTACACAGGAGGGGGAAGATTATGAGGAGGATTATGATAGTTATGATGACTCTGACACTGATTCTGATAGTGAAGATGAAATGGATATTTTTTATTCACATCATCATTCGATAAGTAAAGGTGACCAGCTGTTAAAGTCTGTAGAAGCTGTAGAAAAGAGCAATGAAAACAATCAGAATATTCATGACTACTGCTATTCTTTAGGCCACAAGACAGGATATACTTTGCAATTCCAGTCTAACCATGAAAATGGAAAACTGTCCTCAGTAATATGTGAATCAATGTCAAACATTTCTAAAGAAAGATGTGTTGGTCTTTCATGTGCCAGTGAGGAAGCCAGACAGCAGGAAACAGAAGATGAATATGGGACTTGTATCAAAAGTGAACACATGACACAAGATCCTACTGAGCCTATTCAGTCTGAAAATACCTTTGACACTAAATGGATGTCCACTAAGAGTGAAGAGAATAATGAAACACAGTTTGGAGTTTCAGGTTCTCAGCTTCTTGATGGTACTGTGAAATCTGACATCAGTGTGACAGCCTACCTACAGCAAGCTATTGATGATGACCAAAGTACCTGGACAAATTTGCTTCTCTCAGAACGCTTTACTGATAGTGTGAACAAAGACAATAGTACCATGCCAATGTTAGATTCAAATCATGGACAGAGAGAGGCACTGCTTGCACAGGAAAAAGTATTAAATTATATGGAACAACTAAAGGAAAGTTCATCCCAAATGGACAATGAATTCCTTACAGATACCCCTTATGTGAGTGATAATGGTTCACTTAGGGACCCAATACATCCAGTCACCAGTTGGAAGCATGGTCAAACAGAAAGAGGTTTTGAAATTCTTAGAGAAAATAAAAACAGAGTAAATATTGTGGAGGAATGTGATGTCATGGGGCTAAGTAATAGTCCCATTCAGATGGAAAACCTTGGGGAAATATTTGATGCAACAGTAATTAAAGCTGCTAGAGAAACTCCTGCTGCAAGTAAAGAAAAAGTAAATGTTGATCAAGGTTTTCTTGACATTCAGGGGGCAAGATCGGATGAATTTAAGAGAGGTGGTAACATTTCTGCTTCTTTAAAACAACATACAACATGCATAAAAGAAGGCGGCCATTCAGAACTCAATAAAACTGAATTCTGTTTTGAGGACATGGAAAGAGGGGAAAAAGGTATTCGGAACAAAAAGGATTTTCTGCTAAATATGGCAGAAATGCATTCCAGTGAATGTAACACTTACACTTTCCCCCCACCTGATACAGTGAAACCAAAGGAGATTAGCATAACTAAAGAAACAGGGAGACTTAACTGTCAAAATACTGACAATGTTCTTCTAGACATTCCAGAAAACAAAATCAGCAATGATAGTGAAATTTCCCCCACAAAACCAGATGCTTTAGGAAGTATTGAGGATGCCAAAGAGTTAGGGGATGGAAGTCAAGTGTTACATACCGAGAGACATACCCATACCACTGATGTTTCTTCAGCAATTCTGAGTAGCATAGGGACTAAGTTGAATTACAGTGCCCAGAACAAACATGAGATGCTGAAAAACACAAAGGGAGAAAATGTCATGGTCAGTGAGACTTCCTCCCTTGGAAATGGTTTCAAAAAACAAATGTCCATGCAGTCACTGCAAAAAGAAATGGGATCCTGCAAAGACTTTCAAGTAAAAGAAGGTGTTTCACAATCAGCAGATGTGTCTGACACACTAATTGAAGACTTACAGAATATGTTACAAAGGAAATTGAAAATGGGACATGTTTACTGCAAGCAGGAAGGTGAACCCCTAAGTTATTCTGATACCAGAACTTTAATGCAAAATTTACTTAAAATGGTTCAAAGCACTCAGCTTGAGAGTGAAATGTCTAGTGGGTCAAATCTGAAGCAAATAAATAATGCTGTTAGAGCTGCATTAATGGTTACCACACTGTGTACAGAGCCCAAGGACAGTGATGCTCCTTCACTGCTTTGGCCTGATTGCAGAAGTCCTGATCTTCTTCATGATGTTCTGAAGCAGGAATCCTGCAAGCAAAAGACAACTGATTCAGATGAAAGGAAGAGTGAAACAGACATGAAAACTGTTCCCAAGCTTGCTACCAGTGAACTTCTGGAAATTTTTCAAATCTCACTTCTAGATGAAAGTACAAGCAAGTTAGAGGAGCTGATACATGGTTTGCTTAGGAGCTCACAGGTTGCTGATATCACCACAGAACATGAGGGTCAAGGCAAAGGAGATGGGCTTTATTCTCTTTCCTCAACAGAACAATCAGAACTTGGATTAGAAATTGATGAAGAGAAAACATTGGTAGATAACACAACTGCTACTTGGAAAAGTGATCAAGAGCATGGGAATACAGAAAGCCTGTCCAAAGGCTTCACTGAGCCTGTTTTGAAAACAGAGGAAGCAGTCCTCGGAGACACCCCCACTAGCATGGTAAGTAACAAGAATATGTGCTCAGTGTCCTGTGTTAGTGGAATTGCATGGATCTTTCTGAGTGCTGGAGAGAACAATTGAACTGGAAAAGTGGTTGAAAAATTAGATTATAAATTTAAAATAAATCATAATAAACCCAAGCACTTTTATTGCTTATTTTCAAGTCAGTTTAGAAAATCGTTTCTTATTTTTAAAACTCATTTTCAGTTTGATCGAGTACAGCAATGTTTAAAGTTAACAGAGAAAATGCAAGAACATTTGGCAGTGCTTCAAGATATGAAAACCCACCTAGACAAACAGCAGCCTATTAGTAACAGCCTGGAAATACTAAAAGCTGAACTGGAACAGCTAGAGGTAAGTAAAGTGTTGTTTATGCTTGTACTGTAGTGATGGGTGCTAGAAATAGCCCTTAGGTTTAGAAAGGGAGATTAAAAATGTAATTAAAGCAATTCTGATTTAAATGTTTTTCCTAGTAACTCAATGCATTTTTTATATATTCTCTTTGTAGTCATTTGAATCAGGACTGGCCACCTTTGCAATTATCCTAAAAAAGGACATGAAGCTGGCAGAAGAATTCTTAAAGTCTTGTAACAGGGATATTCCAGAAGAGAAAGAGCTAAAGATAAGCTATGACTCTTTGCAGGAAGCATTTTTGGTGGTCTGTGATAGATCTTCAAAACGAGCAAAACAAATAGTTTGTGCTGTTGACTTGGAAATGGTATGTTTTTCAGTGCATATTTTTAGCTTGATTTTCTTCAAGGTAATTGGGCTAAAATAAAGGGATTTGGATTTTCTGTATTTTATCTTAGTATAAAGACACATGTATGATTCAATTTAATATGGTAGAAAATATGAGTAGACTCCAGGAGCATAAATAAATATACAACTTCCCTTTCTAGTCTAAGCTTGCAGGATTACACCAGCAACTTTTAAACCAACTGCAGAGATTTTCAGACTGGATCACAGAGAACAATAAAATCATGAATGACTTCACAATGAATACTAATGATATAGAAGAGATGAAGAAAAGTTTACAGCTATTTAAAGTAAGTGCTCTTTATGGCAGGTGTTGATGTTTCTGACAAACGTTGCTCCTTATTATTAATTATTAGCTAGGTTTTTTATTCTTTCTGAATAACCTCTATTGCCTAAAGAGATGACTGGAAGTAATTACTTAAGAAGACAACTATTAGATAATCCAGTAATGAAATCTTGTTGGTTTGCTTTTTCACTTGCAAAAAATGTTTCATAGAGTTAGGATTATTGAGAAAGATGTTGGTTCTACTTACATTTGCAATAAATCCGAGCCTTTTAGAAATTTAATTTATAATACAAATATTTCAGTGATTAAAATTGGATTTTTATGCATTGGGTTCAGAATCTTTACTGCAGGTTAATTGTCTTCCAAATTAATTATATGTGAGAACACAAGATAGGAAACAAGTGTCTTCATTACACACTCCATAAAATGAGTAATGGAAAACAAAGCAGTTCAAATTTTTCGTAAAATTAATATGCTTCTATATGTATCAGTAAGAAAAAAGATTTCAGTTGTTTTAATGTGCTTAAATAGAGTTCCAGAGAAATGGTATGGCCATTGGGGCTCCACATTATGTAGCTGTTGGCAGAATTTGCCACATTGCTAGAAATGGTGACATTCTTGCTGTGGAATTAAGAATAGGAATGATTTCAAGTATGTTTTTTTTTAAATTTAGGACTCTTCTGACCTAGAACCTAGAAATGTTACATCTTACCCGCCATAAATCTTTTAGAGTTGAAGATCAGTCATTTTTCAAACATCTATGTGAGAGCAAAGAAATAGGTTGTACAAGATCACATATTTATTCCTTGGACTCAAGCTGTCCTGAGGCAAACCATGCACAAGTTCTAATGTCATGCCTGAATGTGTCAGTATGATTCTGAGTTTTGATTTTCCATGGCAAAATTGTCTACCAAAAGCATTTTGGGATAAGGGCTAAGAAGAGATGGTAGCCATACTTGTGGTTTATTTGTACTCAATTTTTCTTTGTTGCTAGTAATTCTCTTCACTTCATTTACAGAACAGTGCTGCAGAGCTCAGCTGTAAAAAAATGCAACTGGAGTCCACTGCATTGGATGTTCAGTTCTTCATTTCTGAACATGCTGAAGATCTTTCTCCTAATCAGAGCAAACAGCTGTTGAGGCTCTTAAATACCACCCAGAAATCTTTTCAGGAAGCACAGGAAGCAATAACTTCTCAATTGGAAAGTTTAGAGACTCAATTACAGGCAGTGCAAGAGCTGGGTGATCAGAAGGTTTGCCTTTCTGTGTAAATGTGTGCTGAATGTTTCTGTCTATGGATGAGGAATTTTAATAGGAGCATGCAATATTGAGTGTATTTCTATCTTTTCCCTTTTTACTACAGATACATTTCTAGTTCTACAAAAATGATATTGAACAAATCTGGTGACTTATAAATTTTGTCTTTATTATACTCACAGAAATAGCATATTATATTAAGAACAGACACTGGTCTGCTCTTGTTATCTCTGGCAAGGAGAGATATTTACTTGAGTTTTCTCACAAGTGTTGTTTCTTCAGCAGCTCTATCAGTAATTGATCTGAGCTGTATTGATCACTGAATTTGCTATTGCACCATTCCATAACACTTTGGTCTTGCTGAAGATTTTCTTTCCCTTTAATTTGCCAGGTCATCTGCTTATCTGATCTTTTCTCTAGATCTTCATAGTCCAAGAACCAGATTTGTTAAAATCCGTGTATTATGGATTGTTTTGACTGAACGGTTTAGAGAGACAAACATGAGTAAATCAGCCAAGATACTTGCAGTTCTGGGTGTGGGCACTGGGAAAACTGTGAGTCAAATTGGGCCAGTTACTTCCACAGCAAGTGTAAGCAGCCTTTGTAGACTCAAAGGAGGCTGATAAGATGCTGCAGCTTAATAGCACCTCCTCTCATAGCAGCACTGCTAGGATTCAGAATCACCACCTCAGCCCCTGGTTTATGTGTAAATAAAAGTGCTTTAATGCTCTGAAGACTTTGTATTGTTTTGCCATTCCAAGAACATTTATTTCTACTATATTTGTGAAAGAAGCATAAAATTGAGTATAGGAAAGGCACAGATAAGTTTTCTAGGACTTTTTAACAATAATGAGCTTGCATGTTTTGTTCTTCTCTACTGCTTAAAAAGTTCACAGTTTCTATTCAGGTAACATGTTATGCATACCAAAAAGAGCTAACTCACATTCACAACTAACCTCTGTTTTGATGTCCTTTTTTTCAGAATTAATAGTGTTTATCACAGGTTTCAAGTGGTTGAGAGACTGGATTTTCACTCCTGCTGTTTGGAGATTTCATCCTTCACATATGTGCATGGCCAGACCTCTATTGGGCAATTCCATCAAACATGGTCTCTTTTACTTAAAACATATTTGAGGTTTATCCATAACTTCTGTATGTTCATCTTGCTCTTTGTACCACTGCTATCATGTTTACAGCATACTTTTAAAATTACTGCTTTGCAATATTAGATGTTCAAAGATTTCTAATATCTTTTATAGTGTTGGTTCTTGAAGTGAGGATTTTTTGTCTTACTGTTCAATTGCACTTGGCTCTAATATAGGATGTGGCTGAACGGCAGCAGGAATGCAAAGAGAAACTGCAGGAAATCTGTGATTTGCTTACACAGACTGAAAATCGTCTCATCGGACAGCGACAGTCTCTTGTTATTGGAGACAGCAAGGCTGAGCTGGAACAATACCAGACCAAACAGGAGGTATGCACAATTCTAGCCAGAGAAGTTAAAGAAGGCTGACTGCATAGGAGAGTGACTCAACTCTTTTGTTGACTAACAAGGCTTGTCATGTGAGAGGAGAATAAAACAGATTTGTTTGACCTACCAAAAGTAAAGGCTTAGTGATATGCATTTAAACTGCTGCTTGTGAATGCACTCCAGTATGTGTCAGTGGGAGAAGAGAAACTTCCAAATGAGAGGACACTAAAATAGCGAGTGTGTGCTACACATTTCAAGAAGCACTCTTGAAGCAGGTGTGAATTTTGTTAATTTATTAGCTTAAGATTGTTCCTGTTGAATGTGATAAAATCACACATGTTTATTATGCTAAAATAATTTAGCCAGGTTTTTAACTGGTATCAGAAAGTGTTTATTCCTGTTCAGAGTACTTTGAAAAGTCTTGCTGCAATGTTTTCTATAGCCTGAGGCCTTCCATTGCTTTGCTCTTGCTTTGTTTTTAATTCAGGTTCTTATTACTGTTTCTTGCAATCTCTTTGGTGTCCTCATGTAGCAAACCCCTTTGAATTGGTTTGCTTTCCCTGCTCTTCAGCTGTGTCCAGTCATCTATAAGCTTTTACTCTCCTCTGATAGAAATTGAGTTTATGATAGTTAAATGACTGAAGGGTTTGGTACTCTTCTTCTTCCTCTTCCTAGTTAACTAATATACTATACTTTAGAGCTCCATCTCTCTGTAAAAGGAGAAATTTTCTTACTCATCTTGCCTTTCTTTACTTATCTTTGAAGTAATGCATCTAGTTTGTCGAAGTTGTTCTTACAGTCAGTCAGTCAGTCATACAGACACCCCTGGGTTAGCTTTTAATATCTCTTACGTGTCTTAAGGATTTGTGGACTAAATGGGGTACTCCTGGGGAGTCAATAACTTACAGAGCTTCATTTTTTTTTAATCAGCTGTTTGTGACTGCCTAGCAGACTAGTTGTTATTTTCTGACTGATTTCTTGGTATCACCATTCAAAAAGTGCCTTAGGAGGGAATGGGGATTAAAACCAGTCTTTTTTATATCGTCAGAGCTTTCGTCCTCAGTGTGCTGTTTGAAAGGGAGCACAGAGATCTTGGTCATAGGAGAAGCTTCTCTTGATACAGGGTCCCCAGGAAAATATTTCTAATGTACTTGCTGAAGTGTTAAAATGAGCTGCAGTTTTAGCTGTTATATTCTAAAATTGCTGCAAAATCTGTAGTCTAGAAGGTGGGTCAAATGTTCTGTTTTGCATCTCCAAGATTGTTACACTGCACAAGAAGGTGAAAATTGTCACTGTTTCGGTAACTGAGGGAATGTATTCAGCAGTGTAATTGTTACAATTAGAGCTCCTCTCAGATAATTGGGAGGCAGACTAGGAAAACTGCTTTGGGTAAATCGAAACTAAAGAACTGTCCTCTATGAAATTTAATGGAAGTAAACATTCTTGAGAGACTGAAATATTATGATTGATTACAATAGAAGAAAAAAAAATTTGTATGCCATCTCTGGCCTGAACAAACTCAAGAAATAAGGGAAAACTTACCCAGGAAGGATGATTACCACTTTCTGACTTCTATTCAGACAGCTTATTTTCAGCAGCTTTCTGTTAGGATAGTAATGGACCAGAATTTGTCAGGAGAGTTACTTTACTAACTGCAGTGTAGCAGATTTACTCAAGTCTTGGTTTCTAAAAAAATAAATATATGTTCTGCATATGTGGAAACACAATACTTAAACTATTAAACAAAGGCAAAAAGTAGACTCAATCTGAATAGGACTGTAAGCAAACAGATTTGCAATTTGAAAGAAAGATTGAGCTGCAACAACATTGTCAGATGTGTGCCTTTTATTTTAATAATTGTCTGCAATTTATTAACGTATGTGCAGCTAGGAAGGACCAGTGTGGTGCTTACCCCTAGAAGAGAGATAGTTCCAATAAAGTTAATTGGAAAGATCTCATGAATAATTTACTTACTCCTATTTGCTTTCTTTTTTTATCAAAAGGAGATACAAAAAGACATGAGAACAAGTGCCCAGACACTGGCAGAGATTGTGAAAAATACTGAAGCCTTCTTGAAAGAGAATGGAGAAAAGTTATCACAAGAAGACAAGACTATTCTGGAACAGAAACTAAATGAAGCTAAGACAAAGTGTTTGCTCCTTAGCCAGAAGGCAGAAGAGTCCAAAAAAGAACTGGATAAAGCTATGACAACAGCAATTAAGCAGGAAACAGAAAAGGTTTTTAGGCAACTGTTTCATACCTTTATTCAGACCTTTTTCATGTCTTATGAAATTAGTCGTGCAACTTACGGTTGTGTGGTGGATTGACCTTGTCTGCCAAAAAGCCATTCCATCACTTTGTTCCTCAGCTGGACAGGGGAGAGAAAAATTAATTAAAGTCTTGTGGATTGAGATAAAGGCAGGGAGACATCACTCACAGCAGCTGTCATAGGCAGAACAGGCTTGACTTAGGGAAATTAATTTATTACCAATCAAATCAGAATAGGATAATGAGAAATAAAAACTAAATCTTAAAGATACCTTCCCTCCACCTCTCCCTTGTTCCTGAGCTCAGCTCTGGAGTTCTCTCTGTCATTCCCACCACTGGTTCCAGGGGGATGGGGAATGTGGGTTGTAGTCAGTTCATCACATCATTGTCTCTGCCACTCCTTCCTCCTCACACTCTTCCTGTGCTCCATTATGGGGTCTCTCACATAGGAGACAGTCCTTTATGAACTTCTCCAGTGTGAGACCTTCCCAAGGGCTCCAGCGGGGTCCTTTCCATGGGGTGCAGTCCTTCAGGCACACTGTTCCAGTATGTGGAATGAGCCCATGGGATCACAAGTGGTGCCACAAGCCTGCTCAGCCGTGGGCTTCCCACAGGGTCACGGCTTCCTTTGGTCATCCATGTGCTCTGGAGTGGGGTCTTCCTGGGGCTGTAGGTGAATCTCTACACCCCTGTGGCCCTCCCTGGCTGCAGGGGCACAGCTGCCTCACCATGGGCTGCGCCAGGGGCTGCAGGGGAATCTCAGCTCTGGCATCTGGAGCACCTCCTGCCCCTTCTTCTGCATTGACCTTGGGTCTGCAGAGCTGTTCCTCTCACATATTCTTACCCCTCTCTTCAGGCTGCTGTTTTAACATACATTTTTTTTACTCTTTTACTATGTGATCCCAGAGTTGCTACCACTTCTGATGGGCTTGGCCTTAGCAAGTAGTGGGTCCATGCTGGAGCTGGTGGGCTTTGGGTCTGTTGGACATGAAGGAAGCTTCTGGCAGTTCTCAGAGAAGCAGCCAGCTTCTGCAGCCTGGTCTGATTCCAAAACCTGGCCAAGCAAATCCAATACATATTGATAAACTGTGGAGAGGTTAATGTCATATTTCATTTGGGTAACTAATAAACTCTTGGTTTATTCTCTTACAAAATAAACAGCAACCTCTATATTAATAAAATTTTTCTTTGATATTAATGTATTTTAAATGGTTTATTTGTATATTTATTTGAGCTTTTGTGATCTTTAAAGAAGATTTCTAAATTGAAACTGTGAAATTTCAATGTAGGTTGCAGCCATAGAACAGCTGGAAGAAAGTAAAAATACGATAGAAAACCTTTTGGATTGGTTATCAAATGTGGATAAAGAAGCGGAGCATGGCCGGAAATTTAAGCAAGTGATAGAACAGAATGGAACACACTTTGAAGAAGGAGATATGAAAGTTTTGGAAGGAGAGGAGGATGATGTCAATGGGAATCTGCTGGAAATGCAGCAAGACATTGAAACTCAGGTGGATGGACTAGTGAAAAGCATAGATGATAATCTGAACCAGCAGTATCAGAAAGTCAAGGTATTGTTGCTGGGTTTATTCAACATTTAGGTGTACCACTTCTTATTCAACATAAGTGAACTCAATCTCATCCTGCCTGTCATAGGCTTTGGAGCAAGTATTAGGACGATAAAAATACACAGTGGGAGGAATTTGTGTCGTTAGAATGTATTGCACACTTATCACTTTTTTGCTTTACTATAGTTGTTTCCTGCAAAATAAGAGAAAAGACACATTCTGCAAGTAACTTTAAAGAATCTTTGTGGTGTGTCTATTATTTTTCATAGTGAGAAATTGGTGCAGGCAAATAAAATGCAGAAAGTAGCAATATAAATTCATGCCCCTTATGTGACTTTTTCAAGTATCTTTGTGATACCCAGGTGATTCATCCCCTTTTAATCCCTTGTGAATACAGATTGCAAATTGCTGCAAAGAATAGTTTACTGAAATTATAGTTTTCATTTCCTACAACTTTAACACATGGGCAAAGCAGTGTTTCAAGGCTTCAGAAGAGTATGTTACATAAAATCACAGTGCAGCATTTTAAAAATAGATTTTCCTGGTCAGTTGGAAGCATTTAAAATAATAAGAGTTTAGTTTTATTTGCTGACTTACAGCTGAGAAACCAAGAACCTTTAGGTTCATAAAGGAAATTTAAAATGTCCTTTACCTTAAAGGAAATTTTTATGCTTTTAGTGATAGTATTTTGGATTTCATTTTTTATTAAAAAAACCAAAACCCCAAAAGCAACCTAAGCAAATAGGATTATTAGGTTTTGTGTACATGATACTTTTACTTCTATATTTTTGACAGTTAATTTCTGCATCTAGTGCCTACAGAATAATTGGCCACTACAGTAATGGAAGAAAAATATACTGTTTATTTTATATAGCTATTTTTCATTGAAGACCTTCAAGAATGAAGAATTTTTTGAAAGAACAGATTTGAAATATGTTTTTCATTCGGAATATAGTACTAGTTCCTGGACTTAAATATTTTTATGGGATTGAAAATTTTGAAAGCACAGATTGAGTCTTGATTTTTAATGTCAACTGGACCTGTTTTATTACTAACTGTATTTGATAAGAATCATGGCTCTTGATTTTGAAAAATGAAATTTCAAAACCCAATAAATAATTTTTGTTCACTGAGTGTAACAAGAAAGTATCTGTACTATGTTTGATGTTTTTACTCCTTTAGGTCTGCTTGTCTGTAATGGTAGCTACAATATAAGTAATGGGACATGGAGAGTTTTGATTTGGAAAGTTGCATACCTTTGAATGTTTTATTTGTTAAGACACAGAGAATTGTTTTATTTGACACAGAGAATTAGGAAATTTTTGATTACACTAAGTAAGATACCATAAATGCTAAGTAATAAGCAAATTATTTTCGTTAGGAAAAAAGTTAAAGAGATTGATAATGTCTAGTTTTGCTCTACAGAGTTTTGGAGTTTTAGAATTACAGGGGAAAATGTCTGTGTGATATATACATCCAGGTATTGCTGAGTTGCAATGATACTTGAACATTTCCATATGGTCACGGCCTGTACATCTGGCAAAAATTACCACGGAATGTTTTGTAAAAGTTTTTTAACTGCACAGAAATATGGTGACCAAGAGTCACACTTTTACTTAAATTACTGAAAAAATGTGGGGTTTATGAAACAATATGAAAATTAGAAAAACCTTTTATCATTTTAATGGTTTTTGTTTTACATGTCCTTTACTAAGGAACCATGTGAGAGGGTGCTGGTTGTAATTTATTCTTTTATTTGTAGGCTCAACATGAGAAAATTATTTCACAGCAGCAGGCTATCATAGTAGCAACTCAGTCTGCTCAGGCATTGCTTGAGAAGCAAGGCCATTACCTTACCCCTGAAGAAAAAGACAAGATGCAAAGGAACATGAAAGAGCTGAAGGCTCAGTATGAGACTGCTTTGGCTGAATCAGAACGAAAGATGAAATTGACCCATTCTCTAAGGGAAGAATTGGAGAAATTCGATGCAGACTATAGTGAATTTGAAACGTGGCTGCAGCAGGCAGAGCAAGAACTGGACAATTTGGAGGCAGGGGCTTCTGACTTCAATGGTATTATGGTCAAACTGAAAAGGCAGAAAAGTTTTTCAGAAGATGTTATATCTCACAAAGGTGATTTACGCTATATTACAATTTCTGGACAAAGAGTTTTGGATGCTGCAAGGTCATGCAGCAAAAGAGATGGTGTGAAGGTTGACAAAGATGGTATCGATACTTCGGCTACATATGCTGAAGTACAAAACAAACTGGATAGAGCTTCAGATCGCTTCAAGTCTCTCTATACCAAGGTAAGTTTTATTTATACTGAATAGATATGATTAATTGATTTAGCAGTTTGTGTAGACAGGAGCTAGCTGATGAAACAAACACTGTGAGAAATGGTAAATACTTTGTTTCTTGAAGTTAGATAACAGGACAAAATGCCTTTCTAGAAGATCTACTTTAGTCAAGTGTCAGACTATTAAAGGTCTGAATGGCTGATAGTTTCTACTTTGTGTTATGAGGAAGAAAAGAGACCAGAGTTTTTCATTGTTCTTTCCAATCTTAAACAGCCTCTGAGACTGTGGCAGCTCAGACTGCCTTGAGTAATGTTTTGGGGTGGAAAGAAATTGTAATACTTTCAGATGGATAATATTACTTTATGTCACTTGCAATATTTCCCACAGCTGTTTATATACTTTGCTCCCTAATAATAAAATGAGTGTAAAAAGAGAGAGAATATTCCAAATATAGCATGTAAAGTTTTAATTTTAACTTGTATCCTGAAATAGTTTGTCCTGATGTGACTTTTGTTGTCAGCATTAGGCATGAAAGAATTTAGTGATTTAAGGACAGAAATTGTTTTCCAATGCTCTGCCAAGTAAACATTTGATCCTTAACAATGTCAGATTAGTGTCTAACTAATGAGTAATTAGCAGTGCAAAATCCTCCATGTACCTTAGAGAGGGAAAATAATCTAGCTCTCTGTGCCAGGTTCATGTATGGAATCTGCATTATAGAACCAGACAAACATCACCAACTAGTCTCACATGCCAATTTCCAGCTGTTTTCAAGAAATCAAGTGTTCAATATTGATAATATTCCAGGAACTTTAAACTCTTGAGATAATTATTAATTGAATCATTGAAGAGAGTTGCTGTCAATAGCCTTTGATTGTGCTATTTCATATTTTTCTAAGCTCATAGGTTCAAACTCCTTAGTAGAGATTCAATGTCTACTGGTACAGTGTTGGACTGCAACAGTGGCCATCTTTATCTGGAAATTTTTATGTCTTTAAGATTTTTATGCTCAGAAATGTAAATTCTGAAAAGGCATGTATTTGATTGTATGGTTAAAAAAGTAGTGTAAAACTTATTTTCCCAGTGTGTCAAGACAGCTGTTCATTTACAGAAGCACATTTTCGTTTTCCTGCTTAACCAGTATGAACAGGGCAGCTAAATTGACAATTCTGTTGACATGTTAGATTTCTCCAGTTGGTTTATTGAATTAATTTGAGTATAAATATAAAGATTTCATAGCAAAATATTCAGAGAGCTTATTTTTATGCACATAAAAATCCCATGCCAGCAGCTTGATTGGTCAATTTTCTAAATTCCATCCTTTCCATATATACATTTAGCAGGTTATAAGAGACATGCTTTAAGTATTTGACAATAGATGTGCAGAACAAGGTAGACCTTTTGTGTCTTTATGGATAGAATTCTAAAAAATGAGATTGTCCACAATTAGTGAGATTTTCCAAGAAAATAAAAAATTTGTAATTTGTAAATGAATCAGTAGTAACCTTTTTTGCGTTTTGTAGATGTTTATTGCCTTTAATACTTAGATTACTTTTACTTTTATATATATGTATTTTCACATGTGTGAGACATGATTTTATAGGCTTGTATGTTGAAGGAATCCTAAAGTCAGCTCTTGGTTAACTGGTCATATAAATGAGCATGTTCTATGTCTGCCCACCAGATGGAGACCAAGTACCATTTGTGAATATTAAAATACAGTATCTGGAAGGTTCAGACTATAAATATTTAATGTAACTGTTTATAAATATTATGACTTGATACAATCAGAGTTTGCTTGTGAAACCATCTCCAGAAAGCCTGAAAAAGTTTCACTGACTTTTTTATGTGACAATTTGCTTTAAACATTTTGGGGCATGCTAACATACAGGACTAATAGGGTCTTGTTCAGATGACATTTTTAAGTGAATAAAACAAAGCATATGTAAAATACCAAGCCATATTACTTTGGATTCACTATGCAGGTAAGGAAGTTATAAAAACAGTATTCCACTCCCTGTATTTTAATGAGCATACATATCTCATGATTTTTAAAAAAATGTCTAGCTTCTGGTGGCTCCCTACATTTCTACTTTCTACTTGCTTTCTACATTTTTGGTACTAGAGTTCTGATAAAGAATCTTAATATCACTGAATCAAACATTATTCCTGAAGTTTTTCCTATTTTAGTACAGCAAGTAAGATTTCAGTTTCCCACCTGCATCAGTGATTTAATCCTAAATCATCCTTTAGGAGCACAAACTAGTAAGACCTGCATAGCCTGTCCAGCTGTCACGTCTTAGTTCAGAAATCAGTTAGACAGTTGAAATGATGGCAGGAAAAAAATGATGCAGGATAACAGGAATGAATATATAACTTTGAGATTAGTATGAAATGCAGCACACAGTTAATGCCTGCAAATTTGCTTGTTTCTTTTTTACTCTTTTAGTGTAGCATCCTTGGAAATAACCTTAAAGACCTGGTGGATAAATACCAGCATTATGAAGATGCCTCATCTGGACTTTTGTCAGGTCTCCAGGCCTCTGAAATAGCTGTGAACAAGCAACTGTCAGAGCCAATTGCAGTGGATCCCAAAAATCTCCAAAGACAACTTGAAGAAACCAAGGTGAAAAGCTTTAAAATGCAGCAGCACTTTCATCCTAAAAGGAACTGCTTTTTGTCTGGCAAGCAGGATGATCTAATATAATCCAAGTGGCTGCAGGCCAAATTCTTGCCTTGCATGGGGACATACATTTTCTATGGTTCTGAAAATTTGCCTGTCCAGAGCAATATCTGAAAAGCACTGGATGAAAAAAGGGGGTACCAAGATGCCATTAGCAGTTGTGAAAGCAAGATGCGTTTTCTACCTCTTTGCAAATTATAGGGTGGAATCTGGCAAGTTTTTGAATTAAGAAAGGATTTAATGATTATGGTTTACTGTCAGAATAAGGCTTGGATAGGGTTCCAGGTAGAGCAGTCCATTTGATTGTTGTCTGTGACTCTTGTTTTTTTGGTTTTTTTTTCGGTTCACATTTGTGTGTTACTTCGTTATGAAAGGGTTCATACCAGATGAACAGTGTTATGTGACTAGTCTGTCTGTCTGTCTGCCTGTTCACTTTCATCCACTGCTGTATACCCTGCAGAGAGTGAATTTAACATAATTTGTGTTGCACAGAAAAACAGTGGTTTTTATTTTTTGCCACTGAGGATGTAAGTCATGGCTTTATGTAAATCCTAGTACAGGCAAGACAAGTTAGTGATAGAGCTTATGAAAGTAAAACTCTGGATACTTCTATAAAGTGTAGGTTTGGAGAAGGCTTTAGGAAGCCAAGTATATGGTGAGTAATACAAAGTTTCATACAGTCTTCATCTTTGAACTGACTGTTACATTTTCATAAACACATTCAATCACTTATACTATAAAAAAATGCAAGATTATTTGGTTTTTTAGTGAGCAAGACTAATGGTCATACACTTCCTCACTGTTTTGTCTGTGCTTGGTGAAGTATCAGTACAGGTCAGACACATTTACTATTGAAAAATCATAGACAAGGGCTTTTGGAAGGTACATACTTTAACCATTTCCCTCACATCAGCCTGAGCAGTAGTTACCTCTATCTATGGTGCCTTTCAAATTGGCCACTGGAAATGCCCAGCACTTTGATGCATGACAGCAAAAGGAGACAAATCACAGCTGTGTTTAGGACAACAAAATTAAAAGTGTAAATTGTGAACTCCTAACAGTGAATGTTTAGGTACATTTGTGCTTCCAAGCACTGAAAGAGTAGGAATAAAACCAATTACAATTTGAAGCTTCATTTAAACTTTTTGTTCCTTATGCCAAAATGAATTATATTCTCTATAATGCAAATTTTCAGGGACGTAATACAAAAGGAGTGAGTACTAAGGTTCTTTTTATGAAATGTCTACATGGATTACTTTCCACACAAAAGAGTACTCAATGGCTGTGAGTTGGGAAGAAGGGAGAGGGTACAAAATGTCAAAAGATTCAAAGGAAGAGAAAAAACAGGAGGCTGAAGAAAGCAAGCCAATTAATGAAAGCAAAACAAAGAGTATTTTGAGGAAGTCAGGTGTTGCAAGTTAAAGCTGTCCCTTGTAGCCAACACATGCAGCTGATAATCCAGCTAGACACAGACCTTGGCAGCATGGTGAGGTCTAATCTTTTTATGGGGATTAACTGTTCTTCAGAATATTCTTCACTGCCTCTGGCATCAGCTTGCTTGCCTTCTGTTAGTATACAAGGTTTTCTGGTACATCTTTTTCTTTCTTTCTTTTTTTCTCTTTTTTTTTATTCTTTCTGCACAAGTGCTAGCCTAAGCCTCTTCAGATCTCTTGGAGACTCATTGTGTCATATGGGTCAGCAAGGTAATGTACTGTGCTCTGGCACACTCTTGTGCTCAGGGTAGCAGTGCTGAATGCACTGACAAGACTTCTTTGTGCTGGCAGGGCACATAGGATTACCTTCTGATTCATATATTCATTGAGTTTCAATGAATATAAAAAAATAAATTAGATGTCCCTTCATTTTGGACTTATATAAGTTTCAAGTGAATCAAAACAAACACTAGCACAAGGGCCTGAAATAATTTTAAGATTATTTACCCTAAAGCACTTTTACACACTAGAGAGATAAAACCACTAGAAATAGATTCAGCCTTACTGTTTTTGTTGGCTCTGGAGAAAATCATGGCTGGGCTAGTCTCTGAACATGTGTTCCTTGGTTAGATGGACACACCTAGGCAAAAGTCAGCCACACTGCTTCAGGGGTTCCTGACTGTGAAGGCAATCATCTTGTTTCAGGGTATTCCCATCAGCCTGATCCTTTGTCAATACCACTGCTGGTCAATGTGTAACTGCTGCTGTTGATTGTATGCTTTTCCCTCTGAATTGTTCTTAGATGCTGAGTTGAAAAATGTGTTTATAATAGTCTGTACAGAGGTTCTTTAGAAACAATTAATCAAAAGACCCATTTGAAGTTACATACAAGAAATAAGTTGGGTCAGACAAGTATTCTAAAACATAAGATAAAAAAGATGGTGCATGAATTAAAACAAGGGCCAGAAGGTTAACAGCAGCCATAACCGCTGGTCAGGATTTTTCATAAAGAGCAGTCACAAATTGAGTTAGTTTATTCCCAGTACTAAGTTTAGGTTCTGTGACATATCTCAAGTCTTGCTTATGTTAATATCAACTGTACTGAAAAGCATAACTGATAATAGTGGAATTTTACAGGTTCTTCAGGGACAAGTGTCTAACCACCAAATTGCTGTAGAAAAACTGAAAAAAGCTGCTGAAGTGTTATTGGACACGAGGGGAGAGTTGACACCAGACAAAGATGAGATTCAGAAAACACTGGGTAAAATGTTTGCTTTTCTTAATGCCTCTTTTTTTATCACTTGTGTCTGCATGCAGGCTCTGGAAGACAAAAATTACAGAACTTCCACGTTCTTATGTCACTGTTCAAGTCCACGTTTTAGTTGAATTATAAGTCATTACAACACAGTAATTTTATTGTTGGTTTCTCCTACATGGATCCATATGCTTTTCACTGTCATTTCATTTTTTTCTTTTTACAGAAATAGGGATTGCTGAGCAGAGGTAGTGATTGCTGAGGATCATAAATTCCCCAGAGAAAAATTATTCCAGGGAGCCTGTTTACAAAGTTATTTGGAGTTTGCTTAGCTTAGTTATCTGTAGTTTGCTTCCTTCTAACTTTAAGAAACTGTCTATGAAGGGGTTGACTTTGGCAGGCTGCCAGATGCTGACCCACCTTCTCTCTCACTCCCGTTGCTCAAGTGGACGGGGTAAAAATTAAAATAGAAAAGCCCACAGGTTGATATAAAGATGGGGAAATCACTCATTTTTTACTGTCATGGGTAAAATAGACTTGACTTGGCAAAAATTAACTCATTTATTACCAAATAAACAGGTTTGGGAAATGTGAAACAAAGACAAATTACAGCAACACTATCCTCCACTCCACTCTCTTTTCCAGGCTTACCATCACTCCTTCCTTCCCAACTAGTCCTCCTTCCTCCCTGCCAAACGGTGCAGTGTGGATAGGAAATGGATGCCTGTGGTCAGTTTCTAATTTCTCTGCTGCTGCTTCCTCCTCACACATTTCCCCTGCTCCAGTGAGGGACCTCTCTGCAGGCTGAAACCTTTTGGGCTAATATTGTTGCAGTGTGGGTGTAGGCTGCATTTCCTTCAGGAAACATCCACTTCCTCTAGCATGGGTCCTCTATGTGCTGCAGAGTGATTATCTGCTCCTCTATCCTCCACAGGCTTCGGGGGAATCTCTGCTCCAGCACCTGGAGCATCTCTCTTTCTTCTCTGACCTTCATGTCTTCAGGGCTGTTTTCATACTTTTTTTTTCCTCATTTCTCAGTCCCATGTAGTGTTTTCCCTTTTCTTAAATGCATTTTTCCAGCGGCACCAGTTTGGCTGAGGAGCTCAGCTGTGCCCTGTGATGGGTCAGCTGGAGTTGGCTGGAACCATCTGTGTCTTCCATGGGGCAGCTCTCCTCTCACATGAGACAAAAAAACTTGTTGCTAACAAACCCTTACCACCACAAAAACCTTACCACTTACACCTAATACTCTTTCCTGTCAATTGTGAGAAGTAGCACAGCGTGACATTCACCACTGTCTGAAGTTTGAAGATGCTCTCTGTATACCACCCAGCTATCTCTTCATAGAATCCCATAAGTAACTTGCAGAACAACAAACTAAAACAACGGTGGTTTGACCCTTTGGAGTTGGTGATAAAACTCTTTGGGAGGTACATGGAGCTTGTAAGTTTCAGAGAGTTATTTTGAAAATGTTGAAAGTCTCTTATGTCTCACATAAGAGACTTAATTGTAGAAGACCTGTCTTAATACTCTGCTATTTTATTTCTTGGGAACAGTCAACAGCTGTCTTAAGCTAGAGCTACATGGAAACCAGTTTCTAACACTGGGAACTACAGCTGTATGCTCCCTCAATTCCCTTGTCTGATGTGTTTCTTGGCTCTGTTTGAAGTTATTGGTCTTTGCTTCCAGATGACTTTTTTTTTTTCTTCATTCTAACGTAGTAATTTTTGATTCGACTGGCAAGTGGTGGTGAAGTAAACTAAAAGCTTAGTTTGGCTAGAATAAGGAATTGAAATATATCTTCTCTTTAACAGATGATATTGTGGAAAGATATGACAATTTATCCAAATCTGTGAATGAAAGGAATGAGAAGCTTCAAGTAACTCTGACACGATCCCTAAGTGTGCAGGATGGTTTGGATGAAATGCTTGATTGGATGGAAGGAGTTGAAAAGAGCCTTAAAGAACAAGATCAAGTGCCTTTGAATTCTGCTGCTATTCAGGACATTATTAGTAAAAGCATTGTAAGTAGCAGTCTTTGAAAAAAGAAACAGTTGTTTGATAGTTCAGATTTAAAGAAAGAATTAAAATCTTTTATGGATTAAAAATACTTACTAAAGAGGACTGTTATATGAAGTGAAACTGCTCATAAGGATTTTTGTAGCTGAAATAGGTTACACTGATGGTTTAGCTGTAGTGATTTGTTGTTTTATATGGTAGATGTATTTCACTTGTTAAAATTTAGTTGCAAGTAATACAAAGTAGTTCTTGTATGTTTCAGGTGCTAGAACAAGACATTGCAGGTCGCCAAAGCAGTATAAACACAATGAATGAAAAAGTGAAGAAGTTCATGGAAACAGCAGATCCATCCACTGCATCCACACTGCAAGCAAAAATGAGTGAGCTTTCAGGGCGGTTTTCTGAAGCAAGTAACAAGCATAGAGAGAAGCTTATGAAAATGGAGGAATTAAAGACTAAAGTGGAGTTATTTGAAGGTCTTTCAACAAAACTTCAGTCATTTTTAGATGAGAAAAACCAGGCTCTAAGTGAGACGGAGGCACCAAGAAAGGATGTTAGTGAAGTGTCTCAATACATGCAGGTACTCTAGCATTCAGTTTGTATGTGTTGTGGGTTCTTAGTCCAGCTCATCTAAGTCATTGAATAAGAAACAAGGTGTGGTTTTTTTTCCAGCATTGGTTGGTTAGCTAAAATCAGAGTTTAATTTTGGACAAGTGATGGTAAAGTCTAATATGAAGAATGTAATCCCATTTTGCAGGAAGCTAGTGTAGAATTGGCACAACACAAGAAGGATCTGGAAGTTTTGAAGCAGCTCCTTGAAGAACTTTCATTCCATGCTCTTCCTGGAGATAAAGCACTGGTATCAGAAAAAGTAAATGCTTTGTCAAAGAAATTCAAAGAGGTAGAGGAGACAATAAAAGAAAAGTAAGTTGGATAATCAAAGTGTTTCCATTTTGGCTAATAACAGAGTGTGAATGTTGTGATCACTCCTACCCTTTTTTATGCAATCTGAAGATACTGCAGTTGACCAGAGTAAATAAGGGATTTTTTTTCTGGGAAGGAAACGATTCTATTTGAAAATGTGTCTGTAGTTAGTCTGTCTGGTCCAAGAGCTCTAAAAAAAGCCATAAAGATATGTAATTTTTCAAATTCTGTGACATTCACAGGATTCTTGGCAATTTTAAGAAAACTCTACTTCTCCCCTACTGTGATAGAAACATAAATTGCTGCTTGTGTATAATGCTTTAGAGTACTATTTGGCATCAGGCTGCAAAGGGAAACTGGAGAAATTATAGATAGATTCATAGAAGTTACCTTTGCAGTAATACTAGGTTTTGCACATTCTGCTTATATCCATAAAATTAGCTTTTTGGCACTTTGAATTTAGGAATAGTAATGTCAGATTAATAATATTTGTTGGTTTAATTATTAGAAGGAATACTGTCATTCCTTTGTCTTTAATTGTCTAGAGAAGAGGATGTATCATCTTGTCAGAAACAAATGGATGCTTTTGAGCTCCTTGTAGAGTCACTAAAGAAATGGATAAAAGAGACGACAGAACGAATTCCAGCAGCACAGCCCTCTCTGAATACAGAGGAGTTAAAGAAACCTTTGGAAGATACATTGGTAAGCCTTTGTAGGAGAAGTGAAATCTGGCTGAAGGAAATAAGACACCTATTACTAATATTGAAATACAGATTTAAGGTGTAAATTGTCACAGTAATTGGGACTAGCGGGCTTGCAGTCTGTATTTACATTCCCATTTGCTTTTGCTTGTCTGCAACAGATTCCTAAGCAGCAAAGTTGTTCCTTTCTGTACACTAATTCTCTTAAGTTTGAAGTCAGTTTTGTAATGAACAAATTACTATCTTTCTTGACCAGAATTTAAAAGATGAATGGACATTAAAGGCGCCTGAGCTGCAGAAAATGAATAGCAGAGGAACTTTGCTGTGTAACTTAATCACTGCTGTGACTTCTCCTGCAAAACTTAGAGCAGTTGCCAAATCAGGTATGCTTTTGTTTAATCAGGTAAGCCTAATCCAAGAATTTTTAAAACCTTTAAGACAAAAAATTAATATTGTTTCACCCTTGGATTAGCTTTCTAAATATTGTGGCTTGTGAGAAAACATTTAGCCATGTCTCTTCTGACCATTGTTTGCTGTGATTCTATTTAAACTGTCTAGCTGCTGTAGTAATTCAGCACACATTCTCATTGTTTTACTCTGCCAAAATAATGTAAAAGTGTGCTGATGTAAAGGTTTAACATGCCCTAGGGTTGTTATGTAATTCCCAGATAGTGAATAAAATGACAGTTTCACAGTGGCCTTCACCTAATCCCAGAAAGCTTCTGAGAATGAGAAATCTGCTTATTGTGATCAGTGTTTGGTGCTTCACATATCCATCAAGTCTGCAAGCAGGAGAAATACAAACCTTGCTTTGCAAACTCTGATGTACCTGCACAGAAATACCCATTTAATGGCCAAAAGGCTATTCTGGGACACCAAGCAAACAAAGGTTTGCAGAGTCATGGAGTTTTTGTAGAAGGGTAATGAGGAGATGGTTTATATAAAAAATGAGCCTAGGTAAATGTACTCATCCTAACCTAATATCATAATTACTATTAGTCTGTTTTTTAGTTGAAACAACAGCACAGAAGGGAAACGATTTTTTATCTCAGGATGATTTTTCTGGGCCAAAATGTGTTTTCTGTCTAGACCTTCAGCTATATTCTACTGGTAATCATAATTTAAAGATAGCAAGTCTAATACCATGACTTTTTTAAAATGTAGTGCTGAATATTAATTTGTTTTACAGAAACCATTAATTCTGCCAAGTATTATTCCAGACATAGTTCAAGGACATTGGGCGTTTTAGTGGCAATAAGCACATTTTCGATCAGTTCTTGAACTGACTAGGTCTGGAAATAAATTCAAGTGTGTTGGCCTTCACTGGTCATCTCTAAGTGACTGGGAAGTTAGGGACTGACAGAGGATACCTATTGGGCAAAAGTAGAACACTTTCTTTCTTATATCTCTTTGTAATAGCTGCCTCTGGTTTGGTTTTTTTGTTGTTGTTGTTTTTTGTTGTTGTTGTTTGGTTTGGTTTTGGTGGTTTTTTTTTAACTTTAAATGAAAACCTTTCAAAGATTTTTTTCAAACATTTTGGAATATTCTATGATCTATTTAGGCTCATTCCTCTGCCTCTTTTCTACTCAAATGCATCTAGATAGCTATTTAACTGTGTTTTTTTTTTTTTCTATCACATAAGAGTAGCTACAATCCTCCTGACCAGAACATTTTCCCTCCTTGACAAGAGCTGTACTGTGTATCACTTTATTGCAGTTGTAAATACCAGAGTCCAGCTAAAAGAGTGCAGAGATGTACAGGACTCTGCCTGGGGCCTGTGACTACCCTTATCTGGTTTGTTTTCTCTTGCCATCCTCCAGCTGCCACTAATGTGGTCCTCACTGTCCAGCTGGTACTGGGGGGTGGATGCACAGCCTTTTCCAAGGCAACCATTAATCTTTCTCAGTTAATTGCTCTTCTGGGAATACATATGTGCAGGAGAGCGGGAAGCGATGTTCCCTGCAGTTCTCTGCAGTGTGATCATGTGGCCCTGCTCTTTGGTCTGACTCCATTTTACAAAGCCCATTAGCTCTGGTTTCAGAGGCTCTGATATGGTTAATTAGTGTGGCTGTTTCCAAGTGACAGTAAGGACTTCAGGTGTTAGAGTGCCACATTGCAATTCCTGTCATGGAGCACATGCTTCAGTCTTGCTTGTGACAAGATAGAGAGGGATTAATCAAGTTGGTCTGGAGAACTTTCTGTGCAGAGTTACAATGTCCAGCACTAAACCATGTCCCCAAGCAGCACATATATGCGTTTTAAAAATACCTCCAGGAATGGTATCTCAACCATTTCCCTGATGGGTAAAGGTGCCCTAAGTAAGCAGTGCCTTTGGTTGTGATGTGTGCAATAAGCACTCTGGGCCTCTTTGCTGTTTAATGTCTAGGGCTCTCCTCAGTCACAGCATTTGCCAGCTCGTCCTCTCCCAGGCTATACCCATCACAGCTGGGTAAAACCGTGTTCTCAGTGGGGAACAGGGTCCTTTGGGGGAGAGGAAGGAAGTGCTGTTAGCAGTCTGGACGTGAACAGGCCTCACAGCTCAGGCATAAACCTTTGGCCCTGGTCAGTTGTTTAGTACAGAATTGTGAGCAGCAGGACTGCTGATCATATGTGCACCCTTGTAAGTGCATGCATGTACACCCCACTCACTGTGCACAAGCCCTGCCTGTGTGATACCACTTATCCTACTGGCTGGCTGGAGCTTCCTTCCTGAGCTTGTAATGACAGCTATGGATCATGCTGTTCCGAAGAGGGAATGAAGTGCTGGGTGGCATTATGGTAGAAAAGGCTCAGATAAGCAAGAGGCTTCATCTCTTTTGATCCACAGGTAGCACAATTTTAAATGGTGAAGGAGGTGGTCCAGGAACTCAGGATTTCTTGAAAAATAAAGGTCAGTCAAAATTTCAGCATGTGACAAAGAATTGTTGCTTGCCAATTACTGTTAAATGTGGAAATATTTTTTAAATGCTGTACATAAATCTGCTTGTAGCAATTGTTATTAGACTGAAATTTCACATCACCATCACATAACACAATTACATTGACTAGGGCATGATATTATAAGTAATTATAACAATACTTCTCTTATTATTTTCTTTGAAGACCAACCAAATCTGGCCTTGTTTTCTGAATCAATAGCTACTTTTATAAATGTATATGGGGATGGCTATTTTAATATAAGACATGACTTTTGAGAAATACCTTTCAGTGGGGATTGAAACCTTAACACCCATCAGTATTCACAACATGTGTATACACAAATATATGTATACAAAGACACCCATTTTATATACATTTGTATTACTGTGACCTTTTATAGAAACAAAGGAATCTTTATATAAGGACTTTATAGTAGCTGAACTATAGCCCAGTGTATTCAACTTTTGGTCATGGAATTGTTACTTAAAATACTAAAACGGCAATGGGTAGAAAGACTGAAACATGTCTGTGCACTTGTGTGTATTGAAGTAATGATTGTTGTGAAATAAGAAGTTCTTGTAAATAGGAACTCATTCAGTGTTGTCACATTTAGAGTGGATTGGAAATAACTCTTAACATATTCGCTGACTTCTTATTTAGGGGACTGTTAGCTACTGTAACTCAGAGTACTCTTCAGTACTGTTTCACTACATTCAGTGTTGTT
The DNA here is from genome assembly GCA_003676055.1 of Chloebia gouldiae. Lineage (NCBI taxonomy): Eukaryota > Metazoa > Chordata > Aves > Passeriformes > Passeridae > Chloebia > Chloebia gouldiae. The sequence goes on along the minus strand of QUSF01000002.1, from coordinate 20,616,725 downwards.
TCAAGGGCTTGTAACTTCTAACACAGTCTTTGTGCTCCTCTCTTTACAGAACTGACAACTGTTCAACAAGCTATGTCTAATGTAAATCACAGCTATGAAGATTTGGGAGTTTTATTGAATGAAAAGATTTCAGAACTAGAAAGTATGCTTTCAAAAATGCAAAATATTCAGGAAGAATCGACCTCAATGATGCATTGGTTGCAAAAAATGGACAAAACTGCATCAGACTGGGAAGCTGCTCCAACAGATAGTGAAGCAGTTAAAGCCCAAGTTGAACAACATAAGGTACTATGTGCCTTCAAACAAATACTTTTTATTGTAGTTGTTAGGCAGATGCTATGAAATAACTGATATCTCAGTCTAGCTTAATGTTACAGAGATTTATTTAAATGATCCTACTAAGCATATTAGTCAGGCTTAGAACAAATCTGGCAAACTGTGTCAGTGGAGTAAGGGAGCACTGTGTCAGAAAGAATGAATTTTGTAGGTCAGAAAATAGTAATTTTGGTGGACAGTTTGAAAAGGTGAGGCTATACTGATTATGCAATAAACTTTTTTAATCTTAGTTGTTTAGAGGTATAGATGATTTTTAATATCTGAAGGGCTGTATGTGTCCAAAAACTGTTAGTGCAGCTGCTGGCTCACTGATGCTCCACAGACCTCCTGGTCTCTGCAGCTGCAGTGGCTTATGTCTCTTCCAAGGCAGTGTTTCTCTTCAGCAGCCCTGTCATGCTTGTTAGGTTATATAGCTGCACAACAACCTCCTTCACCCTTACAATTGATATGAGAAAACCACTGAATCAGCAGTAAGCTCCTGTCCTGTTTCAGCATTGGAGACATATGCTTCTCTAGCAATGAAGGACAATATTTACACATGTAAGGTTCATCTATAAAAGGAAATGTAATGGATAGGGAAAATTCTTTTCTTGCTTGTGATTGTATATAAACAAAGACAGAATTCGATTTAACTGAGTTTCTTTTATATTTGGCGGGTCACCCTTAAAAATTAACCTGACCAGCTACCAACTTCCTCAGAGTTGGGTAACATTCAGTCATAAAATTCAGATTAAGTGTGAAAGAAAACCATCTCTTTTTGGTAAGAGAGAATGTGCAAAGCTATGATGATCATCTAACCCACAGTGTAGTAATAGAAAAGTATTCACAAATAGTTGGAAAACTGAGTGAGTGCCCAGGCAAGAGTCATCTGATGCACTGGACCTTTTACTAGATCAAGTAAATCTAAATCAAGTACAGTTTGTTCACTGTTTATTTTTGTGGGTTTTGGATAATTAATAAGAAACATTCACTTCTGTCTGCAAGAACAGCATTAATTAGGTTTAGCTGGAATATCTCAGATTAGAGATCTCAGTTTCTCTTCTGTTAGGTTTACACTTAAAACTCTGATTCTCTTTAAACTATGGGTTTAGGAGATCTAAATGAAATTGTCTGTGATAGCAGAATTTCTGCTGAGGTAAATGAGGCCACACCACACCCCTCTCTGTCAGAGCTAGCTGTGATATTTCTGCTGTGAGCCGTACTTTGCATCAGTCAGTTTGCCTGTAGATTCCAAATACATGTGGATATGATGGGACCTAGTGAATCTTACTTATCTGAATTCTTCTAGTACTGTCACTTTTTCAAATTAAGCAGTAATTATTAATATAGTTTAGATCTGTCAGGTTTGCTCTTTCAAAAAAAATTGACCAGCGGCATATATCGTTATAACATGTTTTGAGATTCATAGCAGAGAAGTAGTATTTTAAAAGTAGTATATAAAAGCTAAATATTTACATTTTTATTTTCATGTTTCACGTCTCAGTATTATGGACTGCAAACTTTATCATTCTTCTTTAGGCTCTTATTTATTAATTAATTTATTTTATCACCTACATTTTCAGCTTTTTGAAACTGAATTAAAGCAAAGTGCAAATAAAGTGCAGGAACTGAAGGACAAAGTCACAGAGCTGTTGGAGAAGAACCCTAACTCTCCTGAGGCACCTAAGTGGAGACAAACATTGGATAAAATAGGTATTTCAGTAAAGCTATAATATAACTCAGGCTGATTTGAAAATTGTTTTATTATGAGTTTTTTTTTTATTTATTAGCAATAACAAGTATTTTTAATATTTTGTTTCCTCTTACCTCTTAATCTGTGGAAATAACTCAATTTGCAAGCATGTAGATCTGAAGTAATTCCAGTGATTTCTATGGGTTTTGAATTTATATTAGTGCACAGGCTATAGCTTGGCTCTCCCTGTTTGAGAGACTTTATCTCTTTCAAACCTTGTGCAGCTAAAACTTGACTGGCCAGTTACAAACAACATATATATTTTGCTCTTTTTACAAAATATAACATATTAAGATTATTCTAAGTTCATGTAGAAAATAGATTAAGCTGTTGGTAGTGCTTTTCTGCATGTAGTTTCCCCATGAACTAGTGGCTTTTGGCATTTTGTAGATTTGGTGGTTTTTGCTGTTTTCCAACACTGTATAAATGCTGCTAAAATTTTTTTAAGAAGCCAATGAAAAAAAATTACCATGTTTGAGGTAATTTTTGAGCTATTATGGCACTAGTTGTCATGAACTTTTAAAATTTGTTTTCATATTAGTAATATTTTAAGTAATTACAGGTCAATAGCATGGTATGTCAATCTTGTTTCATAGTGATAGACATTTCTATTGCTACACCAACAATTATTTTGAAGCTGAGAATTTTTCCAGTCTGTCCTGCTTGTAAGTGAAATTCTGAAAAGTTTAAGTGTCAGGTAAGGTCTCCAACAGACTCCTAGTAGTGTTGAAAGGGGATTAATACAGAAGGAGCAGAGCACTGTGAAGCAGGAAACAGAACTGTAAAAACCAGGGATGAAAATTAGGGACAGGGAGAGTCAGCAAACTACCAGAGCTGACTGAGCAAGCACTGACAGTATCACAGAGGGGAAGGGGGAAGCTACAATATTAGGACTCAAAGGCTGCTCTGGAGCCACTTGCCATAGTGGAAAAGACCACAGACTGGTGAGGTGTGAACCTAAGCTCACACAGTGCTTTTGAAGTACCTATATGCAGAAGTATTCTCACTACCCATTATTAGGTACCTGGATTAGATGTTTTAGATGAATGATACAGACATTTGAAAGACTTAGGCTTTTTCAGAGGGCTTTTCAGAGCTGAAGCCTAATTTCGGGCTTCTGATCACCCTTAAAAACTTATGGGGTTTTATTACTGAATAAACAGGGATATTTGTGTATCTAAATCAGGCACCTGAGTTATAACTGAGTAGAACCCTTTGCCTTCTATATAATTTGAGGCCAAAGCCTAAATTTTTATTTAATTTAGTAATATTCTAGTATAATTTTATTACGTGTTGAATATTCATTGCTCTAAAAATTCCACACATGGCTGACTGTCATCCGAGTGCACGTGGGTCTGACTTAAAAGATGTTATTTGCAGAGTCACTGCAATAAGGCATCTGGAGTTAATCAGCACGAAGCCTTATGAGAGAGCTCTGTTTATGTTTCATATATAGTCTGCTGTCTCACAATCCATCTGCTAGAACATGCATGCAATATGTTAACATTATCATTGTTAGATTCCAAATGGAAAGAACTCAATCAAGTTACATCTGAGAGACAACAAAAACTGGAGGAGTCTTCAAATTACCTGATCCAGTTCCAGACAGCAGAAGCTCAGCTAAAGCACTGGCTTGTAGAAAAGGAGCTAATGGTCAGTGTGCTGGGACCATTATCAATTGATCCTAACATGCTGAATACACAAAAGCAACAGGTTCAGGTGAGTAGTGCCAACACACATCATTGATTTAAGTTTCTTCTGCCTTTTTGTTATTAGCAAAGTACTTTTTTGCATGTAGAGCAGAGCATGGTTAGTATAAGCCATTAGATTTGTTTATCTTTTGGTATCAGCTGCATCATACTTGGCCACAGTAATTACAAGAAAAAATTACCATAAGAATGAAAAGAGATCAGAACAGATAAAGAAAAAATTTGAGGAGACATTGACTATTGTTCCTCTGATATGTCCTTACGTTTAGACCATACTGTGATTTCTCTGTAGTGAAATAAAAATGTCCATTTGAATTCTATTCATTTGACATTTTACTGTTATTCCTCATGTACAGTCTGTGGTTAGAACTAGCTTTTTGAGATTTTATTTCCTTGACTGTGCCAGTAGCTAACAATAATATGAAGGCAAGTAAAATGCAGTACTGTGGATAGATATGGAGCCAAGAGTGTCAAAGACAGAAGAAAAAGTATAATGGAAAAGTGGAGTAATTTACTGACAGCAACACAGCAAATTGCAGACAAAAGAAACTAGATGTGAAATCAAATGAGGTTGCAGAAGGGATAAAATTTAATTTTAAGCATTTCTATTGATGCCAGTTATTCTAAACTGATAGGAAATTATTTGTTTTTTAAAAAAAAACAACTTTAATAAAGCTTTAAAAATAAAGCTTTAAAATTTTGAATAAAGATTTAATATCAGTATTGTTTAAAATGACATGTTTAAAGCATGAACTATATTCTAATCCTATGTGAAATATTGTGACTCAATACTGGTTTGTAAGTGCTTCAGAAGTCTAGACAGATGGCATAAGACTATCATGTATCACTTCACAGTCCCTGAAAGTTCAACATAATTGACTTAGAAAGGGTTTGGAATGTTCTGTAAAGTAAAACCATTATATTTGTCCCTTCTTTTGCAAGCACTGGGACTTACTGTCAAAAAAACCAAACTGAGAACAAGTGATACAAACTTAAAAGGTCTTACACTACACATTCAGTCATTTTGTGAATTAGCCAATAGTCTCTGTTGTATAATAAAACATTGCAATATTACGTCAGAATACACCTTCTTTGAAGATTTTTCTTAAGGGAAATATCAAAAATGTCTAGGAAAGAAGATGCTTCTTGAAATGAAACAGCATTTATTTTGCTTGGTGTGGTTACTTAATTACTGAAGCATTAACAGAATTCATTGTTTACTTGTATCTCCTAGTTGAATTTCTATTAGACAATGGGTAAATTCACCTCATTTTTTTGTTTCTTTGATGTAAATACTTGGAAACAACATAGTTAATGTAGAAGGCACATTTATTTCACTGGCTTTTAAACTTGGATACACTCAATAACAGAACTTAGCTACAACAAATTCTACTTTTGTTTGAATGATTTTTTGTCAGAAGCACTTATTTTCTCATGAAGTAAATTCTTTTTAAAATTCTCTTTTTTTCCTAGATTCTGCTCAAAGAGTTTGACACCAGAAAGCCACAGTATGAGCAGTTAACTATGGCTGGGCAGGGGATTCTGGAGAGACCTGGTGAACATCCACCCTCACATGAAATTGTAAAAGAGCAACTGGCAGCTGTGGCACAAAAGTGGGACAGTCTAACAAGCCAGCTGAAGAAGAGATGCGACCGAATTGACCAAGCCATTGTGAAAAGCACAGAGTATCAAAGTTTACTCAGGAGTCTCTCTGATAAACTAAGTGCCTTGGATAGTAAACTCAGCAGCAGCCTGGCTGTGAGTACACAACCTGATGCTGTGAAACAACAGCTGGAAATTGCTAAAGAAATGAAGGAGGAAATAGAACTGGAAATGAAGAATATAAGTGCAGCACAAGCTCTTTGTGAAGAGCTGTCAACACTGGTTGGGGAAGAGTATTTGAAAGCAGAACTTACCAGACAGTTAGACGGCATCTTAAAATCATTTAAGGATATCGAGCAAAAGTCAGGTTGGTATTTATTTAAAGAAAAACAGTAACTAAGGCATAAAGTAAGGCAAAAGTTTGTGATAGAGGTGAACTGAGCCTGGTGCCAGCTCTCTATCCAGTCCAACCCCCAGGCAGTTGTACATTAGAATTTAGAAGAATCCCCATGCCTTGAAAAGGTAAGAACAATGCGTAGGATCTCTAGTGAATAGTTTGGGAGATAACTTGGAGTAAAATAGCAAGGCTGCTTTTGTCATATCTTCCTTCAGGTGCATCTTCACTGAATTAGAATAACAAAAGAGGATGCTGTTCTTTGAGCTACCCAGCTTCATAGGGTCAGAGTATAAACCAAAATAATTTCTAGGCAAACATCCGTTAATGGCCTAGTGAAACACAGTGGTAATTGTGTAAAACCGCCTGTGACAGAAGTGGGCTTGTAGTCTGCAGCCTTTCCTTGCCTTGTGAACAACAGAACTGAGCAAGTAATACATTGCAAGTGATATAATACTTTGTGCTTCCTAGCAGACTCAGTTTTGGGTTTTTAATTTCCTCTGTTCATGAGGAACTTCAAAGAATCTCCCTAGGAAGGTGTATTGCCTGTAGGCCATGAGTTAGACACTACTGGGTTATACCACTTAATATTCCCTGTGCTTACACTTCCTAATACCATGAATCACAAATGTGTGCTTTTTACCACCAAAATCTGCTCAAATGGGATCCATGTAGACACAAACTGGATAAGCTCACCTCATTTGATTATCTTGCCTTCACTGCTCTTCTGTATTACAGGAATGAGATCTGCCCTTTGCAAGAAACTTGGCTGTCTGCCAGTCAAACTCCACATATTAAAGGACTGGCTTTCTTAAACTTAATGATCGTGCATAATACAATCAATATTAGTTATTATTTTTTTCACTATGTACTAGCAGGTTCTGCTAATGAACCTCTGTGCTGCCTTCTCCTTTGCAGACAACCATGTTCAGCAGCTTCAGTCAGCGTATGCCACTTCTCATCAGTTCCAGCAGATGTCCAAGGACTTTGAGGCCTGGCTAAGCAAAAAGAAAGAAGAGCTGAACCAGGCTCGTCCTGTGTCAGCCAAACTTGATGCCTTGCAATCACTAATTGAAGAACAGAAAGATTTTAAGAAGACAATGACTGATCAGATTAGTTCCTATGAAAGAATTGTTGCAGAAGGAGAAAGTATCTTACAGAAGACTCAAGGAGATGACAGAGCAGAGTTACAATCCCAAATAGCCACACTCAAGAATAAGTGGGATGAAATGAATAAACAGGTAAAAGAAAGGGAAGATAAATTAGCAGATTGTCTGGAGAAAGCCCTCAAATATAAGCAGCATGTAGAAAATCTGCAGCCATGGATAGAGAAGTGCCAAAGCAACCTCTGTGAATTGAAAGTTGGCATAAACCCTGTTGAAATAGAGGATTCTATTGTTCAGGTGAGGGCATGGCAGAAGGACCTAGATAAACACCATGGTATGGTGGAACTATTAAATAATTCTGCTGAAAGTTTGCTCAGTGCAAGTCAAACAGATAAAGAAATTATTCAAGAAGAAACTAAGGTTCTGAATCAGAATGTGAAAGTGGTTACAGAACAGTTACATAAGAAGAGAGAGTGCTTGGAAAATATGGCACAAAGACTGAAAGAGTTTCAGGACTCATCCAGGGAAACTGAAAGACAGCTTAAAAGTGCCAAAGAGCATCTGGAAGCTCATGACTCGCTTGGACCTCAGTCATTCAGTAACAAACATCTGACAGTGATGCAGGCCCAGCAGAAAGCCTTGCAAGCTTTAAAGCCTCATGTTGATTTAGCAAAAAAGCTTGCCCAAGACCTGGTGGTAGAAACTTCTGATTCAGCGGGTGTTTCTGACCTCTTACTTCAAGCTGAATCTTTGGAGCAGGAATACACTGCAGTGAAGCAGCAAGTTGAGGACAGGTGCTCATTCCTGGAGACCAAACTTCAGGGAATTGGACATTTTCAAAACAGCATCCGAGAGATGTTCTCTCAGTTTGCAGAGTTTGATGATGAACTTGATAGCATGGCTCCAGTGGGGAGAGATCTCAAGGTACTGCAATCACAGAGAGAGGACATAAAATGTTTCATGAAAAAGCTGGAGGATCTTATAATGAATAATGAAAATGCTAATAAAAATTGTAAAATTATGCTGGCCACAGAAGCTGAAGCTTCTCCTGATCTTGTTGGTATAAAGAGAGACTTGGAAGCTCTAAATAAACAGTGCAACAAGCTACTAGACAGAGCAAAAGCCAGGGAAGATCAAGTGGATGGTACTATTTGCCGTGTTGAGGAGTTTTACACTAAGCTAAAAGAATTTTCCACTCTGCTTGGGAGAGCTGAAGAACATGAAGAGTCACAAGGTCCTGTTGGAATGGAAACAGAGGCTATTAATCAGCAGCTGAATACATTCAAGGTAGGAAGATTGCTTTCATACTATTACAAAGTATTTTACCACAATACCATTTGATTAAACAGCATAGTGAAAGGGACTGGTTAAGTGCAGACCTTAGAGGAGTCGTGTTTCACAGCAGTCTGTTCTGCCTGTATGCATTTTATCTGTTTTAAATGGGGATCTTATGCTCCAGAGAAGATTTCCTTTGCTACAGCTTGGCAGACATTGGGAATTTTAAATCTCAGCTCTCAATTCCTGCAGCCCAGTTCCCTCTTCACCTCTCTTCACTATCTTGTTATCTTCTATAATCCATTTACCTTTCTGTTTTTGAGAAACTGGATATTGTCTCTATTTGATGACCGTGTATTACACAACTTTCATCTTCACTGGTGTGAATTTTAGATTCCAGTGTTCACATAACAGCCCACGTTCACTTTGCTCATCTGAATAGTTTAGGTTTTCTTCACCTGGGTTTAGCATATTTAGGTTTAAGATGTTACCTTTTACCATTTTCTGTTCTGATACACTGGCCAGTTTTACCTCACTGAATTCCTCCCTTACCTAGAAACATCCTAATAAAAAGAAAACAGGGAAAATAATCCCTGTGTGATCCTGTATGATATTGGGATTTTTCTGTAGCATCCTTATACAAAATGCACTCCAGGGCTTCTGTGTGTAGCTTTTTTAATATGCCAGCTAGCATTGCAGTGATAGTGAGTGTTAATTGAGCTTTGCTGCTAAAGTAACTACAGATATCTTCTTCGGTTAGGCTACAAGAAATGAATTTCCAGTGCTCATCAGAATGATTAATAGATGTAAGCAGTGTTTGAAAACATAAATCTCCTAGTGGTTATATGGTAGCCCTGAATATTCTACACAGCTTTGATTTCATTTCAATATAATATTGATTCAAATGTTTGTATGACTTGTACATTAGTTGACACTTGACGATAAAGCCAAACCTTCATTGCAGGATTTGATAAGCCATGCTGTTAAAGATTTGATGACCTTGGAAAAGAGTCATTACATGGCCTAGTGAAAAAGTAGGAAAAAAGTCATTACATGGCTGGCCAACAGAGGGTGCATTTTGCTTGTTTAAGCCATATTGGAAAGGAAAAATTAAACCAGAAAACTTTAATCTTGGAATTTCAAATAGAAGTTACTGTGAGTTTTGGTGAACTTTGAGAATGCATAAATAGAGACAAAAATCTTGAACAAATAGTTACATTATGAGGAGATTCCATTAGACTGGAAGGATTAAAATTGTATGCCAGTCTATCCTAACAAGTCTATCTCAATTTAAAAGAGAAACAAATGGCTTTTCTTTGTATATGGTTAGTAAAACACTTTGGATATTGGAAAATAGCAACAGCTTCTCCTGTGAATGCTCTTGCTTACATTGGCTGTACAGGACTTCAGTTGTAGCCAGTTTAGGATCTGTGATTTCACAACATTTCTTACATTTTCAAACATTAGGTATAGCTTCAGGTCTTTGTTAATAGGTATTTTATACAATGAATTGTATATGTACAAATATGTATTTTATTATAAAGAAAAATGTTTCTGGAGTGTTACAGCCTAATGAGCGGATGGTAGGAAAATCCAGTTCCCTGTGTGTTGTCCCAGTGTTAGAGTTCATCAGGACATTGGACACAACACAGCAGTTGAGCAGTTTGGGAGTGAGAGACCTGTGCAGACCAGTGGGGTGACAGCATCCCTGGTAATACAAGAGCTTATGTGGTAAGAAGACAAAAAAACCTTGGAGAGACATAAAAGGAGAACAGTGATAGCAGCATGTTTATATCCAGAAGTCCACTCTGGGATTCTATTTATATGAGATATTTATAAGCTTAGAAATGTGTTTTGCTTGAAGCAACTATTTTAGGCCATGTTTTTGCTTATGATTAAAAACCCAATGCCATTAAACAGGAGGTGAAGAATGATGAAAAAGTGAAGGGGTTGTTTAAATAAGTGAAAAGCAAATGCAGAAATAAAAAACAGCAGAGTGAGGAGCCTTTGAAGAAAGGAAATAGGGAGACCAGAATGGGAAATATTACTAAGTGAGAGTGTAGTTAGTGAAGAGATACTGATAGCAGGAGGATAGGGATCAACTCTCCTAATGCTTGGTGTCAGTGCTACTGGGGCATATCAAAATGACAGTAATCTACCTGTTTATACTCTTTGCTCTTGAAGAGAACAGTTCTACCTGAGGCAGCAAACTGTAGGGCGACTGGATCCCACAGATCCTGCTCCACTCGTGGTGTGTTTGTGTTTGCTCACACTTTTGTGCACGTACGCAAACACATGCAACCTGAAAATGTGGCTGTGGCCACAAAACCACTGTCTGCCTCCTTATGTCTTTAGCTTCTGTGGTCAGCTACAGTCAACTTCAATTCCTCAAGAGTAAAGCAAAAGAGTTGTTCTTTGGTATAGATCTATTAACATGAAATCTTCACTCTCTTCAGGGAAGGATCTCGTATGATGAGCCAGAGGTGGTTTTTGTGGTTTAACAAATTTTTATGTACAAAGAGTTAGAGCTGCATGCATCTTCTTGGCAGGACATTAAAACACATAATGTTTTTTTAAAAAAAATATACTGGCTTTGAGCTGTATTGCACACATACATATTTAAAATGCATATGCATACTTGTTTTATTTATATTTCTTCTTCACTTATTCCAGTCAGTATAGAGTGTTAAATTGAAAGTAGTTGCTGTCAGTGTTAAATTGAAAGTAGTTGCCATTAGTGTTAAACTATATTTATTTACAGTGCAGTTATAAAATTTACTTTCTGTAAATGAAATTTTTCAGAGCAGTTAATTTCAAAGTAGAACCATGACTCTTACTTCAGTTCAGGAAGAGTATAATCAAATGAAGAATTGATCTCAATTAATATAAAACACACACAAAGAAGTCCTAATTAACTTGGCTTTGTAAGACAGTTTTTACCCCAAAGTTTGTATGCAATGTGTACATTAGTCCTGAAAGGAAATCTCAGTAAATTAGGTTTGTTAAGGTACACTGAGTTTGCCACCATTCTTCAAAAGCAAAACAAAAAAGAATTGTGCAAATGGACAGAGCCAAACACTCTGGGTTTGAGTAACTGCACAATGCTAGAGTCTTTGCAGTTAGCATTTGCAGCTAGTTTCTCTCTGAAATAGAGAAAGAAACCAAAGTTGACTTATTGTATGTCATTCTTCGTAGTAAAACTAACATGTCACTATTACAGCTTTCATGAGTATATGGTTCATTTGATTTTTGCTTTTATTTTTGGATTTAAAGTAGATATAGGCATTAGAGGTTGCCTTCTAATTGGACTTTATGGGAATTTTTAGGTAGCCTAAGTATTCCTGCCAATAAGCTTGAACTAAGATTTTAATTGGCTTATGTTATAGAACCACAGAATTGTTTAGGTTGGAAAAGACCTCTAAGACCATTGAGTCCAATGTTAACACAGCACTGCCAAGTCCACTGATAACTGTGTTCCTAAATGCCACATCTACATGTCTTGTTAGTTATGTAGAAGGTGTCAGTCCTCTGATTTTTGCTTTGAAGGCAAATAATGTTGAAGGCATAATCAGAAGTTTCTCTTTAAGTTCCTCTTTGAGCTAAGTGTTGCATATCCTGTGCACTGTTTACAAACCCCAGAATAAGATACTAAAAGCTTCCATGGGACTACGGTTCAGGTCTGAATTGAAAAGCAAAGGTAATATGAGCAAGTATGAACATTTTTAAGAGTTGCATTTTGAAAGTGACTTACCTGTCATACAAAAGTCTTCAGCAGAAGCAGTGAAAAATAGTAATTTTTTAACTGTTTAAATGGTACATTTTTTAACTCTTAAAATAATTTTGTTGTTGAACAAATATAGACCAATTTCAGCTATACACTTCCCCTATAAAATCATGCAGCACTTTCTGAATTTAGCAGGGATCTGTCTGGTTTTATTTGTTTTGGGTGAAAATAACTATGGATGATAGGACCTTTCATCAAAAGTATTTAAAATTCTTCTTGCATCTTTACTATTATAGTATATTCTCTGCTAGAGAATCTAGAGAGGTGATTATCTGTTTGGCATAATCCAAATGTTATATGGCTGCTCACCAGAGAGGAGGAAGAGAGAATTTGTTTTGCATGACCTTAATGTTTTGATATGTAGCTGACTGTTTATTAAGTAAATCAATAAACATGAAGTGTGGTATGTTTGTATTTCTTGCATACAGTGTATCCTGCTTGTTGCTTAATACAGAATACTCAAGCTGGTTGTAGTGAATGCACTGTGTTAAGTTTCAGCACTGAGTGCCTTATGCTGTCCTTAAACTGAGATCTGAATTGTCCCTGAAACTGAGGGCTGCTGTCACGCCAGCAGCTCAGGTCATTAGGGGTTTGGCTTCTACTGGAGTGGAGCTGCTTGGTCATGGCAACTCCTCCTGTGCTGTTGGCAAGTTTCCTGTGAGTCTCCCAACCCTTCCCCTCCATGATTATGAGCTAGAAGTGTAGGTGCAAAGTGTTGAGCTGTATTTAAAAGATGCCTATTTCCAAAACCAGAATCTTTGTCCTGATAGGCTAGTTTAAGGCTCCAATAAATCCTACTTTAAAAAAAAAAAACCAAAACAAACAAACAAAAAACCCAACAAAAAAAACCCCAACTAATAATAATAATAATAATAATAATAATAAAGGTCTTTCAGATTAGGGCTTTTTCCCCCAATATTTTAATATAGGAGCTGAATTCTTCAGGAGCGGCTGCCCTATCAGCCAACACCACCCTAAGCTCTTGCCTCAGGGCCAGTGACCAGACTGAAAATAGTCAAAACTGGACTGAACTTTGCATGTCAGGTGGAGCAATCTGTGACTATTCCAACATCTAATCTAAACACTAGGCGAGTTTGGGGAATGTCTTTCTTCTTTATTTTTTTTTTATCAAGTAATACAGAGGTAAAGTTTCGGTGTAACTTTGGAAAGGCCGCCTCCATTGAAATGACTGCTTTTTGAGCCGGGGCGATGGCGTGCGGGCGCGGTTGAAGCGCCGCTTCCTCCCCTTCCCGGAGTTTCTCCCGGGAAGGCGGCCGGCCGGGAGCGCTGGGCTGCGGCGGGAGTGATGTCACCGCCGGAGCCTCCCCGCCGCCTGCCCCCGCCAGCCCCCCGCGCGGCACCGAGCGAGAAGCGGAGGCGATAAGGAGGCGGCGGGGAGGGCCGGAGGGAGGGCAGCCCCCGGCGCGGCGCTCCGGGCGCGGGCGGGCCGGCGGCAGAGGTTTGCTGGGAGCGCCGCGCGTTCCGGGCGGCCGCAGCGGGGCGAGCCGGGGCGCGGGACGCGCCGGCGCTGCGCGGCGGGGCTTTCCCTGCCTCGGCTCCTCGGCAGCTGCGCCTCGGAAGGGAGGAGGAGGCGAGGGCAGCCCGCCGGCTGCCGCTTGTAGTCGGGACCTGCCGAATGTAAACCTGCCGTGCCTCCGGGGAGCGCGCCGCGCTTGCTCGGCTCCGCAGCTGCCTTAAAGAGCTCTCCAGGATGGCATCGGGGGAATCGGTCTGAAGCGTTCGACTTCCGACGGTCTGCTTGGCTGCTAGAAAGGGATGTTTTCCTGTGGGACTTGTGGAGGCACCGCGAACAAACCTTTTACGAGAGGAGGATAAGCTGCCTTTTAGATCAAGGATATTTATAGCTACTGCCAAAAAAGTAAAGGGCTGTTTTATTATTCTTACTGTTCTGGATTTAACTTATTTCCCCCCGCCCAGGATTTTCTCCGTGCCTTGGTCAGGACCATACAAGCCACTGTGGATTCTGTCTTTTTAAGCTGCCACACCATGTTTTATTTATAAAGGAGATGGGACCCCGCAAGCCAGCTAAATGGATTACAGTTAAGCAGTCATGTACAGAAGATAATGTACTGCCTTCTGTAACACTTGTTCATTTGAAGGCTTATTTGGGAGATGTCAGATACAGATTCTGACCTGGAAAAATAAATGAAGCCTTCCACTGACTATTTGACATATTTGGCTACTGCTGGTTTCTGCTATACTTTGTTTTTCTGTGACATTGGGACATTTCTGTTACTTTCTTACTGAAGCACTTTATATTTTGGGGGGTGGAAAACCTCATATCCAGGTAAAGTCAAATTTAAACGGATGCACTGATTATGAATGACCTTAGTCACTTCATATCTTATGATGTATATTTTCCTATCTATGCATCTTAGGCTAAGGGCAAGTTTACTATTTCTTCAGATTGCTAGTGTTTTTTAAATGTTTGCCCTGAATCTGTGAAAACGGAGGTATACTTGTGTGAATACTGTCAACATGGGGAAGCCACTTAGCAGGCCAGACTGTCTACGTCAGAATCCTCCATGTGTTGGCAAAGGGGAAGAAGATGAAGATCTAAACATTGAAGACTGCTACGTTCCCCAGAGGTCTATTTATGACACTGTGAGGCTGAATGAACAGATCGATTCAGGCTCCAAGGGCAGCCTCTCTTCGAGGCATTTCACAGACCGGACCTTACCCTACAGTCACAGAACACTGGACATCAGTACTTTGTGCTCCAATGGTGCCCTTACTTCTTCCAGTGTTTTCGAGCTCCGAAGCCGTGAAGCTAACAAGTTGGATGAAAAAATGATCTTTGATGCTCTTAAGCTGAACAGCGATATAATTCGGACAGCTGGGTTACCCAAGGCCAAGTCTCACACCGAAAAGAAGGAGCATAGGCGATCCTGGAGAATGCTTGTTCCACCCAGCTTTCCAGATTACACTAATAGAAGTGAAAGCTCCTTTAATGAAACTGCTGATCTGTCGGAGGCAGCTAGACTAGGCAAATGCAAATGGGGTACCAATTCTCTTACCTCGGAAGAGGATGATTCTGGTTTATGCAGCCCTCCAACAGAAAGGGAAGATAAACAAGATACACCATTAGCAGGGGAGCAAACTCAAATACGAAGTTTGTCTTCTGCAGAAGATATCCATGTAGTAAGTCAGTTCAGACCATTTATCCCCGCAATTTGCAGAGAGCAGCAAACCCCACTGCTTGCAAGCATGAGTGTCCCTGTCAAAGAAAACTGCAGACTGGCTTTGCATGACATTTTACCCTCTGGAAAAGTAAAACAAAACAATGCCCAGACATGTGAGAGTGATCAGGAAGAGATGGAGGGGAAATGCTCTCACTTACAAGGTTTCAAAGAGCAAGTTCTGTCACATGAAGATCCTCTTCAAGATGATGAAAGAAGTATTACCCCTGACAAAAATGAAGTGGAAAATGCATATGAAGTTCATGAAAAAACTAAAATACAAGTCACAACAGTAGAGGAGGATTATGTGGATGATGTATCTCTTCATGTAGATGTTTATTACACTAATGCTGCTGTTAATACTAGTGACTTGGATTTTGCAAAATATGAAATTTTATCTGATACGGAGGAATGCAGTGTAGCATGTACTGGCTCAAATGAAATGGCATTTTCTGTTCAACAGCTTGAATTAGATAGTACTGTAAACTGCCCAAAAGTTTTCCCAGAGAGAAATAAAGGCAATATCTGGACTACTGGCATCCAAGACACCTTGGATACAGTCTGCAATGGCCTCTTGTCCAACAAGGTAACTAGGAAAAAAAAAAATCCATAGAATTGTGAAATAGTTGTGGTTTTAAAAAACTGTGAATTAGGCAGATGCAGTGATCAGTGCCACTTGCATTGCACACGTGGGGTGTCCAAAACAGGTGAAATAGTAAGTATGGGAAATGAACTGGGGGCAAAGTCCGAGGGAGTGATTGTTACTCCAGCTGTTTTGAGCCGGGTTGTTGCTGCCCAGCTGGTGCCTGCTGCTCCTGACCTGGAATGCCTCCTCCATGCTCTGTCTCGGTGCTCGGTGTCTGCGCCGAGTGTGGTTGCAGACAATGCCATTCAGGGGCAGCTACGGCCATGTGTTCGTGAGCAGCCTTACTCATCAAGGTATAAGCAACAGTATCAGATGGTTGTGGTTTCTAAAGAAAACAGATTAAAGGCTCACCGCCTCTTCTGAAAGATGCCTTTTGCATTTGCGTGCCAGAAAGCCGATCTGACTTTACGGTAGTATTTTACAAGCACAGGACCTTGCAGTGCTTTGTGAGTGGTGGATGAGGTAAGAGAGCAAGGGAAGCTTTGTAATAAGGAAAGGGTGTTTGTCGGGTCTGTAATTTTTTTCTTCCCACTCTGGTTGAAATCTGAGATACTTCAAGCTTTGTTGCTAAGTTGTTCTGGTAAACTTTAGCCTCAGCAATAATTGTAATTTATTTTAAGCTTCTCTCCACAAAGAATGTGTGCATTTTTAAAGGGCAGATTATGTAGATCGGTCCTCTCTGTGGTAGGATGTTGTTCTCAAACGATGAGACTATAGCACATAAAAGAAGAATTTGTTATTGATTCAGTGTTGAAATATTATTCTGCCTCCTCCTTACCCTACAGTCAAGAAAAACATGCTTTTTCCTTCTTCTAGGAGCAGCCAACTCATTGCACTCTCAGTTTTCATGTAACCACAGTCTTAAGAGTTTTTGGGGTTTTTTTTGTTTGTTTTTTTTTTTTTTTTTGTCTGTAGGAACAAATCTCTTAGGGATGCTTAATTTATTTTATCCCTCATGTTTAGTGTGTTTGCAGTAGCTGCTAGATTAACTTGTCAAGCTGGTGGAAGTGTGCTCAGCCACCTGAGGTCTGCAGCTTTAAAAGCAATCACTTGCCACAGTGTGTTTGGTGCAAAAGAGGAGAGTTGCTGGTATATTCAGAGTGATCTCTGCTTTTCAGGATGCTGAGAAAGGTTGCTTTGAATGCACTAAGTGTACACCAGAACTGTTACTGAATGCTGCTATAGAAATTGAAGGATTTAGGGTCAAAAGTTGAGCATTCTTTAGCATTGTTTATTCATTGGTTATTTTTCACTAGCCGGTGTAATTAATTCAGGGGCTTCAGGCCATTTTCTGATCTCATTGACACTTGTGTCAGTGCAGCTTAATGCTGCTGAATACAAATGGAGATTTACATTTTTGTTGCTAATGGTAATAATCTGGCTCTGGAAAAGCCTAAATACCTGCAGGAGTAAAATAAAGCAAACACAAAACTGCTCAAAGTGCTGTTGGGTACGGTAAAGCCTTGGCAATTAGCAAGAGTATCCTTTGAATGAAAGCCCATTTTCTTGGGTGTCTGCCGGGATAATGTTTCAACAGCATCTGTAGTGCCTCCTCACTTGGTACTATTCTCCTAAACAGATCTTAAAATATCTCTTCCTTCACTGTTTCTTTGACTTAAAACTTTGGCTTTAGTCCTAATTTGGAAAAACTGCACACTTGTCTCTCTTGGTCTGTGCCATTTTTTGTTATATTTTATACATAGATAATTAAACAAATGAGTTTGTCCAGTCTTCCCCCCCCCCCCCCATCAGAAGTTTTATTTTTTCAACCCCCTAAACTTTCACCGCTTCTCTTTTTCTCTGTCCCTTTCCTTCCTATCTAAAGCTACTCATGGAAATGTATGCCATTTCCCCTTTTGTGCTGTATTGAATTTACTCTGTTTAGATTGAGCCTATTCTGTTTAGATTTATAAATGCTTTTTTAGGAAGGTCCTGACAAGGAATGGCTTCCTTTCTTCTAGACACCAGTTTTAAGCAATGTTTTTGTTGCATACTGTCATGTAAACACCATGTGCATTTTATGACAGAAGTTACCATGTTTCATGTCTGTCTTGGGTTTCAACTGCAGGTATTCCAGAAAGAAGAAATTGAACCCTTACAAGTAAAACAACAGGAAGTAAATTGGTTGGGTCAGGGCCTTATTCAGAGTGCTGCTAAAAGTACCAACACAGAAAACCTTGAACGTGACCTTGAAGATGTCAACACCCGATGGAAGACTCTTAATAAGAAGGTTATTATCTTGTATACGATCCTGCTTTTGTTGTGTTCTACCTTTTGGTTATTTGCTTGCTGATGTCTTTCAAAATACAGGAAATTAAATGTTCACTAACAATATGAATTGTATTTGCTTTACACAATTACTTTGTTTGTAATTTGAAGGATAAGTTTTATATTGCTAATAGCCAGAGGCTTTGCTGTCATTTATAAGGTTTTGCCAAACTTTCTCTAGGTCTGTTCTGGGTTTTTATTCAGGAAAGAATCACAGAATTATGAAATGGTTGGGGTTGGAAGGGATCCCTGGAGATCCAGTCCCACTTTCAGTCACTGTCTGCATGTTTTTTCCAGTTTGTTCTATTTGCTGCTGTACACTGTTGTACCTGCACAGAGCAATGGTACAGCCCAGCTTTGTGTGACTTCAGAGCACTTTAAAGATTGTTTTGCTTCAGGCATCAGAAAGTACCACTGCTTTGAAAAGCTGGCCGTAGATGGTTTTCTGTAGTTTTCAGAAGTCTTCCTTCAACAGTAGCTGCTGTTGGGAATGGAAAGGGTGGGGGGTAAAAATGGTGCTCATCTTCTGCTCTCTTCCTGAAAGAGTGATGTAGCAGAACCAGATACACCTGAGGTTCACATATTTGCCTTCTCCTTTCCTATTTTTATTTCTCACTGAAGGCATTATTGGGATTTATTAACAGTTGCTACTTTGAAATCCTGGCTCATTCTTTCTATAAGAAAAATTAAGACCATCTGAAATGCAAACATCCTGTCAGTATATTTAATAATACTATGGCTACATAAAGCAGTAATAACTTGTAAGGAATTACTAGAGCAGGCTGATTTACTGGGAGTTAGTCTGTTCTTTTCATTGTTCATTCATGGGTCTCCAGCCCCAATTAATGAATCCAGATACATGCTGAATTGTGACATTGTGCTGTTATGAATAGTTACAAAAACAACAGTATTTATTAGTGATATTGACAGAGTTCTACAGATTTTGACTAATTATTTCACAGAAATAAAATGAATAGGTGAGATCCCCTACTGTTTTTTCAGGTTGCCCAGCGTGCTGCGCAATTGCAGGAAGCTCTCCTCCACTGTGGGAGATTTCAGGATGCCCTTGAGTCTCTGCTTAGCTGGCTCATTGATACAGAAGATCTTGTGGCTAATCAGAAACCACCATCTGCTGAATTCAAAGTTGTCAAGGCCCAAATACAAGAACAGAAGGTAAGTGAAATGGTTTCAGAATCTCTCTCCTTCCACTGGATCAATGAGAATAAATTCCCAGTCTTTGGCAAATCATAATATCTGTTCAAGTGTATTTTATTACACTGGGGTGTGCTGAGGTGTTTAAAGGAGTCATCTGTTCAAAACTCAGTACTATGTCCAGGGTTAGGAGTTCTCATCTTGGATATAAGAGAGTGATAGTGTGCAATCTGAGCTCTGGTTTATTAACATTATCTGGAAAGGATGTTAAAGATCCATTGGAAAAAGCAGAAAATCCAGTATTTGGCCATTTGAAAGGTGGGAAATAAAACCTAGCAAATTTTCACTCTAGTACTACCAAAATAAGATTATGGACTTAAAAACTTGGTTCTTGATCTTCATGTGATCCTTTTTGGTAATTAGTTGGAATCCCATTGGGACGTGGCCTGTGCTAATGTAGAAACTCTATCCGTGTCATCAACTTTGGCATATTTTAGTAGTGGTTATAGAAAAAAGAATGATAATGTAGCTGATAAAACATACAATTCATGCAGTTGGACTGTGTGGCCCACTGCCACCTAAGGATTTAATATAAAATTATGGCCAGTACAGGTTGTTGTCCTGGGATACCTGCAGTGGCAAAATATTAAAGTTACCAAAGTCACCTAGGGAATGGAAGAAGGGAGGATTGCAGAGAGAGGCACATTTATTCTTCACGGAGGAGTTAATGTACTACACTAGCTCGGTGAACTCAATTGTATCTCACATAAGTGATGAGTTTATTATACAATAGTTTTAGTGTCCATTTTCCCATCTCTCTGTGTATCCGAATTACCTCTGTGATGCCAAATCTGGCAGGGCGTGCAGTTTTCCCACAAATGTTCCTATAAAATGTAACTTAATTCTAAATAGCTGGATTCTCCCAAGGGTGTTATGTAGAACTTTCTCCTCTATGTGTTCACTTTTTGAGTTGCCACACATCCTTACCTCAGAGAAACCAGGGTTGTTGTTTGGGCTTCATGAAACTCCAGTGTTCTTAGGAAAACAACTGAGAAACTAAAATGAGCCCGTGTTGGTCAGGGATGGGCTTGATGTATGTGTTATGTGTGTCTCTTTGATTAGCTTTTTTATCACAATTTAGGCATTGTGGTTTAGTTTTTGTTTTGTGTTTTGTTTTTTAACAGCTTTTCAAGAAGTCTACTGTTGTTACATTTGCATTACTGCAATATTCTTAATAACCTGGTTGCTTGATTGCTCTCTCTGCAGCTTCTGCAGAGGCTGCTGGATGACCGCAAGCCGACTGTTGAGGCAATCAAGCGCGAAGGGGAGAAAATTGCGGAGTCAGCGGAGCCTGCTGATAGAGTGAAAATCTTGAAACAGTTGAGTTTCCTGGACAGTCGATGGGATGCCTTGCTCAGTAAAGCTGAAACAAGGTACTTGAAATTCTTTCATGGACTTGAAAAATGTAGATATAGCATGTGATAGATGTTTTGAAGCAGCATGTGGAACTCCATATTGTAAAGTACTACCATGCTTTTGCTTGCATTATATCTTTGTGTCTTCATGTTGATATAATGGGTCCTCTGAGGGAAAAGTGGAGAAAAGTGACCTGAAGAGACCAAAAGCTCTTTAAATGTGATAATCTGCTAGGATTAACTACATATGTATCTTCTGAATATTTTATCTCTGTTAATTAATTAGAATTTTAAGTGTTTTGAGGCAAGCACCTGTTTTGCAATAGAATCAAGTGCAAATTTTAAACCTAACAAATAATAATGATATTCTGTTGGAACTTCAAAGTTCTGAATTGCTACAAAGAAGAAGTGGCACTCAATTCTTTCTTCTTCTTTTTTTTTTTTTTTGGCTATCATCTACATAATTAGTTTCTGCAACTCAGAGGTCATTGTAAGTTCCAGATGCGTGTCAAGTACTGAGCTCTCTTAATTTTCAAGAAAAAAAAGGACCTTTAACGTATATAGATACAGATACATATTCTAGCAACAAAGAAAACCCTATCTCTTAAAAGGCATTGAGGTCTACTTCAAGTTCCAATTGAACAAAATCAAACAAAATTCGTGCACACAGTATCTGTGTAAACACAGACTTATATCTATGAGTTGTTGTCAATGTATAAAATACCTGTAAGGTTATGAACTGTAAAGTGTCTTTGAAGAAATCTGTGTTGAAAGAATTAGTGAACAAGTTTTCTGGGTGAGGATTTGAGAAGGACGGTATTTTTCAGAGTAGAGAGAAGACTGCATAAGACAGCTTGGTAAAAGGCCTATAATTGTGACTAAGAGAGGACTTGGGAAGTTGAAGAAAAATTTAAAGTGCACAGTGAAACTTTATAGTGAAGAACAAATGGTTGTGTTGGTATCTAAAGTAGCACTGAGCTAACCTCACTTCTGCTGTCTTCTGCTCCTTCTGGTAGTCTCTCTTTAGCTGAACCTGTTTTGTAACCTCATACTAATAATAGGATTATTTAATTAGGCAACCACTAATACACCATTATTTCCTTTTTTTTTTTTTCTTATTTTTTATTGAAGGAATCTGACTCATTAGCTGGGGTAAATGTTAATGTCATGTTTAATTTAATAATATCCTCCCAGTCTAGTGGTATCTAATTACAAATGAAATTGCAGCTTTTCCCAAGCCATTATTAGCTGCAAGCTTGTCTCCATTGTTCTTTGGCTGGTCTCTAGAAATGAAGAAGGAATTTGAGGATGAGTCTGAAAACTATGTAGAGTATCTCACAGAGTATTCCATGGTGAAGTATGTCAAGTCTACCCTGTTTATAAGCCTTGGAAAATACATATAAATGTAGCATTTACCTGGAACGAGATCCTTATTTGAATAACGTTACTGTGATGTTTTCACATAGAACAAATTTCAACTAAAAGTCTTGAATGGCATCTGTTCAGCACGGCTTGTAGAGAAGACTTTGCTGTAATCAAGAGTCTTCTCTGACATGTAATGATCTGAACCAGAAATGTTTTAGTTACTCCTTTTCTGTTTTGGAGGTCAAGTCTCTGTGCTTTATTGATGTTGTCTCACTAGCTTCATTGAGAGCTTTTATCCAGGACAAGAAAGGCAAATTTAGAACCAAATAATTCTGTTCTCATCATTGAAAAAATGTTTAAAGATATTTTACAACACAGAGGAAGCATGACAGTATGTTCTGGTTCGCTAAAACCTTTAACTAACTTTAAAACATAGTCAAGGGAATATAACTTTATGCTTTAAGATAGCTGGAAACTTGAGAACCGTCTTAACTGGGTATTCAGCAAAACAATGTTTTGCTGAATTGAGTGCTAGATTATTTTTAGCAAAAAATATATGAATAAAGTGATATTATTTTTATTTTCAAAACTGGTATATTAGCCAAATGCCTTGGAGGTATTTTCTTGTTTTTAATTTTATTTGATTTTTACTTTACCTTGCTTTTCATTAAGTATCATGTCTGTTTCATTTGGTGACTGGTTGCTACAATGAGATTGAATTATTTCTGGAGTGTTTTGCAGAGGATTCAAGGGATTTTTTTCTTTATTAAAACTTTTTGACACTCACTTCACCACAAAAGATAACCATTCCCTGGGTGCATTGATAGGAACCGTCAGCTGGAAGGCATCTCCGTGGTAGCGCAGCAGTTCCACGAAGCTCTGGAGCCACTGGTGGAGTGGCTGACAACCACAGAGAAGAGGCTTGCAAATGCAGAACCCATTGGAACACAGTCCTCCAAACTGCAGCAGCAGATTTCTCAGCATAAAGTAAGATACAAACTGCTCACTTGCTTCGGTCATACTTTTTTGATCTTCTGTAAAGCACAACAAAACTGGCAAAGCTGTTGCACTGTATTCATTTTACCATACTGTTTCATTTTTTCCCTTGTAATTTAAGTTTTATACATTTATGTTGGCAATATGTCCTTTTTTGTTACGTTTTTATTGAGTTCCATTTAAATTTATTTTATGTTTTTCTGATTTTCTTTTCCATTATTCTTCATTATTTAAAATAAAATATAGGCCCTAGAAGATGATGTCCTAGCTCACAATAAGAGTTTACATCAGGCCATTAGTGCTGGTCAGTCTCTAAAGACTATGAGCTCCAGGGAAGATAAAGATATGGTGCAGGAAAAGCTAGATTCTGCTCAGGCACGATACATTGAAATTCAAGAGAAGAGCAACAGCAGGTCTGAACTTCTCCAGCAAGCTTTCAGCAATGCTCAGATCTTTGGGGAGGACGAAGTTGAACTGATGAACTGGCTGAATGAAATCCATGATAAACTGAACAAATTGTCAGTCCAAGATTGCAACACAGAATTGCTTGAGAAACAGCACTCTGAATTACTGGTATTTTGATTTCTGTTCATTTCTTATTTAATTCATGTTTTTAATTTGATTTTTATCCCCATACATCATTTATTTTCATTAATATATTTTGCTTAAAATGTCAGTATGCTTATTCTAAATAAAAATGATATATTTTTTTTAGGTCTGTGCTAACATAAATGACCTTTATTCATAGGATCTTCAGGAAGAGATTATTCTTAGAAAACAAAATGTTGATTTGGCTATACAAAATGGGTTAGAGCTTCTCAAGCAAACAACAGGTGAGAACTTACATAAAACTATAATTTGTCATACTTTTTTTCCTTGTACTTGCCTAAGAAAATTAAAGTGAAGCTTGTAAATATGGTTCCTATTTACTGGTTAAAGCAATCATAGTTGTTTATTTTAATAAGGCTTGAGGTCAACCTAGGCTATGTTTTGGGGCCAATTTTACTTTTAATGTAATTGAGTAAAAGGCCTTTTTTGCCTGTAGAGAATTTAGCCCTTGAATCCTTTTATTATTTTTAGTGGAAAATTATTCTAGTGAACCTGCATTCCATTCCTAATAGTGAGTTATGGACATTACTCATAATGGAGGGCTGTTTGGCAGTGGACGCAGTAAATTCCCTGCAGGCATCCACAGATGAACAAGATATTAGACTACCTATTACTGCAAGGGGAAAGCTTCAGCCATGGGAGCTAATACTGTGGGAAAAGTTGCATTCCAGTTATACACAGTGTGTCTGTTCTGTAGATCAACATCTGTCCAGATTTTCCTGGACTTATGTAGTTCTTGAACCCTTTGAGACATACATATGTTTGTGCAGGGTGGTATTATCCTTTTCTCTTCCAAACTTTGACGTTGCACATATTCTATGGTGAAATCTGAACATTTCTAATATTATGGCTAATAAATTTCAATGCATTGTTTTTCTTTTAGCCTTCTGAGTTGTGTTTCAAATGAACAACAATGAGGTTGAATTGTGATGTCAAAATCTACTGTAATTGAAAGTCTAGTTAGTAATATGTAGAATTTTTTTTTGTTCTTTACATTTTCAGTAACACTTTTACATCTTTTATTTGGCCTTTATAAGAAGTATTGTGAATTTAAAGGTGGATTTTTAAAATAAGGACATTAGGTGTAAATTGGATTTATCTCCTTAATTTGTAATAGTTTAGTAAAGCAGAAAAAAGACAGAAGGGCTGATCCTGAACTGAAGTAAACTTTCTACTTTGTGGGTTTTATTGATGATAGGATAATTTACAACAGTTGAGGATTGGCCTTGTCACTTTGCTTGGGTTATTTTATAAATTAAATACTGAGGTTTCTGTAATATGTGGAGTTTGGGATTTTAGTTTTTTTGTTGATGTGGTGGTGTTGTTTTATTTTTTTTAATATTTGTGATTATGGGAAATAACACATTATTTTCATATTTTAGGTGATGAAGTTGTAATTGTTCAAGATAAACTGGAAGGCATTAAAGCGAGATACAAAGATATTACAAAATTAAGTTCTGATGTATCCAAGACTTTAGAGCAGGCTCTGCAGCTTGCAGGCCAACTGCACTCAACTCATGAGGAACTCTGCAAATGGCTTGATGAAGTAGAGATGGAGTTACTCTCATACGAAACTCAAATACCAAAGGGTGAAGAATTAAGCCAAGTACAAGAAAGACAAAAAGTAGGTTTTAGAACCTGTGAATTATTTGCTGTTCTGTGATTCGGTGAGGTTTTGCATTAATTTATGCTTGATATGAAATAATTTTTTAATAACAAATTTTGGCATCAGATCATTTGAATAAATGTAACAGTGGTTAAGAATCAAACTCTTTTTTCAGAGCCATCTGTTATAATCACTTACGAAATTGGGCTGAGGTTTATTTTAGCACAAGAGAAGCACAACATTTTCGTTTTATTCAAGGAGCTACCTAAGACTGGGAAACTTCATAAGCTGTCAAACAAAGTTATTTTAGTTCTTTAGCTCTGGCATAGATAAAATCCTGTAAAGTGTCAGCATTTTAAACATTTATTACTAATTTTATTTAACAAGATCTATTTTAAAAAATTCAGGTTAAGCTGCATGGTATAGAAAATGTTGAGGTTAGAAGCTTAAAAATATTATATTAAATTTCTTTAATAGATGGGAAGTTCTATACAGGTAAAGGCTCATTCCTTTGTGTGAATATGTGCCTGAAATTTAATCAAATAATTTAGAATTATTGCAGGAATAATTGTAATTCCTCATGTTTTGCTATATTTCATGCCAATTTCATTTGCTGATGCTTTAGTTCCTTATGGAGTTGCAGTTCACAACCATCCATTAGTTTAATTTTCTTTGGATGCTTCACGAAGTACTAACAATTCTTAGACAATTTTCAATCATACTGAATGGAGAAATATATTTAGGTTAGACTTTGTGGCAAATTTTCTCAAGAATTACTTACCTTTAGGTCGAACAACTTACAGTACCAAAAAGCTAATACAGTTTAGCTGAAAATAAGTATTCCAATTTATCCCTTTGGTTTGTGTGGAAAGCATTTCATGGAGTATCTGAAAGAATGAAAAAACTGCAAACGGTGTATGTTGCATTCATATACTACCACATTTAAATGGTTTAATTGTTTTAAATGGCCTTTTACAGGAGCTGAAAAAAGAAGCAAAGAACAACAAAGGCTTAGTGGATACTCTGAATGAAGTTGGCAGTGCCTTCCTGGAGCTGGTGCCATGGAGGGCCAGAGAAGGGCTGGACAAGATGATAACGGAGGACAACGAACGTTACAGATTAGTGAGTGACACGATCTCTCAGAAGGTGGATGAGATCGATGCTGCCTTCCTGAGATCCCAGCAGGTACTGAAAACTGTTCTTTGGACAGTAACAGTCTCTGCATGTGTGTACTTCAACAAAAACTCTCCTTCAATAATGTTGCCAAAAGTTTGTTATGCTTGAGCTGAAAGGCCCATTTCAAATGGGACTCCAGTGTTAAAATATGAATCCAAGAAATCTGTTAATCTGTACTCTGCTGTAGTTGTTGCCCTTTTTGTTAATGCTAACACCAATATTTTAACTAAAATTGCTGTTAGTAACCTGTGGCTCCTTAGGTTGGAGTTTGCTTAAAAACTGAATGGCCCACATCTTTTGTACATCATGTTGTGTTAAGTAAAATATGGTCCAAAATCTTGAGCCACCTTTTCTGGAGGTGACACTGATATTGCTAGGTTGGCCATACCTTTTAGCATCTGCTGATTGTCTAGCTCCTCTGCACACTAGACCGTTAAAAGCTGGATGACCTTGTTCAAGCTGTAGTGGAGGATTTAAATATTTTTTATTTTGCATTTTTATTAATATCCTCAATCCTTTTATTAATATCCTCAATATTTGTTCTTGGGGTGCAAAATCTGAGTTATTTCATATGTGGAAGTTTCTATACATGCACAGAAGTATATGTGGATACACTTTGAGAACTGGGCTCTGATTTTGTAACTAAATAGTCTCATATTTAAGCCAGCTTATAAATGCATTGTGGAATCACAGTTTTCCAGTTCAGGCATACAAATATTGGTGGAGATTTCTCCTTTTGCTGTATAGTTCCCTTAAACAGTTGTAAGAGGACAAGGAGAAAGCATGTGATCATTTCAAAATTTGCTAAAAGCTGACTAAAAGAGGCAGTAATTCAGATTTTCTTCTAAGTGATCCTAAAAATAACTACAGGTTTCTTTTTAAGGGGTTTGATAATTAATATTTTCTCATCTCATTAACCTAATCCTCAAAAATGAAGGGTGATTTTTATTTTATTTTTTAATGAGTGATAATGTGAGATAGGAGATTATGTATTTGCTCTCCTTCAGATTTTCTGAATTCCATGAGTATGTTGCATCCTCTAGCATAAGTTGAGCAGTTTCAGGTCCAGACATGAAAAGTCTAGAGCTCCTATTCCACTAGCTAATGTTGCAAGGGCATGTTGCACTGTAATCCTGCATACCCCTAACCTCCACTTCAGCACATCATCACAATAAACTCCTATACACCATCCTGTGATAAATTTTGGGTGGCTTAATGTGCTTCCAGTAAAGGATAAGATATTTCCCATTCAGCTATGCAAAATAAAAGCATTTTTGGAGAAGCTAGTGCCCTGTGGCAAACTCAAAGAGCACTAGCTTCTCCAAAACTTGTTAAAGTGCCTATATTATTAAGTTTTGGCTGGAGGACAAAACTGCTGAGAATACAAGGCTTTGGTAGGAGTAAGCGTGGTTTTCTTGTGAGATGTTCCTGGACCAAGGTGAGGAATGCAGCATGAAACACAGATGATTAAGCAGAATAGCTTCATATTGTGAATGGAAGCTGGAAGAATAATAGACAAATGCAATGTCCAGGGTTTTTAACTACCTGGGCAAAATGGTCCCAGGCTGGTAATAAATTCAGCTGCATAGTTTAGTCTTTATTTCTCAAGACTGAAGGCCTTGATGGGGTCCTCTAGTGAAGGAGTCCTATATAGAAACACAAGGTCATATTCTACCTGTTCCTCACTCTAAAGCAGCCTTAGAGAGTGAGTTAGAAAGCATTCATGGAGAAAATCACAGCATCATCATATTCAGAAGTCAATCATTCCTGATCAGAAGAAAACGTACCACAATGAACTATGCTTGGTTAAACTGGATGGGTGACTCCAAGTGTAGCTGAGGGCTCATAAGTAACTGGCATGTATATGGGAAGAGAACATTTCAAATTTTGGATGCAGAGAGTGCCAATTTTATGCTTTTTATTCCTTAATGTTGTTTTTAAGCATCACAAATTGGAAATCCTATACCTTCAGCAAATTGAGTTTAGAGTTCTTCCCTTCCTCATTACTATTTAACTTAGAAGTCTCAGTGCCATGCCTTGGTTTTGTTATTTCCATGAATATTTGGTATCAGGAAGTCACACTGCAGTTAGTTTGTACATCTAACACATTTGAAATAATCTTCTCCCTTTCAGTCGTAAATAGATGGACTTCTGAAAGCCTTGATTGTGAACTGTACTTCCTAAAGCCAGGATTTAACTAGCCCTGGTGCATGTAATTCATGCTAATGTTTACAGTACTATTTCAGAACATACCT
The DNA here is from genome assembly GCA_003676055.1 of Chloebia gouldiae. NCBI lineage: Eukaryota > Metazoa > Chordata > Aves > Passeriformes > Passeridae > Chloebia > Chloebia gouldiae. The sequence goes on along the minus strand of QUSF01000002.1, from coordinate 20,588,099 downwards.
TTCTAGTAGGATGTCACAATGTTTAGGACAAATCTTACTTTCTGTAACTTTAAATGAGAAATGACATATACTGAAAAAGAATGTTCTGCTCTTTCATGTAACAAATGGATTATAAAGGCCGAAGAAGACTTGACTCACAAAGAATACAATCTCAGTATTATTTCTTTCATTTTGTGGGACTCATGATGAACCATTAAGACAAGCCTGTGTTAGTGACTAAAGTGAATTCCAATTATATTAAGGAGCAGGGTTGTTATGGACTACAGCCATAAAAGCAAGTTTAAAGGCATGTCATATTTTAAAGACCCATCATATTTAAGTTTAAAGGCACATGATATTGTAAAGACAAGAGGGACTGAGAGTGTTCAGAAGAAGATTTCTGGGGAAAGTGTGGGGCATCAACAGCACAAGTAGCAGGTTCTGACCTAAAACATCCTGACAAATTTTCACAGTAACTCAGGGCTATATTACAGTTCAGGTGATTTTGGAAAGGGCGCACAGTTTTAACGAATTCAGCAACTAAATTCTTATTTAGTTTCTAGATATGTTTCTACATCATTTCTACAATGTGCATCTGATACATCCCATGTAATATTTCTCTATGGCTTAGGCTCAAAGTTGCCCTGGTTGAGTACTGCAACATGTGTGTGCTAAAATGTGTACCTATAAAATTGTTCTGAAGAAGAGAATGTATGCTTTTGGGTTTTTTTTTAATTTGCTCTTACATTTCAGAAGTGATTAGATTCCTACATTCTTCTTTTCATGCCTTTCTTTGCAAATTAGTAAGAAACTCATTTCATTATATTAGTGCTTTTAGGAAATTTCTGAAACACTTAAATATTGACTATTATAGTCAGAAAGAAGAAAAAGGACTGGCTGTATCCAAATGCTCAAAAAAAACCCAAAAACTTTTGCATTTAATCTGAGGCCTAGATCTGGATGAAATCCTGTCTTCCCTAAATTCGGTGAGGTTTTTGCACTAACTTTGCTGAACTGTGATAGTTTTGCCTTAATCATTTAATACCAAAGCAGCTCTTCAGATTAATAGGGTAACATCAAACAACTGTGTCTCAGGATAATTGCAACATAGCAATAATAATAAACACAGAGATGAAAAAGACATTTAAAAGTAGAATAAAATTAAAACAAGCAGTCTAGTTAAAACTCTGAGATTATAATCCTTTTTTATTTCCTTACTACTGTTAGGGAGCTGTAGGCTTTGGAAAAAAGTATTTGCTTCTGTTGCTTTGTCATGCTTATGAATTAAGCTGCTTGTATTACAATTCCTCGGAACCATTTTGAGCATGGTATTTCATTTCTATAAAAATCTCAATGGAAATTTAATAGCTATCTTTCTGAAAATTCAAAAATACACTGTTTAATCTTCTTTAAAATTTTTGAAACTGTTGTTCTAATTTTGTATCTGTAGAACTGCTGAACTAATTCTTGTCTCCCTCACTTAGTTTGATCAAGCAGCTGATGCTGAATTTGCCTGGATTGCAGAAACAGAAAAGAAACTGATGTCTCTGGGTGATATTAGGCTTGAGCAAGACCAGACCACTGCTCAGCTGCAAGTTCAAAAGGTAAAAGAAATGTATTTCCAACTGTCATGTTAATTATTGGCCGGCACACTCTCCATCTAGAGAATGTACTGGCATGATTTAATTTTTCAATCCAATCATAATGAATGCATTTCAAAACCAGCTTTTGCTCCAAATACTTTTAAAAAAATATTATTCTAACCAACTTTTATTGTGTTTCAAGGCTTTTACCATGGAGATTTTAAGGCACAAAGATACTATAGATGAACTTGTTAAATCTGGGGATAAGATTATGAAAACGTGCACTGAAGAAGAGAAACAGATGATGAAGGTAAAGTTCCTTAAATTGCAGCTACAGTGGTAGATATGCAGACGATATACAAGTAGAAGGATTCCTATTGTGTCTTTTTAAAAATACTAATGAAAAAGCATTTATTACAGTCACTTCCTGTCTGAGGATTGTAGTGCTGGAGGAAATGCTGTTGTGTACTGCTCTCCTTCCTTCAGGATGTTAAAAGAACAAATGCTGTGTACTTGCTTCTTTGCCTGACACTAATTTGGAGTTCCATTTATCATCTTCATCCATAGTAAATAGTATTTTAGCCTATAGATGACTGGGTGAAGAGGTGTTAGTCATCTGGGTTGATGTGTGGAATCTGGCAGTTTATCTTCCGAGTTCTTTTGGGTCAGTGATGCTCTGGGCTTGAGCATTTCTGTACCGAATTCAATGGCTCTGCACCTCAGTGTCAGCCTTTACTTTCATTTCATTTCCATGTAGACCTTGCTTGCCAAGATTATTCCATCCTGTCACAGCCCATGAAAGGCATTCTTACAACTTTGTTTATTACACACAGACACAGAGGGCCCAATATCAGGGCTGCAAACATGTAGAGATGGATTTTTTATGTTGGCATTTAGGAAGGATTAGTTGTGGGATTGGGATTTTTTGCTAAATTACAGTGAGATTGGATATATTGTATAGATTCAGACCTTCGAATCCATAAAAAACAATGTTTCAGTAATTGTGCTCTGCTGCAGAATCTCTGAATAAAATTTATTTGCTCTTAAGTGAATTTAAAATAGATGAGGTGATGTTCTTCCTGTGAAGCTGTAGTCATAAGGCAGAGCAGTTTTGTGTGAGTCTCTACTAAATATTTTTATTTGTCAAAAGGACTGTATATCTGTGTGTTAAGGTTATGTTCTGTCCTCTGGATAGCATCTCTGTACTTAATTTACATGCAAGACATAACAAATGAAAGGATAGCTTGTTCTGCCAAAAGGGAAAAAAAAAGCTTCTTCATATTCAATGTCTTGCTTATATGTAGTTTTTCCAAGGCTTGAATTTCTGTGCATTGTCACATATAATATTTCATAAACATGACAACATGGGCAGTTTTCCACAGGAAAAATATAGCTAGTATAGCTAGTTGATACTTTCATTTATTATTACATGCCCAAATACATTAAATTAGTAATGTATAAGCCTTATAGTTCTATTGCTATTATCTATGTTATTAATGGTAATACATTCTCTTTAGGTAATGCATGCTAACCTGGAAAATAGTGTTTTGTAGTTTCTGTTGCAAGTCTGTAAATGACAACAATATATCCTGTTATCTTGCCAGAATGGAAAAGAACCCCCCCACCCCCAGAAAAACACCAAACTGAACTAAACATCCAACAGATTTTGTGTATTTTTCCTCTTGCTTTGATTCAGAAATGCTGTAGAAAACTTAGTTTCTGCCAAGTGTCACTGAAGATAAGTGTCTGCAGTAAGGAAGTTGGGCTAAGATCTGTAGTCAAATCATTTGCAGCTTGACTAGAAGCCCTATGAATAAAGTGTCATTTGTAAATATCAGTATTGTTAAATGTATTCTAATTATTTTGCAAGTACTCTGTTGAAGTCTGGTTTCCCTCATTGTTGATTCTGTCCACCTTAAATAGTGATACTGTAGAAACATCAGAATTGAAATTTTATTCACTGTGAATTGATGCTAAAATTACCAAAGAATGTTTGGAAATGAAGGTAAGAGACACATGGAAAAAAATACTTTTAAAAAATTAATATTATTTTACAGAAAAAAATTGAAAGCCTCTTACAGAAATATGATCAAGTCTGTCAAATGAACTCAGAGAGAAACCTCCAGCTGGAACGGGCTCAGTCCCTAGTTAACCAGTTCTGGGAGACTTATGAAGAGCTTTGGCCATGGTTAACTGAAACAGAAATGATCATCTCTCAGCTTCCTGCACCAGCCCTTGAATATGAAACATTAAAGCAGCAACAAGAAGAACACAGGGTAAGCATTTTGCCAGTTTTGAAAAAGAAAGTGTTAAATATTAGGAAGTGTTTTGCTTATAACTGTGGAGTACTCTGCAAAATTCTTAAAACTGAAAGAGATACTCTTCCGTTGAAAAAAAAAATTAAAACAATAATAAAAATTATATACATTTGCAGTAATTTCTCTACTGTTTACCAAACTGAGCATGTAAGCAAGAGTCTCTGGGGATGGTAGCAAGTAATGTGTAAGCATAAAAGAGGTCTAAAGGGTAATCATTGCCATTTTATTGAGAGAACTGAATATCTAAAAGTTATTAGTTAAGATGTATATTTAAAAGTACTTAAAAGTACTTAAAGTACTTGAAAGTATTTATTAGTGTCAGTATTGGAACAAACCAAAACAGAAACAGAAAGATATGGGATGTTGAGCAAGAAACAAAAGGGGGGTACAGTCTGTACACAGATATGGACATATGCTGATCTTATGTATTTATAAAAGATCTGGCTTTTGTTTCGTTGGTAACATTGAAACTAAACTTAGCTGAGTAAAGAAGATGAGCAATTAGAGGGCCAAGAATTGATTGCTTGGCTACCAATCCCATAGTAATTTATCATGTCAAGAATGTTTGTTGTGTAATAATTAAAATAAATAATTATTTACCATAGCATCACAAAATAGAGGTGACATTGTTGTAGACTGGCCACTGTATGGGTTCTCTTACATGGATATAAATCAGTTTGGATAAAAATTGAGGTGTTTCGCAGGTGACTGCTAATATCACATGGAATCAGATGCATCCCACTGAGGTTAAGAACCTGCATGTTTTGGCAGATGCAAAACCTGCATGGCCACTGGAGATACCTGTTTCTCCCTGCTAAGCATGGAGTAACTAGTGTTTGTTTTTTCTTTTTTAATTTTAGCTGCCTCCATTAAGTGACTCAAGATAGATAGCATGAGCTCTGGCTTCAAAGTCTTGTTTACTTTGAGACCAGCTAATGAAATGTGCCACTCTTATGTACTGGTAAACACCAGGTTCACTCATTTGTCTTCCTATTATGTCCAGAATGAACAAACATGTTCTGTTAAGACTAGCTATATAACATAAGCTTTACAAACTACCTTGATTAGTTACTCTGAACCATATCATGCTTGTTTTACTTGGAGGATTGTTCCTCATGTACTTTAATCATGCTGCTTCTATGAGAAGCCTTTCATATGAGTTTCTATTTTTGCATTTTCCCCAGGCTATGCCATTAGCTGAGATTTGTTTGTTAAATAGAAGATTAATGTCAGGCACTTTTAATACGTAATCTGCTCTGAAACACTTGTTTGCTAGAATTGTTTACCCAATAGTAGATCATGGAGAAGACCAAATAATTTGTTGTTCTGTTAAAAAGAAGAATAAAAAAGGTAGCTCTCAAATGTAAATGAAACCTAATGTTTCTGTTCTGATGTATTTACTGATGACTATCTTTGTTCCAAGTTGTGGAATTCATAGATTTGATTCTATGTGAGTAATATGCAGTAAGTTTGGTTTGAAATGAGCTGTTGGCAGAGGATTAGCATAAGGTTTAGACCCAGAAATATGCACTCTTGTGGCGTTGTGTGAGGTCATCTCTTTGTGCTCAAAAGTAAACCATAGAAAATTATTTTCTAAAAATTTTCAGACTGTTCTTACAATCTCCTTTTCCTCTTCTAAGCTAATAAAGATTTTTTTTCTTGTGTCAGGGTGTAGAAATTAAGTTACATTCAAAATAAATAGTTAGGGAGTTGGGGGTTATTTTAATTTCTGTTTTGTCATTGGGGGACTGAAGAATTGTGTCACTTTCTTCTCAGTCTCCTCAATGTCTCCTCTTCTGGGGAGGAGCAAGGAAGAAAGCCAGCATCTGGATTCCTTTTTAAGGGAAGGACTGTAGTAAAGAGAAGAGAACTTATTTACACTGAGACTGATATAGGCTCTTTTCTGGGTCTTCATTAGTTTAAACAAACTCTCAGCTGGAAGGAGCAGTGGATGTACTGCATGGAGTTCAGAGCACTGGGAGGGACAGTGCCTCACAAGACTGGGACTTTTCTGAAAAGAGAGGGATGAGAAAGTAAATAAAATTTAGGGATGGAGGGAAGGATGGGGCTACTCACACAAGCAAAACCCTTTCCCTTTTGTCAGTTCTGTAGGTGCAAACAAGAAAAATCTGAAATCCTCCGACAACTTGGAAGACACCTTGTGATATTTTGCTTCCACAAAGCCCTGCACAGTCTTCAGCACAGTTTTTGCTTCTGGGGTGGATGATGAGAGGGAATAGACAGCTGAGATAAAATATAATGCACTTACTAATTCCTTGTTAAACATTGTGTAAGTTAAATAATAGTGCTGTTATAACAAGACAGAAGGGTCTTGTGGCCAGAAGGGGAGATGGATAAACAAGCTTGATAGGTCTCTACTGATCACCCTTGCTTGTCCTTTTGCCCTTTTCTTTGACCCTCCCTTATGCTGGTTTCCTGTTCTTAAATCAAGGATAATTTGAATTAATTTTCTTGCAATGCTGGTCCCTCTTTCTGTGATGCTCTTCAATGAAAGGGTTTGCAGCATATGACCACTATCAACATGAAAAGTATGTATGTGGTGGCGTTACACCCATGTCTGGAATATCGTTGTCCTTTCTGTCATTATAGGTACTAAATATGATGGGCAATGTCTGATGTTAGCATTATATGCATAATTAGCATCTTATATTCTGCCTGTAATCATATGCACTGCCAGAGTGTTTCCAGTGTGTCCTTAGTTCTGATGTTTTATGCCTGGATAGTTCTGTGTTGGAATAGGAATGATCACTGGCAAAGCAGTCATTAGCTTTATTTCTGCTTTACATTGAGACGAAAGGCATTTGTTTGGAATTTCTTGCCAGCTGGATGTGTTGGAAGTGTGGACAGTTGTAATGTGGTGGTGCAAGCATAAGAAACTGATAAGTTGTTTCATTTGTTATAGCAACTGCGTGAGCTGATTGCTGAGCACAAGCCTCATATAGATAAGATGAACAAAACTGGGCCTCAGTTGCTGGAGCTGAGCCCGGGAGAAGGCTTTTCTATCCAAGAGAAATATGTGGCAGCTGACACCCTTTACAGTAAAATTAAGGAAGATGTCAAAAAGCGAGCACTGGCACTGGATGAAGCCATTTCTCAGTGTACCCAGGTATCAATTAAGGTTTAAAGTATAATTGGGTTCATTCAATGGAAAAATACACATTGTCATCTTACTTGGTTATATCAAGACGAAATACTGTTTCATCTGGATTTTTCAACCTAATGGTCTGTGAATGTTCATATCACCACTAATGGTATTGATTTTTCTATATCTCGAGGGGTTATAATTTTATATGTTGGTCAGTACTATGACTTTGCAGCCACTGAAAAATGTTACAACTGTTTAATTTTGAAGTAAAACCAGTGGTCTAAAAATGTGGGATTTGATTTTCACTTTTGTTTTCTCTTACTGGTCCGTTGCTAGCTGATGCTTCATTTGTAAACAAATGTTAATTTTGATCAGTTAACTTGGATATAGTTATTCTAGAAATTAGCTGTAGTTAACAGTTGTCAGTGGACCTAGTGGGTAGTTTAGCAGTGGTAGTGGCTTTGGCTCTTTGCTGCGGACTCCAAAGAAGGTAACAAATGTGCTGAAACTGTTACAGAAAAGTATTACTGGGAAACTTAGATTTCACAAAATGTCATCAGCATAAAACTCAGGTCAAGTCCACAAAAGCTGCATATTCTAGCTTCATCAACCAATGAAATGAACTTCAGTAGAGTATTGTCAAATGTTGTGTTCTAGAAACTGTTAAGTATTGGTTAATTGTTATAACTGTTAAATATGGGTTAATTGTCATTAAATTCACACAGAAATATTTTCTTCTACCCCAGATTCAGAAAAGAACTCAGTAAAACTTTGTACATAAATCCACATAAAAACCTGAATAAAAATACTTTGTTCTACACTGCTGGTTTTATAGGAAATTCCCCCTTTTTCTCTGTTGACTGGAAATTAAGTACTATATTCTGCTTAGGTCTTAAATACTAAATAAAGAAATACACCTTGAAGACCTTACCAATTCTACATTCTAAGTAATCTTTTCAGGTTATTATAATTAATGTCATATTCCTAGCCCCTGCAGCTGAGTTTAAGAATGTGAGGCAAAACTAAATGGCATCAGATACCATCCTACTTTTGAACTGGTTATAGATGTTTTTTGTTATGTATATATTTACTGTCTAAACTTTCAGTCATTCTAAACACCTTCCTTATTTGCACCTCTGAAATATGCCTGATTATTTAGATACTCTCTTTTTCTTTGTCATAAATGCTTAGTCTTCCTCATATGTGCAGCTGCCAATTTGAAAATCAAGATACTTAGTGTTAGAGTCCCTGTTTTGTATGTGATCGGCATCAGCATGTTGTATTGGCTAACTACAGAAAGCAAGAATTAGAAATGCATTCTTTGCTAACACCTAGAACATAATCAGATGTTGAGAAATTACTATTTATGCAATACTTTTTATGGTTAATTTATATACCTACATGTATACACAGATGGCAAAGCAAAGCATTCTGATGCCCACAGAATGTAATTATATAAAATATTTTTATGAAGATATGTGAATATGTATTATCAGAACCCTCTACTATGATGTTTATGTCAATGTTTGTCTAGACAGTCCTTGAAGAGTAATTATTTAACTCTTCAGGTTTGAAATTATATTAATTTGCACTGTATATCAAAGGAAGGACATAATGTGTGAAGCTAGAATGAGAGGTTGTAGTGACTTGCATTTTCTTCCTTTTAAGTTCTAAACCACTTTGTCTTATTTGTTGAAGTTGGTACAAGGAGGCCCACTGAATGTATGGGCAACTTAAAAATGCAGTATGTGTCCTAAAATTAGATGCAAATATTGCCAAATTAATTTCAGTTTTTATCACTTTTGTTAGGTTTCCACAGTCAGTTTTTTGATTGTTGCCACAATCAGTTTTTCAGAAGTCTTGAATGTGGGAAAGCTACTTTCCTTTCATAACACATTTTGTTGCCTTGTATGATATTCACACTTCTCACAAAAACACTGAGGCCTGTGATGTTAGTCATAGAGTCAGATTTGAAGTGGGTTATATGGTGAGAAAAAGTAATCATAATTATATTGCCTGTGTATATTCCTTTGAATAGAAGGGATGTAGCTATTTGTTCACATAAGGTAATCTTGTTTTGCTGTGTTCTTTCTTTCATCTTTCCCAAGTGTTGTCAGGAGTGCTTTTTATAGATCCTGGAGAGTCATTAAATGCACCTGTGATTTATCGATTCCTTTAATTCGAAAGGGGTGTGGTGGTGCAAGATATTTAGGAATCTCTGTGAATTCAAAAGCATATAATAAAGCCTATCCCAAAGGCTGAAACACTTTAACACAGCTGTAATTTCGTTTCTGAGCACCTACCTGGGCTCAAACACAGAAGAATATAGTATACACTGTTCTGTGCTTTTAGTTGCAGAAAGTAACATACCTTTACTGCACTAGCGAGCACCTCCTGACCACTAACAGATGTCTTTTTGCATGACCTTACACATAAAGCCTCAGTTGGAGGTAGTATGTATATCAGTATATTGGTCCTAACGGGAAAATGTATGTTTTTAATAGTAAAGTACCAATCTATCTAAAATGATGAAGTCAGAAAGCCATGGCTCTCTAAAGCTACCAACTACATGAGTTTCACAGGGCTAAATGTAACTGGATTCTGCCATGTGTGTAGTACCCTCAGAGGGAGTGCCTCAGGAGTGAACCCGAACTTAATAGAAAAGAGCTTGAATTTGAGAGAACCTACCATTTTACAGGGTTATTTTTGTAATTTAGATATTAAGAGCCTAGAAGGATGTACTGCAATTTGCACATACATACGTTGGATAGAGATGTAAAATACCTTTTCCCAAGATAATTTCAGATGCCATTTTTTAGTTTGTTGTTTTGCTTTTTTTTTTTTTTTTTAATTCTAATGTGTCTGCCATTTCCTTCTGTCCTGTACCACCCTCGTAGTTTCATGACAAGATAGATCCAACTCTCGAGAGCCTGAAACGCATAGTGGAACGTCTGAGGCAGCCACCTTCGATCTCAGCAGAGGTTGAGAAGATAAAAGAGCAGATCAGTGAAAATAAGAATGTATCAGTGGATCTGGAAAAACTTCAGCCAGTGTATGAGACACTTAAACAGAGAGGGGAGGAAATGATTGCTCGCTCAGAAGGCGCTGATAAGGATATGTCTGCTAAAGGTAATGGACTGAGAAAACTTTCATGTAGTGGAAATGCAGTAAGCTGCAGCATATAAAATTCTTCATTTCTGATGACCTCTAATCTGGGGAATGTTCTTCTGGAGAAGCTGCTTAAGATGTATAAAAACAAAACATTTGTTTAAAATAATTCATTGTGGATACGACCTTTATTTTATTTTCAAATGCCATTGTGTTTGTTTCCACTTAACATTATAAGGAGTCCTGCAAAGAAATATTTTAGCGTCTAAATTTTAAAATGTACACATATGTTTCTGCTGTAGAACTGTAGAGAGATTTATGACCAAGAATTGTTTGCCAAGGTAGTAATCTAGTTCCTTTGTTGTTTAGCTGTTCAAGATAAACTAGACCAAATGGTCCTGATTTGGGAAGACATCCAGACCTTAACTGAGGAAAGAGAGGCCAAACTGTTGGATGTAATGGAACTAGCTGAAAAGTTTTGGTGTGATCATATGGCTCTTGTAGCTACTATTAAAGATACTCAGGACTTCATTCGAGAGCTGGAGGGACCTGGAGTTGACCCATCTGTAGTCAAGCAACAGCAAGAAGCTGCAGAGGTCAGTAGAAAGTATTTTCTTGATTTGAAATACTTCATTTATGGTATGCAGAGAAGATATTATTTTGCAAAAAGAGGGATAATTGTGTAGAAATTTACAATAATGGTATCTCAAGAGTCTACAGTTAATAACATGTATCAGTGCTTAATTGCAATGAGCATACAACATGTGCTTGTCATTACATTTGTAATGTTTGTCATTATATTTGTTTGTAAACATGTTTATAATAACAATCTCACTGAGACTTTTAAAAGTTGTACATACTTGAGATTCCTTGAGTAATACGTAACATATAAATGAAAGGTGGACAAATGTATTATGCTCCATGTAGAATCCTCTAAGCCTGTAATTATTTATACTGATAGTTAAATGTTTGAAGGTAGAATGATAACCTCTGACAAAGAAGACGCTCTGATTAAAGAAATCTAATTTAAAACTTCCTGTTTACTTTTTCCATCTCATGCAAAATGGTATCATGAACCATTGTTACAATTTAGACTGATGTCAGCTGATTTCATCTGACACTGCAAAGAGATGCTTATTTTTTAAGTCCAAGACTGGAAGGAAAACAATGGTGGAATCCTGCTGTGTTCTGGCTTGAAAGCAAGTTGTACATAGGTTATTAAATTTAGTATTAGCAGTGTTGGGGTTTTTTTCTCTTTGTAGGCTGCTAAAGAAGAAATTGATGGACTACAAGAAGAACTAGAAGCAGTTGTGAGCCTTGGCTCTGAGCTGAGAGCTGCTTGTGGAGAGCCTGACAAACCTATTGTCAACAAGAGTATAGATGAGGTATGGGAAATAAAGATGCTTAGGTCTGCTATGTGATAGCTTGCTCAGCTGGAATTGGTATATTCCCTATGACCCCAACAAATTTTGAAAATAAAAATTTTGTGACAAAAGTGAGATACCACTGAAGCCTTTGTGGTAAAGTAAGATTTGCCTTTTGAGTGAATAAATCTTAGAAGAGCGCACACACTGTTTTATTTTATTGATTTATGGTTTAGAGCTTTTGTAAAAGACAGGTTTTTTTTAAAATAGTCACTGATTAATATTGTAGGTGACTATTTCTTGCAAAAAGTAATGCTAGAATGAATTTTGGTTATGTATTGTTCATGCTAAGTGAGACATCTTAACTGAGACTATCCTGTTTGGATGACTGTAAAGTACTTTTTATTTCTCCAGTGTTCAGCTATGTATGGTTCTTTTAAGCTATTTTTATTATGGTGGTGCAACTCCAAATGATTTAGTAGTATTTCCTCTATAACTGTAATATCTTTGTTAATAAAAAATATTCAGTCAGTATTGGAGTTAACACCTTTTGTAATCCAGAACCTCTACTGAATTCTGAAAGAAACTAGTTATGCAGTGATAGGGAGGACAAGAGTGTTAATATGGAATAAATATGAACTAGTTATGCTTAGTTTATTTGTATTACTGATGAGTGAAGTGTTAGTAAATGCACATTATATAGCAGTAAAATTCTTTTATCTGTTGGAGTAAATTGTGCTTACTTGCAGCTCAATTCTGCCTGGGATGCATTAAACAAAACATGGAAAGAACGTGTGGATAAGCTTGGGGAAGCTATGCAGGCAGCTGTTCAATACCAAGATGGACTACAGGTAAAATGATGTGATACACTTAACCCAACCTTGGATCAATGGGATTTAATGGGGTTTTAGTAATAAGTGTTACGTGATTAGGTAGGTGACAAATTGTGCACTCTGGTTGTAGTAACTATTTTCTTGAGTAGGCAGGACTTTTTTCTTGATTGGTTGGGATTTTTTTGCATTAAAGAATACGTATGTTGGGTTGTTTTCTTCATGTCCATATATTGCACTGTGTTTAGATTCAAAATTAATGTCCCCTTGTTTGTTGATAAGACTCAGAGATTTTTTGGCACCTCACATTCAGAGTAGTTCTGCTCACATATACTTCCAATAGTCAAGGCAGGTTAAAGTTGTGACACATCTTTGTGGTCTGAAAGGAACAGAGTACAGGTCTGTATACCCACTTACTGCTATTTTATTTGAGTAGAAGACAGTTAATGCACTTGAATTTTATTCCATCTTATTTATAAGTAAAATGAGTATTTTAAACAAAAATATTATTAACATGATCTTGCTAAACCATTATTCTTAGTATAATTTATCCTATAACAATACTTTAGAAGATGATTCCTTTTTAAATCTGTAGGCAAATATTCCAGCAGTTTTAAGATATCTTGTACATTGTGCTTCCTAGAACTGATGGAGTTTAAAAAAAAAGAGGAGTTGTATGACCTTTAAAGGTCTCTTCGAACACAACCTGTCCTTTGAAACTATGGTATTTTCTCTGTATATGCTGTTGGGTTTTTGTAATTGTTTGTTTGTTTTTTCTTGGTGGAATTACTGTCTTCCCTTGTTCATTAAATCTTTAAAACTGTAATTTCATATGACACTGAGGTCAGTTCTGTATTTGGTGCAGATCAAGCAGCAGACCACTCCTTAATAGTAATGCAACAGGCCTGTTTTGCAGTGCACCATCACTGTGGATTTATCTGTGTTCCTACTCTGCAGAGTAGGAATCCTCTGAAAGCTAAATACAAGAGGTAGATTGCTACTCAGCGTGAATAATTCTGGCAGAATCCTGCTGCTAATAGAAGTCCAATCTTGCAGAATTTACACTCCTGTAACTGTTACGTGGGTGTTTGTTCTATTATATTACAAAGAAACCTGTGTTTTGCTGGGAAATTTATTTTCTTTGAAAGAGAACAGCAATACCTTCTCTGGAAAAAAGAAAAGTTCTGATATTTTACTTAATACAACTTTCAAAAATAACAACATTTCTCTGCTCACACTTAAATATCATTCTGTGATTTTCAGGCATTATTTGACTGGGTAGACATTGCTGGCAGCAAGTTAGCATCTATGTCCCCAGTTGGAACAGATCTGGAGACAGTGAAGCAGCAAACAGAGGAACTTAAGGTATGAACTAGCAATTTATTTCCTTTATATTTCTATTGTCTGTATTTTTCTGTGTTGTGTAGTATTATTTGAAAGTCAAATGCAATTTTCATTTTCAATTTATAGTAAAGAAGAATTTACATGAAAATTTAAAAATATTTAATTGCCAACTTTTCATTTTAAAATACACTTAATTTAAAAATCTATTTCAAATTTTGTCTAGGCTGGACATTTTATTTTTTCTGACAGCCCAAAAATAGTTGTAGTATCAGTCATTTTCTTTCAAAAGCTATGAAGTTATTATATCTAGGATTCTTCTGCTATGACCTTTATATTTTCTGGTTTCTAACATGAACAGTTTCTTTGAGGCTCTGAGAGAAGGCCTCCAAAGCTTTGCTTCTGGCATTAGAACCTTTATGTCAATGCTCACACAGATAATGACATTCCCAATACATGAGTACAGTGAAAATCAAAATTCCAGTCTAACTTAGAAACCTGTCTGCATGGATTGGTACTTGTGACCAAATATGCTCCTGATGTTGGGATGCTGTTATGCCATGTTTAAAAAGCAGAGATATGTTAAGATCAGAGAAAGTTCTTGGTTTTGTTGCTCACTTGTAGATTTTGTTGGCTGTGAGCAGGTTGTTTTATATATTTTATGATGTAATTTCAATTGAATTGTGACCTTACATAGTTCAGAACATATGTACACAAGGTGCATTCAGATTGTTGCACCAACTGTGTGTTAAAGAGGGTGTTCTGCTAAAGAAAATTTGCTTTCCCTTCCTGTCAAGAATAATTCCCTTTGAACTTTATAGCATTATCACCGTCACAACCACAGAGCTAGAACATAGAATCATTCTATGATTCTATAATCATTATTTGTGTTTCATTTATTTCTATTCTTTTTCTATTTACAATAGCAATTTAAAACAGAAGCTTATCAGCAGCAGATAGAAATGGAAAGACTGAACCATCAGGCAGAACTATTGCTAAAGAAGGCAACACAAGAGAGTGACAAACACACGGTTCAAGACCCTCTCTCAGAGCTCAGACTATTGTGGGACAGCCTAGAAGACAAAATTATAAGTAGACAGGTAAATAAGCATGGAGGTGGGAGCTTTATTAATGACTTAGTTTTTTGTGAAAAACTCTTTGTTATGTATAATGCTTATATTAATTTACACATTCCTTTTAGTTTGGAAGCTAAAACACCTATATATAATAGGATTTGAATTGTGCAATTAGTTGAGTTTTTAAACCTTTTTAAATTTTCTTTCAGTAATGCTATGTTGAATGAATATTATTTCATTTTGGTTATTGGATGATGTCTTAAGTAGCAGTTGCAAATGTGTTTATATGTGCAAAAGTAATAGTAGCAGCTGAACTGAACAATTGAATAAAATCCCATTAACTTAATATTAAACTATTTTGGTGTTATTTCCTTAAATTATCAAGAGATGTGAAATAATCCTTTGAAGTGTATTATTTTTTCTAAACTAAATAATTTCACGACAAAGAAAAGATTGTAAAGAGATCATGCGCCAAATTGCATTTATATTGAAAATGTGTTTTAAGTGTTAAAAAAGTACTAATATATCTGATGAAAGGACCTTCAATCTTAACTCTGGTCTGGTATGGCTTCTTCCAAGGCCGGGAATTTGAGCCTGGAATGCAAGGCTTTACAAGGGAATTGCTAACTCAGCTGTAGTTATAAAGCATTGCCTGTACTGAGTAACTCTCCCTGGTTTTTATTCTGCCTTATGTGTGGACTCTGCTCTGGATTATGGTGACTAATGGTAATGAAGACAATTCAATTGCATTGTGAAATGATTTTCTTGTTAACTTTATTTTTACTGTAGCACAAGCTGGAAGGTGCCTTGTTGGCCTTGGGGCAGTTCCAGCATGCCCTGGATGAGTTACTGGCATGGCTGACGCATACAGAAGACTTGCTGAATGAACAGAAACCTGTGGGTGGAGACCCCAAGGCTATTGAAATTGAACTTGCCAAACATCATGTATGTAATTGTAAACAATATTGACCAAAATGTTCTTTTGATATTTATCTTAGGAGTGAGCCTTCTAATAAAACTTTACATTTGATAAATAATTCTCTACATACACTTTCAAGATACAGATTATAGCTGAAGTGAAGGCTTAGAATAAGTAATATCTTTCCTCTTACTCCTCCACATTCCTTCCTTTCTTGCATATGCTGTGCAAGTAGCATAGGTTTTAGCTAAAAATAAACAGCTTACCCTAGACTCCACCTCTAATCACCTTTCTTTGACCTAGGGATTTCAAAACCTGAACCTACTACTCTCCTTGAAGCAATAAACTCCTTGATTAGTGCTGTTTAAGCCAGGTCTCATAAACTGCATGGCTCCTGCATATTTTGGTTCTTTCTTCCCTGTCAGAACATAGTGATTTGTTCTGAACTCTGCAAAATTGTGTGTCAGCTGGGTTCAGCTAAGATGGAAAATGCTTCTCTGAAAATTTGTGCAAACTCCCATCTTTTTCTCTGTGTTACTTGCAACATAGGGTTGTTTGTTTGTTTGTTTTAGTATTTTTACTGATCATTGTTATTTTAGAGCCCATGGAAGAATGCTTCTGCTATGCCTTTATTTTTAAAACACCTCCTAGGAGTTTTCCCTGACTATATGTAGTAATGTGCTCTTCATAATAATGTGTTCTTTCTGAGCTTGAAGATTTCAATCTAACCTTGTTATTCCTCTCCCTTTAAATCTGCTGTTTAATTTTTGGCCTGCATATGATGTAAAAAGCACTCAGAGTCTATTTTGGATTTTGAGAGAATTGATTGAAATTGACAGTACACAGATAATTAAAGTATTTTCATTGTCTGTGTTAATGCATCTATGCAGTTTCTGAAAGCTTTTGGGTGGTCAATTGGAACTTGAACAGAATACAGTATCTACATACCCTATGTGACTATTGTTATAAACAGACCCTTTTAAAACAAAGTAAATAAAATTGCAAAACCAGGTTCTGCTCCACAAGCCTTTTATGTTCTTATCAAACGGAAGTGTTTTACTAGTGAAGAAGCATCAAGACATCATTTGTCTGTGCTGAAGGAGTTCAGCAAAAACATGAATGAATCTACTTCCTTTTCATAATACAGAGTTTATAGGTTAGAAAGTTCACACAGTAGTGCATCCTGTGGAAGCCTGTAAAAACATCCACCTCTTGAATAACTTTGGAAAGAATAGACCTTGTTCTTAGTGAGTCTCAGCAGGAAGGAAGGGATAAGATGCATCTGATTCTTTGAATACCTTTTTTCACCCTGGTAGGAAAATAAAATAATCTGGTTCTTAGCTTAGAAGAATTAAAGTAAATGTGATGTGTATTTTGTATTCAAGGTCTACTTGTGACTTTCTATTTCGTATTGTGCACCATTTGGTTTATTTTTAAGTTTCTTTTTATTTAGCTTTATATTTTTTCCATATGGTAATACTTTGAGGGAGGTGAGTTTGAGTTAGACCCCATGGAAGATAGCAATCATAAACTTGAATTTCTTAGATAGGGTTTACCATTTTCTTCCCAACCATTTTGTGTATTTCTTTTTCTGTTTAGTATTAATGTTTTTTTTGCCCTGCCCTCCATCCTTCTGAAAATAGCATTTTTTTCCCCAAATGCACCATTTGCCTTTTATGGTTTTTACTGTGTTTGGTGATAAGAAGTTTTCCAGCAGATGGAGGAGGTCTTTTGGTGTTAGTAGTACAACCATCCCCCAGCTTTTAACACAGGTCAAGTGTCCTAGTAGCCTGACATAATGTGAAAGGAGTTTTAGCCATGATGTGCACAAGAAGACATTGTAGCAGCTGGGTTGCTGTATAGCACAGCAGGCATATAGTATTCAAAGCAAAATCCTGTTAAAGGAAAGTATATAATACATTTTAAAAGTGAAGAAATTATTATTCCCTAGCACTAAAAATCTTCAACAATTTCAGAAATATATGCTTTCAGAATGAATATATTATTTTTTCCAAGATACAAAAATTAACTTTAGTATTTTGTCAGAATGGTTACTGCCAGAATCGTTAGTGCTTTTGATTGAAGAGGTCTAAGAGCTTTAATATCTGATGTCTGTGCTGATGTTTAACTTGTCTTGTCCTTGGACTACAACTGGTTCAATCACTGTGAGTGCCTTCACTCAGTAACTTACCAATATGGTCATGCTGTGTTACAATTGTAGGTGCTACAAAACGATGTTTTCGCTCATCAGTCTACGGTGGAAGCCGTTAAAAAAGCAGGAAATGACCTGATTGAATCAAGTGCTGTTGAAGAAGCAAGTAATTTACGGAGCAAGCTGGAACTCCTGAATCAGCGCTGGCAAAACTTGTTGGAAAAAACAGAGCAAAGGAAACAGCAGCTGGATAGTGCCTTGATCCAGGTGAACAGGAAATGATCAAATATAGAGATAACTCAGAAAAAAAGTGTATTTTACATGAAACACACAGATACATGTATTAGAAGTTGGCCTAAATCAAAACCATGATGCAGATGCTCCTGAATTTGGAGAGAGTTTGAATCCAGCTGTATCTTCCACAGCTGCACACTGTCCCTTACAGTGCTGATATAAGACTTCAGCTTTTGGTCTAAGTGTTTGTAAAGAGTGAAATTTCTGTATAGGTGTATTATTCAGGGAAAACATTGGTCTCAAAGTAGTTATTTTGACTGCTTTCATGATTTCTATGGTTTTTGTTCTTATCCTTTAGATTGAATTGAGCTAGTTTGTTTGTTTGCTTTTTCCTTCCTCCTTTTCCCCCCCCCCCCCCCCCCCCCCCCCTTCTTAAATATCCTTGGATTATTACAAATATCTGATTAAACCAGTTGCCAATGTGCTTATACATCTGAGCTGGTATTGCAGTGGAGAACATGTAAGTTATCTCTAAAATGATGTGGTATAATTTAGGCTCAAGGTTTCCATGGTGAAGTTGAGGATCTGCAGCAATGGCTGACAGACACTGAGCGTCAGCTGTTGGCATCAAAACCTGTTGGAGGCTTACCAGAAACAGCAAGAGAGCAGCTTAATGCACATATGGTAAGTATCAGTATTAGAATGCTTTGCAAATTGCATTTCAGGACTAACCATCTTTTAAGACTGTTTTTTGTAAATACAGAGTGTGTTCTATATATCACAATGTCTGTACAGTGTCTTAAACAAATTTAATAGCCTTCAAAACAACACTGTTATTTACAGTGTAGTTTAGTAGCCTGTTGGGACATGCCCAAAGCTGAACCATTATTAGCATAGAGACAAATAAAACAACTTTTGCGTCTTTACAAAAGGTGTTTGCAGATTTTTCAGTGATTCCTATTCTTCTTTTCCCTTCTGACCCCATAACTAAGTTTATGATTTTTCTAAAGTTTGAAGATTAACGTAAAAATGGCCCACATTCACTGAACCTTGACTTAAGAGGTTTGATCCTGATCCTTATTCCTTATCTAATCAAATTTGACAGTAAAGTCATCATTAGCATAGTAGTAAGAAGGACTACTGGCTCGTAGAGGCTGAGCTTTAATTAGAAATGGCAAGCTGACCAGGATGCCTGAATTATTCCCTTTCTTTCTCATTCAAGAGACATTCTGTGGATTTCTCTGCTCCCATAGAACCATAGAGTTTAAAAAAAGACACTTACACTTGTCACTTTCCTCTAAGGCAGGTGGTTCCTACTGCTCCATTTGTGTAAAATCATGATGTGCTGTTAGGCCAAAATATAAGCCCAGACCATGTGATCTGAACCTCTGAATTCCTGGCTCAGATGTAACAGTGATACTTCATGAACTGTCCTTGAACAGGAATATGCCTGACGTGACACTTCCAATTAGAATGCTGAATTATCGTAATGTTAAAAAAAATCAGATTTTTTTTTGAATGATGCTAAAGATCATGGCTTACCAACATGAGGCACTTTTTGTTTCCTTCTTTTTTGTCCTCAAAAATTTGCCAGCATTTATAATTGATAGGGAAACTAATTCACAATTTTAAAATCATTTAAGACAAAAAACTAGATCCAAACACAAATATTCCTGTGGTTTTGAATTCCTATAATCCTTTTCTTTTTGTCATAAATTAAAAACAAAAAATGGAAAAAATAGGTGGTGGGGGTTTTTTTTCCCCTGTGAGAGTGGACTGTAATCATGATTCCCTGAAAGTCAGTGACTTTTTTCATCCTGCACTTAGATCAAGATGCAAAAATTTTCCATGGAAACTTCAGAATTTTCTTCTAGTACATTCTTTGCTGTGCAAATTTTCTACACATACCATGTTTACAGAGTGATTAGTTAAAGGGTCTTTAAATTCAATGTTATAGTCAGAACAAGTCTGACTGTCCCCAGTAATATGCATTCTAGGGTACAATCCCTCCCTGACTGTACATGTACATTTTAGCAGGGTGTTACTGTTCTGGTGGCCATCTGCAGGCACTGACTTGCTATCAACCCTTAAAGTGCAGAAGTTAAACCTTAGTACACATATGCAGATACGTGTTAATTCTCTCTCCTTTTATTTTGTAATTTCTTTCTGAAATGTTGAGGCCACTTCTCATGTTGTCTACTACAGTCCAAATTCAAACTTGACTCTAAGTGATTAGAGCCAACTATGTTAATTACTGATGTGAAACTGAAGGAGAAAGTTTTGCACTACATACTGATTTGTTCCTCTTTAGAAATAATGTTATGAACCATGTTCTTTGGTATAAGGCCTGTTTCCACAGATGTGAATAAAAGATATGAATAAAATACATGAATAAAAGAACCTCAGCCATAATTGGTTCACAAATGGAATTGAGATTGGGCTGCATTTCCAGTTAAAGCAGCTCCAGGAGAACAAAAGATATGAAGAGACATTACAGGATACAAGTAGGAAAGGGGCTTAAAAAGACACCTTTTTAGCTGTCCCAGTGCTGCTCAGACCATCCCTCTCCTTTTCTTATCATTGTTTTCAGTTTCTTCCTGAAGTAGTAGGAGGAAACAGACTAGGGGACACCAGTTTCCATAGTTCTCAGTAAGAAAACAATAAAGCTTTCTGTTGTGTCAAAATCTTAAGCTCATGAATGGACCTACTTCTTGCTTTGCCCTCCTATGTGGTCAGGTACAGCCTTGTGTATAGTATCTCTTAACCCCAGAAAAATGTTTGGTTTAGGTTCTTGTCCTGAGAATCACAGGAAAAACTTTACTTATTATTTGCAAGCCACTTATTCCTCATCTCCTTGTGAAGATGTTCCTCATTTCTGAGTCTGCAGCAACTTTGTTGGTACATTTTGTTTTGCCTGTTACCAATATTGAATATGTCTTTCTGAGTCAGACAGATTCATGGGAGCTCCCAGACTGTTGCCAGTTTACCTTTAACATGATTTAAAAAGCATAATTATTAGAATAGTTGACAGGTAAAACATGTTGTTACCATTATTATTGCAGCTTTCTCTTAATGTCTGAAATGTCTTCAGTGCTTATGCCTGGCAAGTGAAGGAAGGTACTGACAATGTTTTGAAGTGTATTGAATAGGTCTGGACTTCCAGCACACTGAGTAATGCTGACACTTTTTCTGTTTTGGCTACAGATGGACTTTAAACCAACCAAGTTGTAGCAACTCTTCTTCAATAAGTGCATAGTACTGTGCCAGTCATTGAATCTCAGAGAAGACATTGACAGACAGTTTCATTGACAGACAGTGACATTGACAGTTTCCATTTCCTGAGGGATTGTGTCCTTGATTTTATCATTTGGGTTTTTATGAATTACATGCGTTTCCTTTGTTAGTGTTAATCATACTTGCTAAATGTTGGGGGGGGGAATAAATATTATACAGGAATTTATAAAGAGTATTGAATTTCTACCTTATTATTTCTGGTTCTTTCTTTATTTAGGAACTTTGTGCTGCCTTTGAGGCTAAAGAAGAGACATACAAGTGTCTAATGCAGAAAGGCCAGCAGATGCTTGCAAGATGCCCAGAATCTGCTGAAACAAATGTTGAGCAGGACATAAATAACTTAAAAGAAAAATGGGAATCCGTGCAAACAAAACTCAGTGAAAGAAAAGTAAGCGTTTTTACATTAAAAATTGAAGTGTAAATCATGCATTTGTGTTACTGATCAGATTTTTTTTTTATGGATGCATATTTGTCTCATTTTTTACATTTAAAATCAGTTGTAGAGACTGGCATAATTCAGTAATATGTTTAGAAAATACTGGGGAAAATAAGATTCAAGAAATTAATTATCCATAATTGGGGAGGAGTATGGTGAGAATGGCACAAGTCTGTTCCACAGAAATATATTAACTGATACTGTTGGTAGGACTAGAGGTTTTATGGGTTTTATTTCAGTAATTGTAGGCATGAGAGACTGAATGATCCTTCAAGTTGATCTCCTCAGTACAGAATTGCTGTGTTAATTTGCCTAGATTTTAGCCATTTTTTCTTAAAATTCTGAAACACTTGGCCTTTTACTGTTTACTTCAAGTGTCTACCTTCTCTTCTAACAGAACAATAGCATGATTTCACTGATATGCAACATACGTTTTCTTGTTATTAATTTCATGTGGCTTTCATTCCTTCATGAAATATAGTCCACTTGTTCTAACTCAAACAAAGAGAATACCCATGATTGCAAACAGAGAAACTCTGTACAGTACTGATAAGTATAAAGCACAAATATTTAACTCAAAACTTAGCTGTATTTTTAAGTTATAGTGCTGATGTAAGGTAATAATAAAGTAAAAATGACAAACAAATTAATACCCAAAATGAGCACCTTCTTGCAGGAAGCTGTAAGGTTGGAGTGCTCAGTGAGGTCAGCAGTGTGAATGTTTGAAAATCTCTGACTGCTGTCTCACGATCAACAAAATTCTGTATCTCAAATTAGTTTCTGTTTGGACAACCAAAATGACAATTGGACTTTATTAAAAAGAAGTGCTCTATGAAAACTTATTCTTCATTATGTGCAGGAGAATAAATTTTATTGCATACTTGATGTTCTTCCAAGTGCACTACCACCTTAGATTTCTCAAATTCTACTGGTTTTGCATTGAACTTGATAAATCAAATGTCCCATTTGGATTAAGTGGTAGGGAATATGTTCTAATGTGGAAAAATTTATCTTGATACTAGGTGCAGTATTTTCTTTTAATCTGTTACACATAATTTTGTTCTAACTTCTGTATCCATCTCCTTGAATATGCTTGAATATAGGCTGTTATTTTAAAACTCAGAAACTTTGAATTGGAAAAGTGTTTTAAAATGCTAAAGGAAAATGTTTTACTCCAAAGTGCTGAACTAAAATGGTTTCCTTGGCTGAAGCCCATGCACAATATCAGCCTCTAATGAGGTATGACCTGTCTTTACAGACCAAACTGGAAGAAGCCCTCAATTTAGCAATGGAGTTCCACAACTCACTTCAAGATTTCATCAACTGGCTTACTCAGGCTGAGCAGACTCTAACTGCAGCTTCTCGGCCAAGTCTTATCTTGGACACTGTCTTATTTCAAATTGATGAACACAAGGTATGTAAAGAAACAGATGTGTAATGTTTTTCTCCCACTCTGTGGAGATACTGTAACAATGTCCAAATGAGCCCAAATGCTGGCACTCAGAGAAACATTTCATTTGTTTTAAAACTGTTTTTTGTAGTCTTTCTCACTACATCATTCTTTATCAGACTGTGTTTTTTCAGTGTTTACCCAACACAGTACTCAGTAATTTTTACCCTTTTTTTCCAAGGTTTTTGCCACAGAAGTGAACTCTCATCGAGATCAGGTCATAGAGCTGGACAAAACTGGAACCCATTTGAAATATTTCAGCCAGAAACAGGACGTTGTCCTTATTAAGAATCTGCTGATAAGTGTACAGAGTCGATGGGAAAAAGTAGTCCAACGCTTAGTTGAAAGGGGAAGAGCTTTGGATGACGCAAGGAAAAGAGCCAAACAGGTAATGGGACAACAGCTGTTATATAGCTCTTTGAACTTAGTTGTAATTGCATCCAGATTCTTGAAGAATATGATGCTTTAAAGCACTTACAAAGCAAGCCTGGGTTTAGTGTAACAGACAGTGTTGAGTTAGTGGAGCGAATCTGTGATTCAATCCCAGAGCACTTAATTTGGGAGGTGAAAGCATCATTTTCAACCCAAGCAGTGACTTCTGTCTGCAGTATAAGATAGTCTGAAAAAAGTTAGCAGTATGGATTCCAGATGTGTATTAGTGCCATCTGTCTTCAAAAAGATGTTTCATAATCAACCCTGTATGTTGTAAAGAATGTGATGAACCCTTTACACTGATCTCTGGGAGTATTCCTTAGCATTTTCTTCTTGGGTCTATGTTGTGTCCTGATTATACTCCACACTTATGTTAGTTACTAAACCAATATCTTCTGTGTGGTAAGAGATCTCCATTTATTTCCTTATAAACATGGAGAGGTTGTTTTTTGGGTGTAGGCGGGCTGTTCTCACAGTTTTCTTTATTTAGGAGCATCTGTGTTTTTTTCCTTAGACACGTTTCCGTAAGTGATAAGATGCAAAATGTGTGAGAGGAATGTAATCTGTTTAAATATCAATAGGAAGTTCTAGCTCTTTTCTATTCAAGGGAACATGATCATTCAAGATTTGGTGATGTTCACAGCTAAACCACATTCCAATGTTCACTACTACCACCACTCACTTCACAGAGCAAGAAGTTCTCTGGGCAATGAATTAGCCCATAAGCCAATCGTGTTTCTTATTTTCCAGCAGTTTCTCTTGTGCATTCACACACACAGCAGTTCTGCAATGAGATGGTTTTCATCTCAATATGCATTTACAAAGCTGAATACAGTGTTATTAAGATGACAACTGTGTGTGTGGAGTGTGGAAGGAGTACTGAAGATTGCTGGTGTCAAGGCCTAATCAACAACCCTGAACAACAGTGTCTTAGATGCCTTGAAAGGTTTCTGAACTAGTTTCTTGTGCTTCCATGTATAGGCAGCCCAAGAGAGAGAGAAATGACAAACTTAGAAAAATCAAAACCCAAACGGGTGACACTTTGTGAAAGCTGGTTGAATCTTTACTTTTTCCCTGCTTCATTCCCTGAAGTGTTCTTTTCTTTGAAACAGGAAGGAAGATCAAAAATCTGTTTCTTGCTCGTCAATATAGCATTTGATATAATGAGAGCTTTTATAAGAGTTACAGGGAACATCTTGGGCAGTCATGCAGACGGAAGCTTTTGCCAGTGATTTACTGCCATGGTCCCATATAAGCAATAGCTAAGCCCAGTTCTTTCTGTATTTACTATCCATTACTAAAACTGTAGAAATTTAAATGACCAACACATTGACAGGTATGACCAGTATGTCTCTGACAGGTACATATGATGCGTGCACATCATGTACATTAAAGGTTGTTAACTCACTTGGTGAAGGGAGACTACTACACAGTGGGCACATGGCTAGACCAGTTCTGTTTAAGAGACCAGGGAGAAAAAAACATCAAATTTTGTCTAAGTTCGCCAATCTTGATTGAAGTTTAATGATTTTGGACTGTTTCATGAACCAGTGAATTTTAAAGTCTATGCGAATCTGATTTTCCTTTAGTTCCATGAAGCCTGGCATAAACTTATGGAATGGCTGGAGGAATCAGAGAAATCCCTGGACTCAGATCTTGAAATTGCAAATGACCCTGATAAAATAAAGATGCAGCTTGCACAGCATAAGGTGAGTCATGACACACAAAATGCCCAGTGAAATGTAAGTCTTTCAGCCTTGTACTGTTCAATCATCAAAAAAGTAGATTTGTGGCCTCACTGCAATGGGGTGTTTATTCACATCAAGTTAAATAATGGTATTTTAACAGGATGTGAATGAAAATAACTTTTTACAGTACCTGATATGTGGAGGAATGGTTAAAAACGAAGAGGAAAGAATAATACAGCACCATGGAAATTTTAAAAAGCAGATTAATACAATTTCAGAATCTCTGAAAAGGCTTTCTTTACGTTCCTAAACCTAAAATTTACTATCTTCTTACTTGGGTTGAGATTTTTCTTTTAATACTGCAGGACACCTTCAAAAGTGAAAAAAAAAATCTTAATCAAATATTTTGATTGGCAGTTGTTTTTTCTGAAAAGTGGAAATATTAATGAAATCCCCATGAAAACTCTGTGAAAGTATTAGAACAAATACTGCTTCCACATTTTTCCTTTATTGGATTCAAAATTCTGGAAACATTTTTTCAGAAATTCAGCTGTGAATATGTAAAAATCTCTCTCATTCACTTAGCTTTTCAAACTTGATAATGTAAAGCTCTGTAATTCCATCAGACACAGAGCAAAAGCAATACCTTAAGTAGTCTTTACTTCATTTTGGCATCTTTAAAATGCCTGGAATAATATAGTGTTGAGGATCAAGTGGATGAGGGGTGGAATCTTCAGAGGTATGATTGTGTCTTAATATTTCTCTTGGGGCAGTTTCATTAAACACTAGAGTAATTCAGTTTTCTAAATTTTGGCATATATTTTCTTTTTATGTCAGTTTTATTGTTCTCCATTTACTCCTATTTTTTTTTCATATTTCACAGTATCCTGAGGTATTTGAAATCTAATTTTTTCTTTTCACTGTAACTTCTGGTGATTGCTTTTACCTCTGACAAAGTTTTTCATATATAATAATGACTTCATCAGTCTGCTTGATTTTTTTTATCATCTCTCAGCTTGCATGACGTGTTGTTTATCAGCCAGGAAAACATTCTACTTCAGTATAGCGAGAGCTGGCGATTGGTCAAGCAAAAATAGTTTTACCTGTGTCTGCTGTTAAAAACGTTTAGATAAAACCTACGTTAACATTTTGTTATGCCAACTCTGCAATTTCAGTTTATTTTGGGATTGCTGCTGTTACCAGAATTTGAAGTCGGTGATCTGAACTGGCAGGGGGGATCTTGCTGTTATGATAGTCAGAGCGTTACTAATCTTCTAATTCTTTCACTCCTCTCTTTTCTTTACATATTCAAATTCCTCACTAGTATGGTCAGCACTGTGACTTTGCTTTGAGGTTTTCAGGACTCTCTACCTGTATTTTCATCCCATCTTCAGAAATATTAAACCTTATAAACTTGATATGTGTTTTATACCTACAGCAGTAGGTATAAAAGCTTCCTCAAATGGACTGGCAGACTCATCACTTCTGTCACTGATGTATTTTCTTCAATTTCTTTCATGTAAAAAGCCTGCAGGGCATTACAGCTTGAGTTGCTTAAATCTCATTAAGGAATGGGATGAAATTGGTACAGGCACATAAGGATTGATCTGGAGAAAAAAAGACAAATGTGTGTGAGAGAGGGAGTTTAGTGAACTTTGTGACTTTAAACTTCAAACACCACCCTCTCAAGAAATCAACTCAATTGTTTTTTAATGAGTTGTCAAACCTCCCAACACTGCAACGTCCTTCCTTGTATTTTGAGTCTTTTCCTTCCACTCCCACATATACTCTGTGTGTGTCTTTGTCTTTTCTGTCCAGCCTTGAAGGTTTCCTTGCTCCATTTAGTTAAGGATTTTGCTATCCCATCTGAATGTGTGCTGTAAGCAATAATTTGGACTTGCTCTTTGCCAGTCGTTACTGCCAAAAAAAAAAGTCCCTGAAAGAGAAAAGCCAAGATATTATGTTTTCTCTCTCACTCATATCTAGCATGTTGCCAGGGACTTTTGGGGGTTATTCATAGTCTGTTTATTGGAATTTTTTTCTCATTTTTAGGAGTCAGGAATGGAAAAACCCACACTAGGTCACCCAATCCATTCCTGTGCTAATGCTGATGTTCTTTCTGAACATTTATATGAATCTGGCTAATTTTATCTCTATGTGCCCCTCTTCCTTAGAAGGAAGGTACCTAGCTGAAAAAAAATCTCAGTAATTAACTTACCTATCTATTCCTGGCAACTTAAACCAAAATCTCACAGTTATACCTGAAGTCAAATGAAAGTAGATATGGTTTAGTCTCAGGGAATGAACTAACTGCAACTCTTCGCCATCTTTAAATCTGTTTTTCCTGTATGATCTTTCTTTGGCAGCAATTTAATGGTGTTTCCTTATACAAACCTAGTAACATTGTGTAGTGTTAAGTAGTCAGCAAAACCTATCAAAGAAAAGAAGCATAGATATATTGTTTGCATTGAAGGAACTGTTATAAAAAATAGTTATTTTGAAAATTGTATTTATTTTTACTGTAGGCCTAGCTTGACAATTATGTTTTTTCTTAAAGTTTTTTTCCTGTTTTAGATGAGGAAAATGAAAGAATAGTAAGGAAATACTAAATTACAAAACAAATATTGTTTCTTTGGTAACAGAAGAACCTGAAAATATTTGATGTTGTATATAAGAGTTTTCTAAAGCAAACTTGTGATTTTTTTTTCCAACTGATTCCCTGCTAGCACTTCATGTAGGTGTGAAATAAAACATTTCAAGCATTGCTGCAATTTAAAAACTGCCTTGTTGGGCTGGTGCTGTCTTTTGCCAATGTTCCTTCATTTAATTATTTTCTCTGTCAGTCAGTTAATTCCTGTGTGGTATCAGATGAATTGTGTTTCTTGTGCTCTTCTGTGCCTGTGAAGAGCTTCCGGAGGATCTGTGCAAAAGGAGCTGGCAGAGCTGGCAGTCAGACTGTCACTGTCATTGTCCAAAGTTCTGGGGCGCAGAAACCTGCTTGTGATTTTTGCTTCTAGCACAGATTTAATTATTTGGGTGTTTGCTGACTGCTGCTTCTTCTCAGAGGTTTCCCAGCTTGTTCACGTTGAGCTAAAGTGGAATAACCTTTGTAGCTCTTGGGGAGCTTTACAAGTGACCTGAAATCTTAGTTTGTAAGAATGTAGTGCAAAGAATGCTCAGTTAATTGCTCTCAAAGTAGCAGTTCTTTCACATCCTTCTGACTACTAGGCTGAAATTTGGGAATACTATGGTAGGACAGGAATCATTGCCCTCACTGAAGGAGGGATTTTCCCACAGTTGTTCCAGTAAGCAGAGAGCTACTTTTCCAGAGAAGGACAAAAAGCAGGGGTCTCCTAGTGTCATACCCCCCCAGGTAGCACTAGCATAGAAATTTTGCAGTAAGTTTAAATTATTCTTACAGCAATATTTACAATTTATGTTTAAGATAATATGTCAAAAATGAATTAACAATGGTCTGTAAGCAGTTAATGATATATGGATATTTTCTTTTTTTTCCCATATATATAGGAATTCCAGAAATCTCTTGGTGCCAAACATTCTGTGTATGATACCACAAATAGGACTGGACGTTCCTTGAAAGAGAAAACCACCTTGGCTGATGACAATTTGAAACTTGATGACATGCTGAGTGAACTAAGAGATAAATGGGATACAATTTGTGGAAAGTCAGTGGAAAGGTAAATGAAACTCAACTAATTATTAATCAAATAAGAAAAGGGCTTCTGTTTTTGGAATTTGTTGTGTAAAAGTAGAACCAGAGTGGCTAGCTTGTTTGATAATTAAGGATGCCAAAGCAGTAGAATACTGGGAATGCATACTTTGCTAATGGTATTGTAGAAGAGCAGGGAAGGAAGAGCCCTTTAAAAAGGGAAACTTGATTAGAAGTTCTCTGGAGGTGCTGGTCAACAACCAACTGAACATGACCAGTGTGTGCCCAGGTGGCCAGGAAGGCCAGTGGCACCCTGGCCTGCATCAGCAATAGTGAGGCCAGCAGGAGCAGGGCAGGGATTGTCCCCCTGTACTCAGCACTGCTGAGGCCACACCTCAGTGCTGGGTGCAGTTCTGGGCCCCTCACTGTGAGAAGGACACTGAGGGGCTGGAGGAGTGCAGGGGAGGGCGGTGGAGCTGGGGAAGGTCTGGAGCACAAATCCTGTGAGGAGCAGCTGAGGGAGCTGGGGGTGTTTAGCCTGGAGAAAAGGAGGCTCAGGGGATACTTTATTGCTCTCTACAAGGGCCTGAAAGCAGGCTGTAGCCAGGTGGGAATGGCTCTCTTCTCCCAGGCAGCAAATGACAGCTTGAGAGGAAACTGCCTCATATTGCACCAAAAGAGGTTTAGGTTGGATTTTAGGAAAAAAATTCTTCTCTGAAAGGGTTGCAGAGCACTGAAACAGACAGCCCAAGGAAGTAGTTGAGTCACCATCCCTGGAAGTGTTCAAAAGGCATGTAGCACCTGGGGTCATGATGTAGTAATGCTGGGATCGTGGTTGGATTCAGTGATCTTACCAGTGTTTTCCAACCATAACGCTTCCATGATTAAATTATTTTATGCTGAAAATATTTTCCTGAAGTGTGTAAATGATTATTTTATCTGTGTGTGGTTGTTTGGCTTTTTTTCCCCTCTCAGACAAAATAAACTGGAAGAAGCCCTGCTATTTTCTGGACAGTTTACTGATGCTCTGCAGGCTCTCATTGACTGGTTATACAAAATTGAACCTCAGCTAGCAGAAGACCAGCCAGTACATGGAGATATCGATTTAGTAATGAACCTGATTGACAACCACAAGGTAGTTCAAAAAATACTGGTTTTTAATTACTGGATTGCTCATAAGTGTAACATTTTAATAATGTCTCTGTCTTTCACTATTCTGTAATTTTTGGAAATGTGTAATAGTTTTGTAACAAAAATGTAGACAACAATAGAAAATGCTGTGAAATATACATGAAAGAGCACAACTCTTAGTGACTCCTTAATAACAGTTAGCACTGAGATATTCTGTTTTATTGTGCTTCCCTGTGTATTTATTAATATCATGTCATAAATCACAAATATGCATTTGCAAATGTGGGTCTAGGGGCAAGAGATGGCATTTTACTGGAAAGCTCTGGGATAGACAACTCTTTTTCAGTCCATCTTCTAACTAAATGTCCTGGGCACTTATCATGACTACAGCAGCCTTTCAGACCAGTGGGGCTGCTATATATTTATTGAGAAAAGTAATTACAGTGCTAAAGTTATGCAAAGATTTCAACTAGACCATGGCCCAGGGAGCTTGTGTTGCAGTATTATGTTACTGAAGTGGTTTTGGATATGGGAACAAGTAGGAGATGTTGGACTCTGCCTCTGTATCCCAGTTTTGCAGTTCAGTATGACAGAAGAAATGGCTGCTGAAGTTACTTGTATTGCAAAGGTGACACACATATGCAGAACTCCGCAGCCTGTCCACCTGTGACTTTCAGTATCTCATCTCCACTGAGGACAAGATTTTGGGCCTCAAAAAAAAAAAAAAAAAGTGTTTGGAAACATCGATTGTCTATAAAAATAAGCCTGCACAATGCTTCAGTTGCTTCAGAAATCCCTCTGTCCATCACAAGTAGGTTGCAGTTGCTGGCACAGCACACTGTAATTATCTTCTTTTAAGTAACTGGAGCTTGTTCATTTTACTACTGTGAGCATACTCCCATATAAAGATATGAATAAGCAGCAAAATCCACAACCTTACAGTTAGACCCCCAGATAGAGATTTATTTTTGTTTTGATGATTTTAAACCCTCTCCTTGATTGTTACTTTTTATCTGATCTTTTCCTGATGCAGCAATCTTCTTATGTGTTAATCTGTGTCAGATCAATTGCTTTGATAAAGAATGGAAAGGGAGCAGTGGTAAGGGGACTAGATTTCCCATGCATTGCACCAGAATGGATTCTTGGGATCTGCCTGAAATTTTCCTACCATATTCCAGTTTTGTTATGTTAGAAGAGAGCGTTAAGATCTTCCTACAGAATCTAATAAATAGAACTTAGGTGTTTCCCATCACTTAAATGGAGTTACTCTTGACAGAAATAAATCTGTATTTTCATTTCTTTTCATAACCAGTATTTTTTTCTTGTTTTTTACATAAGCATATCTTAATGAGCTAAACATTTCAAATATATTTGATGGTGTCTAGGTTTTCCAGAAGGAGCTGGGAAAAAGAACAAGCAGTGTCCAGGCTCTGAAGCGCTCTGCAAGGGAGCTGATAGAAGGCAGTCGTGATGACTCTTCCTGGGTCAAAGTCCAAATGCAGGAGCTAAGCACTCGCTGGGAGACAGTTTGTGCCCTGTCAGTATCCAAGCAGACACGACTGGAACAGGCCCTTCGGCAGGTAGAGGAATAATAATGTTGCTACATGTACTGTATGAGAAGGAGTGAAAAGTATCTTGCAGTTCAGTTGCCAAAATTTTAGTTTAATTTTCACTTGAAGTTACTCTCATTTCATTTGAAAATACTAATTTATGTGCTAATGCATTGCTTACCTTGTCTATCCTTTTTCCACAGCACATAAATAGTGCCTCTTAGCATTTATTATTCCTGTTATTATTAGTCTCTTCCACAAATGCAAAACAAATGTTTCAAAGACCTTACCATCTAAGGAAATCACTGAAGTTAGTCAAATATGAAAGATGATAAAGAACTATGCCCCATTCAGAAGAAGCAGGAGGTTGCAATCATATTTATTCTTTTTGTGCCTTATTGGAAAGAAGTAATTTTGTGTATTGAAAAATTCTTTACACTGGCACAATTACAATGCACGGTGAAGTACTTCAGAGAAAAAATAAGTTGTGCTGGGTGCGATCATGACCTAGAACAGTCTTTGTATGTCAGCATTATGTGGTACCAATCCCAGTAAATAGGTGTATCTGTATTGTTTAATAACCTGAG
This sequence comes from Chloebia gouldiae, assembly GCA_003676055.1. Taxonomy (NCBI): domain Eukaryota; kingdom Metazoa; phylum Chordata; class Aves; order Passeriformes; family Passeridae; genus Chloebia; species Chloebia gouldiae. The sequence continues at coordinate 20,555,851 of QUSF01000002.1, read as the reverse complement.
ATAATATGGATGTCCAGCTCTCTGAAGATATGCTAGCTTGGACTGATGCTAGGATGGGGCTCCTGCAGTAGCAATGTATCCACTATGTACAATATTCCTGCTCTGCTTTGCTCAGCAGACACAATCCTGAACTTACCTCAAACAATAATTGTATCTGAATACTGCTGTACCCAAAGGTGAGTATTTTTTGTTTTCTCTAGACACAAGAGTCATTCTCCAACAGGCTGTCAATTCATTTTGCTTTACTGGTGCTTTAGGCTGTGCAGACAATTCTCCTCTCTCCAGCTGGTCCCTGAAAGCACCTCCTGTGTAATTTGTCAGTGTAAAGGCATGACATTCTCAACTGAGCTGCAAATACACTATAAATCAGATGGCTAAAAGCATGAACAGGCTTTTAGGCTTCCTATAATTTTTTTGGGAAGCATGAGCTGTTTTTGTAGTTATGAAAATGTAGTGCTGTGTAGCATTGACTTTTTAATAGAAAGATAATGTGCTGGTACTGCTGGATGATTAATGATTCCAAATGTGGGCTCAATCTCCCTGTGTAAGTGTGTCTGTCAGGTCATCATCTCATGAGTGACCACGACTTCTTGTATCTTACCAGGCAGAAGAATTTCACTCAGTTGTCCATGTCCTTTTGGAGTGGCTGGCAGAGGCAGAGCAGGCTCTTCGTTTCCACGGCATCCTTCCAGATGATGAAGAGGCCTTGCGAACACTGATAGAGCAGCACAGGGTAAGCAAGAACATGAAGATCCTCTTGCTTCTAGTAGCTCTGATAGTTCTATCCCAGATATCCACATCCAGTGTTGGAGCAATTCTTTCTGTAGAGAAGCTAGAAATTTGATGTAGTTAAGAGTTTGATGTCCAGACTGGTGTTGGGCTGTTGTTTGAGTCATCTTGGCTTATTAAAGAATAAATGGGCCTTTAGAAAGTTGCTGTGAAGATTTAGAGACAGATGCAAGCCCCTCTGTGGAGCATACTATGCCTGTAATGGTCACACAGACTGCTACAGTAGCAAAAGTGTATCTGTCTCCTTAGCACCATTGACCTAAAGGGCATAGACTTTTCTTGCAAGGTCATTTGTAAACGTCAGCAGAATGATGTTATCATCCATGAACCTTTTGTCATGGTGAAACAGTGTGCTGCCTGACTTCACATGCACTGGCAGCTGTAATATTCTAGTGGAATAGGTACTGCAGGAAGTAAATTATAGGCCATCAAACTAACTTTGCTGTAATGAAATGGGAAATTGGCTAAGTAAGGATCACAGAGCTCAGTTTTTCACTCTCCAAACAGGAGGCTACAGACATGCACAGTGCAGCCTACACAAAATAGTACCAAGGATGTAGTGCCCACAGTGTTACAGAACAAGTTATAAGTCCTGGATATGTTCATCATTGCTCTGAACAAAGTTAAAGCAAAATTTTTGAAATTGAGATTGGAAAAGCATCCAATTTAAATTGAGTTAGCTAATATTATTATGCAGAGGAGTACATGCAAGATAGGACTATTAAATGGTTCTTAACGGAGGGATTTTCAATGTACTTAAAATGCAAGGTTTTGAAAAAGTTTTCAGTTTTAATTTAGGCCCTGGAAACTGAGTGCTAGTCATAAGCTGGCAAATGTATGTATGCATCAGTGTGTGCTGATGTAGCAACCTCACAGTGTGTTGACTAATGTTGGGAGCAGCAACTTAATGTCTCTGTTCAGTGAAATGTCTTTTAGCTGCCCTTCCTCCACATGTGCTTAATCAGTTCCCTTTTATTTGATTTTTTAAATTTTCTGACTAGAGACAAGAGGACTGAGTGAAATCTTCGGTCCACTGAAATAATTAGAAAATAGAATTTAAATGTCTTCCTCCACACTTTAGGTGGATTAGCAAAATATTTCTGTACTAATTTAAAATTTGTGCTGACAAGGCATAACTTGGGACCTCAAAGCAAAGTTTCTCTGAGAAACCCTGTCCAGCTGGAGAAGGATGATAGCTAGCACAAAACCAATCTTGGTATTAGATGTGGCCTTACTGTACTTAAATTTTTTCAGTAGGCCTTAGAAGGTGTTCCCCCAACCACATTTTTCTTTTAAAGGGCAAACAATATAAATAGAATAATTGTCAAGGTCAGAAAGATGATGGCACTACAATTTTACCACTCACACACAATCTTTCTCAATAGGCCATCTCTCCTTTTAAGCTTATAACATCAGCTTTCAAGAAAACAAAAAGAAAATAAGGGAAGAAGTAACATATATTACTTGTAAATACCATGTATGCATTATAATGCTGCATACTATAATAAAAATGTATGACTAAAATTATTATATAAATATGAAATGTATCATCCTTTTGTCACTGTGATTTTTGTAAAATAGTTTTATTGCATTTCTATTGAACTACATATAGAAATGTTTTCTTCAGGACAATATTTTACCCACATGGTCCATCTTTATGCCCACTTCTGGTTTTTCTCTTCTTGAATACTGCACATGATTTAGTGAATTCTGCCATCTCAGAGAGATATCTGTCGCTTGTCCACCTCCCTAGGGAGCTGTAGTGGGTTAATGCACTGCATTGGTCAATGAAAAGCATCCCATTTCCTCTTTTGTAAATGTGTCTGTGTCACTGGTTTGCCACAGAGTCCAATAAAATTAGGGAGAGTTTAAGACACTGTGAGTTGTGTGTCATAGACTTAATTCGTGAAATATTCTAATAGAGCTGAGCAGGGAACACAATGGGGGTTTTTTTGCCCATTTTCCACCTGCCTGTGGCTTGTCTCTCATTATAATCCAATTCAACTTTTCCAAAAGCATGTTGAACTGACATATTGTAAGGATGCATGTGTTTTTGTGAGAGAAGGTTTGCTATTATGATTTGGGTCTTAAACTCCGGCAATAATTAAGGCTTTATTCAAAATCAGTTAGCAACAAATACATTTAAATATAGAGCCTACATATTCCAGGCTTCTAGAACAAGGTAGAAAAGATTATATTTTACATTTTATTTCATAGTAACTTCATACTTACTTTGTAAATGCACAGGATAATGTCATTATGAGTTGTTGGAAAACCTGTTTTTACAATGTTTTGGTGATTTTGAATTGTCTAGGATATAACTGGGCTCATCTTTAATCCAAAATAAATGGATTTATGGCCAGAGAGAGGAAGAGTAAAGCTTTCAGAGACATGTTTCCATTTTTTAGCCTAATTAAAGATATTAAAGTATAAAAAAATTTCCACTAGGCACTGAGAAGTATTAGCAGTTCTAGTTAAGGATGCTCATAAAGACACACAGACTTGCAAAACATTTAGCTAGAAAAGTAAAACCATTGTAGTAGTAACGTTTAACAAAAATAAAAGGGAAAGAGGAAAAGAAAAAAAAAAAAATGTAAGTGATAGGATGGGAAAAGTCCTCCTTTCAGTTGCTTTTTCTTGTTGTTGTTGCTCCCCCACATCCATTTCTGGTGCTGCTATCACAGGAATATCATATTGATGATACTGCTCATCAATAACTATGAGCTTGGATGCCTAAAGTTGTAAACATCCTTCTGCTTTTACGAGATTTCTTCCACATGCTGTGTCTCTCCCCCTCAGCTGCTGAGTTGTCACATTTGTGTTACTTTAGTAGAGCTGCTCCTGAGCTCTGTCATCTTGTCTGAGCATGCAGTTGTAGTTAGACATTTCCAGCCTCTGGTAGGAGCTGGATAGTTTTTTTATGAAGAATTACTGTAACTGACAAACCAAGTCATTGAAATGTTAACAATAGTGATTCTAACCATCATATAGCTGGTTTAGAGCACTTCTAAATGCTATGATTTTCCTTTGTTTTTTGGGGTTTTTTTTGGGTTTTTTTTATTAGCAGCATTCATCTTTCAAGGCTTTAGATTGTGGTGGGCTTTTAAGCATCAGCAGGTTGGGATCAGGTTTTAGAGCTTTGTTTAGTACTTTATGTGGAATAAGCTTTTAAAATAGTTTAAGCTTTTCTCATACAAGTGAAACTTGCCTCTTGCAAGTTGGATCTGCTTGAGCAGTCAAGAGGCTCATGACCTTCCAGATTATGCACTCAGACTTCTCTTGCAAATTTTGTCAGTATCTAATTAAAACTATTACTTCTGTTTTAGGAATTTATGAAGAAACTGGAAGAGAAAAAGGCAGAACTGAATAAAGCAACAGGTATGGGAGAAGCTATTCTGGCTATCTGCCATCCAGACTCCATCACCACCATTAAGCATTGGATAACAATCATCAGAGCCAGGTTTGAAGAGGTCAGTATATATTGAACCGTCTTTGTGGCAGCAGTCCATCTTCGATTAGAGCACAGCTGATAACTAACATGGTAGTTACACTGTGAGGAAATAATCCAGCTGTTGAGAACTAAACATTTAAAATACCCGTGGTGATGGATGTGAATACTGTGCTTCCCTAGGCTTTCTTTCAAAACTTACAGGGCTTTAAGAGCTAAAGCAGATGGTCAAGCTCCTTTGCTTTGTATGTATTAAAGGAAATACTGTCTGACAGTTCCCAAGTGAGGAAAACCAATAGTTTCTAGGGGGAAATTGAAAAGTTACAAAGGAAAGAAAATACAAGGGCAAATGTGAAGGATTTTCTGATTACTTTACAGAGGATTTCAGACCAGCATATTTTTAATCTAGAAGATATCTAAAAGTTTTAAGTGGCTACAGGTAGGTTGTACCCTCAGCTGTTAAGGTGATACTTTCTGTTTTATGTTAGGCTTAAAGGAAACGAAAATACTGGTGTTAGCATAGTGTGGCTTCAGGAGTGCCCAGAAGGAAAAATGACACAAAATCCTGTGTGACACTAACTCACACATATAGTTAAAATTCTTAATATGTTGCCTGAATGTGCTAGTTACTCTGTTTAGCAGCACTTAATCCTGAGTATCTGTAGAAGAAATGTTTTGGATTCGGAATTCTAGTTACCTAGCTACTGTTAGTGATCAGCCACTACATATAACACCTTTGATATGCAAACATCAATAGGCCTAAAAAGTAGCTCTGGGTTTACAGTTAGCAGAGCAATTTTAAATACATTGTGAAGAGTTTCAGATGTGCACATACTCATGTATTGGTTCCTTTGTCAAGGTCTTAGCATGGGCTAAACAGCATCAACAGAGACTGGCAGGAGCTCTGGCTGCACTGATTGCTAACCAGGAGCTGCTGGAAGCCTTGCTGTCCTGGTTGCAGTGGGCAGAGACTACACTAACTGAAAAAGACAAAGAGGTTATCCCCCAGGAGATCGAAGAAGTTAAAGCGCTTATAGCAGAACATCAGGTAAGGATCAGTAAGTGACGTGTGTCACTCACATGGGGTTCACATCTCAGCTACACTGCGTGATCAAATGCCAATCACCTTTGCTATTTTTTCATATAATAGTTGAATACCAGCAAGGATAATATTAGGAATAAAAGATTCACAGAATCACAATGTTGGAAGAGACCTTCAAAATCATCGAGTCCAACCCATTCCCTGACACCTCAACTAAACCATGGCACCAAGTGCCACATCCAGTCTTTTTTTAAACACATCCAGGGATGGTGACTCCACCACATCCCTGGGCAGACCATTCCAGTACTTTATCACCCTTTGCATGAAAAACTTAAAAAACTTTTCCTAATATCCAACTTGTATTTTCCTTGACTTGAGACTGCAGCTTGAGACTGTGGCCTCTCGTTCTGTCAGTTGCTGCCTGGTGAAAGAGACCAACCCCGACCTGACAAACCCACATGAAATGTATGATAGTGCTGCCATCTTAGAATAGTGCTGCAGTGTGGCTCACCTGATTAAATATCAAAAATAGTTTTATAAAGTGCCAGAAGGAGCTGCTGGTGTACCGAATTCTCATAGATTTACCCCAGTTTAAACACACCCCAGCTTTTTCACTTCTGTGAACTGCAGTCTGAACAGCAGGATCTTGGAGGCAAATTTCTGTTCTATATCACCTCACCATATACAGTTAATAAAGGTGTTTGACAGATTGGTTTTTAGACTTAGCCTTCTTTTAACAGCCAGGCCATAGTGACCTTAAAAGCTTGTACTGCTGATTTTTGTTATCTACAAAACATTTGTCTATGTCTATATTGTGAGACTGGCATTATAACTGTCTTTATGTGTATTTCTTTTTAACTTTGGTCTTTTGCTATTGTGTATGTTTTTCATTCCTCTGGTTACTTTTGTGTATTGTTAATTAAGATCCCCCCATCTGATTGCAGACATTCATGGAAGAAATGACCAGAAAACAGCCTGATGTGGATAAAGTTACAAAGACCTATAAAAGGAAAGCACTTGAACCCTCTCCAGTACAATCTCATATTCCTGTCCTTGATAAGGGGAGAGCAGGAAGTAAGTAACAGCATATTTTGGGGTGTGTCACATGTACCATTGCTCTATCTATAAAGTTTACAGATTGCTAATAATCTAATAGGTTTGATTAACTACAGGTGAAAGGGGGTAAAATTCTCTTGGCTGACTTTTCTAATTATCTCTAACTTTTTATAAATTGTGAGGAAATTTCTCAGACCAGACATGTATTTTTCTATTTTGTCCTAATCTTCATGAATAATTTTAAAGTGTGCAGCTTTTACTGTGTCCTTAAACTTCTAGGAGCAAGTACGTGCCGAGTCTCTGCAAATCTTCCATTTTCTGAAAGTTCAGACAACTTCACAGAGAGATAAAATTGTGCTCTTACTCTCTATAAAATTATATTAATCCAGTTAGAAGTGTATTCAGTGAAGTTGAATGGAAAGTGAATCATCACATGAGGAAATTGCTTTTTGTATTTTTAGATCTACTTACCCATTGTATTTTACACTTACCGATACATGGAACCTGCTTCTAAAATGAGGTTGTTTACTTTGCAACTCTGAGAGATTTATGAAGATTTAATTTAAACTGTTGTTCCCCAGCAATGGTAAAAAAAAAAAAAGCAATCCCACTATCTGGAATCATCCGTATATGACCTCCTTATTTGGGACAGGAAGGAATAATTTTAGGAAGGTCAAGTGCATTTCATGGGAACATTTGTTTTGTTTGAGCTGGGTGAGCCCTATGCCTTTTATCATGTTTTAACAGGAAAGCGTTCCCCAACACCAGGCATTTATCCATCAGCAGCCCAGGCACAAATTGAAACCAAGAATCCACGGGTAAACCTTTTAGTCAGCAAGTGGCAGCAAGTTTGGCTTCTGGCATTGGAAAGAAGGAGAAAACTTAACGATGCTTTGGACAGACTTGAAGAGGTCAGGAAAGCACTATCCAGACTGTACATACTTTTTGCATCATTTTCTTTACCCTGGATTAAATTCCAATACTGTGAACAACTTCTATATTTGTTGTATTATACTGTATGACACAGCTAACTGAAAACACTGTGATACGTGTGCTTTCATGTGCTTTAAAAGCTGTCATCATCATTTTAAATGAGGAGAGCGGCAATACTTAAAATGCTTGCATAGATCCTCAAAAAATAAATGATTCAACAAAACACGGATGGTATCTATTTCATTGATGTCCTAGATTTATGTATTTCAGCTGAAAATATTTTTTCTTATTTTTATTAAGCTGAGAGAATTTGCCAACTTTGATTTTGATATTTGGAGGAAAAAATACATGCGGTGGATGAACCATAAAAAGTCTCGCGTGATGGACTTCTTTAGGAGGATTGATAAAGACCAGGATGGAAAGATTACAAGACAGGAATTCATTGATGGAATTCTTTCTTCAAGTAAGTTTTAAAATGAACATGGAACAATTATTTATCTTGTTAATTTTTGGTATTTTATGCACTTTGAAGGTCACAATGTTAATGTGCACACCTCTTCCCCCCCGCCCCCAATATATTTTACAGTTTAATCTCTCTAAGCCACACTATGATACTCATTTTTATCCAATATCTGGGTAACACTGGAGATTCAGATTGGGGTTTTTTTCAGAAATATTCCTTCACTTGTTTGAATGTCCATATTTTTTTGATAGGCACTATCTGTCACCAAATGCCTAATCACCTTAAAATATTTGTGTTAAAGCTTCTCATTGTAATGGAATTGAAAAGTGAAAAAATTTGTGTTGTTGTCTTTGTCCTGCAGAGTTCCCTACAAGCCGACTTGAAATGAGTGCTGTTGCAGACATTTTTGATAGAGATGGTGATGGATATATTGACTATTATGAATTTGTAGCAGCTCTTCATCCAAACAAGGATGCATACAAGCCTCTCACAGATGCTGACAAAATTGAAGATGAGGTACGTTCTCTGCTTTCTTAGGTTGCATTCTGTTCTGCTGGAGTCCTATTCTATAATAATTCACTTTATTTTCATTCCTATTTAATTTGAAGTTTATTAGGTACACAAATCTTTGGAAATGTGATATTTAAAGTAACTATCCTGTTGTGTTTTTTTTGCAGGTTACAAGGCAAGTAGCAAAATGTAAATGTGCAAAACGGTTTCAAGTGGAACAGATTGGGGATAACAAGTACAGGGTAAGTCTAAGGACTGCAGTTCTTTCAGCTTTCTTCATATGACACGGTTTACACAAGGAATTGGCCTGTATGAATTCACAAGAATCTTGTATGACAATTATACATTTTATTTAAGATTGTCTAAATTTTTTTTCTTGTTAGAACATGCAGACTAAAAATATGGAAAATTGCTGATGCTTGTATTTATTTTCACTCTAACAACTGAAGCTGTTTTCAGTCATAGGAATTTTTAAGAGCTAATGGCACACATCCATACACATGCATACATACCTACAAAGTATCCTCAAAAGCTGGTCTCTCTGCCTAGATACCTTAATGTTTAAACTGTAGCTGATTTTCTATTAGTTTAATAAAAACAGTCACTGATATTTTCTTGTGGTATTGTATTGTACTTCAAAAATCTTTTACCAAAGTGTATTCAATCATTTTTACACTCTTGTCATTTTATTGGATCACGCATACTTCTGGATAGAAGCAAAGTGTTACCTGTAGAATTATTTTAGATCACAGAAAAATAAATATCATACAGTAGAGAAATATCTGCTACCCCTGGATTCAATAACTAGAACAATTTGAGGTAAAATATTTGGCTAAGAGAGATTAATAAGCACTAGTAGATTTTAAAAGACCACAGAAACAGCAATGGGAAGGAAACGAAGGCCTTGAATATTTTCCAATATTCAGTCTCTGGATGGCTAGCTACCTGCTCATCTCTCCAGTAGATACCTTATTTAGAATGTCTAATGTGTTAGTTTGCATGTGTTCTAGGTCATGTAGAGAATTTCCTGTAAACTAATCGTGTCTTTCTTCCATTTTTCATTTCTTATCAGTTCTTCCTGGGAAATCAGGTATAAACCAGTGGAATGTGTTATGAAGTTTTTTTGGTTTGGTTTTTTTTTGTTAATTTTTGTTTTTTGTTATTCTCTCTTTTTTTTTTGTTTTTCCCCTAACGCATAGTGATTTAAGCTTGCAATGGTCAGCCTTCTTGCCATCCTTTAATTTTCAGCTAATTCATTGCTGGTCAGCTGTGGTATTTATTTAAATGCTATGGAGCATTCCTTGACTCAGGATCCCTCCTCTACAATCCCTCACCTGCTTTCTTTGGTCATTTTCCTCATTAAGGAAGGAAATTACTTTTAAAGGAACCAGATAATAGCTGCAATTCCCATAGCGAAAAATCTTGAGCATTTAAACTGCAATTGTAGAGATTATGATTATCTAATTAGTTTTATAGTTGAATCCTTCAAAATTCTGTAATGTCTTTTTTTAGGTTATTTTATTAAAGGCTAATCATCGCAAACAGATCCCAGTGCTTATCACTTATTTATTGCAACTTGCACAAAAAATACTTTCATCTTTGCAAAAAAAAGGTACAGTCTCTATGCAATCAAGCAGACTGATTAAGAAGCTAGCTGATGGTTGTTATTTTATTTCCTTAACACAGTAAATCTTTAAATACATATTTTGGAAATAGGCAAAATAAAATTACTGTTCCTGTGTAGACTACTCCCTCTCCTAAAGTGTTTTCAAGGAGCTATGGCGAGTCTATAATGTGCTGGAGCTATGTTTAAGAATACTTTGTGTCAGCTAGGTCACTGGTGAATCCTCCCTCAGGAGGAGACGCTGCCCAGCACTTACTCCTGTGCTACACACTGATGCACAGCTTCCTGAAGTGCTAAATCACATCTGCCCAGTAACAATGGAAACACCTTATGCAAACCAGATATCAGATACTGTTAGTCTTATGCTTTTAAAAAGGCAGTAAAGGATGTAATCCATTCTCAACATGCTAGCATCAACAGAAATAGCCATTTTAAATCTCAAGATGTTGAAAATGTGGGTGCACTCTTGTTTACTAGCAGAGCCTGTTGAAGTATAGAAGAAAGCATAGAGCAGTGGATAACCCTGCCACATGCCTCAAGCAATACAGATCTAAGCAATAATTTAAAATATTTTCCACATATAGATCAAGTCTCTTTTTGAAGGAACTGTTTGAAATTATGTTAATCCCCTTATCTATCATCTGTACTCTCAGATCTGGGGAACACGGAGCATTTCTTGAGAAGCTCTTAATGATGCAGAACGGCACCTACAGGCTATTGTCAAGATCAGGCCTTTTTGCAGCTTAAACTCCTTTATGTTTTTACCTCTGGTTATTTGAAATAATGTTAAATACAGTTTAAAAAAACTTGTACCAGGCTATTTTAGGAAGGAAATCAACTGAATTACCATAAGAAGAAATGCAGTGATAGGTACTATTGTATTACCGTGTTACTCTCCAGCCCCACTTTCTGAATTAACCTTAGCTAGCTGGGAGTTTCCAAAGCACACTGCTTTTGACCCTTGGTGTAGTTGCCTGATGGGGTCTAACTGACTAATTAGGCTGTGATGGAGAGAAAAATAAAGAAAAGAAGAAAGATAATATCTTCCGAATCACTAGAAAAAAAATTGGTAGGAACAAGCCAGGGAAAATAAACAGCATTAATTTAGATGCCTTTTTAAAAAAACCCCAGTGATCTACTTATATAAAATGGTTCTTTGTTTGGCACATACTGAATGCATTATTAAAAAACTCTCAGAAATAATGCTCATGTGAATGTTCTTACTTATAACAAGTGCAATTTATTATTAAATTAAGAAGCAAGCTTTGCTTTTGTTTGGTTCCTAAAAGTAATATTCCTTTAAACTTATTCTCTCTTCTTGGCTTGAATAGTACCAAACAACTAAAGTCATCTAACAAGTAGGGAGCACATTTGCTGTGTGGTTTGTTCAGTCCTCTCACTGGAGCAAGTAGGTACTGTTGAATTATGGCCTTCTCCAAGGGTCAGAGATTGTCTGAAAGAGGGGCATTCAACTCCCACTGGTTTTAGTGAGTGCTCTGCATGTTTGTGTGAGGGTACACTGCACTTGGCCTGGTGATCTGGTATCAAAATATTTCAGTAGTGCTGGCTTAAAAGTACTGAATTCTTCTGGTTAGTTTTCTTGAGTTTGTGAGGTCAACATTTTGGTCGTGCTTTCTCTGATCCGAATTTGAGTGAAGGTACTGTGTACAGGTTTTGTTACACAGGTTTCAAGAGCAAAACATACATTAGGCCTGGCCATCAGCCCAAAGGACTCATACAAGAACTTAGTATGAAACAGACTCTCATCTCATCTCTGAATCGTGAAGAACCTTCATGTGTAGTCAGAGGAATGACAAACATAATTATAGTTATTAATCATTCATTGCTTCTTTAATGATGTTCCCTTCCTCACATGCACCTTGCTATAGGTAAGCGGTGTCAACACTGTAGTGCTATACCTTAAAATATTCCCATAGATAATCAATTGATAGAACAGTGCAACACTCATAACGCACTGAATTTCCAGATTATATACTGACTGTTTGAAGTGATGCTGCCTTCCTTTCAGCTGACAACATTAAAAATCAAGACTGTTACAGAAGAGTGTTTGCTTAAGATTTTACCAGTGAAATAATGCAAATAGGTCTTCATTAATTTGCACAAAAGCAGAGTGTAACCAATCAAATAATCTATTACTAATTTTGCTTCTTTTATGATCTCAGACATTTTAGAATCAAACATAAAATTAAACCTGAGTTTCTTTCTTACCATCCTGCCATCTTCTTTTGATTAATGCAGTGCCATCTGATTTGAAATCTTAACAGCTTTAATAATCTGCATAAACAAATTGATTTTTTTTAGCATTTACTAATTATTAAATATCAAAATTTTTTTAAATGTCTGATTTTTTTTAACTTATCAGTGTTGAACTTCATCTGAATGCCTGAGAAGGTCAGACTGTCATTTGATTTTTATTGCAGTTTGGTGACTCCCAACAATTGCGTCTTGTTCGTATCCTAAGAAGTACGGTCATGGTCCGTGTTGGAGGTGGCTGGATGGCACTTGATGAGTTCTTAGTGAAAAATGATCCTTGCCGTGGTATGTAACAGAGCTGTGAAAAACTTGCAGCATTTTATTTGGATGCAGTCACCATTCATTGTCTCAAGATGAAGATGAACTTGTATAAACTGCCAGTGGTTGTAAACATCATCTCACTAAATGTCACATTTCTGTGAACTTTAAATCACATGGTTGAGATCCTTTTCAGTTGCACTGATGTATGTCTGGAAAAACTGTGGTGTCTTCTGCACAGTTCCTTCAGTGTTATAGTGGTGTAAGTAAGAAGTGAACTTAGCCCAAATAGACTTTATGGTATGTAAGTGGCTTGTATGACTTGGCAGAAATAGCACACAGAAATGTCCAATAAAACCTGCTCAGCAACATAATAAGTCAAAATTAGGCAATTGAATTGATGAGTAACACCACCACCACAAAAACCTCTGGCCAGTCACTCTTCCCAGTCTTTCAGTCTCTACCTTTGTAACCTTGTCTTTTCCTTGGCATCTTCCTCAGAAGCACTTTGTAGAGCCCTGAGCCTTATACAAAACTAGTGAAAATGCTCTGGTCCGAAAGACTTTGTGCTTTGCAGGAGCAGGGAGGGCTTTTATCACTGAGCCCTCCAGGGCATTGCATCAGATGAGCTGTTTTCTCAGTACACAATCCTGAGGACTGTAATAAGGAATTCCAATAAATTATTGGATATTTATTTAGCATTATATCTTTCATTGTCAACCTAGGAATGAATTGTAACAGTTTACCCGTCAATAGGCCTGAGAAAAGTGTTTGAGGTACAACAGAACTAACCAAGTTAACGTTTCAATGAAGCCAGATTTTCTGAGGCACATTTTATTTTCTACTATTCTGCAATTTTGAGCAATAGAAGTAGAAAGGAATAAAAGGAGGACTCTCTTTCTTGGGTATATGTGAGCAGATATCAACACAGTGGATCTAAAGAATACCTGTAAGAATACTCTGTAAAATCAACATCACTGGATTTTGTGCATTGCTACCTAATCCTTGCCTGGTTGAAATCAGTGATGCAGGTTCAAACTTTTCCTAAACCACTTCACCTTGCAAATTTGCATTTCCACCAAGTGCTCATCGTGAATTCAGATGAATCATATTGCAAAGAACCGTTGTCATACAGTTTTAAAAGTACTGCACCTAGTCATATAAAATCTCTTTAGCTTGTATTACTTCTTTATGTCAGCAGATAAATACCGCTGCTACACAAGTATAGTTGGGACTGTAGCTGAGTCTGTCCAAACACCATTTCCTTTTTGCCTAGAGGACATTTGAGAACTCGCCTCAGAACACTTAGGGACAGCTTTTGCTCAAGTCCTGTCTTTTGGCCTGGTGCTCCAAGTCTCTTGCATATGCAGCTGCTGTACTTGATTTCTTCTCCTGCTAACGATTTTCTTTAATGTGACCCATGTCCTGTGTCATTTTTTCTAGTTCATCATCACGGGAGTAAAATGTTACGTTCGGAATCAAACTCTTCAATTACCACTCAGCCTACTATAGGTTGGCAAACCCCTCTCTTTGTCTCCTTCTCCTCTTCTTCTCTCTCTTAATTTCCTTCCCGCTTTTTTAATATCTGTATACTTTTAGCTATATGCTTCACCCATCATATTTAGCTTAACATGTTCCTACATGGGCTGGTGCTTTGCAAGCTAATTTTTTTGACACGCTTGAAGAGTGTTTCAAAAACAATTGCCATTCACACTGACACAGTTAAATGCTAACATGTCTTGCATTTGTTCATGCAGAACATTCTCTTGTATGTGTGTTTGTATGTGTGTGTGAGTGCTTATCCACCAATTACCTCATCATAGTTTGGGTTTTATGTTCATCATTGCATGTTGCCAAACTACATAACTGCATAGTTTTGAATAAATATATTTGCTGCTTTCCTGTAATTTCTTCTAGAACGTCCAAGCAAGTATTATTTATTATGAATAGCTGTAGAGTTAGCAAAACTGCCCATCAGGTTGTGTCTGTGTATTAATAGTTGATTGATTAACAGTGATTTAGCACGTTGAGCATTCCATTATCACGCTGACTTCCTTTGACAGTGGTTCATTCCTGCTGGCATAAAGTATTAGAATAAGTGAGTCCTGCACATAACTCTTCTGTGTCTAAAATAAATGCATTACACAGTAATGCATTTTATTTATTTTTAAAACATGTTGGAGTTGGCATGGCAAAAATGGCAATAAAAAGCCTTGTGACAGTTTTCATATCTGCGTCAATGAACACCTCTCTTTGCAGCTAAAGGGAGGACAAACGTGGAGCTGCGTGAAAAATTCATTTTGGCAGATGGTGCCAGTCAGAGCATGGCAGCTTTCCGACCAAGGGGCCGTAGATCACGACCCTCTTCAAGAGGTGCTTCTCCCAACAGATCTACTTCTCTGTCAAGTCAAGCTGGCCAGGCAGCTGCCCCACAAGCTGTTACTACAAGTACACCGAAGGTAAGGAGAAACTTACCTGCACTGGTTAGTAAGGGGATATAGATTTAATTTTTGGGTTTTTCCTTGCTCCAGTAATATTGTGCTTACTCTAGCTGATGGAGGAAAAGTACCTCCATTTTATTTAATAGTCTGGGGTGGATCTAAGAAGTGTTTTCAATATGTTTTCACTACTGTTTGTTTGCAACATGGCAGTAGAAGAATTTCTACCTTTAAGGTGCCACATGAGCTAACTGGAAGTTTGGGAACTGCTCTGAAAGATCAACAAACCTCTCCGTTTCACTTGAAAAATAAATTGTCATCTCTTCATTTTAAAACATTTGTCATTAACTTTTTCTGCTTAGATTTTATATCTACTGAGATTTTGAAAGTCTGGATATCCTTCTCCGTTATGTAGTTTTCCTCTACTGTCCTTCATATTTTGATTTACCATTGTTTCATACAGACACCACATCATTTAACACGCAACTATGGTAAACCATGGTTGACAAACAGCAAAACATCAACTCCTTCTAAGCCACCAGAATCCTCAGACTATCAAGGGTCATCTGCAGAGGTACAGTAAGGACAGAAATTCTAGTCTAATGACCTCCTTCACTAAAACTGTCACTTCACTAACAGCCACTAGAGTTTCAGTGCTTCTGTGCTGCAACATCCTGTGTATATTAATGCATTGTCTTTATTTTAGACCTTTGTCAAAGTATTTCTTACTTTTTCCCTCCACAAGTTTGCTTTGGTTTGTTTTAGTTCTATTGTTCTATTTTGTTCTATTTTTCGTGTGTTTTTTTTAATTTTTAGGAAAATACAGCCTCAATGAGCTAATGTTTAAAGCTCAAATGCTTAGTAAATCATAAAGTATAGAATGAAATGGTTAAGTAAATGTGGAAGAGTACTTTTTTTAAAGAAAACCAAAACATTCAATATACTTCACAGGTTTCCTTCCTAAAATTGTTTACTTTGAATTCCTTAAGTACTACAATGTTTCTGAACTGCAGGCACGAGATTAATATATCATGATCTCTAGTGCAAAACCACTAAATAAAGAAATACCCAATCACAGTGAAGAACATGGCAAAAAAGTCTGGCTGTGATACATTAATCTTTACAGCAACTGAAAGTTTTGTTAAGGGGGGTAGTGACCAATCATTGCTCTAATAGGATAGCTGTTCGATGACATAACAGAAAAACATGGCTTATGTGGAAATTGCTAGTATAGCAATTAGGATTATGCTGGCAATTAAGCTGTATGAACAAAATATAAAGGGGCTTGAGCCCAAAGTGTTTGCTCTAATATCATTACAGTCAGTGAAAAGATTGCAGGTGGATCAGCATGCACACTGATGTGTCATTTGTGGGAGTTACTCTTGCCCTGGGTTGGATGGAGAGCTTGGAGAGAAGCTTGTGCTACTCTCTTGTATCTTCTGTTCACAAATCTGCACTTTGATGCCTATTGCTGTTCATTTGACACCTTCTGGTGTGAAGTTTCCATAACCTCAGCATGGCCTTGCTCAAAGATGCACAACAAACTTCTTCCTTCTTCCTGTGCGTGTTGTTGTGCACACTGCAGGTGTGTCTGTGGGTACAGCACTGCAAGCACACGGGGCTGTGGCTTAGACTGATTAACAGCACAAAGTTTAGTCAGTTGTCAGTTTCTAACATATTCCTGTATTGTCTTTCAACTCTTGGCTGGTAACTGCAGTGAAAGATTAATTGATGGTGCATTAAAGGGTTTATAGACATGGAAAGGTGTTGTTTTCATTGAATTACAATGACAGGAAAGCAGCTGGCCTGATTTCATATGGGGGCACTGTATTTCTTATCTGCTCTTCCAATTACCAGTAGTTTCAGTGAGTTTCTTTTATGTGAACCAGTGTGGTTTAAGATAATAAACAGAATGGTTAGGGTGGGGTAGGTTCAGTGAATTTCTAAGGCATTCTGCAGCATTCACTGCCCAAGAGAGCAGCTATTAATTTTATATGTAAACTGCATTTGGGCTTAGGGCAAGACTGAAGAACAGGCTTGTTTTATTTTTCACACTGATCATTCTCTCCCAGTGCCTTGCCCAGAGTGCAGCAGCTTCATAACAGTGTTCCCTTTCTCCTTACCCTGCCAAACAGTGTCTGTATAGCAGATTCCCAGGGGCTAGCTGTATGTCAAGCACTGTACTTGGCTTTAATGAGAATTTAATATTGTGACCTGCCCTGTCAGAGCCAGCAGATTGCTCTGTAGCATCGCAGCACTCTTTTGTTCAGAAGTGCCAGAAGTGGTCTGAACTGGCAGCTGCCAGGCAAGCTCCTGCCAGGCCTCTGCTCTGGTCTTAACTCAAGGCAGCTTCCAACACACTTCTGGATCTTGGTTTTCAGTACCTAATTCTACCTAGAATTGTATGGGGATTAAAGACACAGAATGTAGGATCGTGGAATCCAGGCCACTCCACAAACTGCATTCATCACTGCACTGTTTTTTCTTATTTTTGAATATTTATATAGTATCTTTTTATTATTAAATTACTGTGAATACTGTAGTTTTCCTTTTATTTGCATATACCTGTTATTTAGTGAGTGATAGTCATTTGGAGATCTGATGCTTCAATTTTTGTGGCTGTGAAAGAAATTTTCTGATTTTGGGCAGATTGTAAATCAAGGCTCATTTCAGAACTAAGAAAGCCAGCAGGGTAAGACTGGGTAGTAGAGACACTGAAAGGCACTATATTGATAAAACTGGAACTTTTACAATTAGTCCTATGGTCTTTTTTGTGTTTTTCTTGTTTCTTGGGTTTCTTTCCTCCTAACAAAAGGTTTCTGAAATTTGGTAGCTTATATTTTCATCACCTATAACTACAGCCAGAATGGTGGAAAGTCAAGTTATGCAGACAGAAAATCTCAAATGTACCATCAACTAATCTTACCTGCTTGACTAATTTTAAGAAGGTAGTTTTTTTCTTTCTTCATATTTGTTGAAATACACACAAAGATGCTAAACTGTTAAGCAGACTGTTAAAATGATTTTTTTGTTGTTTTACATTTGGACTGCTTCAAATGCAAACTGCTAAAGGAACATTCTAAACTTCACATTATGAATTATGCTCAAAGTGGCTTAAACCAGTATTTCAGATTCACAGTGAATGTTATGATGATCACAATCTAAGCTATGTAGCCTCTAATACTAATCCTTATCTTCAGTTAAAAAAGCTTTTTTTTTGTTGTTGTCTTTTGGTTTGCATAGGGAACACCAATTCAAGGAAGTAAACTCAGACTGCCGGGGTATCTATCAGGGAAGGGTTTCCACTCAGGAGAAGACAGTGGCATCCTGTCAACAGCAGCTACCAGGGTCAGAGCTCAGTTTGCAGGTGAGTGTCTTGACTTCAGAGATTGATCTACCACTTGTTTTGTTTTCCACCTGAATACTTAAGGATGCATTAGAGTTCAAGGGAGAGATGCCAGAAGAGTGGGAAGGAGTAAAAGTCCTTCTGCCCATTGCTGAGAGTGCGTATTATCAGGCTCAGGATGGGTGAATTCATGGCTGCAATCTTCTCGACAGTGGTAACTCCAAAATGTCTGCCCAAGGAACTAGGGAAGAAGCATTTACTCAAAGGATCCAGTTCTTTACAGTATTCAAGTTATTCTCAATTGTGATGGAGCAAAGGGATCACTGAGTCATGATCTGTCCATTTCTTTTGGAAGAACTGCAGGCAGCAGCTGTAGATTACTTTATTAATGGACTATCCCACAGAGATTTTTAAAGAAGCATACAAAAATATAAAGCAGTGAAGCTGTGCTTTTCAACACAGTGTTCTTCATACATACCAGGAACCAGATTTGTGGAGATCAAAAATACTTAATAAGTAATTGGAAAATTATGAAAAAACACATTAATTATTTTCTGTTTAAGATTCCTTGTGTTTTTTTCTTCATGGCACATTGTCTGGGCAGGCTTTTACTTAGCAGGTGTGCTGAGAGCTCATCTTCTCAGCCCTTTGTTGGGCAGGATGTCTGCTTCGCCCTTGTTTGGTTGCAGCTTTCATCAGTATGGATTTTAATTTTTTTTAAAAAGAGGGGTACACATTTAAATATTGGGATGTTCATTTGCATCTCCAAGATGCCTATACTTAAAAATCATGGATGCGTGAAGAGACAAGATAATGATTTTTTTTTTCAATTAATAGCTGAGAAAATGGCAAGGGAAGTAAAGGCTCTGGCTGTTCAGAGTGAACGTACAATGCGTGTCTAGGAAGTCAAGAAGAGCTTCCAGGATAATGCATTTTTAATAAGATGTGCTAATAATTAATTAACTGTGTGTCAGCATTTGACCTTGCATTTCCTTTTCTTTAGTGCGAGACACAGCATCATTTAGCTTGCCTGGCAGACATCTAAAGTTTAGTTTGTGGAATGAGGAATCTTTGGGGCTGCCAAAGACCTGCCCAGGTTTTCTGTCCTTACGTTTAATCCTGGTGGTTATCTTCTCTCTTTCTAGACACCAGAAGAACTCCAAGCAGACCTGGTAGCCGAGCAGGAAGCAAGGCTGGCAGCAGGTCAAGCAGCCGCCGCGGCAGTGACGCGTCGGACTTTGACATTTCGGAAATCCAGTCTGTGTGCTCAGATATGTCAGAGACTGTTCCTGCTACAAGCAGGCCGACACCCCGAGCAGGTTCTCGGCCAGGATCCACCAAGCCTTCTAAAATTCCAACCCCCCAGAGAAGGCCACTAGCCAGCAAATCGGACAAGTCCTTGAAGAGATAATATGATTGGCTCCGTAAAGGTCTTTTCCTTTTGCATTAAATATTTAAGTTCATAAGATGTAAAATATTATGTAGAAATTACTGTGAAATATCGCAAGAGGTGGATTTTTAATTCTGCAGATGGCCTTATTTGTGTATTTGTCTTCTTACTTTATGTGTATAATTTTTGTCAGATTCTTTTTTGTTTTGCCATATCCTGTGAGAAGGGGAAGAGTTCTAATGTAAACTAACAGTTGTACACAGTAACATGTAGAAAGTACACTAAAAATAATTGCCGAATGTACAGTGTACTGAATGTACAGTAAGTCTGCAACCTCAATAAAAAAGGCCTATCACTATGTCATTAGTTAACAGTAAAGGATACCTCATGATTTTTCTTTAAAAAAGAAAAAGAGAATACTGAAAGCCAAAAGACACAATTACACATTTTGAGCTAACTAAACAAACACCAAACTATGTATGTCAAAACTACTAAGGAATACGGACACACATTCACAGTACCCTTATTTATACAGCATCTCTCAGAGAACTCACAGAGTTAATTAAGCACTTGCCAATAATATGATACTCCAATACCCTGCAGCATTTCTGTGCCATTGCTTTCAATGAGGCCAGACACATTCTGGATATCTGAACTATTATTCTGTAAGAATATCAATATAAAGTGCATTCATGTAAATGTGAGGTTTTCTTTTGCTTGAGTGGATGGTAGCACTGTATCATTGAACTCATTTTGTATCAAAGCAATTTTGCTTGCAGAAAGCTCAGAAATAAACATGTCCCTTAACTTTATTTCTATTGTATTTCTTATTTCACAGGAAACTAATTTTCTGTGTTATGTTTTAGAGCATATGCCATTTCAGATGACCAATAATTACCATAGGAACACAGGCTTTAATGTTATTTCCCGTTATCAGCTGATTTTGGTTAGCTACTGTATTTGTTTAATAAAACACTAAATTGCACATATCAGAGCATATGAAATTATATCTAATTATTTTGTGTCAACAGTTATTTTCTTCATATTAAACTCTGTCATTTATATACCATTTATAAAAGGCATAGAGTAATTCACTTGCTCTACTAGTCAGTGAAACATTCTAGCCATGCATGGATTCATTGAAAGGATAGCTAATAGCTCAATTTTACTGGAAAAAAGGTGCAGCTTCAAATGGGAGTGCTGTAGCATGGTTGGATAGATGCTGTGGTAAGTAGTGATAGAATCCCTAGAAGTTTCAAATGCCCTTTGATAATATCAGAAAGACTTGGGTGGGATTTGGCCAGATAAATAAAATAATACTCAAAAGATAATTGCATCAGTCAAAATTTATTTGTATCAGGATTTCTTTCAACACAGAGTTGTACAAAGAAAGCCATGATCAACTGGTCTGGCTTGGGAATCAGCACAATGTTTACTGATTACTGAAGCATCAGTCTCTGCTGCACTATTTTATCTTTCCATTTTCACCTCTCCTGTTGCTTCTATTCATCCAGTGACTGCTTGCCTAGAACATTAAAATAGATCAGAATGTCTTTGGTGCTTTTTGAAACCCCCAACGCCCTTGGAGAGTTTTCAGTATTTACAGATGATAGCTGAAATATCTCTTCTTGTAAGCAAGAGAAGGGAAAAGGACAGAATGTAGGCACTTGCATGGATAACTTGACTGAAGGAGGTGGTGGTGCCCAGTGGGATATTCTTGGTGCATTTTTTTAGCCACAAGACTGATGTTCAAGGATGTAGGGAGGACAAATAAAACTCCTTTGCAAGGGTACATACATAGATCAGTACCTTGTATCCCAAGAGCAACCTCCCTGCACAGGAGGTAGTGTTGGCACCTACTAAAAGCACCTTTTATATTGCAGTCTTAGCTTAAATGTATTTTTAATGCTCCCTTAATTATGCAACTTTATGGAATTTTTCTATGACTACATTATAGTTTTATAGAAATATTAGAGGGATGACCAGCCTCTGGGAAGTCCAATGCCAGCTGACACCCAAGAACAAAGTAGATTACTGTGACTTGCTAGTGATTCCAAAATGGGGGAGGATGGGATTGTTAAATTAGGAAAGTTCATTTATTGGCTGGAGAGAATCATCCAGTGTTCGTAACCAAATTAATAGTAAATTAAATAGGACTGGATATTCAGTTAAAAAGCTTAAAATTGCCTCCAGATGTTATACCTTAATTAACTTCTTCAAAAATTAACTGCTTTAGCTTGATACTAATAGACTTTGAAATTCTGTTGCCTGTGATACAAAGTTCATACTGACAAAAGTCTGAAAATAAATAATGGATGCTCTGTACTTCTATGACCCAAGGAAGAATCTGCAGAATTTCATGGAAGAGGCATATTATGAACGTGTGGATACATGATAGGTAGTTCAGTTTTAGTGAACTATTTTTGTAAAGAAATTAGGGGTATTCAATATCCTTCTTTATGTAATGGAAAAGCATTTCTTCTTTGGTACCAGCATAAATGGGAGATGAAGGATCAGCCTTACAAGTACATCCCCATCTCATTCAGTTGCATGAGATTTTATGTAACCTCATCATTAGAGATGCATTTTTCACCCTTTTATTACCTGCCTTTTAACAACAGGAGTTGATCATAAATTCATCACCCTGCTAGGTGACCATGATTCAGTTACAGCTTAGTGTGGCCTAGACTCATATCTGTTTATTCTGTGATTGTCCTGCACAATGAAGGAGCAGAGGTGATGGGCTGGGAAGAAGGGTTGGACAGCCTATGGCTATGGGAACCATATTGTTAAGTGAATAATGTATATTTAGCACTTGGGAAAGCTGGCTCAGTTCTAGGCTCCTTTTTCATTTTCAGCTTTCTGCCTTTCTGTTTGTCTACCTTCAAAATGGGAAAGTTTCCACAAATTTTTTGCAATCTGCAGATGAAATCTGTAGTGATCTGGTAATACCTCCTGGCCTAGGCATCCTCAGCTCCAGTTAAGGCATACTGTAAGCTTCTTACATGCTAATGCAATCAATGACAGTAACTCAGGCTTTGCCTCCAGCACATCTCTTTACAAAAGCATATGAACGAGGTTATATTTAATCTTAATTTAAAAACTAATGCATTTCATAAAAATAAACTGATGCAAGCAGCTGTGCCATACCGTAGTGAGCAGCAGGGTTTGGATCCATGGTTGCCACAGCTCTGACAGGGCTAGCAGCACCCCACGGCTTGCACATGAGGCAGAGGCTCTAGCATTAGGTGTGTTCCTCCGAGGATGTGGCAAGCAGACACATTGCTGAGCACTTGCTCTTGATGTTCTGGGAATAACCACAGGGATGGAAAATGAGCATTGCCTCATTTGCTGCACACGAGCTGCCCTAATCACTTCCAGGTGTTTCCCATTGTCAGGCTGCTTGGTGGCACACGAGCTCACCCTGGGGAAGAGGTATTTAGCTAGATGTTTGTTCTAACTGGGTGGTGATGTTAGGAGGTTTATAGAGTTGTGCAAGGTGAGTAGGCTTTTATAGAAGAATGAAAATGTGCTTCCCTAATGGAACTTGCTTTCTCTGCTGGATTTGAATAACCTGTTTGCAGACATGGAGGTGGAAGAGATTGTTGACTTATTTGCTTGCTTTTTTTTCAACAGTGAAGGTAGGTTACTTATCTCTGTGGAAAAAAAACAACTTACATTTCCTAAAAATGGGAACATTGCAGAGGAAAAGGGACCTCTTCTGAAATGGATGAGACAGCACCTTGAATTCTATCTAACTTGCACAGAAATACTGGGTGGCTGATAGTATTGAGCTATTTTTAAGTCTTCTGGTAAAGAATTGTTCAAAATTTTTCTGTTGCAAATGAAGTGGTATCTGATCTGAAGCTAAAGGAATCTTTGGGGTTGTTTTTTCATAATTTATTAGTTGTTCTGGTGAACTGAAGTAGTTTAAATCGTCTAAATTGCATCTTGGGGTACTCAAACTGTATTTCTCTATTGGAAGGGTATAGGAAACACGACAAAGGTGAATCATGTAACTTAGCTGGAATCCTGGCTGAGCAAGTATGAGAGTGTTAATACATGTGTTATTAGCACTTGGATAGTTGAATATGAATACAAACCCCAACCTATAAATCAGACCCTGTCAGCATTTACAATAGTATTTGTTCTTCTGAGAGGAGGCAGATGGAGTGGTGATAGCTTTGTTCTCAGGGAAAGCTGATGTGGAGCTTTTTGTATGGGTCATGATGATCTTTACAACAATTGGAAAATTATCTACCTTTTTTTTTTTCTCTCTTTTTGGGTCTTGATCCTGGCTCTTCCAAATCTTAGAGTCACAGAATAATTTAAGTTGGAAAAGATCTCTAAGATCTTTCTGTTCTTTAGGCAGGACAATGGGAACCTAGGGATCTATGAAAGAATTTACAGTGTCTGGGCTATTTTTAAAGACAATGAGTTCACATGATAAAGAAATATCTCTGTAACTTAAAAATAATTCAAAATATTGAAGTATAAGAAAAGACACAAGTCGGGATGAAAAAAATAAGCTTGTAAATATGAAACATTGAGGAACTCCATATCTGCTTATCAGAAGAGGGGATGTGACTTTAAGCAACACTGATTTGAAGCTTTATAGACCAAACCAATGAAATAAGGTAATTTAGGCTATGTAATGTCCACCAAAGAATCAAGTAGCTAAGCTGCTACTTGGAGTCATCTTGTGTGAGCATGAGAGGACTGAAAACTGTCTGACATATAATGGATGCCTTTTTCATAAAGATACTGGTAAGCTTAAGAAAAGTGCTGATTGGCTTAGACTTGGAAAATTGATAGACGCAGTAATAAATTAGATAGTAGTAGAAACCTGAATAAATATACTATGGAAGAGTTGGCTCAGCTTTTGAAGGCATGTCATGCCTTAGAAGCTGCCTCAAAGTCCTTGAAAGGATCAGTTAATGTGGACAAAGGTTGAGATTGACCACATGGATTTGCAAATAAATCAGTAATTCTCAAAGGAGTGATCATTTAGGGGATCAGAAGAAAGGGCTTACTGAGGGTAAATAGAACATTGCAAGCTAGGAAAGACAGTGCTGGAGAATGTGCTCAGTTTTAACAGAGGAAAGAGTTCTGCAGTGGAGGTTTTAACATAAAGCTGCAAACGCTGGCTCAGAGGTTCCTGAAGTGCACATTGTTGGACGGGCGCTCTGGAAAAAAGCATCGCTGCGTTTCTGTGATTCATCACATCCCCTGGGGGTGTGCATTGCTTTCCACTGATGCTGGGGGTCCTGCAGTGACTAGCTCAGCCCTAGCCAACTAATCTTCAGATGGCTAATTTAAGTAGAAGGAAACCCCAACTTAATGAGCTTATTTCAAGCTAAGAAACACTGGATGGGATTTTCCTGAGTGGTCTGGAAATTCCACTTCCAGCTTTTACTTTCACACCTTTTTGGTGCACTAAAGGTATTTTAGGGTATGCAAAGTATGGATCATCATATAATTTTGTGTCATTTCTAGTCACATTGAGGAAATGCAAACCATGGAAGAGGGGTGGAGAATCCCATCACGTTACTGCTGTCATACTGTAGAAGCACTTGAGCATTCCTGGTGTCCTTCAAACCCAGGTATGAGGGTGTTCCTCTCTGTGTTGCTTGCAGTCACATCTGCTCTGCAAGGCACCTGGCAAGCCTGTTTCCTTTGAGTTTTCCAATTGTTGATCCTCCTGGGATCCACTAGCACAAGGGAAGTGAATGTGTCTTTCAGGGGACGGTGGCAGATCATGCACAACCTTAAGACCTAAACCATTAAAAAACTTAAGTAATTGAAAAGAATACCATGTTGACATGTTTCTCTTCCTTTCAAGTGTCCTATGGATCTGAGGAAGATAAGTGTTTTTTTCCAAAAGACATGAGCTATTCATTAGTATGGTGTGGTTATTTAGGTTTGGTTTTTTTTTGGTTGGTTGGTTATTTTGTTTGTTGGGTGATTTTGTTTTGTTTGGTTTTTTGTTTTTTTTTTTCTCCTATTTGCCTTCTAAATAAACACTATTGAGTAAGGCTCTTTCTGGAATAAAGAAAAATAAGTAACTATTTCTTTGAATAGTTATGCAGTGAGAAAGGAATCCAGAGCAACATTTTATTATATTGGAACTTAAGGCCAAAGCATAGACATTTATGTTAAAGCAAATGTAATTTCTTTTGTAAAAATATGAGATGTAGTAGAAAAACCACAATTAAATTGGGCAAGCCTAAAGAAGGCAAGATACTTGCAGTGGAGGCTGCTCATATGCATTGCTATTGTTTTTTCCTCAGAATGTATTTGCAAATATAGCTGTTCTGAGCTATACAACAGCTCTGCAGCATTTCCTATTAAAATGAGTAAACTTAATTTTCCAGCCCATGTGTATGGCTTTGTAACAAGAGTTGAAGAGATGTTTCCTATGGCCAGATGGTGAGGAAGGTGTGTGAGCCCCAGCTCCCCAGCTTGGCTGGAGCTCCTGGTTATGGCCCCACATAGGCAGAGTTGGCTCTTCTCCCGAGAGACCTGGCAGTGACTCTTGGGACGTGATGCCTCATCAGTTCTGCTGATCTTTGGGAAGAGCATGAGCATGATCACAGTGCTTTCAGACACTAGAAATCCTTCCTTAAGTCCACTGATTAGGTTACTTGGTCAATGCAGACTTCTGCATGGGACTCCTGTTTTATGCACTTATTGTCTTTACCTAGTAGACGAACTAATGAAGAAATATTTTTTAATTTATCTACACACAATTCAGGGCATTCATTTCTCTATGTTTCTTTTTTTCTTTCCCTCCCCCTTCAACCCCTTCCCTCCCCCTTCAACCCCTCTAGCTTATCAGGATTTATTAAATCTCTCCAGTTTTCTGAGGAGGATTTCATTCTTAATGATGCAAAAGAATTTTAATGTAGCACTTGCTAGTGGAAAAGCTCTTCTAATTACCACTGGAAACTTCAGCCCCTGAGTGAGAACTTTATACTTGGTAGCTTTAAAGCTTCCCATGTGAGAGATCTCCTCCTCCCCTCCAAGCTCCTGCTCTGTTTCCAATAATGTGTACAGGCTCTCCAAGAATGTTGCAGTGATCTCATCGGGTAAAATAACCCTGGTCAGTAGTAGCCCAAATCCTCCGTTAGGCTCCATCTGGCTGCGGGGTCACCACCAGGCTGCCACCCCCAGCCTCTCCCCCATTGCAGGAGGGATGCCCTGGGGCACACTGCCCTCCTGGAGGGAGAGGGTTGCAAAAAGTGTCTGTGGGCAGAGCCAGGGGCTGGCAGGGGTGGCAGGCAGCTGCTTTCATGAGAACCAGAGCTCTGTCACAGCTGCCACAGCTCACCCCAGCAGCAAGAGGGTTTATCCCCTCCCACCCATCGGACAGGCCATGCTGCAGTGAAACACTAGGAGAAGTAGACAGTCAGGAATTTCCTAAATAGCAATGCAAACTATAAAGGGGGATTACCAGCTGGAGTTTTTCTATCAAAATGGCAGAGATTAAGAAATCTTTTCCTTGTTTTAGATATATGTCCTCCTGTGTCCAGGATGCTTTTTCATATGGTCTTTATATAAGTCAGTCTCTGGCCCTGAATTTTGTGTTATTGAACTCTAGGGTATAAGATATGGTTTCCAGTACTACATAAATAAAGCAAATCTTTTCAGCTGAGTAGTCAAATGATGCTGAGGGAGTTTGAGTTCAGGCAGAGTGATCTAATTTGTCTGTCAAAAAGTTAAATAAAAACTCTGAAAATAAATTAAATTATGTAAAGATTATGCTATGGTTGTTAAAGTACCAAAAATTTTCAGAAGAACCTGTTGGATGGAGAGTATTTTAGGCAGCTGCATGAACATCAACTGATGGTTTGGAAAATTCAGTTTTGGGGCTTGATGCTGGGCTTTTTGCAATTAAATGCCTGTGCATGAGCCTACCAAACTGAGGTCATTTGGATGTATACATGGTTTGGAAGGTAGAGTAAGAGATAAAATCAGTTGGATTAAAATACAAGAGGAGAAAGACATCATTGGGTTGTTGTGATACTAACTTGCAAGGAAATATTTTTTTTCTGTAAACTCTTATGTGTAGTCTCAGAATGGAGCACCAGCTGTGATTATCTCTGGAGAGATCTAGCTAACAATGTATGTCAGAAAAATTATAGCATAATTTATTCATACCTCTCAGAACAGCAGAAATAAGGCTGAAATTCATGTGCCTGGAAACAAAAGGTTCTGTACTAGTTCCAATCCTGTCCAAAGATGGTCCATAAGAGCAACAAAATGCCATGGCAAAGAAAAAAACAAATTAAAGTGTAGTTCCTAATCAAACTCTGAAATAAGTGTTAAATTCAAGGAAGAAAAGACTTGTCAATTAGAACAAAAGCGACAAGCCCTACAGCACAAACTTTTCTCCTGGCTTTGAGCATTGGGGGGTGTGGGGTGAGCTTGGGACTGACTTGATCAGGCCAAGAGAAAGATGGCTAAAAATCAAGTTCCATTTAATTTTTTTTCCAGTCAATGTTTAGTTGTGTTTTCTGTCAAGGTTATTTTTCAGTTAGTCTTTCAGGAGGGGAGACTGGCCAGAAGAAAACAAGGACTATCACATTCAATGTCATATCTTGCAAGAGCTATTCTTTGGCAGAGCTCTGTTCTGGGAGTAAAGCAGGAGATGGACAGTTCTTCTTCAAGCTGATAGCAACATTAGGAGAGTCTTTTCTCAAAGAGATGTTGCAAAATGTTGTAAAGAAACAAGCCAGAGTATCAGGCTGGATGATACCGGGGCATTTCTTAGGCTGGTATTTCTGTAAGAAACCAGTATAAAGCACTTGTGTTGGTGCTTGCTCTACAGTTAAAAAAAAAATTAAAAAAAAAAAAGAGGTCAAGTTACTGGAAATATGAAAAATACCGTAAGTGATAGTTTCCTGGCTAGTCTTGGTTTGCCTCACTAATGCTTTGGTGATGTTGTGCTTCCAATAAACATTAGTCTAACAAAACACATTCTGTTTCCAGCACTTCTGATGGTGAGTCTTTTCTCAAATCTAACTCTTTGTTGTCTGGTTTGGTGAAGTGGTTACGGCACTCTGCCCGCACTATTCCTCTGTCACTAAAGCTGTATTGACAGTGATGACTAACTGAGCTCCCAAGATAGGGATGGCATTTCTTGCTCACAGAATCTGAGGTTTTTTCCTTGGACTTCATAGTTCTGGGTGGAAAAATGATTATGACTATTTGGGACTTCTGTTGCCTGTGGTGAATGAAGCCAAGATACAAAAAGCAACGTAAGAATGCAAAAATTAGTAGATGTGACTACTTTGAAAAATCTTGAATAAATGCAAGCCTAACTTTAATCTCCAATTGTTTGCCTTAGGATGTATTTTCTTGTTCAGACACATCTCTCCCTGGCATATCAGTTCACCTGGAGAATGGAATCCAAAATATACTGAAACACTTCTCTTTTTTTTTTCCTGAGGCCAACAGGTGGTTGATTAGAATGGGATAAGTATTCTGTGTACTTCCAAACTTTGTCTTATGTTTGAGGTATCATGTTATCTAAGTTTTGTTCCAAAGAGGGGTTTAAAACTAAGAAGCAGATGAGATAGGAGAGCAAAAAACCTCCTCTTGGTGAAGATAATTGCTCTGAAGAATTGCTCTGAACAATGCTGGCTTGAAGAGCAAATGTTCAAACGGATCTTGTTTATAAAGGCAGTATGTATCAAAGCTGTCTGCAGGACAGAAGTGTTCAGTCCTTGTAGGGAGTGTCCCAATACAAATTAGGGTTACTGTGTCACTGCTGGTCCCTCATTCTGGTATCTAACCTCTGCAGAGTGCTGCTCTGCTCTTACCATTTTACATCTCGAGAGTTGGAAGAAGGGAAGCAGGAATATGCCACCTTTGCAGATAGGAAATGGAGAAACTGATTGAGCCCTTTGGCTGGGAATATTCAGGAAATTTGCTGGCAAATCAGGAAACTGTTTTGGCACATGCTAATCTTCATCTTCAACCTGTGCAGAACATCCCTCTCTTTCAAGAACATCATTATTTAATTATGTCTGTTTAGGAAACTAAATTTAATCTTCTTTGTCTGAAAAGACATCCTGGCTCATCTGGAAATTCAAATTATGATTTGAAAATAGCTACAAGTAAGTGTTTACTCATACAGTATTATCTGCTGGAAAAGGCACTGGATATGCTTGTTACAAATGTACAAGTCCAGCAGTTACACTACACTACACTGTGCCCATCGAGTGGTTCTGCTAGGGAGCACAAGCTCAAGGGAAACACAAACATGAATGTGAATTTGTCTTTTAGTTTGGGCCTCTGGAATGTTTCTGTTCTAGCAGTGTTCTAATAAAACCAAAACATTGACTCTTTCCCAGCAAAGTTATAAATAGAAAGTAGGCACCCTATTTCTTATACAGAAAGATAAACTGCAAAAGGAGATTGTGCACAAAATGAAAAAACATCCAATTTAAAATGCTGATATTTTACTTGTCTCACAGCTGCTGCACTTCTGCAACAAGTAGCTGCTATTTCTTCTTCATTTTCCCATGCAATTGATTTATTCTCATGACTGAGAATGGCATGATGCAGCACAAATGAGACAAATAGTCTTTCTGTATAGTGGCCCCTCTGTGCCTCTGACAGGTGAGCTGATGGTGATTCTCAAGTCTAGATGGCCTCAAGCAGCTTTGGGGCTGTGCAACTATAATTCAGTACTGACATAGGCCAAAATGTACTTCTGCTCCTGTTTTAGAATCTCAGAACCATTTAGGCTGGAAAAGTCCTCTAAGATAATTGTCACACCATTAATCCAGAACTTCCAAGTCCACCAATGCACCACATCCATAAGTGCCCCATCTACACAACTTTTAAATATCTCCAGGAATGGTGACTACTTCCCTGAACAGCCTGGTTCAGTGCTTGACAAACATTTCTGTAAAGAAATTTTTCCATCCAAACTTCTTCCGGTTCAATCCACTTCATGTTTATTTGGGTCTGGAGCTTGATTTGTAGATGATACAAAGCTGGGAGGAGTGGCTGCTACTCCAGAGTGTTGTGCCATTCAGAGGGTCTTGACAAACTAGAGAAATTGTGACCAGGAACCACACAGTGCTCACCAAAGGGAGTAAGTATGAAGTCCTGCACCTGGGAAGAAACGAATCCAAGCACTAGAATATTCTGGAGTCTGACCAGATGGGAAGCAGTTTTGCAGGAGAAAAGCTGGGGTTCCTGGTAGATGTGAGCCAGCAGTGTGTCCTTTGGCACAGGTGCCCAGCAGCCTCTTGTGGTGCAGCAGCAAAAGCTTTGCCAGCGAGTTGAGGGAGGGGAGCCTCCTGCTTTGCTCACTCCTGGTGGGGCCAGGGGGGGCCCTGTCCACTTCTGGGCTTCCCAGTACAAGACATGGGGGTAGTAGAGGGAGGCCAGCAAATAACCACATGATGAAAGGATTGCAGCATTAAAATGAGAGGGAGAGAGAGGGAGATGTTACCTGACTGCGGCAGAGATGGGAGTAAACATGGAAACTGACTCTGCTCAGTGGTATCCTGTGAAAGGAGGAAAGGCCATGTGCTGAAGTTGGACTGCAGGAAGAGTATTTGGAGAGTTTGCCGTGAAAATGGCTGAATGCTGAAAGAGACTGCCTAGACAAGCTGTGGAGTTGACCTTCTTGGGAGACATTAAAACCCTGAATGGTTGTAGGCCTGAGTGGCATATTGTAGTTGTCCACTCTCTGAGTGGGGGGCTGGGCAAAATGATCCCTAGAGGTCACTTCCAACTGCAGGAATTCTCTGATTCTGTGGCTTGTAAACTCATTTTACAATAGAAAAATTCTTATTTTAAGTGACATTTGATATTTATAGGATTTACTACTAAAGTAATATTGAGGAGCATCAGCCACAGCTATGGCTCCCAGGGAGCTGTTTATACAGGTAGACAAGGCTTAGGACCATGAAAGAGACAGGCAAAGAAACAAAGGGATTAGCTGAAGGCAAGATGAAAGCCTTATCTTCCTCACTTCTTGCACAGTATTCTATTCACAAGTAGGTTTTTCTCCCTCCTCCCCCCACAAAAACACTCTGGATTTTGTTTCTAAGTCTGCACTGGTAAAGAATGAGATATGAGTGCACAGATCTCACTTATAAATTTACTAATATAGATTATATTTCTGAAACTAGTTTGCCTTCTATTCAGCAGCTGGGAAAAACAGAGGTACATTCATTCTGTGAGAACCTCTTCAAAGGTCCATTCAGAGCCATTCATGGGAAGGGCTACATTGCTGGGCATGTGTGAGAGAAAAAGCACTTTAATTGAATGCATGAGTATCTGACAGCCAGATTTTGACTGGCCTCTGTGCAGGCCCAAAGTTGCACATGTTCTGCTGGGAGCAAGAGACTGCTGTAGAGACAAGCCATCCTCTTTCTCTATGAGCTGCTCAGGAGACCAGGCACTGCAGAATGAAGACAAATCTGTGAAGGTGGCTGCAAGAACTGAAGACAAGGCTTCTTGCAATACAGATCATTCATTTGGCTGAAGGACCTCCTACATATGGCTTCTATCTGTGTGCAGAGCTGTGAGCTGTAGGCTCTCTGAATAGAGCTGAATGCTTTTAGGTTTGTGTAGGAAATACTGGGTGTTAAGTCTAGCCTGGGGTACAAAACTACTGTGAAGGAGAAGGATCAGTTTCAGTTTTATGCAGTGTTCTTGTGACTTTGTTTCTACAGTATCAGCAAACCCCTTGTCTCTGTTTAAATTTTGTTCAAACTATGTAAGTCTGCTCAGGACCAAAACTTGGCTTTAGCTCCCCTACAGTGCTGTGGGGATGTTATTGTCCTGTGTAATATGTGCCCACAACTCTTGCTCTATGGATGCAGAAGAAGTCACAAGTCATGCTATTTTTAAATGTGGAGTCCAGTTTCACTCTATCTTTTCTTGCTTGTTGTATAATATGTTTTTCATTTTCTGTCCTTCCATTATTAAAAGCTAATCTACTTATGTTTTCCTCAAAAAATACCTGATGGATACTGACTAATAATACAAAGCATCCATAAAGAAGGTGAAGAGGATGGGCAAAAGCAGCAGCCTATTCAGGGATGCACTTAACGCTGTTCATTAAAAATGTGAATCTGCTTCAGGAGATTGGATAAACATTGATTTTGCTCATAGAGAGCAAAAGATAAAAAGCAGCCCCCCTCCTCTTTTTCTGCAAAATGAAAGGAACTGATGTAATTGTTCTAAATCCAATACAATGAAGTGCTATTGGAGCAGTGCCAGCAGTGTATTTCCTGCCAGTGTCTGCTCCTCCAATCAGTTTAATTATGAGCAATTGTTTGGGTTGTGCTGTGAATAAATATTAGAGAATGGAAAAAAAGAACATACTTTAGGTTGCTATTTTGCAACTGATTCATGGCTTGGCAGAAACCATTAACTAGATTTTATGCTTTATAACATTGTAATAGTATCACTGTGGATCAACCTTGCCATATAAGCACATACAGCACAAATCCACCGTTTATTTTGACAAGGTTCTAGTTGAAGCATTTGAAAAATGCTGAAATAACATCAGCTATTGGCTAGAACTTTTGGTTAATCATGTGCCTTCTCTTATCCAAGGGATCTAAGCAGGCTATGAAAAACTGGCTATTGTTAATGTCTCCTATGTTTATCTGTCATGTCAAATTTTTATAATAATTTTTCTTGTGCTTGACACACTTCTCATATCTTGCTGCTGCATGCAGTGGTATTTTGTAATCATACATTTGGAAGGGCAGAATGGAGAAAGATGGTTCTTCTCCCAGCTTGCAGGATTGCTCTCCTTCTGACTGTTTTTCTTGGGATAGTGAAGGCTTAATTAAGCTAACAGGATTGCTCTGGAAGCGAATCCTGATTAACATGTACTTCAGCTTGTGTGGAAGGGTTTCAAAGCAGAGTAGAGAGGATGTTTACTGGGGCAGTGCCTTTGTGCTGAACAGTCTTCATGCAGAGATCTTGCAGGACAAAACCCAAAATGCCTATTAGTGCTGCTCTGCAGCCTGGTCAGCGGCCAGGACAGGAGCCAGCTGGGCATGGCACTCGGAGGGGAGGAACTTCTCACATTGCCGAGCCTGATGTAGCCACCCCTGTGTCATTCCTCTCCAACCAGAGAATTTTAGATTTCAGACATTGCCAGATACTATTGATCAGCAAACTAGGAAAAACATCCCTTGGAATACAGAAAGCAAAAAATTCATAGCACTTGTGGCAAGTATTAGTTTCAGGGGCTCATGCCTGATATGACATCAGCAAGAGCATGCTCCCTCCAGGAATGTCATGTAAACTAGCCCAATCTGGATGCTGCTCCAACAGAAGACAAAAGATGCACTTGGTTTTGGATTTGCTAATGGAAAATGTTCATTTTTCTCCCCACTCTCATGTGGGCTGTGTACATGCTTTTGTTTTCTGATACCAGAACATATCTTGGATAACTAACACATCTCTCCTTGTACTGAGTAATACGGGATTAAAGCAAATACATTTTGCAAATGCAGCAGGTGGCATTTTGCATCTCTGCCAGGTTCTGCAGTCTTTACATTAAGCATGTTTCTTAGATGTAGCTTAAGCCTGCAACATTCAAGGGATACAAGGGTCCAGCTGTTTGCAGAAATGTGGGGATCCAGCT